>CM042696.1:365556491-366156491 GCA_023614405.1 Avena insularis | reverse complement strand
TGAAATGAAAGGGGAGCTTGTAAGGCTCATGGAGTTCGTATATGTGTTAGAGAAATGCCTGGGCGACTAGTCTAAGCCATGCCTAATCATGGTGGAAACATGCAGCATAACCATAGTGAGCAATCTATGTAGCATCCAAAAAAGAGAAAAAAGGGGGAAACCCTATGCAAATTACATGCAAAAAGATCGCTGAGATGCTCATTGTATGCTTGCCTTGTCATTTTGATATGGGAAAGCTTCTGTATCATCGGCCAAGGGATACCCCGTTGGCGGTTTTCTATGATACAAATGTACTTACAATGACAAGAACTTACTTGTGACTAAAGTTGAGTAGCATGAGGAACGACACTCGTAAGCAAGGGGCATGAGATTTTCAGCTTATAACTTGTCAAGCATATCCTCATATTTGTTCACTTTAACCTTAATCACCTAAAGATGCTTATGATAGGGATAATGAGAGCTGAAAGCTAATAAGTACCATAATTTTTGGAAGCTCAATCCCTGCTTCCCTCTGCGAAGGGCCTATCTTTTACTTTTTCGTTGAGTCAGTAAACCTATTCCTTTCTATCTCAAGCAAGTATTTGAGTTTTTGTGTTTTTGTGTTTCATTTATTCATATGATGATTCATTCAATCATGTTTATTATGTTCCTTGTTTTGCACACTACTCTTATCTTAGTGAATATTACTTTGAAAGCTATCATTGAAAACCCCATTATGTTTGAACTCCTGCAAATTGTTAACCGTTCTTTGACCAAGAACAAAATTTGCCATTACCAATTATGATTTACTTTGTGTATCTTTATTGGTTTTTCCCTTACCTATTGCAAGTTAAGTTATATAATAGTGAGTTGTTTTCTATTATGATTTGTGTATTGATGAATGTGATGCTTCTTGTCCGTATTCTTTTAACGACACTTCACTCCATAAACCTAAGGTCATGTTTATTGAGCTCAGTTTTCGCTTGGGGACAAGCAAAGTCTAAGCTTGGGGGGAGTTGATACGTCCATTTTTCATCACTATTCTATATTATAATTTACTGTTATTCATTGATATATTTCATATTATGAGATGATACTTATGTTATTTCATCTGTTTTTGCATGGTTGATGACTTTTGGAGGATGGACCGCTGAAGCCAGGATTTTGATGGAAAAGGCACTGTTTGGAGGAAAAATTTGCGAAGATTAGAAAATCCCGGAAAATATATGGAAAATCCTATTTTTCCAGAAGACGAAGGAAGCCAGAAGAGGGAGCAGAGATGGGCCACACGGGGCCCACACCCCCCTGGCACGGGCCACCCTAGGCCAAGCCACGAGGTGGTGTGGCCACCCTGGCCCACCTCTGGCTCTGCTCTTTGGCGTATATAATCCTCCTGAGACCCTAAGACTCGGGGAGCGACCACACAAAGGTTCCGCCGCCTCTGCGGGGCGGAAAACTGCAGAGAGAGAAAGAGCTCTCCGACAGGCAGAAATCTATCGGGGAAATTCCTTCCCAGAGAGGGGAGATCATCGCCATCAACACCACCATCAAGCTGGACTTCATCGGGATCATAATCATCATCACCATCATCATCTCCACCAGAACCATCATCACCACTCCGTACTGCTGTAACAATTGTGTTACGAAACCTTTACACAAGGGAGTGTAGGATCTCAAAGTTTAAGGCTGTGGTTAGGTTTCTATCTTAATTACTTTCTTGTAGTTGCGGATGCTTGCAAGGGGTATAATCACAAGTATGTATTAGTCCTAGGAAGGTCAGTACATTAGCACAGGTTCACCCACACAACACTTATCCAACCAAAGAAGATTAATCAACTATATGAAGCAAAAGCACTTGACGATATTCCCATGTGTCCTCGAGAATGTTTGGTCATCTTAAGTAATACAACTAGCTTGTCCTTTGCTAAAGAAAGGATTGGGCCACTTGCTGCAATTATTATCATTGTCTTTTATTTACTCATACTTTATTTATCTGCATTATCAAAAACCCCTAAAAATCCGTTTGCTAAGTATTTATAGAGAATTCCTGCTCCAAGCCACTCGTCAACACCTTCTGCTCCTCATTAGGTTCGACACTCTTACATATCGAAAATACAGCGATACACCCCCTATACTTGTGGGTCATCAAGTATGAACATTCTTTGATTTCAAGATGAACGACCATAAGGTCGAGGCTCAATTTTAGGGTCCTTTGTGCTAAATGTATGGACCTTGATGTAATCTCCCCCTTTTTTAGGTCCTTGATGTAGAATGTACTACCACCGACCATGTAAAATGCTAACCTAAAAGTAAGTGATGAAATTTCAACAAATTTAAGCATAGTTGTCAACAAGTATGAAAAAATCTTGGATTTTCAAGCCAAACGACCACGAGGTCAAGGCCATATCTCTACATCATACTTTATGTTAATGATCCCATATTCAAGAATTTGCATGGCGACAGATTTGGCCATATTTTGAAAAAAATCAAAGAGGAAGTAGTATGAAGAGTATGGCTCAACCAGCTGCTCTCTCGAGAAGGAGCCGAACCCGACGGTTTTCTTTGCTCAATTTTAGGGTCCTTTGTGCAAAATGTATGGACCTCGATGTAATTTTCCCTTTTTAGGTCCTTTATGTAGAATGTACTTTATGCTTATGATCCCATATCCAAAAATTTGCATGCCGACAAATTTGGCCATCTTTTCAAAACAATCGAAGATATTAAAAACAAAAAATAATCAATTTCATTTTTCCAAGTGACATGAATTTATTTTTTGAAAAGCTAGTAAGAAGATTTATTTGATCAGCTTCTCTCTCGAGGAGCCTTTGTGCTAAATGTATGGACCTCGATGTAATTTTCCCTTTTTTAGGTCCTTGATGTAAAATGTAGTCCCACCATCCATGTAAAATTCTAACCAAAAAGTGTAAGTGGTGAAATTTAAACGAATTTAAGATTAATTGTCAACGAGTATGAATATTCTTTGATTTCAAGTCGAACTACCAAGGTCAAGGCCATATCAACATCATACTTTATGCTGATGGCCCCAGATGAGAGAACTTGCATGGCAACAGATTTGGCCAAATTATGAAAACAATCGAAGAGGAAGTAGTATGAAGAGTTTGGCTCAAATCAGCTAATCTCTCTCGAGGAGCTGAACCAGAAAGTTTTCCTTTTACGATCCTTTGGGATAAATGTATGGACCTCCATGTAAATTTCCCTTTTTTAGGTCTTTGATGTAAAATCTGCTCCCACCGATCGTGTAAAATGCTAACCTAAAAGTAAGTGGTGAAATTTAAAAGAATTTAAGCTTAGTCATAGTGGAAGTAACTTGGGTAGTACGTAGTAACGTAGTCCAACATGTATTGCCAACTGTAAACATTTAGATGACATGGCATGCAATTAAATGGTGAAAGAGAGCCTTGTGGTAAATAGCTATGTTAACATCACACATTTCAAGGCAAAATGAGTCTATGTTGCAATAAACGAGGCTTTGCATGATACCACACCTATATTATTTCCACTATGGAGGTAGTAACTTAGACTAGTAACATATGCATGTTAGTACTAAGTTACTCCCCACTATGACCAGCCTCACCACCCCACACCCCGACAGGCTGATCTCTCCCTCATCCACAAAGTGGCGCTGCGCACGCGTGTCGACCGACAACCTGCCTTGTGTTGGTGGCTCCATGTCTATGTCTGGTGTGTTCGTCAGCTGCGTCGGTGGGAACCATTTTTGTCCTTGGCGGCAAAAAGTATTCCTACTACAGTACTCCCTCTGTTTCAAAATATAAGATGTTTTAGCTTTGTGAAAGGAGTGTATCTAGACTTCTTTTAGTGTGTAGGTTTATCTAGATTTGGAGCGACTCTACGCATTAAAAGGGATCTAGATACACTCATTTCACAAAGCTAAAACATCTTATATTTTGAAATGGAGGGAGTACAATAGAGTAGCAATTCAAACTTTCCCGGTTTCGAAATTTTCAATTCCTTCACAAACATCCGGGGGGAAGGATATTCAAAAGATCGCCATTCGTAGTACTAATAGTACAAGTACGAGTACTACATAAGTGCTGGACAAGGGATTTGTCGATCTGGCCAGCAAAAAAACAAAAACGTCCCATCGCATTGGATGCTCACCATTATGATCTAACCAGCCTTCCTACTCCGCACTACTCCACCTCTGTACCCTAGGAAGAGGAAGCACCAAGCACACCCGCAGCAAGCTGGTTCAAAAGTGAGGAGCGCTCCTTTTTTTCTTCCGTGAAGCAAGTAGTACTCCCTCCTTCCCAAATTAGGACGCGTATTACTTCTGGTCAGAGTCAAATTTAATAAACTTTGACTAAATGTACGACATCAACTCAATGTTAGAATCATCATGAACTATATTTTCATATTATATGCATTTGTGATTAGAAAAGTCAGTATGTTTTTACATATAGTTGGTCGAACTTTATAAGATTGACTTTGACCAAACCTAATATGCGTCCAAAATTGGAAAAGAGGAAGCAGTATGAAGAGTATGGCTCGATCAGCTGATGACCCCATATCATAGAATTTGCATGGCAATAGATTTGTCCATATTATTTTGAAAACAATCGAAGAGGAAGGAGTATGAAGAGTTTGGCTCAGATCAGCTAATCTCTCGAGATGGAGCCGAACCAATGCAACAAAAGGTTTTCCTTTTAGGGTCCTTTGTGCTAAATGTATGGATCTCGATGTAATTTTCCCCTTTCTTAGGTCCTTGATGTAAAATATGCTCCCACCGACCATGTAACATCCCAATTTCAGCAACCCTGATTAGTTGTCCAGAAGGCAAAAATCAGGAGGAACAAAAAAAATTTCTTGTTTATTAGTGCAACATTGCTTGATTGATGTTTGTGCTTGTGCATGTGAGTATATACTATATGATACTCCTTACCTCACCATCAGTTGACAAAAGCTACTTACCAAAACAATCCTGGCTCAATTTACATATTCTCAAATGTTCTAGCATTTCAAAACATGAGCCAAGATGCCTATGCAACCAAAACTATTTCAGTAGCTTCTATTGACAAAACTATGGAGAACCATATAATATAACCTCCTTATGTTTTCAAGACAGAACTTTCAAACTACCCTTACATCTAGGATCTCCAAAACCTTTTTGTAATCTTTTGATTTCTACTCTTGGTAGAGATACCAAGGACTCTCACCTCTTTCAAACTCCAACCTTTCAAAATTACCCCTTCTTACGTCAAGCTAAGCTTGATGGTAACCCTAGTAGTAGTTGATTAGTTTATAAGATGAGTTGCCCTGATCTGCTGCCTGATGAGTTGCCTTGATCTGTTGTTTGACTTGTTTACTTAGGAAGTAGTATGAGCCACTCTAGGAGATCATCAATAGGATCAAGAGGTTCCTAAGTCACCACGTCCTAAGCCAGAAAACAAAGCAAGATCAAATCACCAGATACTAGGTGATCATCTAAAACCCTTAGCCAGATCAATTCTGTAGTGGTCCATTCTAGAAGCTTCCAAGTCCATGAGGACCAATATAAAGTATGGATCCCTTCTACTCAATCTACATTTCAACATCAACCACTTGATGATGCTTGGTACCTTGCAATCCCTCCAAGAACTTTCCCTCTCATACTCTAGTCAAAACCCTCAAAACTGCCAAATTTGACCAAGTCGGGAAACTGTTTCAACATCACCTTTTTGAATGCCTCCCTTTCTCAACCCTTGTGCATTTTTGGAATTGCATCTGAACCATCTGGTTAAACATACTAAGGACTACCAAGGCCCACTTTTGCCCTTGGTTATATCCTCCTCCAACCCACTTGTTCTTGATGGTTTTGCAGGCAAGAAAATAACTTTTCCTGCAAATCTAGTCATCATGCCTACTTTGAAAGAAGCTCACATCCTCATCCAACCTTCTATGGAGCAACCCTTGGAATGGTTGTGATCTAATCATATAGGTCTATCAACATCTGCTTCACTTGTTCCAAGTGGAGATCTGTGCTGCTTAAACCCACATGGTTTATAAAGCATCATAACCCTTTTGGTATGGTAGCTTTATTTTCAACAAAGTTTGCCACCATTTCTAGACCACCTCAAATGCAATTAATCCAAACTTCCTCTGCCATGAGCATCCATATGACTTGGTCTACCTATCCACCTACCCCTTGCATCAAGGTGAACTCTGAACTCCAAGATACAACCATGTGGTGATGGTATGAAATTAACACCACCCTAGATCCCTAATCTAGGGTATTCCAGCAAAATCAACTTGGATTCTCCAATCCCCAGGTTGCAAAGGCTTGATACACCTTGTCTACATCCTCTACCTTGATCATCAAGATTTATGAATATTTCTCCCTAATTATTGTGGACCAAAACTATTCAAATCCCTTTAATAGTCAAAATCTCCAAAACTCCTTTCCCAAAGGAAAGTTTGGTTTTTGCCAAAACACTTCTCCAACTTTTGGCTCAAGTGAGTTCCATATATCATACCCTATCTTCCCATCTCAAAAATAAAAAATTTTGAGAAGCTTTATTATTTCTTTTTTCCTATTTTCTTAAATGGCTAAATTGGAATAATAATTGTCTTAAATACTTTTAAGCCACAATAAATCTTGGGAAAATTCCCCTAAGTGTGTATTCACATTTGGGACCATCTCAAACCAAAAACCAACCTTGTCCAATGTAAAAATATCAGATGATCTTCTAGAAACCAGTTCTGCCCCTTTTGAATAAATGGATTTATGAGGACTAAAACCCCTTATAATAATCTCAATTAAATCCTAGGAGTCTATCTTGACCTCATCTACCTACCAGTACCATTTCCTCATCTTGTCCAATGCAACATTTTGGACTTACTTCATAACCATCTATTTTGATCAAGTTGCCAATTAAGCAAATCCATTACTCAAACCCCTTCCAAATCTCATCAAATCTTACTCAAGGCATCTCCTCAACACCAGGACACTCCTCTGGTCGTGAGCATTGTAGCTCCACCCCTGCCCCTGCCCATTTTACCCTTGTACTAATAGAAAGAGAGAGAGACAACCCCAAATATTACAAGGACTTCCACAATTAATTACCACAGCTGCCACCCCCTCCCTCTCTGATCCAGCACGACCAAATACCCTTCATACCCCTCCCCACCGTCCACTGGACCAATCCC
This sequence comes from Avena insularis, assembly GCA_023614405.1. Classification (NCBI taxonomy): domain Eukaryota; kingdom Viridiplantae; phylum Streptophyta; class Magnoliopsida; order Poales; family Poaceae; genus Avena; species Avena insularis. The sequence goes on along the minus strand of CM042696.1, from coordinate 366,149,348 downwards.
TGGCCAGCATTCCCTATCCCCCATGTCCAAATTGGTCATTTACTCCATCTAGCTCTCCTCCTTGGTATAAAGGCCAGAGGCCACCCCTGCAAGCCCCCTGCCCCTCATTTGCTTCCTCTCCTTCCCATTTACCTCCCCCAACTCCACTCCCCCTCCTCTGCTCTGTGTTGTCCAGGAGAAGAAGAAGGAGTAGCTTCGGCCTCCAACAAAAATCGAGCAAGGCTCTCTCCTCCTTGCTCCCCCACCTCTGCATGTCGCATGGTCGACTCCCATACCTCTCCTCTACCTAACCCTATGCTTATTTTTGCCCAGGACCAACTCCTTCGTCCTCACCAGTGAGCTCCGACGAGGTCACCCTCGGCCTCCGTCGCGCGGGCTACTTCTCGTGGACCACCACCGTTGTGTCGCCCATCGATCTACTCACTGTCATCGACCGCGTCGCCCTGCACCCTCCCTGACGCCTCCCAAGCCCTCTGGTGAGCTCTCGCCTCCCTCTCCGATGAGCTAGGGTTCTGCCACCGCGGACTCTGTTCTGTCGAGGATGACGACGCTCCGACGTCCATCGCAACTTAAACCGATGGCCAAGATCCACCAATACCCCTTCGGCCGCCTCCTCTCGCTGACCGCTGGGCCCCGCCCAGCGGGATTCAAATCCCACTCCCGACGGCGACCCCCTCCCCTGCTGGGCCGAATTGGCTTGGCGTCCCACCTTCTCGCGCAAATCAAGCCCAAATACCCCAGTTAACCATTTTCTTTTGTTTTTTCCACCAGATCTGCTAGAATGCTGTTTGGTTTAAATTCAAATGAAATTGTAAAAAGATGAATTTGACCAGATCCAAAATCCAGGAGGTACATACATATTTTGTCTAACAGAGGACACCTTTGGTTACCCCAGACTAGATTTAGTTTAACTAGGATAAACCAGTTTCTAAAACGTACCTTGGCACCCAAATAAATTCCTCTGTGAGCTAGCCTTTCCCAAATGAGATGGAACAAAACTCTATTGGAAGGTATTTGATATACCTGTCATCTAGGATAGGTCTTATGCAAAGGTGAACAGTAGTTGGCCCTTAGCAAAAATAACAAAAATAGCCTTTATCTGTCTTAGGAATTTCTCTAGGCCAAACCAAATGTGGTATTGACCTGATTCCACCTCCCAGTACCTCATAATGTCAGTATCTATCAAATCCCAGCAGCTCAGAATTTATTGAGCTCTGGTTGAATTTTTGTGATTTAAATACTTCTGTAAGAGGTATTTCCACTAAATAAATCACTCCAGGAGTTTGACAACTCCAAAGTGAGTGAATCCAATTCCTACAGAAATATATTCTAAATGCCTACCCCATTCCCTTGGAATCAACTCAATAGCTTATGTAGAATTAATCTAGTGAAAAAGATAAAAACCTTACAGAACTGCCTTTGATTAATTATTAAGGGCATTATGGTAATTGTTTAGACTGGATTCCAACTCTATGTGATTCAACACATCAAACACTACCAAATCACCCAAGGAAATAATTTTTGGAGCCCCAAAACCTCTCTGGTGAATTATTTCCTCAAACTAGAGCTTACTCCACTATAAAAAGCATATTTAAATCTAGGTATTTGATATTCAAGTGAAACCACTTGTGTTGGTTTTGTTTTGTCAAGACCTATTTGAGAATATCACTATTTCCCATTGGTATCCTACAAACCTCAGAACCCCACTCCAAGTTCATGGTATTTATCCTAGACATCTATCTTCCAAGGAAAAACACCTCAATGGCAATTTAGTAATTCCACTATCAATACCCAACTCCTCCAAAACCTACTAAGTTAAGTAGGATTCAGTATGTTTGTTTGCTGAATGGTTTGATGCATGAATGCCTTGTATTGATTGTGGATATTGTTTGCTTGCATGTATATCCGATGATGGCGATAGTGTGAGTGTTTGACGACAAGAAGGAAGGGACTTCTTATTATTATTTATTGGATATTCTTGGTTATCTAAAGAAGTCCAGGGACTTATTGCTGATCATAGGCAAGCCACCATTCCTGAATTCCGATACTTGTCCTACTCTCTTTATTACCTATTTTGTATCCTCTTTATAAATTGCATTATTTATCTACATGTCTTGTTTTATAAATACTACACTAACAACTTGGATCCTCCAAGTTATGACTGTGTGTCCATCGTGGCACCACCCTGATGTACCTACCATTTTATCCCTTTAGACTGAGAGTTAGATGGTCAGCATCCTACCTCGTTGAAAACCCCGGTTTGAGAAAATGAACTGTTTTGGGATTTACCCCACTACAAATGTTTCAAAACTGTTTTGTAAAACCCTTGGGAAGAGGCATCATACCCAGTGGATGTTTTAATGAAATAAACGATGATAATGGGAAATGAGAAAGTGAAGGGATGTTCTACGCCTCGACCGGAACAATTCTATCAGTGCAACCACATTACCCTAGGTGTTGGGGCTTAACTTGTAGTTTGTCTGCATTAGCCGAGGCAGCTTGTACAATGCTTACAGGGAGAGATCCCTTGAATTCCGGGCAGGCGCTACCAGATATCGGATCTAAAGCCTGTTGCTTGTTTCGACAAGAGTGGGCCTGTTCTGGCAGGAGTGCCGGGGCAACAATTGGGTCTCCCGTGGACGGTATGACTTAGGTGGTACGGAAGGAAGTGGAGTTACCAGATTAAGGTATACGCCAAGTTGTGGCCATGGTATACGCGTGTACGGAAGGCAAGACTATGGCTGGGAGCCACATACTCATTGTCGGGGAGAACAAACCCAAAAGGAAAAGCAGCCTTTGCTAGGGTCGACAAGCAAAAGGTTAGGTTTGATTATCTGGACCCCCATCTACAGTGGTAGTGGGCCGTGGTTGTATCCCGGCGGATGTATTGATTCTTGTGGGGAAAGTGTGCAAACTCTGCAGAGTATAATCTATTTGAATAGCCGTGTCCACGGTCAAGGAAGGTTGTAAAGGTGTTGGCTAGGAGTACCCAAACGGTGTTTTGTTTGGAAAGAATGGATGAAATAATGAAGGTTCCAGGGGAAACTGAGTTCGAAGCTGTGTTCTGACCAGAGGTGGTCAAAAAGGTTTAAAAAGGGTTTTTACTCCAAAACTGTTTTCAAAACTCTTTTTCAACAAAGATATGGAGATGTCTTGACTTATAAAACAAAGGCATGTTTTCAAAACTCTTTTTCAACAAGGATATGGAGATGCCATAACTACAAGAGGTAGTCTAGGCTTTTCAAAAACAACCCTAGATAGAGTTATATCGCCACAACCAGACTTGCATTTCCTTATTTCACTTATCCTGGTGGTTTGCGAGTACATTCAAATGTACTCATGGCTTTGTCCCTGGCTATTTACTTGGCCAGACTTGCAAAGGTTCAACATTGGAAGAGTAAGGTGATGTCCAGCGAGCTAGGCCATCTTCCCAGTCAATCGCCTGTAGGTTGAGGCACGATTGGGCTCTGCGCGTGATGATGTTCCGCTGCTAAAGATGTTGTAGCCATAATGGCATTTATGTAAGTCTTGTAATTCGTTATATTTTGGATGTTGTAATGATACTTGTCACTAATCATGGGAACGTGGAGATATGCATAACAAGGATTTCTCGGATGAATAATCCGGGGAGCCTACAGACCATGTAAAAATGCTAACCTAAAAGTAAGTGCTGAAATTTTAATGAATTTAAGCTTAGTTGTCAATGAGTATGAACTTTCTTAGATTTCAAGCCGAACGACCACAAGGTCAAGGCCATATCTCTATATCATACTTTATGCTGATAATCCCATATCAAAGAATTTGCATGGCGATAGATTTGGCCATATTTTGAAAAAAATCGAAGAGGAAGTAGTATGAAGAGTATGGCTCAATCAGCTACTCTCGTGAGAAGGAGTCGAACCCGACTGTTTTCCTTACTTGATTTTAGGGTCCTTTGTGCTAAATGTATGGACCTCGATATAATTTACCCCCTTTTTAGGTCTAAAAGTGTAAGTGGTGAAATTTATAGGATTATTTTAAGCTTACTTGTCAACGAGTATGAACATTCTTGGATTTCAAGTCGAACGACCATGGTCGTCAAGGCCATATCAACAACATACTTTATGCTCATGATCCCATGTTAGAGAATGTGCATGGCAACAGATTTGGCCATGTTTTGGAAACAATCGAAGAGGAAGTAGTATTAAGAGTTTGGCTCAGATCAGCTGATCTCTCGAGAAGTAGTCGAACCAGAATTTTTTCCTTTTAGGGTCCTTTATGCTAATTGTATGGACCTCGATGTAATTTTTGCTTTTTTGAGGTTCCTGATGTGAAATGTACTCCGATCGACCGTGTAAAGTTCTAACCTAAAAGTAAGTGGTGAAATATAAACGAATTTAAGCTTAGTTGTCGACGAGTATGAACATTCTTCAATTTCAAGACAAACCTACAAGCTCAAGGCCATATCTACATCATACTTTATGTTCATGATCCCATATCCAAGAATTTGCATGCGGACAAATTTGGCCATATTATGAAAACAATCGAAGATGAAGTAGTATGAAGAGTATGGCTCGATCAACTACTCTCGTGAGAAGGAGCCAGACCCGACTGTTTTCCTTGCTTAATTTTAGGGTCCTTTGTGCTAAATGTGTGGACCTCGATGTAATTTTCCCCCTTTTTAGGTCCTTGTTGTAAAATGTACTCCTATCGACTGTGTAAAATTCTAACCTAGAAGTAAGTGAAATTTAAACGAATTTCACCTTATAGTTGTCAACGAATATAGACATTTTTTGATTTCAAGCCGAACAACCACAAGGTCGAGGCCATATCTCTACATCATACATTATTCTAATGATCGTGTATCCATGAATTTGCATGGCGATAGATTTGGCCATATTGTGAAAACAATCTAAGAGAAAGTAGTATGAAGAGTATGGCTCGATCAGCTACTCTCTCGAGAAGGAGCTGAACCCGATTGTTTTTTTGCTCAATTTTAGGGTCCTTTGTGCTAAATGTATGGACCTCGATGTAATTTTCCCTTTTTTAGGTCCTTCATGTAAAATGTAGTCCCACCATCCATGTAAAATTCTAACCAAAAGTGTAAGTGGTGAAATTTAAACGAATTTAAGCTTACTTGTCAGCGAGTATGAACATTCTTTGATTTAAGTCGAACGACCAAGGTCAAGGCCATATCAACATCATACTTTATGATGATGGACCCAGATGAGTGAATTTGCATGGCAATAGATTTTGCCATATTATGAAAACAATCAAAGAGGAAGTAGTATGAAGAGTTTGGCTCAGATCAGCTGATCTCTCGAGAAGGAGCTGAACCAGAAAGTTTTCCTTTTACGGTCCTTTTGGCTAAATGTATGGACCTCCATGTAAAATTTCCCTTTTTAGGTCTTTGATGTAAAATATGCTCCCATCGATCGTGTAAAATGCTAACCTAAAAGTAAGTGGTGAAATTTAAAATAATTTAAGCTTAGCTGTCAACGAGTATGAACTTTCTTGGATTTCAAGCCGAATGACCACAAGGTCAAGGCCATATGTCTACATCATACTTTATGATCCCATATCCAAGAATTTCAATGGCGATAGATTTGGTCATATTTGTAAAACAAGCGAAGAGGAAGTAGTATGAAACGTATGGCTCGATCCGCTGCTCTCTTGAGAAGGAGCCGAACCTGACTACTACTCCCTCCGGCCCAAATTAATTGACTTGTATTTATCAGATTCGAATGCATCTAGCACTAGAACATGTTTATATACATCTGAATCTAGAAAAATTAGAGTCAAGTAATTTGAGGGAGTACAATTTAGTAGCAATTCAAACTTTCCAAGTTTCGAAATTGTCACTTCCTTCACAAACAATGGTGTCAACACCCAGATTTTTAAGTCCAGATGCCTGTTATGCCGTACATCGCAATCCCAGGATTACCATTTTTGCGAGACATAACACAATTGGTACCATGGTACATCATCCATTACAAACCATAATAGTCTTACAAATAAAGGATCTCATGATCTAGTCTTAATACAATCAAAGCAGTGGAAAGTAAACATAGTAGGGCTCCATCTCCAGGGTCACAGGCAATGCTGACAATGGGAGATAATCCTAGTTGTCGTAGACCTCCTGTTGTCCATCTTCTGGGTAGTCTTCCTCGTAGTCTGGCCATGGGAATAGCCAGGGACAAAGCCATGAGTACTCTTTAAGTGCTCGCAAACTACCACTAACATAGGTAAGGTACAATCTAGTAGGAATCTTAAGCTCTAGGTTTGTTTGCAAAAAGCCAGGTTTATTCCATAAAGACTTAAGAGTAAAAGACCTAATTTTAGTTCTCTACATCACTTAAGTGGGAACTTAGATTTCATGTCCACAACTCTATTGTGGTCAAGTCAAAGTCGTCTTTCAAGTCACAAGTCATTTTGAAAACATCTAACAACGGAACAGTATGGCCACTCCAACTGTCCATAACCGTGGACGCAGCTATTCGAATAGTTTGCCACTCTGCAGAGGTGGTACACTTTCACCACAAAATTCGATACATCCGTCAGGGATAACCCTGAATCATCATACTTGGTATGCGGATAATCAATCCTAACCTTTCAATTACACACCCTAGTATAGGCACCTTCCCTATGAGCTTGGCCTCCCAGCCATGGCGAACTGCCATCCCGGGAACTGCATAGGTGGACATTCATATTCACGAGGTAGCCTCAGCTCAACCTCTTCCGCAAGGGAACCCATACTAAGACATATAAACTTCCAGTTAATCCCTACCCAACTCAGGTATTGTGGTTGTATGGTAAAATTGTAATGGTATCGCATCCGAACCCAACCATCAGTTTTTATCAAAGTTAAGGCTCATGCCTCATTCAGTTTCATCATCAACCCATTTTTATTCATAACACATGTCAAAACATTTCAATAGAATGAATCGTCATTCCAAGGTTTTCATAATCATTTTCACCAAGTGTTCCCATCTATTGTGATCAAGTTTTAGTTTAGCACTAGCCACTAGTATTCAGTGTATCACTATTGAGGGGTGCTAATCAGGTATAAGTACCCAAGACTAGTGCTATTATCTAGATGGTATCCATCCTATTTTGCACTAATCACAATTCATTAACAAAGTAAGAAACTTTAGTAGAAGGGAAAGTAAAGCTTGCATATAAAACTAGGATTGGTATAATCAAAATTGCATAACCAAGCATGCATGGTGCGTCTTGCATAGGTTATGTAGCATAGTGGGCTTGCATGGATAGCTGGCATAGTTTAGCTTGCATAGGATGGCTTGCCTTGAGCAGTGCAGTTGTTGAAGTTCTCTTCCTCTTCTTTGAAGTACTCCTCCTCGTCGTATCCTGGGTTTGGTACTAGCATCTATAAATACATTCAATATACACAATCACCAAACAATACTTAACTACTTTTATTTAGCACACATGGCTCACACTAGATGATCTAGCATCATCTCTATCATCACATGAAATATTTACATCTTCTTATTTATCTTATTTTGGAAAAGTAATTTCTACTCATTGGAAATATTAAGATTTAATATCCCCTAATTAAAATATGGGATCATGTTGACACATGTGATCACCACATATTTCAATACTTGGCAAAGTGTTTTAAAGTGGTGGTCATATATTACAAGATTTAATATTACTATTTAATAATGTTAAAGTGCCGAGAAAAGCCTATATAGCATCCTTTTAATACTAGTCCATGTTTAATATCTGTAAAACCAAATCTTTTTACATATTCATGTAGAGCATGGGAAGTGTGATTTTTGAGAGTTGGAATCAACTCAAAAGCATTTATGGTTGATTTTATAAAAGTGGTAAAAGTCGTTGTCTTGTTATTTGTAGTATAGGTGATCTATAATTTCAAATGATTTGAATCCAATGGGAGTGTGTAGATATTTTCAATACCTTTCTAACAAAATTGGAATAATGCATTTTGGTTCAATACAACTCTTTGAATTGAATTTTGAATCTACTAACAAAATAGGGTTTTTAACTAAATAGACAAATTCTATTTGAAATGTTGGGCTCTGTGCGGGAAAAGAAATGGGCCAGCCCAACTACACAGCGTGCGCACACCGGGCTGCTGACAGGCTGGTCCCACGCGCCAGTTCCTCTATCTAACCAAAACAGTATTAGCAAATCTCGGTGCTATGATTTGAACAAGATCTACGGCTGAGGTTCATCGTCTATGTCGCGGTGCTCCGACGAGTTTCTAAACCTAGCGGCACGGTGGGGGTCGTTGGGGGCTTACCAGGGCTCCAGCTAGGTCCGGCGACAGGGGCGAATGGGCTGGTCGACGACGGCAAGTCGATTGGCAGTCACGACGGCTCCTGGGGTGGATCCAATCGATGGCCCCCTTTCTTCACAGCAGTGGCGGGCTCCAGTCAAATTCCGGCTGGGTGGTAGTCGACTTGCTCCGGGGAAAGGTCTAGGGTGTTTCTGAGAGAGAGAGAGAGAGAGGAGTGAGATGGTGTGTTGTTTGAAATCTAGGGTGGCTCCTACTTATACACGGTGTTGGAGGCAGGGCCGCATGGTCGGGCTTCATCGGTGACGCTGCTACAGGTCGCGATAGGCATGGCGGATGGCATGGGTCAACGTTGTGGACTGCGACGGTTGTCACGCGCGTAGTGGCGTGGCAAGGGGCGGTCTCAGTCTGTCGTGCCATCTCGGTGCTCTGTTCGGGTATGGCGGTGTTCGTCATCGAGTATGGTGGTCACGGGCGCGCGGCGGTGAATGATCATGTCTGGGAGGTGGCTGGTGATGCGGCGGGTGCGGGTACGAGTGGAGAGAGCGAGGCGTGGCGTGGCTACAGGAGGCGACTGCGGCGCTCCGTTGTGCTCTCGGCATGGCAGAGACTTAAATGGGCACGGCTGGTCTAGCTTCTCCACTTCTCGCCGTTTGTCAAGGCGTGGACAGAGAGGGGCGGTGTGGTCACGGCTACTCGCTAGACATCGTGGGAGAGGGCGGTGCGGCATGTGGCGTCTTGTCGATGGTCGACCGACATGACATGCTCGGTACGGTCATGGCACTAGCGTAGGGGGTGAGTGAGGTTGCTCCATTGCACGGCCAAGTACTGGGAGTGATCGTGGGAGATTTATTGGGTTGGATTGGGTACAAGGGATGATCAATTGATTGATCAAAATAGTAGATAGTTGTTGAACTCGTAATCTGTCTGCAAAGTGTTCGACTAAATGGCCGCATGAACTTAATCTTTGAATTTTTCAATGATTTTTGGTGGGTGATCTGGTCACATACTTGATAGTCTCTGGTTGCTAGGAATTGTCAAGTGGTGTTGGTTTGAGTGGTTTTTCTAAAATGATGATCTATGTACCTACACTTGATTCAATTTTGAATTGCCTCTTAAATAGATTTAAAAATAGCTTATGTAGGTTTGTAAAGTTTGCTTGGGTTCATTTTTACTTGGTCTAGCAAGGGGTCATAAGAGATAGAATTGTTTTTCTTAGAAATCTTTTACTAGATATGGCCAAAGTAGGCTAGTGGTTAACTGTGGACAAAGTGACCATATGATCATATGCTTCATAAATTGTCTTCTCTTTATTTGATTTTGCTTGGAAAAGATCTATATGATGTGGTATTCATCTTTAAACTAATCATTATCATTTATAGCAATCAAACATGGAAAATGCAAGCATTCATGCATTAATGGAAATCACACATGCATTCATATAGAGTTTAATAATAAAAGTTTTTGTTAACCCTAAACTTGGGTGATTTGAACTTGATAAGCTTGTTTAATATTTTTGAGATGTTAGAAACCTTCCCTCCTTAAACAGAATCTCGTCCCGAGATTCAAGAAAAACTAGGAACTAAAGAGATTGGGAAACTCAGTCCTGATATAATCTTCTCGTTCCCAAGTAGCTTCTTCTTCGGTATGGTTACTCCACTGGATCTTGAGAAACTTGATACTTCTGGTCCTGGTGGTTCTAAAGGCTTCTTCCAAAATACGGATGGGTACTTCACGACAGGTTAAATCCTTGTTGATATCTATGGCTCTATGATCGATGTTCTTGAAAACTTCGGTCTTCTCTGGAACTTCTAAGCGTTTCCTAAGTAATGAGATATGGAACACATCATGTATGGCTGACATCTCTTCAGGCAGTTCTAACTGATAGGATACTTCTCCTCGACGATTTAAGATTTTGAAGGGTCCAATATATCTTGGGGCAAGCTTCCCTTTCAGTTGAAAACGCTGCATTCCCTTCAAAGGTGATACTTTGAGATACACAAAATCTCCGATATTGAAGGTCAGGTCTTGACGTCTTTTATCAGCATAACTCTTCTGTCTGGATTGAGTGGTCTTGAGGTGTTCACGGACTTTGTGAACCTTCTCTTCGGCTTCTCATAGGATGTCGGGTCTAAAAATCTGACTCTCTCCTACTTGCGACCAATTCAAGGGGGTACGAGAATTCCTTCCATACAGAAACTCAAATGGGGCCATTTGCAAACTGGCTTGATAACTATTGTTGTATGAGAATTCCACGAAAGGCAGACAATCTTCCCATTTAGATCCATATTCCAACACACATGCTCTCAACATATCTTATAAGATCTGGCTCACTCTTTCTGTTTGTCTGTCGGTTTGCGGGTGATAAGTTGTGCTGAAATTCAGTTTGGTTCCTAATCCTTCTTGGACTTTCTTCCAGAATCTTGAGATAAACAGGGTTCCTCGATCTGACACTATGGTCTTTGGGGTTCCATGCAGACTGACTATTCTAGCAATATACAACTCTGCTAGCTTCGAACTCTGATAAGTGGTCTTGACGGGTATGAAATGAGCTACTTTAGACAGTCTATCCACTATGACCCAAATAGAGTCATTTCCCCTACTAGATGTAGGTAAAACTATGATGAAATCCATTCCGACAGAATCCCATTTCCATTCCAAAATCTGTAATGGTTGCAAGAGTCCTGCGGGTCGCTGATGCTCCGCTTTGACTCTTTGACAGATATCACACTTGGCGATGTAGCTTCCGACTTCTCTCTTCATTTTGTGCCACCAAAATTCCTCCTTCAAATCTTGATACATCTTGGTTCCTCCGGGTGAATAGAATATAGGGTATCATGGGCTTCCTGCATAATGACTTGCTTCAGCTCTGAATCTGCTGGCACACAGATACGTCCTTTATACCATAGAACTCCTTATTCATCCTCAGTGAATCCGGGTACCTTCCATGTACCGATACGATGCTTAATTCCATCAATAGTGGCATTTCCTTTCTGGGCTTCCTTTATCTGACTGATCAAAGTGGGTTGAAGTTCAATACTGGCTAGAAATCCTTCGCTAACTATCTCCACTCTAAAATTCTCCATCTCCTCATGCAAACTTGGCCGGGCTTCCTTAATCATGGTGTTTAATCTACACAGCAGTCTACTAAGGCATCCGCTACCACATTGGCCTTGTCGGGGTGATAGTGAATGTCAAGGTCATAATCCTTGGTTAACTCTATCCATCTCCTTTGCCTCATATTTAGCTCCTTCTGGGTGAAAATATACTTCAGACTCTTGTGATCCGAATAAATCTCACAGCGGTTACCCATGAGGTAATGACGCCATGTCTTCAAAGCTAATACTACGGCTGCCAGTTCTAAGTCATTGGTAGGGTAGTTCTGTTCATGTTGCTTCAGTTGTCTAGATAGGTATGATATGACTTTGCCTTCTTGCATCAACACACATCCGAGACCAATCTTGGATGCATCACAATATACATCAAAAGGCTTCTTGATATCGGGCATAATCAAAATTGGGGCTGAAATCAATCTCTTCTTGAGATTTTGAAAACTTGGTTCACATTTGTCCGTCCATTCAAACTTGTTATATTTCTTTAACAGCTAAGTCATAGGCATAGCGATGCTTGAAAATCCTTCAACAAACTTGCGGTAATATCCGGCTAATCCAAGGAATGCGCGGACTTCGGTTTGGGTGGTCGGGGCTTTCCATTCTTCAACATCCTTAATCCTGGAGGGATCAATGGCAACTCCTCCTGCCGACAAGATATGGCCTAGGAATCCTACTTCCTTTAACCAGAAATCACATTTGCTAAACTTGGCATACAACTGATGCTCCCTAAGGGTTTCAAGGATGGTTCTTAGGTGCTGTTCATGGTCTTCTTCGGATTTAGAGTAGATCAGAATGTCATCGATAAAAACAACGACAAAATTATCCAGAAAATTCATAAAAATCTTATTCATGAGGTTCATGAAATAAGAGGGGGCATTGGTTAATCCAAAAGACATGACATTATACTCATACAATCCATATATGTGGTGAAGGCAGTCTTTGGAATATCCGTTGCACAAATGTTCAATTGATGATAACCAGTTCTAAGATCAATCTTAGAAAAAAACTCTAGCACTAGTCAGTTGATCAAACAGATCTTCTATCTTTGGCAGTGGGTACTTGTTCTTGATGGTTACATCATTCAACTTCCGATAATCCATACATAGAAGATTGGCACCATCCTTCTTTTCCACGAAAAAAATAGGTGATCTCCATGGTGATGCACTTGGGTGAATCAGACCTTTTCTCAACATGTCATCAAGTTGCTTCTTGAGCTCCACTAATTCTGATGGGTTCATACTATATCATCTCTGAGCTATGGGTCCAGTTCCAGGAACTAGTTCAATGATAAACTTGATATCCCGATCTGGGGGCATATCGAGCAACTCATCCAGGAATACATCGCGGTATTCATAGACTACTCTGACTTGGTCTATGGTGGGTTGAGCTAAAGTCTTGTTGCATTTGAATTGACGGGGCAGTGTCTCAGATACATGCTCTACTATTACTCCAGTGCTACTGGTCATGGTTATGGCTTTGTTGGCACAGTCGATCAGTCCTTGATGTTTCGACATCCAATCTATTCCTAGTACTACCTCCAAACCTTTGGTTCCAAGTACTATTAGATTGGCATAAAAATCTATCCCATGAATTCTGATAGGTACGGCCTTGCAAATTTTTCAAGCTTTGGTGGTTGAACCGGGTATTTAAACTATCATAACATGCTTCAAATTTGTTGGTTGAATCTTACTAGTGCATGCAAATTCTTCTGTAACAAACGAGTGAGATGATCCAGAATCAAACAAAACTCTTGCAAGTACTGAGTTCATAGAAAACATACCCAGCACGACATCTGGCGCTTCCTAGGCTTCCTCTGCATTCATGTGGAACAAACGGCCGGTACGGTTGTGCGGGTTTCCTGGGGAAAATTTCTTTCTAGGCTGGACACGGCGCTGTTGTCTGGGCTGGTGCAGTAACATTGGTGGCTGCAGCAAGCATCTTGGGGCACTCGTTGGAGTAGTGACCCGTGACTCCACACTCAAAAGAAGTTATCATTGACTTGTCTTTCCCTGCGGCAGGTACAACGTTGCTTCCAGTCCTCAGGGCAGTCTTGTTGTTGTTGGTGTTGCTATTCTTGTTGGACCTTGGCGGTGCATGGTTGAAGTTATTGGGGGTTGCCAGGGTTGTTGTTGTTGTGGTGGCCTCCGGACCTCGGGTTTCCTCCGCCATGATTGGGGTACTTCGGACGAGACATAGGGGGGTCTATTGTTTCTGGGTGCATATCCGGCAGACGGGTTGGGGCGATACTTCGGTGTATGGTGGGGTCCTGTTGGTGCATCATACGACACTTGCGGTTCTCACTGGCTTGGTTTATCTTTCCTTCCATCTGAATGGCGGAATCCACTAAAGCTTCCAGATCATCAAAGGGAATGTTGACTAGCACTGTCTACATCTCATCATGGAGACCATTCAGGAATCTCTCCTTGTTCTTCGCTTCTGTGTCAATCTCATCAGGGGAATATCTAGGTAAAGACAAGAATATGTCATGATACTCCACCATAGTCATCCTTCCTTGATTTAAATCTCTGAACTCATCCCTCATCCTCTTGATCAAACTTGGGGGCACATGGGTCCTACTGAACTTGAGCTTCAACTCCTCCCACATCATCATCTGACCTCCATTCATGGTACGGGTGCTATTCCACCAGGATCCGGCATAACCAGATAGATAGTGTGTGGCAAACAGTACCTTCTCATTGGCATCAACTCCCGTGACTTCTAAATTGTTTTCCATGGTTTGCAGCCAATCATCAGCATCCAAGGGTTATTTTGACTTGCTAAACACAGGAGGATTGGTATTCTAGAAGTTTTTGAGTTTGGATCCATAGTGATCTTGGTTTCCATGGCCCTGATTATTGTGAGCCATCTGGGCTATATGTTGAAGAGTGTCTAGGTTGGCTTGACGTTCAGCTCTAATGGCTTCACGGTTAGAAACTAACATTTGCAGAATCTGCAGCATTGGGTCCTGAGATGAGCTGCTTCCTCAGGGGTTACCACGAGTCATCTGAAGATTGAGATAGATAATGAGACAAGAGGGAAATTTCTAGGGTTCATGGGTTTGTTTCAAAAAGCTTTAAACTTTGAGCATGACTATGGTTTGAGAACTAACAACTTATTCTCATTCATTCATTCTAGGCAAACAATACAAACACACACCACAAATATTAAAGCAGATGGTCTTAAGAACCATTCTGGCAAGCTACGATACAATGGGACCGGATACAACTCACACCTATGATAGTGCTCAGGTGCGACTACTAAGCATCACAACTTTCAGGCTCCTCATCATCAATGAAGTCAGCATCATCCTCATCAGTGTGGTCCTCCATGGCAGCGTCCTCCAGGTAGTCATCATCATCACTGAGGTAAGAGTAGGGATCTCCACGGATGTCTTCACCTTCCTCTTCCTTCTCCTCCAGCTGGATCTCCTGATCGTGGATGGTCTCCTCCAGGGTTGCCACCTTTTGACGAAGACAGGCGATGATGCGATCCTTCTTATCGCGCTGGCGATGGAGTGACTTGTGATCCTTAGCAAGCATGGCGAGGGTCTTGTTTCTTTCAGCGGCTTACGCATGATTCTAGTTGGCATATGCACGGGCATTATCCAACTCCTTCTGAGTCTCATGTAGCATGAAGTCCATGTGGTCCACGTGGTGATTTAGTTCCGGATGTGCCGGCATGGCCAAAGGCTGTCCCATAGAATCACGTCTTGCATAGTGGGCAAAACGGGTGTAATTGAGTCGGTTGATGCTCTATGCACACAAGCGAGCAAGTGCCTCCTGCATTACCCTGGCTAGTCCGTCTAACCAGTTGTTCTCCCTCAAGCTGAACTGAATCTTCTCTAAAAGCGGTGGCTCCATTTTGCCTCTCAGGTCGGCAACAATCAGCCACTGTAGCTCCCCTCCAGATTGGTCGTTGAGGTACGCTCCAAAGAACTCCGAGTGCGGGCCTCCAAGATACTCCGAGAGCTGGTCCAAATCCCTCTCAAAGATCATCTCCCCTCCATTGCCCAACTGGTAAAACTTGTTATATTTGACCTCCATCTATAAGCAATTAAGATGAGTAAGTTAGTGAAGTGATCAATGATTACTCAGGATCCGATGAGCTTGTTGGGAACCCCAAGAGAAAGGTATGATGAGCACAACAGCAAGTTTCCCTCAGTTATGAAACCAAGGTTATCGAACCAGTAGGAGCAAGGAAACACCCCCAAGGTGTTGTTACCAACTTGGAATTGTTGGAGATATGCCCAAGAGGCAATAATAAAAGTGGTTATTATTATATCTTTGTGTTTATGATGAATGTTTACATCCCATCCTATAATTGTATTATAAGGAAACACTGATACATGTGTGTTTTGTAAACATAAAAGGGTCCCTAGTAAGCCTCTTGTGGAACTAGCTTGTTGATTAAATGATGATCATGGTTTCCTGATCATGGACATTGGATGTCATTAATAACAAGGTTATATCATTAGGAGAATGATGTGATGGACACACACCCATAGTAAGCATAGCATAAGATCAAGTCATTATGTTCGTATTGCTGTAAGCTTTCAAATGCATAGTCACCTAATCCTTCGACCATGAGGTTATGTTAATCACCATCACCGGATGGGTACTTTGATGACATCAAACACCGCTTAAATCGGATGGTTATAAAGGTGTCATTGGGTATTCTGAAAGTATGTGTTGAAGCGCATGGACCAAGATTGGGATTTGTCCATCCATATGACGGATAGATATGCTCTGGGCCCTCTCGGTGGAATGTCATCTAGATAGCTTGCAAGCATGTGACTAGGTCACAAGGGATGACATAAAATGGAACGAGTAAAGAGTACTTATCAGTAACGAGGTAGAACTAGGTATGGAGATACCGACGATCAAACCTCGGATAAGTAGAATATCGTGTGACAAAGGGAATTGGTTTCGTATGTTAATGGTTCTATAGATCACAAAGTCATCGTTGAGTATGTGGGAGCCGTTATGGATCTCGGATCCTGATGGTTATTGATCGGAGAGGTGTCTTCATCATGTTCGCATATTCACGAACCGTAGGGTGACACACTTAAGGTTCGAAGTTGTTTTAAGTAGATATGGAATATGCGTTGGAGACGAATGTTGTTCGGAGTCTCGGATTGGATCCGGGACATCACGAGGAGATCCGGAATTGTCCGGAGAATAAGATTCATATATTGGGGATCATTTTCTAAGTTAGGAAATGTTCCGGAGTGTTTGTATGGAGATTCTAGAAGGTTTCGGAATGTTCTGGAAGGTTCTAGAAGATTTCTTGGAGTTTGCTTGAAAACCAAGAAAGGGTCAAGGAAACCTTGTGGGGCAAGACACGGATTCGTGGGGGAGGAGGACTCCTCCCCCCCCCTTCCCAACCTTCCGGCCAAGGAGGGAGGGGAGTCCTACTAGGACTCCCCCTCCCATGGCGCCTCCCTCCTTTAAATAGAGGGGAGGGGGCGCCACCCCCTAGACTTCTCCCATAACAAGCCCTAGCCGCCGCCTCTCTCCTCATCCTTCGCTCTGCTCCGGCTTAGGCGAAGCCCTGCAGAATTCTCTCCTCCACCACCACCACCACACCGTCATGCTGCTGGGATTCCGTGGAGAAGATCTACTACCTCCGCTGCTCGCTGGAACAGGGAGAGGAAGGTCTGCTTCGACTCCACACGTGTGACCATCTGCAGAAGCGCTGCCGGAACGCAGCGCCGGAAGGATCGTCCCCACGATCTTGAGATCGACAAGTGATCGACTACATCATCCATGAGATCTAATCTCGTAACGCTTTCGGTTCTACGAGGGTTAGTACCGATCTATCTCATTGCTCATGTCTAATAGATTAGATCTTGGCTTTTGTCTAGATTAGATCTGGGTTTTGTTCGTTCTTGCGGTAGAAATTTTTTGTTTTCCATGCTACGAACCCATCAGTGGTATCAGAGCCGTATCTATGCGTAGATCTATTGCACGAGTAGAACACAATGGTTTTGTGGGCGTTGGTGCTCGTTCCGTCTTTTGCTTTTGTGTACTTTGCATCTTGCGGTATGGTGGGATGAAGCGGCTCAGGCTAACCTTACATGTCATCGCACATGAGACTGGCTCCACGCTTGACGTGTAACTTGCTTTGCATAAGTGGCTTTGCGGGTGTCTGTCTCTCCCATCATAGTATAGATCCAGTCTACACTTTGCACTCGATAGCACTTGTATCAACGTTGTGGTTTAGTTTCGTAGGTAAGATCCGTTCTTATTCGAAAGCCCCAAACCACGTAAAACATGCAAAGAATATTAGAGGCGTCTAACTTGTTTTTGCAGGGGTTTTGTGATGTGATATGTCCATTATGTGATTGTGATTATATTTGATGTATGCAATGATCCTTGTTGTAATATGGCAACCGGCAGGAGCCTAATGGTTGTCTTTAATTCTGTTAAGACCTGCGTGTCTATTCATCTTGTAATAGCTTTATTCCAAGTAGTTGTAATAGTTGCTGGTGATGATGGACAACCATGAAGCGGTATACGGACCTTGGCCTTAATCTTTGGTGATGATGGAGATCATGTCCGTGCTTTGAGTTCTTCTCGCAAGGGTGCTGGTCCTTTGGGCGTAAGCGCCCCAAGTACTGCAGATCTGAAGAACGGCAACATCAAGAAGAAAGGTATATTCGATATACATGTTATTGATGTGTATCTTACTAGTAGTCATAGTAGTGCCTGGGTATTTGATACTGGTTCGGTTGCTCATATTTGTAACTGCAAGGTGAGCTTCGTGCATCAAGTCCATCAAGTTCTGCAAGGTGCAGTGGTCGCACCATTCTGTTGATGAAGCCACCTGGGAACGTGAAGATGAGCTTCGTGCCAAGTATCCTACCCTCTTTGAGTCTTCTTCTTCCTAGAATCTCGGGGCGAGATTCCTGTTTAGTGGGGGAGAGTTGTAGCATCCCAATTGTCTAACAATTGTAATGCTACTTGGTCTAGTAAGATAATGGCTACTTCCTACATATAATTGTTGCATCATAATTATGTCATGCTCATGTCATCATGCCACCTTGCATTTGAGCATCATATAAAACCCTGTTTCTTTGGCTCTTCTCTCATATACATTATTAATTGTATTTGCCTCTTGATATTGTATTTGGTTATTGATATGTTGTTTAATGCCCAAGTTGAGTTGAGGGCATATCTTTTATTTCCAATCTACACCTTTCTTTGTCACCACCTTATAATTCCACCACATCATTAATCCATGAGCTTGTACTTCTTTTTCTTTTGATATGTTATTCTAGCTCATGTGGTTTGGGGTGGATCAAATCCTTTAAATTCTTTTGCTTGGCTTTTAATCTACTTCTTGGAAATGCATAAGAATAATGCCATAATATTATTATTGTTTTCACAAAATAAATCATGGCATTATTATTTTGCATGGGCCATGCAAAATGTATCACCACCTTTTATCCCTTTGGTTTTTCCCTTTAATGCTAGTGGATATATCTTTGTGGACCATCTCCATCCATCCCACCATCCCCATATTCTCATCCATATCTTTTTCTTTTAATTAAATCTCTTCATGCGTGATCATATGAGGCTTGTTCTTTCTCTCTCTATTTTTCTCCTAGCCCTAGTTCTACTAAACCCTAACCTCAATCTCACCTCTCTCTCTTTCACTCCCTCTCTCTCTAACATGCTGGTCCCACCTGGCCCTCTCTCTCTGACCCACACCTCAGCTACCCATACCCCATCCCTAGCAAACCCTAACTCGAGCCCCATCTACCCTAGCCCGAGCTACCCCTCTCTCCTCCCTCTTTTCTCTCTACCGCGTGCTAGCCCCACCCTGCAGCTACTCCACACCGTCCCCACCTGCAGCCTCCCCTCTGCCGCTGCCCTGCCCCAGGATGAGCCCCAGCTCGCCCACGTGCTCGAGGAGATAAGGGAAAAGGTCAAGGCTACTTTACCTGCCGTGGCCACACGGCAACCCTCCTTCCTCTCCCTCCCTTTCTCCTCCTCTCACACGCCTCCTGCATCGCCAGATCCACCCCGAGCTCTGCCGCGCCTTCCCCTTCTTCCTCTCCGATGCCCAGCTCCTGCCGCCAGTCTCCGCCGTCTACCGCGACTCCCCTCCGTTCTAGCCGGCGAACTCGTCGTGGAAGAGGCCGAGGAGATCAAGGACGGCCCACTGCGTCACCACATGCCTGACGGCCTTGAAGGAGGAGCCCCAGGACCGCTAGAACCTCGCCGCTCTCCGAAACCCTAGATCACCGGAGCTCCTGCCTCGTCGACGATCCGCCGCACCTTGCCCCCATCTGACGCCAACGACCTCCCCGCGGTAAGCCCCTCCAACTCCTAGACAACGTCCGTGCCGCCGTACCGCCCTAGCCGCGCCAGGCGTTGCGTCGAACGCCCTCTGCGCGCCAGAGCTCGCCGGCGTCTGCAACCTTCCCGCGCCGCGTCTAGCCTTAGCTAGGCCCCAAACCCCCACCTAACAACTCCCCGAGCCAGCCGCACTGGCTACCACCCGCAGCGCGCACGCCCGCGACCCGGGTTCGAACCCCGCGCGCCGCGCTCCAGCCTTGATCGGACCGATCGGTCGTCGATGGCCGAGAAGATCAACAGTGAGCCGATGCCTTTTTGCACATGACCCCCTGGCCTTTTTCCCGCCTAAACCCGCAGTCCCAGGACCCGCTGTCGATCGGTGAAATCTTACAAAAACCCCCATGATGCGAGATTCTCCGCCAGCGCAGCCGGACCGCCCGTGTCGCGCCCTATTTGCGGCAGCAGCAATGAGTCCGGCCCCACCTGTCAGCCTCAAGGTCTAGCTCAGCCCGCGGTGAGAAAGGTTTCTCTGCGTCGTTTTTCCGCCAGGTCAGCCCGGGCCCATCTGTCTGTGTCTATGGCTAGGTTTGCCCGAGTGACAAAAGGTTCTTTGTTTTTCTGTTTTAATTTAAACTTTTCAAATTGTGTTTTTAAATTCAAATTCAAATCAGATTTAAATAACTTTTCAAATATAAAACCAAATAATACAAATGATATATGTTTTTGAATCAGGAAAATGTGAGGAATTCAAATCTGCCATTCAAAATATTATTTGAGCACTTTAAATTTTCGAGATGATTAAAATTACAATAAAATGCCCTTTTCTTAATTAATTAATAACTTTTGTTTCATAACTCCAAATTTGACAAATAATATGTCTAAATCGATCGGTCTGACAGCCGTTCTATCTATGCATTCCATGTTCTGAATTGCAGCATGCATCATATAAATATAAACTATACAGCAACTTATTTGAGTATAAAATGTGACCAAAACTCAATAAAATGCTTTATTCTTGTACTCCACACCTCACCCATGCCATGCTACATTATTGCCATGCAAATTGTGAATCATTCATCATGGCATGATTGTTTGCTTGTCGCATTTTAATCCATATGCTTGTGCACTCTATTTATGTTGGCCCTTGTTTGTTTGGTTCTTCTTCGAATAGACGCTGAGCAGGGGATATATCAGGAAACCTAGGAGCACTACCCAGATCCGTCCCTCGCTTCAACTGAGCTGCCAGGCAAGCATTACCACATGCTTGCATACATATAGTACCTATTGTCTCTATCTTATTCTTGCATCATTGAGTCGCGATTGCATTAAATTGAATCCCAAGTACTGCATAGCCTTTACTTTTAAACCCCACCGAAGCTTGTTCCTCCATCCCATGAGCCATTATTACAGGAGTTGTTTGAGCCATCCGGGTAGAGCGACATGTAGGGTATGTGAGAGTCGGATGGATAACGAGGTACCTAAACAACTTAACCTGAGTAGTAATGGGATAACTAATGAAAGCGGCACCGGTGAGCAATATCTGCTATTTGGTTCTTCATGCTCACTTGTGTCCCGTAGGACCCCGAGTACTTGATTCCTGTTCCTTGACTATTCGCACTATCCACATCCGGGAGGCCTTTGGGACCCCCCTGAGCTAG
The DNA here is from genome assembly GCA_023614405.1 of Avena insularis. Taxonomy (NCBI): domain Eukaryota; kingdom Viridiplantae; phylum Streptophyta; class Magnoliopsida; order Poales; family Poaceae; genus Avena; species Avena insularis. Next base: position 366,128,014 of record CM042696.1, on the reverse strand, counting down.
AGCTTGATTCATTCTTATTTCTTGGGGCCACAAAGTAGTTTGGGGCTTTATTACTATCCTGTACTTATGCCATGCTTTATTGCTTTATTTAAGATTGTGCGAGGAGCACCTGTACTGTTTAGGATTGCGGAGTGTTTTCGCGGTATCGACAAGCCCAGTCACACTTTCGGGTTCCCAGTCGTTTACAGCCATTGGCGCAAACCTTGGGTCCGTCTCGGAGCCGGCCAACTTTGTTGCGGGTAGCTTAATGGGGTGGCCCCCTGAAACATTTCTGAATCCTGTGATCGCTTTGTCGTGAATGCCTCATTGGGTTTTGATTTGGTTTTTCCGAAGTTGATCGAGTGTGTGTTGCTATTTGTGCACCCCTGCAGGGTAAATCTTTCTGAAAGCCATGTCCGCGGTTATGGACGACTTGGAGCACAGTTTCTCGATCATAGACAAGTATAACTAAAGTACCGCTTTTAATTTGACTAAGTACCTGACTAGTAAATAGTGCAACACTCATGGAATGGTTAATAAAACTGCCAACGGATGGGGGTTGTTTCCGCTTCCTCGTTGGTAGCGAGGAGGAGGATGGATCTGTTAATATTCTTGTTATAACTGTTGCTATTAATTCATTCACGGACATCCGTCTATCTTTGGTTAGGCGGATGGTTAGCGTATCTATAGAATTGTTAGGTATTATCTTTTGCTGCAATTCGTCACCCAGGTTGTGTCCCCTTTAGAGGCATAAAGACTTGCTGAGTACCCTAGGGTCTCACCGATAAATTGTTTGATTGAACGAACAGGTATACTCGCAAGATGGATCTTGGGTGGAGGAGGCAGACGATGTTGGCGATCACTCGGTGTAGAGATTCCGGAGCAGGATCCGTGAGATCGTAGGCGGGATGTGTTTATTTATGGGGCATCTTATGCCGATTTGCTTCTTATCCGTACTCGGATCTTGTCTTCCGCTTCCGCTTGATACTCTGATGTTTGATGTATGAGGAGATATCCTAAACTATTATATCTATCTAGGATATTTGGATCTTGCCGTATGGCGTTGCAATATTTCTATTTCTTTTAGATGGAATGGCTCTGAGGACTGTTGTATGTGGCTTGCATACATACTCATTTGTGTATGTAGTTGATCCCTTCGCTTTGCCGATTCGCCGCTCGTTCTTGTCCCGATGTTTGGAAATGGTTAGGACGGCCGAAAGGTCTACCTGTGAGTGGCATTTGGCCCCACCGTACTATTTTAACCATTTCCGCTCATCCAGGCTTGTAACTAAGAGCGTAATTCACCGAGGTAGTTACAATTGGTATCAGAGCCATCCCGCCCTTCAGGGTCTCAGCCAAATGGTCGTTGTCAGTCTAGAAAATATTTTGGTAGCTATGTATACTAGGGAAAAACCAAACGTGAGAGTAGGACTGCTTCCACTTTTCTTCTTACCACCCACCCACCCTTTTCTGGTAAGGAAGTGTAACGTTTTCAATCCTATTCTAAAATTCAAACTAGGATTCACGTGTTCTGGGTTCCGTAGTACCATAGGTTGTGTGTGTGTGTGTGAATTCCTTGTCTATCTGTTGCATCCAACATGTTATCAATATCTTCCTTTTGGTTATCAACTATTGGTACATTCCATACCGACAGGCTTTTGTAAACTGACGCGATCTATCTGATTTGTTGTATATCGACGCGATCTATCTTACTCTTTGTTATCCGATGTTATCTTGTTTGGGGTGTTCGTTTCCATAGTTACTAATCTTTAGGTTCATCTTAAGAAGAAGGTATTCGGATATGTGTTTTGCTTATTCATGTGCGGAGTAATGATTTAAGTGCGGGATGGAGTCACGACCATACCACTACTTTTCTCATTGCTCTTGTATATTGAATTGGTAGAGTTACTAATCTTGATTCGTTCAGTGGTTTTGCGCATATAGTGGTATTTTAATGCCGAAATTTGCGGAATTTTTTTTTCTTTGATAGTTTTGTGTACCACACTCCTTGTTCAGTCGTGTGCGATATGCTTAATATCTTCTAGGTGCTTTGAACTTTGTTGATATTTTAATATCATCTTAGTAAATTGTATCCTTTAAATCTTGATGAATTCCATTTTGGTACTATTTTGGATTATTATTATTCTCCATTATGGTACTAACTTGTGTTTTATATCAATCACAGGATGGCACCACCACACTGTTCTGAGGAGGACATACAACCTGAACTGGGGGTTGCGTTGTCAAGCGTCGCCAATACCTTAGCCGCAATGCAGCAGAACCAACAGCGATTTGAAGAAAGTGTCAGGAGGAATGAGTTTGTTCCGCTACCTCCACCTCCCAAGCGAGGAGACATCAAAAGCTTTCTGAAGTTCAACCCACGCCAATTTGATGTTTCTGATTAACCACTTGATGCTGATGATTGGTTGCGTGAGATGTCGAGGTTACTGGCGACTGCTGATGTTCCTGAGCAAGAATGGGTAAAGTGTGCCACGCACCTTCTGAAGGGAGATGCAGCTCTGTGGTGGGAGAATTACCTCAAGTCAAACTACACTGGTTTTCAGCCTACTTGGGAACAGTTCACTGGAGCTTTCAAAGAGCAATATATGTCAGAAATTGTCATGGAGAGGATGAAGGAAGTGTTTCTCAACCTCAAGCAGGGCAATGACAATGTCAATACCTACATCAGAAACTTCACGAATCTTTCTCGTTATGGTGGCGATGAGATCTCTGATGACAAGAAGAAGCAAAAGAGGTTCAGAAAGGGCTCAATGCATCGATTAAATATGCAATCACACATGCAAGGCCGGTGTCTTTTCTGGAACTCCAACATACAGCTCTGCAGGAAGAAGCAAGTAGGCAAGTGTTTGAGGAGTCAAAGAAACACAACCGTGATGCAGCAAGCTCTTCAGCTATGTCAACTCCTTCTAAGCGTCGTGTCTGGGTTCCTAACACCCCACCGTCGCTCCCGGCTCCACCAAGACCTCCAAGCTACGCAGCAAGGACACCAAACTTCCTCACTACTGCTCCTAGGGGCTACAACCACAACTACCCTGGAGCGCCTGGCGGAGTCCCTGGCTATGTTGCTCCACGTCCACCTGGTGCTTGCTACACTTGTGGAAACACTGGGCGTCAACACTGGAACTGTCCATTGAACAACAAAGCTCTTCCTCCACCACCTCCAAGATCTGCGGCAAGCTCTCCTATGGTTCGTGCACCACCACCTCGGGCTATCAACATCAACACCAAGCCCGGGTCTACTGTTGCTCATGCCAACTGTGTCAACGCCGCTCAAGCTAAGCATGCACCAGGAGTTGTGATGGGTATGCTTTTTGTTAACTCAGTTCCTGCATGAGTTTTGTTTGATTCTGGTGCATCGCATTCTTTTGTCTCCACAAGTTTTGCTGATGCGAATGGGTTCCCTATGGATCCTCTCCCTAAGCGGTTAATGGTCCTTTCTCCTGGAGCAACAATGGCAGCTTCTAAAATCAGCCATGGCAATCAAATTGAGATTGGTGGCTCTTTGTTCCCGGCTTCCTTGATTATTCTGGGCAATTCTGACATTGATGTTATCCTGGGCATGGACTGGTTGACAGCAAATGCAGCTGTGATTGATTGTGCTGAACGCTCGGTTTCTCTGAAAATTCCTGAAGGCCATATAGTCTATTCTCCAAATCTGACTCCTGCTATCCAGCTTTTCTCTTTGGCGGCTCTGAATGATGATGCTATGGAAGCTATTCAGAGTGTTCCGGTGGTCTGTGAGTTCCCAGATGTCTTTCCTGAAGAGTTGCCAGGTATGCCTCCGGATCGCGAGGTTGAGTTTGTGATTGAGCTTGAACATGGTACCGCTCCTATTTCTAAGCGGCCTTATAAAATGGGTCCTACTGAGTTAGCTGAACTCAAACGTCAGCTTGATGAACAAGATAAGTTGGGTTTCATTCAGCACAGTACTTCTTCTTGGGGTAGCCCAACCATCTTTGTGAAGAAGCGAGACAAGACTGATAGACTTTGTGTTGACTATCGGGCTCTCAATGCTAAAACCATCAAGAATAAATATCCCCTTCCGCGGATTAATGATCTCTTCGATCAGCTAGCTGGAGCTGTGGTATTCTCTAACCTTGACTTGAGAAGTGGATATCATCAAATCAAGATTCGCAAGGAAGATGTTCCTAAAACAGCTTTCACCACCCGCTATGGCCTGTATGAGTACACGGTCATGTCTTTCGGTCTCACCAACGCACCTGCCACCTTCTCGAGGCTTATGAACTCAGTTTTCATGGAGTTTCTTGATAAGTTCGTTGTGGTCTATCTGGATGACATCCTAGTCTATTCTAAGTCAAAGGAAGAACATGAAGAACACCTTCGGTGTGTCCTAAACAAACTTCGTGAGAACCGCTTGTATGCAAAGTTCTCCAAATGTGAGTTTTGGCTCCCTCAAGTCACCTATCTTGGTCACGTCATCTCTGCCAAGGGCATTGCCGTCAACCTAGAAACTGTAAAGACAATTGTTGACTGGCTTCCTCCTGTAAATGTCAAAGAAGTCTGGAGTTTCCTTGGTTTGGCTAGTTATTGCCGCTTCGCGTGTAGAACTTCTCGAAGATTGCGAAGCCTCTTACCGATCTCCTCAAGAAAGGCAAGAAATACCTTTGGACTCCTGCATGTCAAGCAAGCTTCGAAACACTCAAAGAGAAGCTCACTTCCACACCAGTTTTGATTCCTCCAGATACATCAAAGCCTTTCCAGATATTCTGTGACGCCTCATTGCAAGGATTGGGTGCGGTCCTTATGCAAGAGAAACAAGTTGTTGCTTATGCCTCTCGACAGTTGAAGACGCATGAGATCAACTATCCTACACATGACCTCGAGCTCGCAGCAGTTTTCTTTGCTTTGAAAGTATGGAGGCATTACTTGCTTGGCAACTGCTAGAAATCTTTTCGATCACAAGAGTGCAAGTATATCTTCACACAGCCTGATCTCAACCTTCATCAGAGGAGGTGGATTGAAGCAATCAATGATTTCGATTTGACCATCAACTACACTCCGGGCAAAGCTAATGTCATGGCCGATGCTCTTAGCCGCAAAGCTTATGTCAACAATCTCATGGTGGAAACAGCCTCTCTTGTGCGAGGAATTCCGTCGGCTCAACCTTGAAATTGTGGATCAAGGGTATCTTCTGAACCTTCTGGCAACCCCTCTCTTGGAAGAAAAGGTTCGCTCCATTCAACTTGGTGATCCGTACACCAAGAAGATCATCTCCAACATTCAGCTTCCGAAGTATGAGTCCTTCCATGTTGACGACCAAGGCACTCTTTTCTTTGAACACCGGATGTTTGTTCCGAACTACTCGGGTTTGAGAGAGCAAGTTCTGAAGGAGGCGCATGATTCTGTTCTTTCTATCCACTCTGGCAGCACAAAGATGTACATGGACTTGAAAACACAATATTGGTGGCCTGGATTGAAACGATATTGTGCCAAGTATGTCTCGGAGTGTGATGTATGCCGCAGAGTTAAAGCTGTCCATCAGAAACCTTCCGGTCTTCTACAGCCACTGAAACCCCCGGAATGGAAATGGGAGAAAGTAGAGATGGACTTCATCACTGGTTTTCCAAGGTCGCAGAAGGGCAACAATGCTTTCTAAAGTGGCTCACTTCTTTCCCGTCAAGGAAACAATTTCTGCAATTCAGTTGGCTGAGCTCTATATCAACAGAATTGTCTCTCTGTATGGAGTTCCTCTTGAGATCAGTTCAGACCGTGGAAGCATCTTCACTTCCAAGTTCTGGGGAAGTTTCCAAAATGCTTTGGGAACAAAACTAAACTTTAGCACAGCTTACCACCCTCAGTCGCAAGGACAAGTTGAAAGGATCAATCAGATTCTGGAAGATACGCTCCGTGCTTGCGTCATCTCTTTCGGCATGAAGTGGGAAGAATGTCTTCCTTATGCTGAATTCTCTTACAACAACAACTTCCAGAAAAGTCTAAAGATGGAACCATTTGAGGCTCTCTATGGTTGCAAATGCAGAAATCCGATTGGTTGGTCGGGTGCAGGAGAAAGAACATTGTTTGGCCCCGACATTGTAACTCAAGAGGAGGAGAAGGTTCACATCATTCTTGAAAATCTGAAGATTGCTCAAAGTCGCCAGAAGAGCAATTATGACAGAAAGCACACGGACATGGAGTATGTCCCTGGTGATCTCGTTTACCTTCGTGTCACTCCCATGAGAGGCACGCACCGCTTTGGTATCAAAGGAAAGCTGGCTCCTAGATACATCGGTACATTCAAAATCCATGGAAGAAGAGGAGAAGTTGCTTATTCTCTTGAGCTTCCTGAAAAACTCAAGGTTCATGATGTTTTCCACATATCTCAACTCAAGAAGTGCTTCAAGGATCCCGGCAGGACCGTGGATCATGAACTCATCAACCTTCAAGAAGATCTGTCTTATCAAGAACACCCCACAAAAATTCTTGAAGTCGCAGAAAGAAGGACTCGCAACAAGTCCATCAAGTTCTGCAAGGTGCAGTGGTCGCACCATTCTGTTGATGAAGCCACCTGGGAACGTGAAGATGAGCTTCGTGCCAAGTATCCTACCCTCTTTGAGTCTTCTTCTTCCTAGAATCTCGGGGCGAGATTCCTGTTTAGTGGGGGAGAGTTGTAGCATCCCAATTGTCTAACAATTGTAATGCTACTTGGTCTAGTAAGATAATGGCTACTTCCTACATATAATTGTTGCATCATAATTATGTCATGCTCATGTCATCATGCCACCTTGCATTTGAGCATCATATAAAACCCTGTTTCTTTGGCTCTTCTCTCATATACATTATTAATTGTATTTGCCTCTTGATATTGTATTTGGTTATTGATATGTTGTTTAATGCCCAAGTTGAGTTGAGGGCATATCTTTTATTTCCAATCTACACCTTTCTTTGTCACCACCTTATAATTCCACCACCTCATTAATCCATGAGCTTGTACTTCTTTTTCTTTTGATATGTTATTCTAGCTCATGTGGTTTGGGGTGGATCAAATCCTTTAAATTCTTTTGCTTGGATTTTAATCTACTTTTTGGAAATGCATAAGAATAATGCCATAATATTATTATTGTTTTCACAAAATAAATCATGGCATTATTATTTTGCATGGGCCATGCAAAATGTATCACCACCTTTTATCCCTTTGGTTTTTCCCTTTAATGCTAGTGGATATTTCTTTGTGGACCATCTCCATCCATCCCACCATCCCCATATTCTCATCCATATCTTCTTCTTTTAATTAAATCTCTTCATGCGTGATCATATGAGGCTTGTTCTTTCTATCTCTATTTTTCTCCTAGCCCTAGTTCTACTAAACCCTAACCTCAATCTCACCTCTCTCTCTTTCACTCCCTCTCTCTCTAACATGCTGGTCCCACCTGGCCCTCTCTCTCTGACCCACACCTCAGCTACCCATACCCCATCCCTAGCAAACCCTAACCCGAGCCCCATCTACCCTAGCCCGAGCTACCCCTCTCTCCTCCCTCTTTTCTCTCTACCGCGTGCTAGCCCCACCCTGCAGCTACTCCACACCGTCCCTACCTGCAGCCTCCCCTCTGCCGCTGCCCTGCCCCAGGACGAGCCCCAGCTCGCCCACGTGCTCGAGGAGATAAGGGAAAAGGTCGAGGCTACTTTACCTGCCGTGGCCACACGGCAACCCTCCTTCCTCTCCCTCCCTTTCTCCTCCTCTCACACGCCTCCTGCATCGCCAGATCCACCCCGAGCTCTGCCGCGCCTTCCCCTTCTTCCTCTCTAACGCCCAGCTCCTGCCGCCAGTCTCCGCCGTCTACCATGACTCCCCTCCGTTCTAGCCGGTGAACTCATCGTGGAAGAGGCCGAGGAGATCAAGGACGGCCCACTGCGTCACCCTGTGCACGACGACGCGAAGGAGGAGCCCCAGGACCGCTAGAACCTCGCTGCTCTCCGAAACCCTAGATCGTCGGAGCTCCTGCCTCGTCGACGATCCGCCGCACCTCGCCCCCATCTGACGCCAACGACCTCCCCGCGGTAAGCCCCTCCAACTCCTAGACAACGTCCGTGCCGCCGTACCGCCCTAGCCGCTAAGGCGTCGAACGCCCTGGCGCGAGCTTCGCCGGCGTCTGCAACCTTCCCGCGCCGCGTCTAGCCTTAGCTAGGCCCCAAACCCCCACCTAACAACTCCCCGAGCCAGCCGCACTGGCTACCACCCGCAGCGCGCACGCCCGCGACCCGGGTTCGAACCCCGCGCGCCGCGCTCCGCGCGGTCGGACACCGATCGGTCGTCAGTAAACGCTGAGAAGATCAACAGTGAGCCGATGCCTTTTTGCACATGACCCCCTGCCCTTTTTCCCGCCTAAACCCGCAGTCCCAGGACCCCACCTGTCAGTCCCGGTGAAATCTTACAAGAAAACCCCCGCTAGCCCTGGACCGCCCACGTGTCGCGCCCCTGCTGGGCGACGCGCGCGCGTGGCCCCGCTAAGTCCGGCCCTACCTGTCAGCCTCAAGGTCTAGGTCAGCCCGCGGTGAGAAAGGTTTCTCTGCGTCGTTTTCCGCCAGTCGCCGGGCCCATCTGTCTGCAGGTTCATGGCTAGGTTTGCCCGAGTGACAAAAGGTTCTTTGTTTTTCTGTTTTAATTTAAACTTTTCAAATTGTGTTTTTAAATTCAAATTCAAATCAGATTTAAATAACTTTTCAAATATAAAACCAAATAATACAAATGATATATGTTTTTGAATCAGGAAAATGTGAGGAATTCAAATCTGCCATTCAAAATATTATTTGAGCACTTTAAATTTTCGAGATGATTAAAATTACAATAAAATGCCCTTTTCTTAATTAATTAATAACTTTTGTTTCATAACTCCAAATTTGACAAATAATATGTCTAAATCGATCAGCGCGACGAGCCCGTTCTATCTATGCATTCCATGTTCTGAATTGCAGCATGCATCATATAAATATAAACTATACAGCAACTTATTTGAGTATAAAATGTGACCAAAACTCAATAAAATGCTTTATTCTTGTACTCCACACCTCACCCATGCCATGCTACATTATTGCCATGCAAATTGTGCATCATTCATCATGGCATGATTGTTTGCTTGTCGCATTTTAATCCATATGCTTGTGCACTCTATTTATGTTGGTCCTTGTTTGTTTGGTTCTTCTTCGAATAGGCCGAAAGGTGGATATATCAGGAAACCTAGGAGCACTACCCAGATCCGTCCCTCGCTTCAACTGAGCTGCCAGGCAAGCACTACCACATGCTTGCATACATATAGTACCTATTGTCTCTATCTTATTCTTGCATCATTGAGTCGTGATTGCATTAAATTGAATCCCAAGTACTGCATAGCCTTTACTTTTAAACCCCACCGAAGCTTGTTCCTCCATCCCATGAGCCATTACTACAGGAGTTGTTTGAGCCATGCGGGTCGTAGAACAGCATGTGTAGGGTATGTGAGAGTCGGATGGATAACGAGGTACCTAAACAACTTAACCTGAGTAGTAATGGGATAACTAATGAAAGCGGCACCGGTGAGCAATATCTTCTATTTGGTTCTTCATGCTCACTTGTGTCCCGAAGGACCCCGAGTACTTGATTCATGTTCCTTGACTATTCGCACTATCCACATCCGGGAGGCCTTATGGACCCCCCCTGAGCTAGAGCTTGATTCATTCTTATTTCTTGGGCCACAAAGTAGTTTGGGGCTTTATTACTATCCTGTACTTATGCCATGTTTTACTACGTTATTTAAGATTGTGCGAGGAGCACCTGTACTGTTTAGGATTGCGGAGTGTTTTCGCGGTATCGACAAGCCCAGTCACACTTTCGGGTTCCCAGTCGTTTACAGCCATTGGCGCAAACCTTGGGTCCATCTCGGAGCCGGCCAACTTCGTTGCGGGTAGCTTAATGGGGTGGCCCTGAAACATTCTGAATCTGTGATCGCTTTGTCGTGAATGCCTCGTTGGGTTTTGATTTGGTTTTCGAGGTTGATGGAGTGTGTGTTGCTATTTGTGCACCTGCAGGGTAAATCTTCTGAAAGCCGTGTCATGCGGTTATGGGCGACTTGAGCACAGTTTCTCGATCATAGACAAGTATAACTAAAGTACCGCTTTTAATTTGACTAAGTACCTGACTAGTAAATAGTGCAACACTCATGGAATGGTTAATAAAACTGCCAACGGATGGGGGGCTTTTTGTCCGCTTCCTCGTTGGTAAGCGAGGAGGAGGATGGATCTGTTAATATTACTGTTATAATTGTTGTTATTAATTCACGCACATCCGTCTATCTTTGGTTAGGAGGACGGTTAGCGAGTATCTATAGAATTGTTAGGTATTATATTTTGCTGCAATTGATTCAGGTTGTGTCCCCTTTAGAGGCATAAAGACTTGCTGAGTACCCCTAGGGTCTCACACGATAAATTGTTTGATTCAGACGAACAGGTATACTATAAGATGGATCTTGGGTGGAGGGCAGACGATGTTGGCAACGATCACTCGGTGTAGAGATTCCGGGAATGGGGATCCGTGAGATCTGTGGGCGGGATGTGTTTATTTATGGGGCATCTTATGCCGATTTGCTTCTTATCCGTACTCGGATCTTGTCTTCCGCTTCCGCTTGATACTCTGATGTTTGATGTATGAGGAGATATCCTAAACTATTATATCTATCTAGGATATTTGGATCTTTCCGTATGGCGTTGCAATATTTCTATTTCTTTTAGATGGAATGGCTCTGAGGACTGTTGTATGTGGCTTGCATACATACTCATTTGTGTATGTAGTTGATCCCTTCGCCTGCCGATTACGCCGCTCGTTCTTGTCCCGATGTTTGGAAATGGTTAGGACGGCCGAAAGGTCTACCTGTGAGTGGCATTTGGCCCCACCGTACTATTTTAACCATTTCCGCTCATCCAGGCTTGTAACTAAGAGCGTAATTCACCGAGGTAGTTACACTGCGGAATAAACGAAGACTGGCAAGAGACGAGGTGACGATGCGCGTTGGAAATGGCTCCAAGGTTGATGTGATCGCCATCAGAATGCTCCCTCTACATCTACCTTTGTGATTAGTTTTAAATTTAAATAATTGTTATTTGGTGCCTGCGTTAAGCATGAACATTATATCTGTATCTTGTTTATTGCGAGACGGTTACTCTTTTAAGTCTGAGAATAAAGGTTGTTCGATTTATATGAGTAATATCTTTTATGGTAATGCACCTGAGATGAATGGTTTATTCTTATTGAATCTCGATAGTAGTGATACACATGTTCACAACATAGATGCTAAACGAATAAAATTGAATGATAATTCTACATACATGTGGCACTGTCGTCTTGGTCACACTGGAGTGAAGCGTATGAAGAAACTCCATTCTGATGGACTTCTTGAATCACTTGATTTTGAATCACTTGAAAGATGCGAAGCATGTCTAATGGGAAAAATGACTTAATGGTTAAAATGGGGCGAGCTACAGACTTAATGGAAATAATACATACCGATGTGTGCGGTCCAATGAGTGTAGCATCGCGTGGTGGATATCGTTATGTTCTCACTTTCACGGATGACTTAAGTACATATGGGTATGTCTACTTTATGAAACATAAGTCCGAAACTTTTGAGAAGTTTAAGGAATTTCAAAGTGAAGTGGAAAATAATCGTAACAAGAAGATTAAGTTTCTGCGTTACGATGGAGGTGAATATCTAAGTTATGAGTTTGGCATGCATTTAAAGAAATGTGGAATACTTTCGCAGTTGACACCGCCAGGAACACCACAGCGTAATGGTGTGTCTGAACATCGTAATCGAACTCTCTTAGATATGGTTCGGTCTATGATGTCTCTTACAGATTTACCACTATCATTTTGGGGCTATGCATTAGAGATAGCCGCATTCACTTTCAATAGGGCACCATCTAAATCCGTTGAAACGACACCGTACGAATTGTGGTTTGGTAAGAAACCTAAGTTGTCGTTCCTTAAAGTTTGGGGTTGCGAAGCGTATGTAAAGAAGTTACAACCTGATAAGCTTGAACCCAAAGCGGAGAAATGCGTCTTCATAGGATACCCGAAAGAAACAATTGGGTATACCTTCTATCATAGATCCGAAGGCAAAGTTTTCGTTGCCAAGAATGGATCCTTTCTTGAGAAGGAGTTTCTCTCGAAAGAAGTGACTGGAAGAAAAGTAGAACTCGACGAGGTTATTGAACCTTCTCTCAGAGTTGAGAGTAGCGCAGCACCGGAAGATGTTTTTGTGTCGCCTGCACCACCTAGAGAGGAAGCTAATGATGGTGATCATGAAACTTCGGACGAAGTTACTACTGAACCTCGCAGGTCAACGAGGGTTCGTACCACTCCTGAGTGGTATGACTCTGCCTTGAACGTCATGTTGGTGGACAACATTGATGACACTGTGACGTATGAAGGAGCTATGGTGAGCCCAGATTCCGACAAATGGCTAGAAGCCATGAAATCCGAAATGGGATCCATGTACGAAAACCAAGTATGGACTTTGGTGGACTTACCGGATGGCCGTAAGGCTATCGAGAACAAATGGATTTTCAAAAGAAAAATAGATGCTGATGGTAATGTTACTGTCTATAAAGCTCGACTTGTCGCGAAAGGGTTCCGACAAATTCAAGGAGTTGACTACGATGAGACTTTCTCACCAGTAGCGAAGCTAAAGTCTGTGAGGATTTTGTTAGCAATTGTTGCATATTTCGATTATGAAATTTGGCAGATGGATGTCAAAATGGTGTTCCTTAATGGTGACATTGAGGAAGAGTTGTATATGGTACAACCCAAGGGTTTTGTCGATCCTAGTGATGCTGACAAGGTATGCAAACTTCAACGCTCCATTTATGGACTAAAGCAAGCATCCCGGAGTTGGAATCAACGTTTTGATAAAGTAATCAAAAACTTTGGAGTTATACAAAGTTATGGAGAAGCTTGTATTTACAAGAAAGTGAGTGGGAGCTCTGTAGCATTCCTAGTACTATATGTAGATGACATATTGTTGATTGGGAATGATATAGAACTTCTTAATAGCGTCAAAACCTATTTGAATAATAGTTTTTCAATGAAGGATCTTGGCGAAGCGGCATATATTCTAGGCATCAATATTTATAGAGATAGATCAAGACGCCTAATAGCGCTTTCACAAAGTACATACTTAGACAAAGATCTAAAGAAGTTTAGAATGGAAGAGAGCAAGAAAGGGTTCGTGCCCATGTTGTCAGGTAAGACCTTGAGTAAGACTCAAAGTCCACTACGGAAGATAGAGAAAAGATGAATAATATTCCTATGCCTCGGACATAGGTTCTATCATGTATGCCATCTGTGTACAAGACCGGATATAGCACATGTTGTTAGTTTGACTAGCAGATATCAAAGTGATCTGGAATGGAACCTTTGGACAGCGTGATCAAGAATATCCTAAAGTACCTGAATAGGACTAAGGATATGGTTCTTTCTTATGGAGGTGATGAACAGCTTGTTGTAAATGGTTACACTGATGCTAGTTGGAACACCGATCTAGATGACTCGAAGTCACAGTCTGGATACGTATTTATTTTGAATGGTGCTGCAGTGAGCTGGAGGAGTGCCAAGCAAAGCGTTGTGGCGAAATCTTCAACTGAATTGGAATACATAGCTGCTTCGGAGGCTGCACAAGAAGCCATATGGATGAAGGAGTTCATTACTGAACTTGGCGTGGTTCCCAGTGCGTTGGACCCGATGGCCATCTACTGTGACAACACAGGTGCCATCGCTAATGCACAGGAGCCAAGGTCACATAGCAAGCTGAAGCACATGAAGCTACGTTTCCATGCTATTCGTGAGTATGTCCGAGATGGTGACATAAAGATTTGCAAAGTACACACTGATCTGAATGTGGCAGATCTGTTGACTAAACCTCTCCCTAGAGCAAAGCATGACCAACACCAGAACGCCAATTGACGAGGTTTAATCTCGTCTATGCCCATTGTTATGGACTTGGGTTTTGGAGAAGATGGGGATGCTGGAGATCGTGGCACGGTTAATAGACAAGCAACCAGGGGACACGAGATTTACCCAGGTTCAGGCCCTCGGAGGGAAAACCCTACTCACCTGTATGCGCTCTTTGATTCTGGGAACCGAAGTTCAGGTCTTGTGATTCGATCTGGCGTGGAGGAGTGTACGAAAGTATGGATCTGTCCTGCTCGTTGGCCCCTCCTAGCCTTTATATATGAGGAGGCTAGGTCTCAGGTACCGATACGAGTAGGTTACAAGTTGTATTTGAACTCTAGTCTTGCTCTCCAAGGATCCGAAGGCGTCATGGGCCTTGGCCACCCGAAAATCTTCATGGGCCAGCGTATGTCTGCTGTGGGCCTTCCTTGGGCTGGACCAGGTATGATGAAGTTATGTACCCGTCGGGTATAACCATGTCACCATGGGTGTTAGGTATATTACCATGTAATCTAGATTATTGACTCTAGTGCAAGTGGGAGACTGTTGGAGATATGCCCAAGAGGCAATAATAAAAGTGGTTATTATTATATCTTTGTGTTTATGATGAATGTTTACATCCCATGCTACAATTGTATTATAAGGAAACACTGATACATGTGTGTTTTGTAAACATAAAAGGGTCCCTAGTAAGCCTCTTGTGGAACTAGCTTGTTGATTAAATGATGATCATGGTTTCTTGATCATGGACATTGGATGTCATTAATAACAAGGTTATATCATTAGGAGAATGATGTGATGGACATACACCCATAGTAAGCGTAGCATAAGATCAAGTCATTAAGTTCGTATTGCTGTAAGCTTTCAAATGCATAGTAACCTAATCCTTCGACCATGAGGTTATGTTAATCACCATCACCGGATGGGTACTTTGATGACATCAAACACCGCTTTGTAACTGGATGGTTATAAAGGTGTCATTGGGTATTCTGAAAGTATGTGTTGAAGCACATGGACCAAGATTGGGATTTGTCCATCCATATGACGGATAGATATGCTTTGGGCCCACTCGGTGGAATGTCATCTAGATAGCTTGCAAGCATGTGACTAGGTCACAAGGGATGACATAACATGGAACGAGTAAAGAGTACTTATCAGTAACGAGGTAGAACTAGGTATGGAGATACCGACGATCAAACCTCGGATAAGTAGAATATCGTGTGACAAAGGGAATTGGTTTCGTATGTTAATGGTTCTATCGATCAAAAGTCATCGTTGAGTATGTGGGAGCCGTTATGGATCTCCAGATCCCGCTGATGGTTATTGATCGGAGAGGTGTCTTCATCATGTCTGCATATTCACGAACCGTAGGGTGACACACTTAAGATTCGAAGTTGTTTTAAGTAGATATGGAATATGCGTTGGAGACCGAATGTTGTTCGGAGTCTCGGATTGGATCCGGGACATCACGAGGAGATCCGGAATTATCCGGAGAATAAGATTCATATATTGGGGATCATTTTCTAAGTTAGGAAATGTTCCGGAGTGTTTGTATGGAGATTCTAGAAGGTTTCGGAATGTTCTGGAAGGTTCTAGAAGATTTCTTGGATTTTCTTGAAAACCAAGAAAGGGTCAAGGAAACCTTGTGGGGCAAGACACGGATTCGTGGGGGAGGAGGACTCCTCCCATCTTCCCAACCCGCCGGCCAAGGAGGGAGGGGATTCCTACTAGGAATCCCCCTCCCATGGCGCCTCCCTCCTTTAAATAGAGGGGAGGGGGCGCCACCCCCTAGACTTCTCCCATAACAAGCCCTAGCCGCCGCCTCTCTCCTCATCCTTCGCTCTGCTCCGGCTTAGGCGAAGCCCTGCAGAATTCTATCCTCCACCACCACCACCACACCGTCATGCTGCTGGGATTCCGTGGAGAAGATCTACTACCTCCGCTGCTCGCTGGAACGGGGAGAGGAAAGTCTGCTTCGGCTCCGCACGTGTGCCCATTTGAGCGCTAGGAGCAGCGGCGCGGAAGGATCGTCCACACGATCTTGAGATCGGCAAGTGATCGACTACATCAACCCCGAGATCTAATCTCGTAACGCTTTTGGATCTACGAGGGTTAGTACAGATCTATCTCGTTGCACATGTCTAATAGATTAGATCTTGGCTTTTATCTAGATTAGATCTAGGTTTTGTTCGTTCTTGCGGTAGAAAATTTTTGTTTTCCATGCTACGAACCCATTAGGAATCCTGCACAACACAACCACAGAACTTTGCCCCAACTTACAGTGAGGTTGTCAATCTCACCGGTTTTTCTGAAAACAAAGGATTAAACGTATTGTGTGGAAGATAGTAATTGCTTGTAGAAAGTAAACAGTAAACAGTAAATAGTAGATGGTATATTAATGGTAAAAGAATGGACCGGGGTCCATAGTTCACTAGAGATGATTCTCCTTAAGATAAATAGCATGTTGGGTGAACAAATTACAGCGGGGCAATTGACAGACTCGAGAAAACATACAATGCATATACTAATCATCTTGACTCCTATGAGATTTGATTGGGCATTACAACGTTATACACAGATCGTAATCCAACTGCATCTATGACTAATAATCCACCTTCAGGTTATCATCTGAACCCCCAACAGTATTAAGTTGCAAGCAACAGATAATTACATTAAGCAAAGTGTGTAAAGTGAACAATACGATTGTCCCATGGACAAAGGATTGTTGTTTTCTCCCGAGTAGCAACAGCACATCTAGCACCTTAGAGATTCATGTCACTTCCCCATATTACTAGAGGCATGAACCCGCTATCGAGCATAAATACTCCCTCTTGGAGTTGCAAGCATCTACTTGGCCAAGATAGCTACTAACAACGGAAAGCATGCAAGATCACAAATAACATAGACATTATAGAATCAATAATCAATCTGAAATAGCATCTTAATATCGATCGGATCCCCGTAAACACAACATGTAAGATTACAAATAGATGATCTTGATCATGAACGGAGCTCACAGGATCTAAAATTGATAGCACAAAGGAGGATAACCAACCATCTAGCTACTACATGGACCCGTAGTCCAGGTATGAACTACTCATGGTGATGAAGAAGGCCTCCTGGGTGATATCTCCCCTCCGGCAGGGTGCCGGGAAGAGCTTCGGATCTCCCCGATCTAGGGATCGAGATGGTGGTGGCTACAGACTCTTTCGTGGATTTCTGATTGGGTCTTTGATCGGGTACCTAGGGTTTTTGTCCCAAGAGGCTTTTATAGGCGAAGGGGCAAGGTCGGTGGAGCACCAGGGAGCCCACACCCCCTGGTGGCGTGCCTCCCCAGGCCGTGCCGCCACCAGGTGTGGCCGCCCTGGTGTGCCACTTCGTCTCCCCTCCGGACTCCGTGTTGCTTCGGGTAAAATATTGACTTTGGCTTTTGTCCGGTCCAATTCTGAGAATATTTCCTTACTAGCTTTTCTGAAACCAAAAACAGAAGAAAATAGGCAACTAGCACTGTGGCATCTTGTTAATAGGTTAGTTCTAGAAAATGTATAAAAATACCTCAAAGTATGAACTAAACATAAGAAAGTAGATACTAAACAAGCATGGAACATCAAAAATTATAGATACGTTTATGACGTATCAACATCCCCAAGCTTAACTCCTGCTCGTCCTCGAGTAGGTAAGTGATAAAAAGAATAATTTTTGAGGTGACATGCACCATCACAATCTTGATCAAGGTATCTGTAAAACATTGATAACTAGGATCATAGTACTTTAACATAGACATGAAAGATATAGTTCTAACAATAAGACATAGCAACTATGTTGTAACATGAAAAGGTACAAACAAAAGATCATGAATAACAATGCATTGAAAGACGTTTTTTTGTTTCACATATAGAAAACATAATGAGAATGGTATTCAGCTTGTCCCTCATGGTATAGCAAAACATAAATGCAAAGGACACCTTCAAAGTTCATAAGGGTGACTAGATACAAATAATTTAAGAACAGGAAATATCAAAGTTATGAATCAATCAACAAGTTTTGGGACAATGCACATTAAACTAAGAATGACCATTATGATATCTTAATAGTTGCATAAAGCTAGAAGATGGAGACTCAACATAAAAGTAAAAAAGAAAGTCCCTTCATAGAAGGAAGCAGGGATTCAAGTTTCATAAAGAGCTTCCAAAAATTATGGTACTTATTAGCTTTTAGCTCTCATTGCCCATATCATAAGCATATTTAGGTTATTAAGGTTAAAATGAACAAATATGAGGATATGCTTGACAAGTTATAAGTTGAAAATCTCATTCCCCTTGCTTACGAGTACCAAACCTCATGCTACTCAACTTTAGTCACGAGTAAGTTCTTGTCATTGTAGGTACATGTGTATCATAGAGAACCACCAACGGGGTACCCCTTGCCCCATGATACAGGAGCTATCCCATATCAAAATGACAAGCCAACAGACAATGAGCATCTCAGCGATCTTTTTATTTGCTATTTGCATAGGTTTTTATTGAGGATGCTTCATAGATTGCTCACTATGGTTATGCTGCAAGTTTCCACCATGATTAGGAATGGCTTAGGCTAGCCGCCTAGGCATTTCTCTAACACATATACAAACTCCATGAGCTTACAAGCTCCCCTTTTATTTCACACCGCCGGGATCCATAAGCACAAGAACATGATATCAACTAAATAATGTGCAATGTTGAAAGCGTTCCCCATGGTAACATGGTTCTGCTAATTCACAACTTATAAAGCGCAAGCATATATGCAACATAGATGGGCATAATGATTCAAGTTTATTAAGTGCAAGAAAGTAAAGTGTGCCATCAAGTTTGTGAGAGCTTTAATCACTAATTTTCACATAACAAGTTTAATTCGGAAGGTAGATAAAAACATGAATATACTTGGATTAGCAATAATGCTAATAGGTAGGTATGGTGGACTCTTTGGAATAACTTGGTTTTATTTGGAGTTGGATGCATGAGTGGAACTCATACTTGATACATGCGGAGGCTAGCAAAAGACTGGGAGCAACCAACTAAGAGAGAAATAATGGCCATAATCATGCAAAGCGACAAAACATTATTAATTAAAGCATAAAGTGATATTTCAATTCGAAAACTAAATGATCATATAGGCTATGGCGACTGGTATAGCCTTAACATGGTGTGAGCATGCGCCAAGTCAACCCAAATAAAGCATCAAAGGAGAATACCACAATATTATGCTTTTGTATGCTAAAACAACGCATGACTCTTTCAAGGCACATTAAGCAATCTCAATTGTTTGGAACAATTCATGCTACAGCAATAATCACTAAGCATAAAGTCAAAGCAATATCAAATATGACATGATAAAGTCTAGGCCACAGTCAAAACAAGACTCCTTTTGTAAACTTATAAGCATGAACTTTCCTACTCTTTTCCAATCCAAATCAACTTATTTGAAACTATGTATGAATGCGGGGGTCTAACCAATTTATTTAAGAAAACTAAGCAAAATAAAACTTAAAACAAAATGAATACGCTCCAAGAACAACACAATTATGCATGAAACAATAAAAATGAAGTGTTTGGAAGAAAACCTGAGGTTTTTATTGATGAAGAAGGGGATGCCTTGGGCATCCCCAAGCTTTGACGCTTGTACTTATTGAATATTTCTTGGGGTGACACGGGTGTCATCCCCAAGCTTGATATTTTGTCCATACTTCATCTTATCACATTATTCTTCCCTACACTTTAAAATTTCTTCATACAAAACTTAACACAATCTTCATTAGCAACAGTAGTGTACTCAAGATAATAAGTCTTTGGTTCAGTTTCAACACAAGTAAAACTTCCATTAAAACACAAGATACTGTAGAAATTCCTTTCAAAAGTTCAAGTAATTGGCAAGAACTCAAAGAGAAAGAGATTAAGAAGCAAATGCAAATAATGGTAGAAATCTGTCAAAACAGATCAGCAGGTAAAATCTGATTTTTCAGAAGACCTTCTGTTGCTCAAATCGAAAAGTTCTAAACTAACGAAAGTTAGATAATAACCTGGGGCAGAAGCACAAAACATTACAGCTCAATCCGACGTACAGGGATATTTCACGAATTTGTACAGTGAAGCACAAAAATCTGTTTTGGGACAGCAACTTTCCCAAGTATTACTTCTCTCTCATTAGAGGTTATTCCTGGCACAAAAACCACACAAAACGGATAAGGAGAGGTTATTACCAAGGCAATAACTTCCAATACTCAACAAAAGAAAAACTTACTGAATAGAAATTTGGGTTATCTCCCAATAAGTGCTTTTCTTTAACGCCTTTGAGCTAGGCATAAGAAGCAAGATTCAAGTATTCTCAAATGAAGAAGATTTTATTTAATACACTATCGAGCATAAATACTCCCTCTTGGAGTTGCAAGCATCTACTTGGCCAACATAGATACTAACAACAGAAAGCCTGCAAGATCACAAATAACATAGACATGATAGAATCAATAATCAATCTGAAATAGCATCTCAATATCCATCGGATCCCCGCAAACGCAACATGTAAGATTACAAATAGATGATCTTGATCATGAACGGAGCTCACAAGATGTAAACATGATAGCACAAAGGAGGAGAACCAACCATCTAGCTACTACATGGACCCGTAGTCTAGGGATGAACTACTCACACATCACACCGGAGGCAGTCATGGTGATGAAGAAGGCCTCCAGGGTGATCTCTCCTCCTCGGAGGTGGGAAGAGCCGGATCCCCGATCTAGGGATCGAGATGGCGTGACTCTGAGACTCTTCCGTGGATTTCTGATTGGGTCTTTGATCGGGTACCTAGGGTTTTCGTCCCGAGAGGCTTTTATAGGCGAAGGGGCAAGGTCGGTGGAGCACCAGTGGGCCCACACCCCCTGGTGGCGTGCTCCCCAGGCCGCGCCGCCACCAGGTGTGGCTGGCCTGGTGCGCCACTTCGTCTCCCCTTCGAACTCTATGTTGCTTCAGGTAAAATATTGACTTTGTCTTTTGTCCGGTCCAATTCGAGAATATTTCCTTACTAGCTTTTCTGAAACCAAAAACAGCAAAAAACAAGCAACTGACACTATGGCATCTAGTTAATAGGTTAGTTCCAAAAAATGTATAAAAATACCTCAAAGTATGAACTAAACATAATAAAGTAGATACTAAACAAGCATGGAACATCAAAAATTATAGATACGTTTATGACGTATCAATCAAGTGTGTCATATTTTATGTAGAATTGCAAGGAGGAGTAAGTGATCTCTTTTTGAAAGAATCTCAAGGGTAAGAGTGAGAATAGGTTTTTGTAAATACTCACTTCTTTTTGTTTTGGAACTAGGTTTTTCAGGCGTCCATTCTAACTAGGGTCTCCTATGGTCAGGATGGCTCTGATACCAACTTGTCAACACCTGGATTTTTAAGTCCAGATGCTTGTTATGCCATACATCACAATCACAAGATTACCATTTTTGTGAGACATAATAGAATTGGTACCACAGTACATCATCCATTACAAACTATAATAGTCTTACAAATAAAGGATCTCATGATCCAGTCTTAATACAATGAAAACAGCGGAAAGTAAACGTAGTAGGACTCCATCTTTAGGGTCATAGGCAATGCTGATGATGGGAGATAATCCTAGTTGTCATAGACCTTATCTTCGGCTTCTCATAGGATGTCGGGTCTAAAAATCTGACTCTCTCCTACTTGCGACCAATTCAAGGGGGTACGGGACTTCCTTCCATACAGAAACTCAAATGGGGCCATTTACAAACTGGCTTGATAACTATTGTTGTATGAGAATTCCGCGAAAGGCAGAAAATCTTCCCATTTAGATCCATATTCCAACACACATGCTCTCAACATATCTTCTAAGATCTGCTTCACTCTTTCTGTTTGTCTGTCGGTTTGCGGGTGATAAGTTGTGCTGAAATTCAGTTTGGTTCCTAATCCTTCTTGGACTTTCTTCCAGAATCTTGAGATAAACTAGGTTCCTCGATCTGACACTATGGTCTTGGGGGTTCCATGCAGACTGGCTATTTTAGCAATATACAACTCTGCTAGCTTTGAACTCTGATAAGTGGTCTTGATGGGTATGAAATGAGCTACTTTAGATAGTATATCCACTATGGCCCAAATAGAGTCATTTCCCCTACTAGATGTAGGGAAAACTGTGATGAAATCCATTCCGACAGAATCCCATTTCCATTCCGGAATCTATAATGGTTGCAAGAGTCCTGCGGGTCGCTGATGCTCCACTTTGACTCTTTGACAGATATCACACTTGGTGATGTAGCTTCCGACTTCTCTCTTCATTTTGTGCCACCAAAATTGCTCCTTCAAATCCTGATACATCTTGGTTCCTCCCGGGTGAGTAGAATATAGGGTATCATGGGCTTCCTGCATAATGACTTGCTTCAGCTCTGAATCTGCTAGCACACAGATACGTCCTTTATACCACAGAACTCCTTATTCATCCTCAGTGAATCCGGGTACCTTCCTTGTGCCAATACGATGCTTAATTCCATCAATAGTGGCATTTCCTTTCTGGGCTTCCTTTATCTGACTGATCAAAGTGGGTTGAAGTTCAATACTGGCTAGAAATCCTTCGCTAACTATCTCCACTCTAAAATTCTCCATCTCCTCATGCAAACTTGGCCGGGCTTCCTTAATCATGGTGTTTAATCTACACAGCAGTCTACTAAGGCATCCGCTACCACATTGGCCTTGCCGGGGTGATAGTGAATGTCAAGGTCATAATCCTTGGTTAACTCTATCCATCTCCTTTGCCTCATATTCAGCTCCTTCTGGGTGAAAATATACTTCAGACTCTTGTGATCCGAATAAATCTCACAGCGGTTACCCATGAGGTAATGACGCCATGTCTTCAAAGCTAATACTACGGCTGCCAGTTCTAAGTCATTGGTAGGGTAGTTCTGTTCATGTTGCTTCAAATGTCTAGATAGGTATGATATGACTTTGCCTTCTTGCATCAACACACATCCGAGACCAATCTTGGATGCATCACAATATACATCAAAAGGCTTCTTGATATCGGGCATAATCAAAATTGGGGCTGAAATCAATCTCTTCTTGAGATTTTGAAAACTTGGTTCACATTTGTCCGTCCATTCAAACTTGTTATCTTTCTTTAACAGCTAAGTCATAGGCATAGCGATGCTTGAAAATCCTTCAACAAACTTGCGGTAATATCCGGCTAATCCAAGGAATGCGCGGACTTCGGTTTGGGTGGTCGGGGCTTTCCATTCTTCAACATCCTTAATCCTGGAGGGATCAATGGCAACTCCTCCCGCCGACAAGATATGGCCTAGGAATCCTACTTCCTTTAACCAGAAATCACATTTGCTAAACTTGGCATACAACTGATGCTCCCTAAGGGTTTCAAGGATGGTTCTTAGGTGTTGTTCATGGTCTTCTTCGAATTTAGAGTAGATCAGAATGTCATCGATAAAAACAATGACAAACTTATCCAGAAAATTCATAAAAATCTTATTCATGAGGTTCATGAAATAAGCGGGGGCATTGGTTAATCCAAAAGACATGACATTATACTCATACAATCCATATCTATGGTGAAGGCAGTCTTTAGAATATCCGTTGCGCAAATGTTCAATTGATGATAACCATTTCTAAGATCAATCTTAGAAAAAACTCTGGCACCAGTCAGTTGATCAAATAGATCTTCTATCTTTCGCAGTGGGTACTTGTTCTTGATGGTGACATCATTCAACTTCCGATAATCCATACATAGACGATTGGCACCATCCTTCTTTTCCACAAACAAAACAGGTGATCTCCATGGTGATGCACTTGGTTGAATCAGACCTTTTCCCAACATGTCATCAAGTTGCTTCTTGAGCTCCACTAATTCCCATGGGTTCATACTATATCGGCTCTGAGCTATGGGTCCAGTTCCAGGAACTAGTTCAATGATAAACTCGATATCCCGATCTAGGGGCATATCGAGCAACTCATCTAGGAATACATCGCGATATTCACAGACTACTCTGACTTGGTCTATGGTGGATTGAGCTAAACTCTTGTTGCATTTGAATTGACGGGGCAGTGTTTCAGATACATGCTCTACTATTACTCCAGTGTTACTGGTCATGGTTATGGCTTTCTTGGCACAGTCGATCAGTCCTTGATGTTTTGACATCCAATCTATTCCTAGTACTACCTCCAAACCTTGGTTCCAAGTACTATTAGATTGGCATAAAAATCTATCCCATGAATTCTGATAGGTACGGCCTTGCAAATTTTTCTAGCTTTGGTGGTTGAACCGGGTATTTAAACTATCATAACATGCTTCAAATTTGTTGGTTGAATCTTACTAGTGCATGCAAATTCTTCTATAACAAACGAGTGTGATGATCCAGAATCAAACAACACTCTTGCAAGTACTGAGTTCACAAAAAACATACCCAGCACGACATCTGGCGCTTCCTAGGCTTCCTCCGCATTCATGTGGAACAGACGGCCGGTACGGTTGTGTGGGTTTCCTGGGGAAAATTTCTTTCTAGGCTGGACACGGCGCTGTTGTCTGGGTTGGTGCAGTAACATTGGTGGCTGCAACAAGCTTCTTGGGGCACTCGTTGGAGTAGTGACCCGTGACTCCACACTCAAAACAAGTTATCATTGACTTGTCTTTCCCTGTGGCAGGTACAACGTTGCTTCCAGTCCTCGGGGCAGTATTGTTGTTGTTGGTGTTGGTGTTGTTGTTGGACCTTGGCGGTGCATGGTTGAAGTTATTGGGTTTGCCAGGGTTGTTGTTGTTGTGGTGGCCTCCGGGCCTCGGGTTTCCTCCGCCATGATTGGGGTACTTCGGACGAGACATAGGGGGTCTATTGTTTCTGGGTGCATATCCGGCAGACGGGTTGGGGCGATACTTTGGTGTATGGTGGGGTCCTGTTGGTGCATCATACGACACTTGTGGTTCTCACTAGCTTGGTTTATCTTTCCTTCCATCTGAATGGCGGAATCCACTAAAGCTTCTAGATCATCAAAGGGAATGTTGACTAGCACTGTCTACATCTCATCATGGAGACCATTCAGGAATCTCTCCTTCTTCTTCGCTTATGTGTCAATCTCATCAGGGGCATATCTAGGTAAAGACAAGAATATGTCATGATACTCCACCACAGTCATCCTTCCTTGCTTTAAATCTCTGAACTCATCCCTCACCCTCTTGATCAAACCTGGGGGCACATGGGTCCTACTGAACTTGAGCTTGAACTCCTCCCACACCATCATCTGACCTCCATTCATGGTACGGGTGCTATTCCACCAGGATCTGGCATAACCAGATAAATAGTGGGTGGCAAACAGTACCTTCTCATTGGCATCAACTCCTGTGACTTCTAAATTGTTTTCCATGGTTTGCAGCCAATCATCAGCATCCAAGGGTTATTCTGACTTGCTAAACATAGGAGGATTGGTATTCTGGAAGTTTTTGAGTTTGGATCCATAGTGATCTTGGTTTCCATGGACTTGATTATTGTGAGCCATCTGGACTATCTATTGAAGAGTGGCTAGGTTGGCTTCACGGTTAGAAACTAACATTTGCAGAATCTGCAGCATTAGGTCCTGAGATGAGCTGCTTCCTCCGGGGTTACCACGAGTCATCTGAAGATTGAGATAGATAATGAGACAAGAGGGAAATTTCTAGGGTTCATGGGTTTGTTTCAAAAAGCTTTAAACTTTGAGCATGACTATGGTTTGAGAACTAACAACTTATTCTCATTCATTCATTCTAGGCAAACAATACAAACACACACCACAAATATTAAAGCAGATGGTCTTAAGGACCATTCTGGCAAGCTACGATACAATGGGACCGGATACAACTCACACCTATGATAGTGCTCAGGTGCGACTACTAAGCATCAGAACTTTCAGGCTCCTCGTCATCAATGAAGTCAGCATCATCCTCATTAGTGTGGTCCTCCATGGCAGCGTCCTCCAGGTAGTCATCATCATCACTGGGTAAGAGTAGGGATCTCCACGGATGTCTTCACCTTCCTCTTCCTTCTCCTCCAGCTGGATCTCCTGATCGTGGATGGTCTCCTCCAGGGTTGCCACCTTCTGACGAAGACGGGCGATGATGCGATCCTTCTTATCGCGCTGGCGACGGAGTGACTTGTGCTCCTTAGCAAGCATGGCGAGGGTCTTCTTTCTTTCAGCGGCTTCCGCATGATTTTGGTTGGCATATGCACGGGCATTATCCAACTCCTTCTGAGTCTCATGTAGCATGAAGTCCATGTGGTCCACGTGGTGCTTCAATTCCGTATGTGCCAGCATGGCCAAAGGCTGTCCCATAGAATCACGTCTTGCATAGTGGGTAAAACGGGTGTAATTCAGTCGGTTGATGTTCTGTGCACACAAGCGAGCAAGTGCCTCCTGCATTACCCTGGCTAGTCCGTCTAACCATTTGTTCTCTGTAGTGACCTCGGATCGGTAAGGATCCTAAGTCCCTATGATTAACATGCTAGTCCCTGGATCAATAGCTAGCACTCACAGTCGATGAAATATCATGTAAAACACAAAGTCTTTATTACACGGAGAATCCAGAGTATGAAATTATTACAAAAATTGCTTAGCATTATGCTAGCTCAAATAACAGCGGAAACATAAAAGCAGCATGAGTCCATCAACGCCCAGGCTTGTCGAGTGTAGACCCATGATCCCTCGCACCTTTCAATCTTGGATTACGCACATAAGACGTGCAGCCAACAAGTTGGGTCAATACTTTGAATGTATTGGCAAATTACACCAAGGAGAGAAAAGACTATCTCTACATGCAAGGCTGGTATAGGCTGTAGAGTTCATTTGCTCAAAGCTAATTTTTCTTAAGTAGAGAGAAGAATAGAGGATTGCCCTACTTTGTAAACATTTGCTTGAATAAAATAAGGTCGAGTGGCACACGAGGATATTACGCACCAAGTGTCCAATCAACCAAACACTTGGATATTACGCACCAAGCGCCACTTGGATATTACACACCAAGTTTCCCAAATTCCCACCCATTAGCGATATTATGCACGCCATGGGGTTTCAAAACTTTGTTTTAGAAAAGAGAGAGGAAGATCCTTCAGAGGCTCCATCCTTCAGACGCTCATTGTTGTTACATATCCGAGAACACGGCTGATCGATCAGATTGCAATACTCTCGAGAGTTTGTGCACTTTACCCACAATCCACGATCAAGTCCTTTTACAGACAAGACCATGGCGAGGCTTTCCCTTAGTACCCCTCTACCTTCCGGATCCAACCGTGCCAAGAATCCTCCAAATGTTGGTACCCAGGTGAGGTTTCCCACTAAGTACTAGGCCAAGACAGAGCCCATAATGTATTGTGGTTGCACTGGAAGCTTCTGAATTCTGAAACATGGCAGACTTCTTTGATTCCTCCACCAAATATCACACTCGTTGACCCGACAACCATTCCGCCCAGAAGAAAACTTAGTTTTATTTTGAAGTGGATTTGAGAAGAAAAGTTTGCTCTAGAGAGCCTTTATACTTAGAAAAATTCTTTGTCTTTCGAACCCCCCAACGGTACTTTGTATATATAGCATAGCAAACAATACTTAGCAAAAACAGGGGTACCTATTAGGATGGAAATCCTAAGTATAGAGCTACTCATGGCATACTACAAAATCATCGCACTTGCAAAATAATACTAAGGAAAAATTCTACTAGAATATCCTACACATGCATACTACAGAATTTTGAAGATCGCATGCATAGAATCAAAACTGGGACAAAATTATGAACAAGTGGTGTAACTTGCCTTGATCTGAGCAGCACTCTACACAATAGCACTCCTTAGCGCACTCCGAGCAATCTAACGAATCACAAACATGGATCTGATCACAACTTGTTCAAAGCATACACAAAGGAAAACATGCATGCATGCAACATGGTAGTTTATGCAAGGTTGGTTAAATTGATCAAGGTAGCAAGTTTGTGTTGTGTACAAGGGTTTAGATCTATTATAGTGTCACTAAACAAATCCTAGGAATATAAGGAGGTCAACCATCTAGTTAGCCCCAAGCTAGATCTAATGACCCTAAGCAAGACTCAAAGATTTGGATCAGTAGGTATTGTGGAAACAAAGTTATAGCAACAAGAATCAAATAGAATAGAATTTTAATTATTTTTCTATAGATTAAACCCTCTAATCTAATGATTAAAATCTACACCTAAAACATTACTGTAAACCTGCAATATTATTACATATTTGGATTCTACATAAAATTAGGAATCCAACGGTATATTATAAGCTAAATTTGGCCAAATATTCGATTTTATATGAATTTCGCAAGATTAAAACCAAATCTGCAAACAGATCTAATAGGGCTTGCCAAGTGGCAGCTCCTGGATGGCCCAGCTGGCAACGGGGGGGGTGACGCGGCGCAACGCGGGTGGAGAAGTGGCGAGCTGACGTGGCCGCCACGCGGCGCCATACCACTGACGCATACCCCTTCGGGTTATATCCAATCTGGACCGCAGATTGCAAATCGGACGGAGGAGGCGGCGACTTACAATTCTTGACAGGCGGTGGGCGGCGGTGGCATCGGCGGTGATGGCTGGCGGCGCTCCGGTGGCTCCCCGCGGTGGTGGCATGGTCGACTGGAAGCGCCTGGTCCTCGCGGTCTCGTTCGCGTGTTCGGCTTCCTCGTTCGCTTCCCCGTTCAACTGCGGTGTTCCGCCGATCTCCGCGAGCTCCGGCGAGGCGTCGGCGAGAAATTGCCAACGATCTGCAGCAGTGGAGAGAGGGAAAAACACACGGGGCGAATCAGCGGTGAACGAGGGAAAGCTTTAGAGGAAGGAAGGAGCAAGGGGAAGTCCCGAGCGTCTCGGTGAGGTCCTACCCGACGGCGGCGGCGCAGATCGTCGTTGGCTAGGGTTTGCAAGGGGAAAAACGGACGGGGTGAGGACGAGGGTGGCGGGGTTTATAAGGGGATGGAGACTTGGGCGAGGGTTATAGCCGCGGAATCCTAGGATTCGGTCGGCGCGTCTTGGGGAATCTGCCGAGGTAGGAGACGACCTCGTGGGTCCCATTGTCGGCAAGTGGAGGAGTGGTGGCCGGCGGCGCTGGTAGGTTTCCTGCTTGGGAGCTTGGGACGGGGCTGGCTGGTGGCGAGGCAGCTTTAGGTTAGGTTGCCCTTTTTTTTTTCTTTTTACACTTTTCAATTTCTGTTTTAGTAAAACCTAAATAATTTTTGCATACTAAGTCCAAAATTGATGAAACTTGTTTCTAAATTTTTATAAAATTGAGGTGGTCAACATAGGACCATGGTTCAATGTTTTTACAAAGTTTTTGAAGGGTCAAACTAATACAACAAGGGTGCTCACTTATGGGAATATTAAATAGGGTTTTTGTAATGGTTTTATGTGTTAGGATTTTGTTGTTGCAATATTTTTCAAATGTAGGATGCAATGATGCAAGGATGATGCATGACCCTAATAACATCCTAATACAGAATCTGGGATGTTACAAAACCTACCCCCCTTAGGAGGAATCTCGTCCTCGAGATTCGGTTTGGCTAGCAAATAGGTGTGGGTGTTATGCCTTCAAGTCTTCTTCACGCTCCCACGTAGCTTCTTCCTCGGAGTGGTGGTTCCATTGTACCTTGAAGAACCTTATAGTCTTGGTGCGGGTAATCCTTTCAGCTGTTTCCAGTATTTTGATGGGTTTTTCCTCATAGGTAAGGTCATTCTCCAATTGAACCTCATCTAGGGGAACGGTGTCTCTTAGCGGTGTTTCAGCCATCTCCGGGTGACACTTCTTTAGTTGTGACACATGAAACACATCATGAACAGTCAGTCCTTCCGGTAACTCCAACTGATAAGCAACTTCTCCTCTACAGGACAGAACCTTGTATGGTCCTATGAATCGTGGGGCTAACTTGCCCTTGATTCCGAACCTCTTAACTCCACGTAGGGGTGAAACTCGGAGATACGCACGGTCCCCTATTTCATAAGCCACATCTCTGCGTTTGGAATTAGCGTAGCTCTTCTGTCGAGATTGGGCTACCTTTAGCCTATCCTGAATCTGTCGCACCTTTTCTTCGGCATCCTTTATCAAGTCAGGTCCAAAAATATTGCGTTCTCCAACTCCATTCCATAGCAATGGAGTCCTACACCTCCTGCCATATAGAACTTCAAACGGAGCCATCTTGATACTTGTCTGGTAGCTGTTGTTGTATGAGAACTCAGCATATGGCAGGTTATCGTCCCAACTAGACCCATAGTCTAGTGCGCAAGCTCTCAACATATCTTCCAAAATTTGATTCACTCTTTCTGTTTGGCCATCTGTTTGAGGGTGGAAGGCAGTACTGAATTCTAGTCGGGTTCCCAGAGACTCATGTAGTTGTCGCCAGAACTTTGGAGTAAATTGGGTGCCTCTATCTGACACAATTCCCTTGGGAACACCATGTAGGCTTACAATCCTTGACATGTATATCTTAGCAAGCTTAGCACTTGTATATGTGGTCTTTACGGGGATGAAGTGAGCCACCTTGGTGAAGTGGTCCACCACTACCCAGATAGAATCAAATCCAGAACGAGTCCGGGGTAATCCCGTGATGAAATCCATGCCTACCTTGTCCCACTTCCAGTCGGGTATAGGTAGTGGTTGTAGTAATCCTGCTGGTTTCTGATGCTCGGCTTTAACTCTGTTGCACACATCACACAGAGAAATATACTCTGCAATATCTCTCTTTAGGTTATTCCACCAGAACCTATCCTTCACATCCATGTACATCTTTGTGTTGCCTGGATGAATTGAGTATGGCGAATCATGAGCTTCTTGTAAAATCAACTTCCTGATATCGGGGTCATTGGGAACGCACAAACGCTTCCCATACCAGAGGGTTCCTTGTTCGTCCACACGAAATTCTTTAGTCTTTCCTTCACTTATCCTGACTCTTATTTCTTCCAACTCTTTATCCCCCTTTTGTGCTTCTTGGATCCTTTCTTGGAAGGTGGACACTATTTCCATAGTCGCTACGTGTCCTTTCGGGACTATCTCCAACCTGAGATCCCTGAATTGCTTGCATAAATCCTCTGGAAGTTCCCCTGCGGTAAGTCCATTCACATACACCTTACGGCTTAAGGCATCAGCCACCACGTTTGCCTTTTCAGGGTGGTATTGTAAATCCAAGTCATAATCCTTAATTAACTCAAGCCATCTTCTTTGTCTCATATTCAACTCCTTTTGGGTGAAGATGTACTTCAAACTTTTATGATCTGTGAACACATCACAATGTTTGCCCATGAGGTAGTGTCTCCATACCTTGAGTGCATGAACCACAGATGCAAGTTCCAAATCATGTGTGGGATAATTGTGTTCATGGTTCTTAAGTTGTCGGGAGGCATAGGATACCACTTTCCCATCCTGCATCAATACACTTCCAAGTCCTTGTCGTGAAGCGTCACAATAGACTTGAAAATCCTTCTGGATATCTGGCAGACACAGAACTGGTGCCGTTACCAGGCGTTTCTTCAACTCTTGAAAACTTGCTTCACATGCCTCGGTCCATAGGAATTTCTTTTCCTTCTTTAATAGTTCCGTCATGGGTTTTGCTATCTTGGAAAAGTTTTCGATGAACCTACGGTAATACCCTGCGAGGCCCAAGAAACTTCTAATATCCCCCACATTCTTGGGTGACTCCCATTCCGTCACGGAAGCTACCTTGCTAGGATCTACGGCAACTCCTTTAGATGACACAACATGACCAAGGAATCCCACTTCCTTTAACCAGAACTCGCATTTGCTGAATTTGGCATACAACTTGTGTTCTCTTAGCTTCTCCATAATAAGGCGCAGATGTTTCTCGTGTTCCTTCTCATCCTTAGAGTATATGAATATATCATCTATGAATACCACGATAAACTTGTCCAAATATTCCATGAACACCTTGTTCATCATGGTCATGAAGTATGCTGGGGCATTGGTTAGACCAAAAGACATCACGGTGTACTCATACAGTCCGTATCTTGTGGTGAATGCTGTCTTGGGTACATCCTGTTCTCGAATCTTTAGCTGAAAATAGCCCGATCGTAGATCGATCTTTGAGAACACACTGGCTCCTTTTAGCTGGTCAAACAGGTCGTTGATGTTGGGCAGAGGATACTTATTCTTAATCGTCACTTCGTTCAACGAGCGGTAGTCCACAACCAGCCTCTTGGTCTTATCCTTCCTTTCCACAAATAGGACGGGTGCTCCCCAAGATGACGCGCTGGGTTGAATGAACCCCTTGTCCAACTGTTCCCTAAGCTGTTTCTTGAGTTCCTTTAACTCGTCCACATCCATCTTGTATGGTCTCTTAGCTATCGGCCCCGTGCCTGGCATTAAGTCAATGAGAAACTCGATATCACGGTCGGGTGGCATTCCGGGTAGCTCTTCTGGGAAGACATCTGGGTATTCCTTTACAATAGGTACCTCCTCCAAGCTAACCCCCTTAAGAGAGTTCACCATGACTTCTTTAAGTCAAATTCGACTTGATGAATCCTTTTCCCTTCCGGTGTTGTGAGCATGACAGTTCTCTTGGCACAATCTATGACTCCTTCATATTCGGTCATCCAATTCATGCCCAAGATTATGTCTAATCCTTGTGATTCTAGAACTACTAGACTGGTGGGAAAAATGTGTGTCCCAACCCTTAGTTCTAATTCCCGGCAACCGGATCTTGCCACTATTTCTCCCCCAGGAGAACTTACCCTTAGAGGAAAGTTTATAGTCTCCGTTGGTATCTTGCCTCTATCCACAAATACCCTTGATATGAATGAATGCGATGCACCAGTATCAAAAAGAACAACTGCGGGAATAGAATTGAGTTTGAACTTACCAATCACAGAGTCTGGCGCCTCACAAGCATCCTCCATAGAAACATGGTTCACCGTGGCTTTGACAAAAGGATTTAGCTTCTTCCCGTTCCCATTGCCATGGTTGTGTCCATTTCCATTCCCATTACCATTCCCATTCTTCCTCTCGGGGAAAGAGGTTGCATAGTGCCCTGTCTTGTTGCACTTAAAACATGTCACCTCACTGAGATCCTTTCCATTGCCGCTATTGCCATAGCGGTTTTTGTGCCCATTGTGTTTGTGGCCACCATGGTTATGACCGTTATGGTTGTGGCCATTATTGTTATGAGGTGGTGGTGAGGAATTGCGCTGCTTCTGGTACGGAACAGAGTGTTTGTGAGGGTTGGATTTCCTCTTGCGATTTTCTATGCTCTTCCTCTTTGATTCAACCACAATGGCTCTGTCCAAGAGTTCCTGAAAGTTGTCAAATTTCTGAGCCACAAGCTGAATGGATATCTCATCGTTGAGCCCTCTTAAGAACTCCTCCTGTCTCTTGGCATCAGTGGAAACATCATCGGGTGCATAACGGGCTAGCTTATTGAAAAGCTCACCATACTCGGTGTGGCGCCCCGCAAAAACCACTACTAGAAAATCGCGTTGTTTTTGTGCATTGCATCATCATGACCGCATGCTCATGTCATCATGCCACCTTGCATTTGAGCATCGTCATGTTATCTTGCATTTGTTTGCATAAAACTATTTTCGAAAAATCTGTTTTTGTTTTCTAAACGCCCCGTCTTTATTCAAACGCAAAACCTGGGTCTCCGGATTATTTTGTTTTGTCTACCCACGGTTTGCAAAAGCCCCGTTTTAAATAAATAAAATTTTAAATTGTTTTTAGAAGGCATCCCGCCAGGCCCGAAAGCCCAGCTGGCCACCTCCAGATAAAATCCTAGCTACCCCAAATCTTTTCCTACCTAATCCTAATCTACCCATCCCCAGCCACATCACCCCGGCATATCACCATCTGCCACCTCACCACTTCCTCCACCCCATCCACTCCTAACCTGCCACCTCACCCCAACCCCCTCCACCCCTTCATAGTGCCCGCACCCACCCTGGCTCCCCACCTAACCCCCTGTCGCCTCCTCCCCTGGTCCCCTGACCCCACCCGCAGGCGCGCAGCGCCCACCACCGAGCGCCAACCCGATCCCCAGCCCCGCTCCCGTGACGCGTATCCCATGCGACCGCCTAGAAACCACCCCGCCTGCGACAGCCTCGGGATCCCTGCCTGGGCCCCACCATCTCGCGTCCTCTCTCCCCACCTACCGAGCGCCCCGTCTCTATCCTCCCTCTCTCTCGCCCCGCATCCTCCGCCGCCATCTCCTCCACCTTCCCCGCACCGATCCCCGCCGGCAGACCCACCTCTCTCGCCGCATCGCTTCCTCCCACCTGCAGGCGCGCCGCCGTGACCCTTCTTCGCGCTTACCAGCCGTCGCCAGGCCCTCCTCGCCCGCTCCCGTCTGAGATCGGCGCCTATCGGCCTCACCCCCGCAGCCCCAGTCTGCGAGCCCAACCCCATCCCGCGTCGCCTGTCCCGCGCCTCTTCCTTCGATCCATGTCGCCGCTGCAAGATCTCGACCACCCTCTTCCGCCTCATCCATGGTACCCCGCCGGCCAAGACCACCTCCGCCGTCGCCGCCATGAGTCCCTCCACCGAGCCTTCCTGGTCGCGTCCTCCCTGGGCCGGTCGCCGCCGCCGCCTCGGCCTGCGACCTGCCTCCGTCGCTCCTCCTTCGCTGCGAAGCTCGCCTCGCAGCACCTCCCCATGGCGCTGTCGCGGCGCCCGGGTCCCCTTCAGGTCGCGCCTCTGCGACCACCGCCCGGCCGTCCTGCCCCTGCGTGCAACCCCGCCCCCTCTGTGCGCTGCCCGGCCCGTGTGCAAGAGCGACACGCTGCCTGCGTGGTTGCGTTTTGTTCCCGGGAAGTGGTACTGCTATCATGTGATCTGCTGCTAACTGGCAACAAAACTGTTTGTGTTTAGCCATGTTGATGAGTGTTTGGACGCCCTCATCGGCTAAATTTGTTTCTGATGCCGACAAGATCTCTAACATGCATAAGATGACCGGACCCCGAAGACCGAACACGGCACGCCTAGTTCTTCCTCTCGGATCCGAGGACGCCGAGACCCCGGTGCGACAAGTACTCCTTCCTGGACGCCAAGTTCGCCGAGAACCCGGATGACAAGGTCGCCCGCCGACGACAAGACGCCTTCCCGCCGACGCGGAGTCGGATGCCAAGTTCTACTTCCAACGAGTTGACCAATGATCGAGATGGCACCCCAAGGTCTTCATCCCGGTACGACACGCACTTTGCCGCGGAACGCCAAGATCTTCATCCCAAACGCCAAGACCAATCTGATTCGAGGACCCGACAAGATCTTCGTGACGAGAAGATTCACACCGAACAACAAGATCTACTTCGCGGGCACCGTGCGACAAGATCTACTCCACGGATCCCAAGACCCCCGGTACCCGATCAACTCAAGTTCGTCGTCAGCGGCAAGATCGACCGTTGGAAACCAAGTTCTCCGTCACGACACGACAAGTTCTCCTCTTGTATCCGAACCTCGCCGATCCCGTCGAACCCTGAGCCCCTGTCGGACCCCGGACCCCCGGAAACCAAGATCTTCGACCCCTAATGTGTGACCCCTTTCTGCGCCCCTATTTTATAAATGAAATACAAACTTGTTGCATATTAAATTGTTCATGCTTGCATACATATTTTCATGTGGGTTGGGGGCCTTATGCCGATTCACCTTATAATTAAATATGGAGGCCATATGCGGGGCGAGTCTAGTCTAATATTGTTCCCCTTTAAATTTGTGTAGCGAACCGGTGTTATATTTTGTCTTGTTAAGACAACATTTAAATTGCGGGGTATCTAAACCACTTGAACCTATTAAATAATTGTCGGGACCCCGGTTCCTCTTAATATGGCCTAATTGCATCGCACCTTTGCCATGTCATACATCATACATGCATCATGCCCGATCTTCTGTCGTAGTATTAAATAGTGCATCCGATGTTTCTTCTAGTGTTTTGCTTCTTCGCGGATAAGATCGATGAGTTGATGTGAGCTTCGCCCCGATCTTCGGATGAACCTTCGGCAATGTTTTCAGGCGAGCATTCTCCCCCTTTCTACCTATCTTACTTTTATAGTCTTTATTCCCTCCTGTTGATCTATTGCTATATGTGTTGCGATGCTCTAGTTTTCGTGTCCGTGATATCCCTTGCAGCCTTATATTGCCTTGGACACATCCTATTACCCGTTGTTTGGTAGATAGTTGGACTTGCGCGTCGTAGTCGCTGGCTTAAGTGCTGTTGCGTGTCGTCCAGTGCCGCAGTTGTTGGAGAAATGCCTTATGCTTTATGTTGGAGATGATCAAGACTTTAATTATTGTTTAATAACTAAAATTGAAAGTACGTAAATGCAGAGGCACCGGTGGGTAATAGACAATATTTGGTTTTAAATCCTTTGGTGTCCCGTGGGACCCGAGTTCTTGACACTGTTAGAGATCGGCGCGCTAACCACAGGTGGGGTTAGTGGGCACCCCCATCGGCTTACTACCTGATTTCAAAGTATTGTACCGGGGGACACAAGTAGTTTGGGGCTTTATTACTATCCTGTACTTATGCCATGCTTTACTGCTTTATTTAAGATTGTGCGTGGAGCACCTGTACTGTTTAGGATTGCGGAGTGTTTTCGCGGTATCGACAAGCCCAGTCACACTTTCGGGTTCCCAGTCGTTTACAGCCACTGACGCAAACCCTGGGTCCGTTTCGAGCCGCCAACCGTTAACGGGTAGCTTAGTGGGTGGCCCCATGTACTTGCTTTGGGTCTGGAAGCGTCATGACTTAGGCCCGCCGACATACCGATGGGTGTATGTTAACGATCGCAAAAGGGTCAAGTGCGTGTGGATACTTTGGTGCACCCTGCAGGGTTTAATCTTTTCGAAAAGCCGTGTCCGGTTATGGATGACTTGGAGCACAGTTTCGATCATAGACAACTATAACTAAAGTTCTTTGTTATAATTAGACTTGTATCCGATATGACAAGTAATCAGCTACAATGCAACGGAATCGCTAAATAAAAGTACCAACAACTGCGGGGTTCGGAATAACTCATGTTAATTGTATCGACTAGTAAGTGTCGCCTTCTAGCGGAATGGTTAACTAAAAGTGCCCATCGCTTATTATATCGGGATGACTATCTATACCGACTAGTAATTGGTGTAACGATAACTGAATAAATAAACCGCCAACGTGTGAGTTCCTCGGTTGACTTCCTCGTTTGGTCTCGAGGAAACACCGGATGGGTATGTTTGGTGGTAATGTAGTTGGTTCCGAATAGGTCTTTCTTATCCCTCTCTGATAGCCGCCAGCTGTATCGAGTCTCTATAGGTTGTTTAGTGCATGCTGCGCTGCCGCTTCAGTCCACTATACCTATGTAGGCGAGGACAGCCGAATTCTAGTCTCACCGTGTACTGGCCTCAGTACTGACCGCTCGCTTTTTACTTTGCCCTTTGTCGGCACCCCTTTGTCTTTAGCAGGTTTTGAGATCGACGTCGTTAGCAGGGTTACCCCTCCGGCTTGGCCTGGGCAGGGTTATGGACGCCATTGGTTATTCTTCAGGGCTTTTAGCTCAATTTGCATCTTGTCCGAACTCGGACGCTGTATTGTTTTCAAGGTGATTTGGATCTTTGTACTGTAAATCTGTGTTCTTGACTCTTTGAGTCGCTGTTGTCTATATATGTTTTGTGGGTTCCATCGAGGACTATTGTGTAATGATATTACTTTGTTTTCCACCCGCACGCAAGTGCCTGGTGGGCACCTTTGAATCGTTTCTATGCGGGTTTGGCGGGAAGCGCTGAAACTTGCATAGGGCCGATTCCGAGGGTGTTACAGAGTGGTATCAGAGCTCAGCAGTTGCGATACCCCATAAGTCCAGCCTGTAGGATAACCTAGCTAACGGCCGAAGTAGAGTGTCAAACTATTTTTGCAAAATCGGTTGGATAGTTCTGATTAGGTCTGATTTTACTCCTTACCCCTCTGCTGCTCTCCTCTTACCTCTGCGTGTTTTGAATCCACTCTCTTACCTTTCTTCAAGTCCAGGATTTCTCGTTGTTGGGTTCCGTCGTACCTTCAGGGTTTCGCTTCCTCCTTTGATAACGGTGTTCTACCATCTGGTGTTCATGCTATCTGAGGAATCCGTCTTCTGTGGTACCATTCTTTGTTCCTTGTTTGTGCCTTCCAGTGTTTTCTGACGCGCCGACATCCTCTACGCCAGGTCCGATGCAGAGCCTGCATCACTCCTTTGTTCTGAACCTCGATTGTCGAGATCTTCAGTCTGATTCCGAGAATGGTTGCACGCTTTTCTACTGATTGTGCGGAGTAATAGTTTGGGTGCGTGATGGATTGGCCCCCATGCCGACTACCCCTTCTATTCGCTTTTGTACATTGAAGTGGATGAGAATGCATCGGTTCCCTCTTTCTATCGAAGCTAGAGGTGGCTTTATTTGTTGATACCTCTACCCTCGACCCTCCGGTCCCGGCCTGTTCTCTCGACGATCACGGACAACGACCTCTTGTTAGTGGTGTCGCGAGGATCTACACGAAGCGAGAAGACGCAGATCGCCGACCTTCCTTCCGGTACCATGAGGCGGATCTCGAGGGCGAGATCCATTGTTAGTGGTGTCGAATTGTGGCGCCCCGCAAAAATCACTACTAGAAAATCGTGTTGTTTTTGTGCATTGCATCATCATGACCGCATGATCATGTCATCATGCCACCTTGCATTTGAGCATCGTCATGTTATCTTGCATTTGTTTGCATAAAACTATTTTCGAAAAATCTGTTTTTGTTTTCTAAACGCCCCGTCTTTATTCAAACGCAAAACCTGGGTCTCCGGATTATTTCGTTTTGTCTACCCACGGTTTGCAAAAGCCCCGTTTTAAATAAATAAAATTTTAAATTGTTTTTAGAAGGCAGCCCGCCAGGCCCGAAAGCCCAGCTGGCCACCTCCAGATAAAATCCTAGCTACCCCAAATCTTTTCCTACCTAATCCTAATCTACCCATCCCCAGCCACATCACCCCGGCCAATCACCATCCGCCACCTCACCACTTCCTCCACCCCATCCACTCCTAACCTGCCACCTCACTCCAACCCCCTCCACCCCTTCACAGTGCCCGCACCCACCCTGGCTCCCCACCTAACCCCCTGTCGCCTCCTCCTCTGGTCCCCCGACCCCACCCGCAGGCGCGCAGCGCCCACCACCCAGCGCCAACCCGATCCCCAGGCCCGCTCCCGTGACGCGTGTCCCATGCGACCGCCTGGAAACCACCCCGCCCGCGAAAGCCCCGGGATCCCAGCCTGGGCCCCACCATCTCGCGTCCTCTCTCCCCACCTGCCGAGTGCCCCGTCTCTATCCTCCCTCTCTCTCGCCCCGCATCCTCCGCCGCCATCTCCTCCACCTTCCCCGCACCGATCCCCGCCGCCAGACCCACCTCTCTCGCCGCATCGTTTCCTCCCACTTGCAGGCGCGCCGCCGTGACCCTTCTCTGCTCGCCTACCAGCCGTCGCCCAGGGCCCCTCCTCGCCGCTCCCGTACGAGATCGACGCCCCCATCGGCCTCACCCCCGCAGCCCCCGTCTGCGAGCCCAACCCATCCGGCCGCCTGTCCCGCCTCTTCCTTCGATCCATGTCGCCGCCTGCAAGATCTCGACCACCCTCTTCCGCCTCATCCATGGTACCCCGCCGGCCAAGACCACCTCCGTCGTCCGCCACCGCGAGTCCCTCTCCACCGAGCTTTCCCTGGTCGCGTCCTCCCTGGGCCCGGTCATCGAAGCCGCCGCCCTCGGTCTGAGACTCGCCGTCGCTCCTTCCGCCGCGAAGCTCGCCTCTGGCAGCACCTCCCCATGGCGCTGTCGAAGGCCGCCGGATCCTCTCGTGATCGCGCCTCATACCACCGCCGCCTGCCCGCCTTCAGCAGCGCCGACTCCTCCTCATGCGCGCCGCCCGTGTGCAAGAGCGACACGCTGCCTGCGTGGTTGCGTTTTGTTCCCGGGAAGTGGTACTGCTATCATGTGATCTGCTGCTAACTGGCAACACAACTGTTTGTGTTTAGCCATGTTGATGAGTGTTTGGACGCCCTCATCGGCTAACTTCGTTTCTGATGCCGACAAGATCTCTAACATGGATAAGATGACCGGACCCCGAAGACCGAACACGGCACGCCTAGTTCTTCCTCTCGGATCCGAGGACGCCGAGACCCCGGTGCGACAAGTACTCCTTCCTAGACGCCAAGTTCGCCGAGAATCCGGATGACAAGGTCGCCGACCCGGTATGACAAGACCGCCTTCCCGCACCGACGCCCGGGAGTCGGATGCCAAGTTCTACTTCCAACGAGTTGACCAATGATCGAGATGGCACCCCAAGGTCTTCATCCCGGTACGACACGCACTTCGCCACGGAACGCCAAGATCTTCATCCCAAACGCCAAGACCGATCTGATTCGAGGACCCGACAAGATCTTCGTGACGAGAAGATTCACACCGAACAACAAGATCTACTTCGCGGGCACCGTGCGACAAGATCTACTCCACGGATCCCAAGACCCCCGGTACCCGATCAACTCAAGTTCGTCGTCAGCGGCAAGATCGACCGTTGGAAACCAAGTTCTCCGTCACGACACGACAAGTTCTCCTCTTGTATCCGAACCTCGCCGATCCCGTCGAACCCTGAGCCCCTGTCGGACCCCGGACCCCCGGAAACCAAGATCTTCGACCCCTAATGTGTGACCCCTTTCTGCGCCCCTATTTTATAAATGAAATACAAACTTGTTGCAT
The DNA here is from genome assembly GCA_023614405.1 of Avena insularis. NCBI lineage: Eukaryota > Viridiplantae > Streptophyta > Magnoliopsida > Poales > Poaceae > Avena > Avena insularis. Next base: position 366,087,321 of record CM042696.1, on the reverse strand, counting down.
ATTAAATTGTTCATGCTTGCATACATATTGTCATGTGGGTTGGGGGCCTTATGCCGATTCACCTTATAATTAAATATGGAGGCCATATGCGGGCGAGTCTAGTCTAATATTGTTCCCCTTTAAATTTGTGTAGCGAACCGGTGTTATATTTTGTCTTGTTAAGACAACATTTAAATTGCGGGGTATCTAAACCACTTGAACCTATTAAATAATTGTCGGGACCCCGGTTCCTATTAATATGGCCTAATTGCATCGCACCTTTGCCATGTCATACATCATACATGCATCATGCCTGATCTTCTGTCATAGTATTAAATAGTGCATCCGATGTTTCTTCTAGTGTTTTGCTTCTTCGCGGATAAGATCGATGAGTTGATGTGAGCTTCGCCCCGATCTTCGGATGAACCTTCGGCAATGTTTTCAGGCGAGCATTCTCCCCCTTTCTACCTATCTTACTTTTATAGTCTTTATTCCCTCCTGTTGATCTATTGCTATATGTGTTGCGATGCTCTAGTTTTCGTGTCCGTGATATCCCTTGCAGCCTTATATTGCCTTGGACACATCCTATTACCCGTTGTTTGGTAGATAGTTGGACTTGCGCGTCGTAGTCGCTGGATTAAGTGTTGTTGTGTGTCGTCCAGTGCCGTAGTTGTTGGAGAAATGTCTTATGCTTTATGTTGGAGATGATCAAGACTTTAATTATTGTTTAATAACTAAAATTGAAAGTAGGTAAATGCAGAGGCACCGGTGGGTAATAGACAATATTTGGTTTTTAACCGCTCACTGGTGTCCCGTAGGACCCCGAGTTCTTGACACCTGTTCCGAGATCGAGCGCGCTAACCACAGGTGGGGTGTGTGGGCACCCCCATCGGCTTACTACCTGATTTCAAAGTATTGTACCGGGGGTCACAAGTAGTTTGGGGCTTTATTACTATCCTGTACTTATGCCATGCTTTACTGCTTTATTTAAGATTGTGCGTGGAGCACCTGTACTGTTTAGGATTGCGGAGTGTTTTCGCGGTATCGACAAGCCCAGTCACACTTTCGGGTTCCCAGTCGTTTCAGACCATCGACGAAACCACAGGTCCGTTCCGGAGCCGGCCAACTTCGTTGCGGGTAGCTTAGTGGGGTGGCCCCCATGTACTTGCTTTGGGTCTGGGAAACGTCATGACTTAGGCCCCGCCGACATACCGATGGGTGTATGTTAACTGATCTGGCAAAAGGGTCGAAGTGCGTGTGGATACTTTGGTCCACCCCTGCAGGGTTTAATCTTTTTGAAAAGCCGTGTCCGCGGTTATGGACGACTTGGAGCACAGTTTCTCGATCATAGACAACTATAACTAAAGTTTACTGTTATAATTTGACTTGTATCCGATATGACTAGTAATCAGCTTCAATGCAACGGAATGGCTAAATAAAAGTACCAACAACTGCTGGGTTCGGAATATCTCATGTTAATTGTATCTGACTAGTAAGTGTCGCAACTACAACGGAATGGTTAACTAAAAGTGCCCACTGCTTATTATATCAGGATGACTATCTATACCTGACTAGTAATTGGTGTAACGATAACTGAATAAATAAAACTGCCAACTGTGTGAGTTCCTCGGTTGACTTCCTCGTTTGGTCTCGAGGGGGAAACACCAGGATGGGTATGTTTGGTGGTAATGTGAGTTGGTTCGAATAGGTCTTTCTTATCCCTCTCGATAGCCGCCGGTATCGAGTCTCTATAGGTTGTTTAGTGCATGTTGCGCTGCCGCTTGATCCACTATACCTATGTAGGCGAGGACCTGGCGAATTCTAGTCTCGCTGCAATCGTCTTGGCCTCGACCGCTCTCTTTTTCCTTTGCCCTTTGTCGGCACCCCTTTGTCTTTAGCAGGTTTTGAGATCGACGTCGTTAGCAGGGTTACCCCTCCGGCTTGGCCTGGGCAGGGTTATGGACGCCATTGGTTATTCTTCAGGGCTCTTAGCTCAATTTGCATCTTGTCCGAACTCGGACGCTGTATTGTTTTCAAGGTGATTTGGATCTTTGTACTGTAAATCTGTGTTCTTGACTCTTTGAGTCGCTGTTGTCTATATATGTTTTGTGGGTTCCATCGAGGACTATTGTGTAATGATATTACTTTGTTTTCCACCCGCACGCAAGTGCCTGGTGGGCACCTTTGAATCGTTTCTATGCGGGTTTGGCGGGAAGCGCTGAAACTTGCATAGGGCCGATTCCGAGGGTGTTACACTCGGTGACAGAACGGTGCAGCTGGTGTAGGTCGCGAAACTCGCGCCTCTTTAGAGCCATGACACCAGCAGCCACATGATGAGTGCGAAAAGCTAACTCAAACTGTTCCCAAGTGATAGCATCAATGTCCGGGTGGGTGACTTGGTAGTTATCCCACCATTCTGCAGCAGGTCCTTCAAGCTGGTGTGCGGCATAACGCACCCTCTCGGCTCCGATAGCTTGCATGGTGTCTAGCTTCTTGTTGATCGTACGCAGCCAGTCATCAGCGACGATTGGTTCAGTGCTGCTAGTGAAGGTAGGTGGGTTCAGCCTCAAAAACCGAGTCAAGTGATCCTGTTGAGGAGGTGGCGGAGGTGGTGGTGGTGGCGGGTTGTTGTTGTTGTTTTGCATGTTCTGAGTGAGCAGTTGTAACTACCTCGGTGAATTACGCTCTTAGTTACAAGCCTGGATGAGCGGAAATGGTTAAAATAGTACGGTGGGGCCCAAATGCCACTCACAGGTAGACCTTTCGGCCGTCCTAACCATTTCCAAACATCGGGACAAGAACGAAGCGGCGTGTCGGCAGCGAAGGGATCAACTACATACACAAATGAGTATGTATGCAAGCCACCATACAACAGTCCTCAGAGCCATTCCATCTAAAAGAAATAGAAATATTGCAACGCCATACGGCAAGATCCAAATATCCTAGATAGACATAATAGTTTAGGATATCTCCTCATACATCAAACATCAGAGCATCAGGCGGAAGCGGAAAACAAGATCCGAGTACGGATAAGAAGCAAATCGGCATAAGATGCCCCATAAATAAACACATCCCGCCCACAGATCTCACGGATCCCCGTTCCCAGAATCTCTACACCAAGTGATCATTGTCAACATCGTCCGTCTCCTCCACCCAGTATCCAACTTGCGAGCTTACCTGTTCATCTGAATCAAATAATTTATCGTGTGAGACCCTAGGGGTACTCAGCAAGTCTTTATGCCTCTAAAGGGGACACAACCTGGGGTGACGCAATTGCAGCAAAAGATAATACCTAACAATTCTATAGATACTCGCTAACCATCCGCCTAACCATAGATAGACGGATGTCCGTGAATTATTAACAACAGTTATAACAGTAATATTAACAGATCCATCCTCCTCCTCGCTTACCAACGAGAAAGCGGACGAACAACCCCCATCCGTTGGCAGTTTTATTATCCATTCCATGAGAATTGCACTATTTACTAGTCAGGTACTTAGTCAGGTTAAAAGCGGTACTTTAGTTATACTTGTCTATGATCGAGAAACTGTGCTCCAAGTCGTCCATAATCATGACACGGCTTTGAAAGTTTTACCTGGGGTGCACAAATAACAACACACTCGATCAACCTTGGAAAAAACAAATCAAAAACCCACCAGGCCGTCACCACAAACCGATCACAGGAGTCAGAAATATTTCAGGGGGCCACCCCATTAAGCTACCCGCAACGAAGTTGGCCGGCTCCGAGACGGACTCAAGGTTTGTGTGGACGGCTGTAAACGACTGGGAACCCGAAAGTGTGACTGGGCTTGTCGATACAGCGAAAACGTGTCACGGACCTAAACAGTACAGGTGCTCCTCGCACAATCGTAAATAAAGCAGTAAAGCATGGCATAAGTACAGGATAGTAATAAAGCCCCAAACTACTTTGTGGCCCCAAGAAATAAGAATGAATCAAGCTCTGGCTCAGGGGGGTCCATAAGCCTCCCGGATGTGGATAGCGCGAATATTCAAGGAACAGGAATCAAGTACTCGGGGTCCTACGGGACACAAGTGAGCATGAAAAACCAAATAGCAGATATTGCTCACCGGTGCCACTTTCATTAGTTCTCCCATTACTACTCAGGTTAAGTTGTTTAGGTACCTCGTTATCCATCAGACACTCACATACCCTACACATGCTGTTCTACGACTCGCATGGCTCAAACAACTCCTGTAGTAATGGCTCATGGGATGGAGGAACAAGCTCGATTGGAGTTTAAAAGTAAAGGCTATGCAGTGGGATTCAATTTAATGCAATCGCGACTCGATGATGCAAGAATAAGATAGAGGCAAAGGTCTTGTATGTATGCAAGCATGTGGTAGTGCTTGCCTGGCAGCTCAGTTGAAGCGAGAGAAGGATCTGGGTAGTGCTCCTGGGTTTCTTGATATATCCCCTGCTCAGCGTCTATTCGAAAAAAAACCAAACAAACAAGGGCCAACATAAATAAAGTGCACAAGCATATGAATAAAATGCGACAAGCAAACAATCATGCCATGATGAATGATGCACAATTTGCATGGCAATAAAGTAGCATGGCATGGGTGAGGTGTGGAATACAAGAAATAAGCATTTTATGGAGTTTTAATCCCATTTTATACTTAAATAAGTTGCTGTATACTTTATATTTATATGATGCATGCTGCAATTCAGAACATGGAATGCATAAACAGAAAGGTCTCGTCGCGCTGATCGATTTAGACATATTATTTGTCAAATTTGGAGTTGTAAAACAAAAGTTATTAATTAATTAAGGAAAAGGGCATTTTATTTGTAATTTTAATCAACTCTAAAATTAAAGTGTTCAAACATTATTTTGAAGGGCATATTTGAATTCCTCACATTTTTCTGATTTCAAAACATATATTACATGTTTAATTTGGATTTATAATTTAAAAGTTATTTAAATACAGATTTGAATTTGAAATTTAAAACAAAAATTTGAAAAGTTTAAATTAAAACAGAAAGCGAAGTCTTTTGTTACTCAAGCAGATCTAGCCACGACAGTGACAGGTGGGGCCAGTGACTTGGCGAACAGTGAGAAAAGGGTTTTCTCAGCGGCTTTATCCACCACACAAATGACAGGTGGGGCGGAGTACCTGTGGACCTGTGCCAGCGCCACCAGGCGTGACACGCGGCAGATCCGAGGGAGTGCGGGTTGAGACGGTGTAACTTGGGGGGCTGTTCTGCTAAACGGACAGAGAGGCTGACGGTGGGGCTCGGTGTACCGCGGGTTTAGCCGAAAAAGATGCAGGGGGTTAAGTGCAAAAAGGGTCGCCCGTACTGTTGTTCTTCTCTCTGAACCGCGGACAGATCGGTGAGCGACAGCTAAGGCGGATTTGATCCGGGACGTCAAGGTCTTGCGCTGAAGTGAGCCAGTCTGGGTAGGTTCTGGTGGTGGTAGGAGGCGGGCCAGGGCCTAGATGGGGTTCTGACGCGCGAGCGGCAGAGCAGCGGTGGCCGATGGCGCAGCCACCGCCGATTTAAACGAACGGCAAGCACTAGGGCACTAGGCGTCTGGCGGACCATGTCAGGGGGGCAGAGAGGCTCACCGCGAGGCTGCTGGCGGTGTTGGTTCGGGCAGAGGAGCGGGCGATCGTCGACGAAGCAGGCGCCGGTGGATTTAGGGTTTGGCTTCGGGCGGCGCTGGTACCGGCGCTCCTGGGGCTTTTCCTCCTCGTCGACGCGTGCAGGGAGCAGCAGGGAGGTCTCCTCGGTCTTCCTCGATAACCACCGATCCTCGCCACCGGCTGCAAGAGGGGGAGCGATGGAGACCGACGGATCGCCGGCGATGGGGTAGATGGTGGCGGTGCGGTAAGAAGGGAAGGAGGAGGCGCTCTGGGGCGGATCTGGGGACGCCAGAGAAGCCGTGTGGGAGGGGGAAAAGGAGGGAGAGGGAGAAGACCAGCTGTGGCAGGGGAGGGGTAGATAGGGTGGCTCGGTGCCACCTTTTCCCTCCTCGAGCACGTGATCGGCTGGCCGGCAGGAGCAGGGGGAGGGTAGATGGAGGCTGCCAGGTGGGGTCAGGGCGAGGCCAAGGAGGGTAGGCTCGGGTGGGGCTGCTGGCAGGGAGAGAGCTAGAGAGAGAGGAGGGTGGCATGGAGCTAGGGTTGGAGTAGTAGTGGCTCGGTTTAGGGCTGGTGCTAGGGTTGGGGTAGGAGGGTAGCTCGGCCAGGGGGAGTAGGGTGGCTAGGTGGGGCCCGCATGGCATAGAGGAAGGGAGAGAGGCCGAGAGAGAGGGCATGGTAGCTAGGGTTAACTAGAGAGGGCTCGGCTTAGGGTTTGGTTTAGGGTTGGGGTAGATCATGGTGGTAGGGTTTAGAGATAGAAAAAGAGAGAGGGGGGTAGAAGGAGATTAGGGTTTAGAAGAACTAGGCTAGGAGAGAAAAGAGAGAAAGAAAAGAATAAGCCTCATATGATCATGCATAAGAGTTTTAATTAAAAGAAAAGATATGGGTGAGATAAAGGGGTGATGGGATGGATGGAGATGGGTGTAGGGTTTTAGCATGACCCAAACAAGATCAAGCATGAAGGGGGGTAGAGAGAGATGGGGGATGATCCACTCAAAGGTTCAAATAAAATCCAAAAGACTAGAATGTGGTGGTTCTTGCATGGCCCATGCAAAATAATTAATGCCATGTTTATTCTTGTGAAAACAATAATATTAACATGGCATTATTCTTATGCATTCCCAAAAGTGGAATAAAGCCAAGCAAAAGAATTTGTGGAAGTAGATCCATCCTATCTCCCATGAGCTAGATTAGATACCAAAATAAAATAATTACAAGCTCATGGATAATGGGATGGTGGAATTATAAGGTGGTGAAAATAAAGGGTGGTGGAGTAGAATAAGAGATATTCCCCCAACTCAACTTGGGCATTTAAACAATATATCAAGAACCAAATACAATATCAAGAGGCAAATACAATTTACAATGCATATGAGAGAAGAACCAAAACAAAAAGGGTTTTATATGATGCTCAAATGCAAGGTGGCATGATGACATGAGCATGATATAATTTATGATGCAACAATTATATATGAAGTAGCCATTATATTACTAGACCAAGTAGCATTACAATTGTTAGACAATTGGGATGCTACAACTCTCCCCCACTAAACAGGAATCTCGCCCCGAGATTCTAAGACGAAGAAGAAGACACAAAGAGGGTAGGATACTTGGCACGGAGCTCATCTTCACGTTCCCAAGTGGCTTCATCAACAGAATGGTGCGACCACTGCACCTTGCAGAACTTGATGGACTTGTTGTGAGTCCTTCTTTTTGCGATTTCAAGGATTTTTGTGGGGTGTTCTTGATAAGACAGGTCTTCTTGGAGATTGATAAGCTCATGGTCCACGGTCCTGCCGGGATCCTTGAAGCACTTCTTGAGTTGAGAGATGTGGAAAACATCATGGACCTGGAGTTTTTCCGGGAGCTCAAGAGCATAAGCAACTTCTCCTCTTCTTCCACGAATTTTGAATGGACCGATGTATCTAGGAGCCAGCTTTCCTTTGATACCAAAGTGGTGCGTGCCTCTCATGGGAGTGACAGGAAGGTAAACGAGATCACCAGGGACATACTCCATGTCCGTGTGCTTCCTGTCATAATTGCTCTTCTGGCGACTTTGAGCAATCTTCATATTTTCAAGAATGATGTGAACCTTCTCCTCCGCTTGAGTTACAATATCGGGGCCAAACAATATTCTTTCTCCTGCACCCGACCAACCAATCGGAGTTCTGCATTTGCGACCATAGAGAGCCTCAAATGGTGCCATCTTTAGACTTTTCTAGAAGTTGTTGTTGTAAGAGAATTCAGCATAAGGAAGGCATTCTTCCCACTTCATGCCAAAGGAGATGACGCAAGCACGGAGCATATCCTCCAGAATCTGATTGATCCTTTCAACTTGTCCTTGCGACTGAGGGTGGTAAGCTGTGCTGAAGTTCAACTTTGTTCCCAAAGCATTTTGGAAACTTTCCCAGAACTTGGAAGTGAAGATGCTTCCACGGTCTGAACTGATCTCAAGCGGAACCCCATACAGAGAGACAATTTTGTTGATATAGAGCTCAACCAACTGAATTGCAGAAATTGTTTCCTTGACGGGAAAGAAGTGAGCCACTTTAGAAAGCCTGTCAATGACAACAAAGATTGCATTGTTGCCCTTCTGCGACCTTGGAAAACCAGTGATGAAGTCCATCTCTACTTTCTCCCATTTCCATTCCGGGGGTTTCAATGGCTGTAGAAGACCGGAAGGTTTCTGATGGACAGCTTTCACTCTGCGGCAGACATCACACTCCGAGACATACTTGGCACAATATCGTTTCAATCCCGGCCACCAATATTGTGTTTTCAAGTCCATGTACATCTTTGTGCTGCCAGGGTGGATAGAAAGAACAGAATCATGCGCCTCCTTGAGAACTTGCTCTCTCAAACCCGGGTAGTTCGGAACAAACATCCGGTGTTCAAAGAAAAGCGTGCCTTGGTCATCGACGTGGAAGGACTCATACTTCGGAAGCTGAAGTCTGGAGATGATCTTTTTGGTGTACGGATCACCAAGTTGAAGAGAGCGAACCTTTTCTTCCAAGAGAGGGGTTGCCAGAAGGTTCAGAAGATACCCTTGATCCACAATTTCAAGGTTGAGCTTGCGGAATTCCTCGCACAAGAGAGGCTGTTGTTCTTCCAGCCTGAGATTGTTGACATAAGCTTTGCGGCTGAGAGCATCGGCCATGACATTAGCTTTGCCCGGAGTGTAGTTGATGGTCAAATCGAAGTCATTGATTGCTTCAATCCATCTCCTCTGCCGAAGGTTGAGATCAGGCTGAGTGAAGATATACTTCAGACTCTTGTGATCAGAAAAGATTTCACAACGGTTGCCCAGCAAGTAATGCCTCCATACTTTCAAAGCAAAGACAACTGCTGCGAGCTCGAGGTCATGTGTAGGATAGTTGATCTCATGCGTCTTCAACTGTCGAGAGGCATAAGCAACAACTTGTTTTTCTTGCATAAGGACCGCACTCAATCCTTGCAAAGATGCGTCACAGAATATCTGGAAAGGCTTGGATGTATCCGGAGGAACCAAGACTGGTGTGGAAGTGAGCTTCTCTTTGAGTGTCTCAAAGCTTGCTTGATATGCAGGAGTCCAAAGGTATTTCTTGCCTTTCTTGAGGAGATCGGTAAGAGGCTTCGCTATCTTCGAAAAGTTACGAGCGGCGGCAATAACTAGCCAAACCAAGGAAGCTCCGGACTTCTTTGACATTAACAGGAGGAAGCCAGTCAACAATTGTCTTTACAGTTTCCGGGTTGACGGCAATGCCCTTGGCAGAGATGACGTGACCAAGATAGGTTACTTGAGGCAGCCAAAACTCACATTTGGAGAACTTTGCATAAAGGCGGTTCTCACGAAGCTTGTTTAGGACACACCGAAGGTGTTCTTCATGTTCTTCATGTGACTTAGAATAGACTAGGATGTCATCCAGATAGACCACAACGAACTTATCAAGATACTCCATGAAAACCGAGTTCATAAGCCTCGAGAAGGTGGCAGGTGCGTTGGTGAGACCGAAAGACATGACCGTGTACTCATACAGGCCATAGCGGGTGGTGAAAGCTGTTTTAGGAACATCTTCCTTGCGAATCTTGATTTGATGATAACCACTTCTCAAGTCAAGCTTAGAGAATACCACAGCTCGACTAGTGATCGAAGAGATCATTAATCCATGGAAGGGATATTTATTCTTGATGGTTTTAGCATTGAGAGCCCGATAGTCAACACAAAGTCTATCAATCTTGTCTCGCTTCTTCACAAAGATTGTTGGGATACCCCAAGAAGAAGTACTGTGTTGAATGAAACCCAACTTCTCTTGTTCATCAAGCTCACGTTTGAGTTCAGACAACTCAGCAGCACCCATTTTGTAAGGCCGCTTGGAGATAGGAGTCATTCCAGGTTCAAGCTCAATTACAAACTCAACCTCACGATCCGGAGGCATACCTGGCAACTCTTCAGGAAAGACATCTGGGAACTCACAGACCACCGGAACACTCTGAATAGCTTCCATAGCATCATCATTCAGAGCCGCCAAAGAGAAAAGCTGAATAGCAGGAGTCAGACTTGGAGAATAGACTATATGGCCTTCAGGAATTTTCAGAGAAACCGAGCGTTCAGCACAATCGATCACAGCTACATTTGTTGTCAACCAATCCATGCCCAAGATGACATCAATGTCAGAATTGCCTAGAATTATTAAGGACGCCGAGAACGAAGAGCCACCAATCTCAATTTGATTGCCATGGCTGATATGAGCAGCCCTCATGTTTGATCCACGAGATTGTACCACCAGACGATGCAATAAGGGAACCATATCCAGATAATGCTCCTGAGCAAACTTATGCGAAACAAAAGAATGCGAAGCACCAGAATCAAACAAAACTCGTGCAGGGACTGAGTTAACGGGAAGCAAACCCATCACAACTCCAGGTGCATGCTCAGCTTGAGCGGCGTTGACACAGTTGGCACGAGCAACAGTAGACCCGGGCTTGGTGTTGATGTTGAGAGCCCGAGGTGGTGGTGCACGAACCATAGGAGAGCTTGCCGCAGATCTCGGAGGTGGTGGAGGAAGAGCTTTGTTGTTCATCGGGCAGTTCCAGTGTTGATGCCCAGTGTTTCCACAAGTGTAACAAGCACCAGGTGGACGTGGAGCAACGTAGCCAGGGACTCCGCCAGGCGCTCTAGGGTAGTGGTGGTTGTAGCCCCTGGGAGCAGCAGTGAGGAAGTTTGGTGGCCTTGCCGCGTAGCTTGAAGGTCTTGGTGGAGCCGGGAGCGACGGTGGGGTGTTAGGAACCCGGACGCTTAGAAGGAGTTGACATAGCTGAAGAGCTTGCTGCATCACGGTTGTGTTTCTTTGACTCCTCAAACACTTGCCTACTTGCTTCTTCCTGCAGAGTTGTATGCTGAAGTTCCAGAAAAGACGCCGGCCTTGCATGTGTGATTGCATATTTAATCGATGCATTGAGCCCTTGCCTGAACCTCTTTTGCTTCTTCTTGTCATCAGAGATCTCATCGCCACCATAACGAGAAAGGTTCATGAAGTTTCTGATGTAGGTATTGACATTGTCATTGCCCTGCTTGAGGTTGAGAAACACTTCCTTCATCCTCTCCATGACAATTTCTCGACATCTGCTCTTTGAAAGCTCCAGTGAACTGTCCCCAAGTAGGCTGAAAACCAGTGCAGTTTGCCTTCAGGTAATTCGCCCACCACAGAGCTGCATCTCCCTTCAGAAGGTGAGTGGCACATTTTACCCATTCTTGCTCAGGAACATCAGCAGTCACCAGTAACCTTGACATCTCACGCAACCAATCATCAGCATCAAGTGGTTGATCGGACACATCAAATTGGCGTGGATTGAACTTCAGGAAGCTTTTGATGTCTCCTCGCTTGGGAGGTGGAGGTAGCGGACCAAACTCATTCCTCCTGACACTTTCTTCAAAACGCTGCTGGTTCTGCTGCATTGCTGCCAAGGCATTGGCGATGCTTGACAACGCGGCCCCCAGTTCAGGTTATATGTCCTCCTCAGAACGGCGTGGTGGTGCCATCCTGTGATTGATATAAAACTCAAGTCAGTACTATAATGGAGAATAATAATAATCCAAAATAGTACCAAGATGGAATTAACCAATATTAAAGGATACAATTTACTAAGATGATATTAAAATATCAACAAAGTTCAAAGCACCTCTAAGATATTAAGCATATCGCACACGACTGAAGAGGAGTGTGGTACACAACTATCAAAGAAAAAAAAATCCACAAATTTCGGCATTAAAATACCAATAGATGCGCAAAATCACTTAACGAATCAAGATTAGTAACTCTACCAATTCAATATACAAGAGCGAATGATAAAAGTAGTGGTATGGTCGCGACTCCATCCCGCACTCAAATCATTACTCCGCACATGAATAAGTAGAACACATATCCCAACACCTTCTTCTCACGATGAACCTAAAGATTAGTAACTACGGAAACGAACACCCCAAACAAGATAACGTCGGATAATAAAGAGTAGGACAGATCGCGGCGGTATACAACGAATCAGATAGATCGCGTCGGTTTGCAAAAACCTGTCGGTATGGAATGTACCAACAGTTGATAACCAAAAGGCAGATAAAGATAACATGTTGGATGCAACAGATAGACAAGGAATTCACACACACGCACACACACACACACACAACCTATGGTACTACGGAAACCCAGAACACGTGAATCCTAGTTTGAATTTTAAGAAGAGGATTGAAAACGTTACACTTCCTTACCAGAAAAAGGGTGGGTGGGTGGGTAAGAAGAAAAGTGGAAGCAGTCCTACTCTCGCGTTTTGTTTTTCCCTAGTATACATAGCTACCAAAATATTTGCTAGACTGACAACGACCATTTGGCTGAGACCCTGAAGCGGAATGGCTCTGATACCAATTGTAACTACCTCGGTGAATTACGCTCTTAGTTACAAGCCTGGATGAGCGGAAATGGTTAAAATAGTACGGTGGGGCCCAAATGCCACTCACAGGTAGACCTTTCGGCCGTCCTAACCATTTCCAAACATCGGGACAAGAACGAAGCGGCGAATCGGCGAAGGATCAACTACATACACAAATGAGTATGTATGCAAGCCACCATACAACAGTCCTCAGAGCCATTCCATCTAAAAGAAATAGAAATATTGCAACGCCATACGGCAAGATCCAAATATCCTAGATAGACATAATAGTTTAGGATATCTCCTCATACATCAAACATCAGAGCATCAGGCGGAAGCGGAAAACAAGATCCGATTATGGCTAAGAAGCAAATCGGCATAAGATGCCCCATAAATAAACACATCCCGCCCACAGATCTCACGGATCCCCGTTCCCGGAATCTCTACACCAAGTGATCGTTGTCAACATCGTCCGTTTCCTCCACCCAGTATCCAACTTGCGAGCTTACCTGTTCATCTGAATCAAATAATTTATCGTGTGATACCCTAGGGGTACTCAGCAAGTCTTTATGCCTCTAAAGGGGACACAACCTGGGGTGACGCAATTGCAGCAAAAGATAATACCTAACAATTCTATAGATACTCGCTAACCATCCGCCTAACCATAGATAGACGGATATCCGTGAATTATTAACAACAGTTATAACAGTAATATTAACAGATCCATCCTCCTCCTCGCTTACCAACGAGAAAGCGGACGAACAACCCCCATCCGTTGGCAGTTTTATTATCCATTCCATGAGAATTGCACTATCTACTAGTCAGGTACTTAGTCAGGTTAAAAGCGGTACTTTAGTTATACTTGTCTATGATCGAGAAACTGTGCTCCAAGTCGTCCATAACCGCGGACACGGCTTTTAGAAAGTTTTACCCTGTAGGGGTGCACAAATAGCAACACACACTCGATCAACCTCGGAAAAACCAAATCAAAACCCAATGAGGCAGTCACGACAAAGCGATCACAGGATTCAGAAATATTTCAGGGGGCCACCCCATTAAGCTACCATAGCGAAGTTGGCGGCTCGAGCGGACTCAAGGTTTGTGTGGACTGTAAACGACCGGGAACCGAAAGTGTGGTGGGCTTGTCGACACAAAACGTGTCACGGACCTAAACAGTACAGGTGCTCCTCGCACAATCATAAATAAAGCAGTAAAGCATGGCATAAGTACAGGATAGTAATAAAGCCCCAAACTACTTTGTGACCCCAAGAAATAAGAATGAATCAAGCTCTGGCTCAGGGGGGTCCATAAGCCTCCCGGATGTGGATAGCGCGAATATTCATGGAACAGGAATCAAGTACTCGGGGTCCTACGTGACACAAGTGAGCATGAAAAACCAAATAGCAGATATTGCTCACCGGTGCCACTTTCATTAGTTCTCCCATTACTACTCAGGTTAAGTTGTTTAGGTACCTCGTTATCCATCAGACACTCACATACCCTACACATGTTGTTCTACGACTCGCATGGCTCAAACAACTCCTGTAGTAATGGCTCATGGGATGGAGGAACAAGCTTCGGTGGAGTTTAAAAGTAAAGGCTATGAAGTACTTGGGATTCAATTTAATGCAATCGCGACTCGATGATGCAAGAATAAGATAGAGGCAAAAGGTACTGTATGTATGCAATCATGTGGTAGTGCTTGCCTGGCAGCTCAGTTGAAGCGAGAGAAGGATCTGGGTAATGCTCCTGGGTTTCTTGATATATCCCCTGCTCAGCGTCTATTCGAAAAAAACCAAACAAACAAGGGCCAACATAAATAAAGTGCACAAGCATATGAATAAAATGCGACAAGCAAACAATCATGCCATGATGAATGATGCACAATTTTCATGGCAATAAAGTAGCATGGCATGGGTGAGGTGTGGAATACAAGAAATAAGCATTTTATGGAGTTTTAATCCCATTTTATACTTAAATAAGTTGCTGTATACTTTATATTTATATGATGCATGCTGCAATTCAGAACATGGAATGCATAAACAGAAAGGTCTCGTCGCGCTGATCGATTTAGACATATTATTTGTCAAATTTGGAGTTGTAAAACAAAAGTTATTAATTAATTAAGGAAAAGGGCATTTTATTTGTAATTTTAATCAACTCGAAAATTAAAGTGTTCAAACATTATTTTGAAGGGCATATTTGAATTCCTCACATTTTTCTGATTTCAAAACATATATTACATGTTTAATTTGGATTTATAATTTAAAAGTTATTTAAATACAGATTTGAATTTGAAATTTAAAAAAAAATTTGAAAAGTTTAAATTAAAACAGGAAGCGAAAGTCTTTTGTTACTCATGCAGATCTAGCCACAGAAAGGTGTGGTGGGGCCAGTGACTTGGCGAAACAGCCTTGAGAAAAAGGGTTTTCTCACTTGCTTTATCCGGCCACTGACAAATGGCGAATGGGGCGGAGTACACGCGGACCCACGCAAGCGCGCCACCGGGCGTGACACGCGCAGATCCGAGGAGTCGGGTTGAGACGGTGTAACTTGGGGGCTGTTACGCTAAATGGATGAGAGGGAGTGGGGCTCGGTGTCCGTGGGTTTAGCGAAAAAGATCAGGGTTAAGTGCAAAAAGGTCGCCCGTCTTGTTGTTCTTCTCTACGAACCGCAGACGGATCGGTGAAAGCGGCAATGGGCGAGATTCGATCCGGGGGCGTCTTGAGTGCGCTGAAGTCTGAGCAGTCTGAGTAGGTTCTGGTGGTAGTGGTAGGGCGACGGGCCTAGATGGGGTTCTGCAGCAGGAGGCGAGCGAGCTTGAGTGGCCGACAGCCTTGGCCGCTTTCGGCAAACGAGCAGTGGCACTAGGGCGTCTGGTGAGGCGGACCATGTCGGCGGAGAGGCTCACCTTGAGGCTGCTGGCGGTGTTGGTTCGAAGCGAAGGCGATCGTCGTCGGCGGCGCCGGTGGATTTAGGGTTTGGCTTCGGGCGGCGCTGGTACCGGCGCTCCTGGGGCTTTTCCTCCTCGTCGACGCGTGCAGGGAGCAGCAGGGAGGTCTCCTCGGTCTTCCTCGACAACCACCGATCCTCGCCACCGGCTGCAAGAGGGGGAGCGATGGAGACCGACGGATCGCCGGCGATGGGGTAGATGGTGGCGGTGCGGTAAGAAGGGAAGGAGGAGGCGCTCTGGGGCGGATCTGGGGACGCCAGAGAAGCCGTGTGGGAGGGGGAAAAGGAGGGAGAGGGAGAAGACCAGCTGTGGCAGGGGAGGGGTAGATAGGGTGGCTCGGTGCCACCTTTTCCCTCCTCGAGCACGTGATCGGCTGGCCGGCAGGAGCAGGGGGAGGGTAGATGGAGGCTGCCAGGTGGGGTCAGGGCGAGGCCAAGGAGGGTAGGCTCGGGTGGGGCTGCTGGCAGGGAGAGAGCTAGAGAGAGAGAGGAGGGTGGCATGGAGCTAGGGTTGGAGTAGGAGTAGTGGCTCGGTTTAGGGCTGGTGCTAGGGTTGGGGTAGGAGGGTAGCTCGGCCAGGGGGAGTAGGGTGGCTAGGTGGGGCCCGCATGGCATAGAGGAAGGGAGAGAGGCCGAGAGAGAGGGCATGGTAGCTAGGGTTAACTAGAGAGGGCTCGGCTTAGGGTTTGGTTTAGGGTTGGGGTAGATCATGGTGGTAGGGTTTAGAGATAGAAAAAGAGAGAGGGGGGTAGAAGGAGATTAGGGTTTAGAAGAACTAGGCTAGGAGAGAAAAGAGAGAAAGAAAAGAATAAGCCTCATATGATCATGCATAAGGGTTTTAATTAAAAGAAAAGATATGGGTGAGATAAAGGGGTGATGGGATGGATGGAGATGGGTGTAGGGTTTTAGCATGACCCAAACAAGATCAAGCATGAAGGGGGGTAGAGAGAGATGGGGGATGATCCACTCAAAGGTTCAAATAAAATCCAAAAGACTAGAATGTGGTGGTTCTTGCATGGCCCATGCAAAATAATTAATGCCATGTTTATTCTTGTGAAAACAATAATATTAACATGGCATTATTCTTATGCATTCCCAAAAGTGGAATAAAGCCAAGCAAAAGAATTTGTGGAAGTAGATCCATCCTATCTCCCATGAGCTAGATTAGATACCAAAAGAAAATAATTACAAGCTCATGGATAATGGGATGGTGGAATTATAAGGTGGTGAAAAGAAAGGGTGGTGGAGTAGAATAAGAGATATGCCCCCAACTCAACTTGGGCATTTAAACAATATATCAAGAACCAAATACAATATCAAGAGGCAAATACAATTTACAATGCATATGAGAGAAGAACCAAAACAAAAAGGGTTTTATATGATGCTCAAATGCAAGGTGGCATGATGACATGAGCATGATATAATTTATGATGCAACAATTATATATGAAGTAGCCATTATATTACTAGACCAAGTAGCATTACAATTGTTAGACAATTGGGATGCTACAGCAGTTGGATCAGCTGGTTCTGAGTGGCCAAAAGTTCTGCTATTTCTGGCGGGATTTCGAGATCCGCACGTCTTGGCGGCATCTGTGGGGTTTAAGGGAATAGTTAAGAAATAGACAGAAAGGCTAAGTAGTAAACTCCTACCCTTATGATAACACACCAAGCACACAAGGCATAACAACACAAATTTAACACAGGAAAAAAAACAAGTATAACTAAACCAGACTTGTCTTGGTATTTATTATTTGCGAATAACGTTCTACTATAGAATTAAAGGTGGTCCAACTATTACACATCTTCCACGCCTTCCTCTTCCTCGTCCTCGAACGATTAGCCTTCTTGCTCTAGGGTTGTTTTATACAACTCCATCTCCTTTCTGGTGGCTTCAAGCTTCTCTTGGAGGTCCTTTATCTCATCTTGTAGCTTCTTGGTAGTGGCTTCCAGCTGCTCCTGAAGTCCCTCCTTCTCGCTTTGTAGTTCCTCCACTAAACTTGACTTCATTGCGGCTTCAAGTTGCTTTGCCAAGTCCCTCTTGGAAGCACGCACATCATCGATTATCTTGCAAAGGCCTTCAGTTTGCACTTCATCTCCATCGATCTGCTGTTTAAGTTCCCTAATCCTCTTGTTTTTATTTATCACCCTCTTCTCTTGGTTAGCGAACTTCTTCTCTTGGTCCTGAAATTTTATCTCTTGGAGCTTCATTGCCTCTTCCTGCTGCTTGATCATTTCTTCCTTCTCCTTGATGAGGGCACATAGCTCGTCGTTCTTCAACATCTCGAGGAAGGTACCCTTTTCAAGGTCATGGATGTGGCACTCCAAGTCTTGATATTGTGTTCTTCGGCGCTTGGTAGAAGTTCTTTCCTCAAAGGTTAACTCCATGGGAATCCCTTCCTCATCCCTTCTTCCAAAGAGGCCGCCGCAGTGTCCTTGGAGAGCTTCATGATGACGTCCACATAGGCGACCAATGAGTTGCTGCAAGCTAATGCTAAGGGCCTTCTCCTTGGAATCGCTAACAATGTGGATTGCTATGTCTTCCTCCGGGTTCTTGCCTCGCTCTTTTCCTGGCTGGATGACCTTGACTCCCCAACAGCCGTCCTTGTGGAGTTTCTTCATTGTGCTCCCTTGGATTGTTGGGAGAGGAAGATCCAAACGTGTGAGTAGATCCATGAGGCATCCTCCAAAGCGAAGGGGCTCGATATCCGCGACGGTGTCGTAGAGGAAGCTTGTCATCTTTGAGTTAGAAGAATGAGGGTTAGATTCTTAAACAAGTAGAGGAAAGCAGATACTAGATGTGCGGAAAATAACTTAGTAGGAAACAAGTAAGGCACTAAGTTAGTGGTGGTTCCAATCCTAGGGTCACGTCCTACAGGCAACGATGTGCTCTGATACCATCTATAGTGACCTCGGATCGGTAAGGATCCTAAGTAACTGTGATTAACATGCTAGTCCCTGGATCAATAGCTAGCACTCACAGTCGATGCAATATCATGTAAAACACAAAGTCTTTATTACACGGAGAATCCAGAGTATGAAATTATTACAAAAATTTCTTAGCATTATGCTAGCTCAAATAACAGCGGAAACATAAAAGCAGCATGAGTCCATCAACGCCCAGGCTTGTCGAGTGTAGACCCGCGATCCCTACGGACCTTTCAATCTTCGGATTCTGCACATAAGACATGCAGCCAACAAGTTGGGTCAATACTTCGAATGTATTGGCAAATTACACCAAGGAGAGAAAAGACTATCTCTACATGCAAGGCTGGTATAGGCTGTAGAGTTCATTTGCTCAAAGCTAATTTTTCTTAAGTAGAGAGAAGAATAGAGGATTTCCCTACTTTGTAAACATTTGCTTGAATAAAATAAGGTCGAGTGGCACACGAGGATATTACGCACCAAGTGTCCAATCAACCAAACACTTGGATATTACGCACCAAGCGTCACTTGGATATTACACACCAAGTTTCCCAAATTCCCACCCATTAGCGATATTACGCACGCCATGGGGTTTCAAAACTTTGTTTTAGAAAAGAGAGAGGAAGATCCTTCAGAGGCTGCATCCTTCAGACGCTCATTGTTGTTATGTTACCGTGAACACGGCTGATCGATCAGATTGCAATACTCTCGAGAGTTTGTGCACTTTACCCACAATCCATGATCAAGTCCTTTTACAGACAAGACCATGGCGAGGCTTTCCCTTAGTAGCCCCTCTACCTTCCGGATCCAACCGTGCCAAGAATCCTCCAAATGTTGGTACCCAGGTGAGGTTTCCCACTAAGTACTAGGCCAAGACAGAGCCCATAATGTATTGTGGTTGCACTGGAAGCTTCTGAATTCTGAAACATGGCAGACTTCTTTGATTCCTCCACCAAATATCACACTCGTTGACCCGACAACCATTCCGCCCAGAAGAAAATTTAGTTTTATTTTGAAGTGGATTTGAGAAGAAAAGTTTGCTCTAGAGAGCCTTTATACTTAGAAAAATTCTTTGTCTTTCGAACCCCCCCAACGGTACTTTGTATATATAGCATAGCAAACAATACTTAGCAAAAACAGGGGTACCTATTAGGATGGAAATCCTAAGTATAGAGCTACTCATGGCATACTACAAAATCATCGCACTTGCAAAATAATACTAAGGAAAAATTCTACTAGAATATCCTACACATGCATACTACAGAATTTTGAAGATCGCATGCATAGAATCAAAACTGGGACAAAATTATGAACAAGTGGTGTAACTTGCCTTGATCTGAGCAGCACTCTACACAATAGCACTCCTTAGCGCACTCCGAGCAATCTAATGAATCACAAACATGGATCTAATCACAACTTGTTCAAAGCATACACAAAGGAAAACATGCATGCATGCAACATGGTAGTTTATGCAAGGTTGGTTAAATTGATCAAGGTAGCAAGTTTGTGTTGTGTACAAGGGTTTATATCTATTATAGTGTCACTAAACAAATCCTAGGATTATAAGGAGATCAACCATCTAGTTAGCCCCAAGCTAGATCTAATGACCCTAAGCAAGACTCAAAGATTTGGATCAGTAGGTATTGTGGAAACAAAGTTATAGCAACAAGAATCAAATAGAATAGAATTTTAATTATTTTTCTATAGATTAAACCCTCTAATCTAATGATTAAAATCTACACCTAAAACATTACTGTAAACCTACAATATTATTATATATTTGGATTCTACATAAAATTAGGAATCCAACGGTATATTATAAGCTAAATTTGGCCAAATATTCGATTTTATATGAATTTCGCAAGATTAAAACCAAATCTGCAAACAGGTCTAATAGGGCTTGCCAAGTGGCAGCTCCTGGATGGCCCAGCTGGCAACAGGGGGGTGACGCGACGCAGCGCGGGTGGAGAAGTGGCGAGCTGACGTGGCCGCCACGCGGCGCGATACCACTGGCGCATACCCCTTCGGGTTATATCCAATCTGGACCGCAGATTGCAAATCGGACGGAGGAGGCGGCTCGGCGACTTACAATTTGCGACGACGGTGGCGGTGGGCAGCGGTGGCGTCGGCGGTGATGGCTGGCGGTGCTTCGGTGGCTCCCCGTGGTGGTGGCGTGGTCAATTGGAAGCGCCTGGTCCTCGCGGTCTCGTTCGCGTGTTCGGCTTCCTCGTTCGCTTCCCCGTTCAACTGCGGTGTTCCGCCGATCTCCGCGAGCTCCGGCGAAGCGTCGGCGAGAAATTGCCGACGATCTGCAGCAGTGGAGAGAGGGAAAAACGCACGGGGCGAATCAGCGGTGAACGAGGGAAAGCTTTAGAGGAAGGAAGGAGCAAGGGGAAGTCCCGAGCGTCTCGGTGAGGTCCTACCCGACAGCGGCGGCGCAGATCATCGCTGGCTAGGGTTTGTAAGGGGAAAAACGGACGGGGTGAGGCCGAGGGTGGCGGGGTTTATAAGGGGATGGAGACTTGGGCGAGGGGTTGGCAACTGCCGCGGAATCCTACCGGATTCGGTCGAGGCGTGCTGCAGGGGGAATCCTGCTCGAGGTAGGAGACGACCTCGTGGGTCCCAGCTGTCAGCGGCGGAGGGGGGGAGTGGTGGGCCGACGTGCGCGGGTAGGTTTCCTGCCGCGCGGGCGCTTGGGGCGGGGTGGGCTGGCTGGCGAGCCGGCCCAGTTAGGTTAGGTTGCCCTTTTTTTTCTTTTTACACTTTTCAATTTCTGTTTTAGTAAAACCTAAATAATTTTTGCATACTAAGTCCAAAATTGATGAAACTTGTTTCTAAATTTTTATAAAATTGAGGTGGTCAACATATGACCATGGTTTGATGTTTTTACAAAGTTTTTGAAGGGTCAAACTAATACAACAAGGGTGCTCACTTATGGGAATATTAAATAGGGTTTTTGTAATGGTTTTATGTGTTAGGATTTTGTTGTTGCAATATTTTTCAAATGTAGGATGCAATGATGCAAGGATGATGCATGACCCTAATAACATCCTAATACAGAATCTGGGATGTTACATTCTCCCTCAAGCTGAACTGAATCTTCTCTAAAAGCGGTGGCTCCATTTTGCCTCTCAGGTCGGCAACAATCAGCCACTGTAGCTCCCCTCTACATTGGTCATTGAGCTACGCTCCAAAGAACTCCGAGTGTGGGCCTCCAAGATACTCCGAGAGCTGGTCCAAATCCCTCTCAAAGATCAGCTCCCCTCCATTGCCCAACTGGTAAAACTTGCTATATTTCACCTCCATCTATAAGCAATTAAGATGAGTAAGTTAGTGAAGTGATCAATGATTACTCAGGATACGCTAAGCTCGTTGGGAACCCCAAGAGAAAGGTATGATGAGCACAGCAGCAAGTTTCCCTCAGTTATGAAACCAAGGTTATCGAACCAGTAGGAGCAAGGAAACACCCCCAAGGTGTTGTTACCAACTTGGAATCCTGCACAACACAACCACAGAACTTTGCCCCAACTTACAGTGAGGTTGTCAATCTCACCGTTTTTTCTGAAAACAAAGGATTAAATGTATTGTGTGGAAGATAGTAATTTCTTGCAGAAAGTAAACAGTAAACAGTAAATAGTAGATGGTATATCAATGGTAAAACAATGGACCGGGGTCCATAGTTCACTAGAGATGATTCTCCTTAAGATAAATAGCATGTTGGGTGAACAAATTACAGCGGGGCAATTGACAGACTCGAGAAAGCATACAATGCATATACTAATCATCTTGACTCCTATGATATTTGATTCTGCATTACAACATTATACATAGACCGTAATCCAACTGCATCTATGACTAATAATCCACCTTCAGGTTATCATCCGAACTCCCAACAGTATTAAGTTGCAAGCAACAGATAATTGCACTAAGCAAAGTGTGTAAAGTGAACAATATGATTGTCCCATGGACAAAGGATTGTTGTTTTCTCCCTAGTAGCAACAGCACATCTAGCACCTTAGAGATTCCTGTCACTTCCCCAGATTACTAGAGGCATGAACCCGCTATCGAGCATAAATACTCCCTCTTGGAGTTGTAAGCATCTACTTGGCCAAGATAGCTACTAACAACAGAAAGCATGCAAGATCACAAATAACATAGACATTATAGAATCAATAATCAATCTGAAATAGCATCTTAATATCGATCGGATCCCCGCAAACACAACATGCAAGATTACAAATAGATGATCTTGATCATGAACGGAGCTCACAAGATCTAAACATGATAGCACGAAGGAGGATAACCAACCATATAGCTACTACATGGACCCGTAGTCCAGGTATGAACTACTCATGCATCACACTAGAGGCAGTCATGGTGATGAAGAAGGCCTCCAGGGTGATATCTCCCCTCCGGCAGGGTGCCGGGAAGAGCTTCGGATCCCCCCGATCTAGGGATCGAGATGGTGGCGGCTACAGACTCTTTCGTGGATTTATGATTGGGTCTTTGATCGGGTACCTAGGGTTTTCGTCCCGAGAGGCTTTTATAGGCGAAGGGGCAAGGTCGGTGGAGCACCAGGGAGCCCACACCCCCTAGTGGCGTGCCCCCCTAGGCCGTGCCGCCACCAGGTGTGGCCGCCCTGGTGCGCCACTTCGTCTCCCCTCCGGACTCCGTGTTTCTTGGGTAAAATATTGACTTTGGCTTTTGTCCGGTCCAATTCCGAGAATATTTCCTTACTAGCATTTCTAAAACCAAAAACAGAAGAAAACAGGCAACTAGCACTGTGGCATCTTGTTAATAGGTTAGTTCCAGAAAATGTATAAAAATACCTCAAAGTATGAACTAAACATAAGAAAGTAGATACTAAACAAGCATGGAACATCAAAAATTATAGATACGTTTATGACGTATCAACATCCC
Organism: Avena insularis; assembly: GCA_023614405.1. Classification (NCBI taxonomy): domain Eukaryota; kingdom Viridiplantae; phylum Streptophyta; class Magnoliopsida; order Poales; family Poaceae; genus Avena; species Avena insularis. The sequence continues at coordinate 366,064,035 of CM042696.1, read as the reverse complement.
CAAGCTTAACTCCTGCTCATCCTCGAGTAGGTAAGTGATAAAAAGAATAATTTTTCAGGTGACATGCACCATCACAATCTTGATGAAGGTATTTGTAAAACATTGATAGCTGGGATCATAGTACTTTAACATAGACATGAAAGATATAGTTCTAACAATAAGACAGAGCAACTATGTTGTAACATGAAAAGGTACAAACAAAAGATCATGAATAACAATGCATTGAAAGACGATTGTTTGTTTCACATATAGAAAACATAATGAGAATGGTATTCAGCTTGTCCCTCATGGTATAGCAAAACATAAATGCATAGGACACCTTCAAAGTTCATAAGGGTGACTATATACAAATAATTTAAGAACAAGCAATATCAAAGTTATGAATCAATCAACAAGTTTTGGGACAATGCACATTAAACTAAGAATGACCTCTATGCTCTCTTAATAGGTGCATAAAGATAGAAGATGGAGACTCAACATAAAAGTAAAAAAGAAAGGCCCTTCATAGAAGGAAGCAGGGATTCAAGTTTCATAAAGAGCTTCCAAAAATTATGGTACTTATTAGCTTTCAGCTCTCATTGCCCCTATCATAAGCATATTTAGGTTATTAAGGTTAAAGTGAACAAATATGAGGATATGCTTGACAAGTTATAAGTTGAAAATCTCATTCCCCTTGCTTACGAGTACCGAACCTCATGCTACTCAACTTTAGTCACGAGTAAGTTCTGTCATTGTAAGTACATGTGTATCATAGAGAACCGCCAACGGGGTACCCCTTTCCCCATGATACAGGAGCTATCCCATATCAAAATGACAAGCCAACAGACAATGAGCATCTCAGCGATCTTTTTATTTGCTATATGCATAGGTTTTTATTGAGGATGCTTCATAGATTGCTCACTATGGTTATGCTGCAAGTTTCCACCATGATTAGACATGGCTTAGGCTAGCCGCCTAGGCGTTTCTCTAACACATATACAAACTCCATGAGCTTACAAGCTCCCCTTTTATTTCACACTGCCGGGATCCATAAGCAAAAGAACATGATATCAACTAAATATTGTGCAATGTTGAAAGCGTTCCCCATGGTAACATGGTTCTGCTAATTCACAACTTATAAAGCGCAAGCATATACGCAACATAGATGAGAACAATGATTCAAGTTTATTAAGTGCAATAAAGTAAAGTGTGCCATCAAGTTTGTGAGAGCTTTAATCACTAATTTTCACATAACAAGTTTAATTCGGAAGGTAGATAAAACATGAATATACTTGGATTAGCAATAATGCTAATAGGTAGGTATGGTGGACTCTTTGGAATAACTTGGTTTTATTTGGAGTTGGATGCATGAGTGGAACTCATACTTGATACATGCGGAGGCTAGCAAAAGACTGGGAGCGACCAACTAAGAGAGCAATAATGGCCATAATCAAAGTGATATTTCAAGTCGAAAACTAAATGATCATAGAGGCTATGGCGACTGGTATAGCCTTAACATGGTGTGAGCATGCGCCAAGTCAACCCAAATAAAGCATCAAAGGAGAATACCACAATATTATGCTTTTGTATGCTAAAACAACACATGATTCTTTCAAGGCACATTAAGCAATCTCAATTGTTTGGAACAAGTCATGCTACAGCAATAATCACTAAGCATAAAGTCAAAGCAATATCAAACATGACATGATAAAGTCTAGGCCACAGTCAAAACAAGACTCCTTTTGTAAACTTATAAGCATGAACTTTCCTACTCTTTTCCAATCCAAATCAACTTATTTGAAACTATGTATGAATGCGGGGGTCTAACCAATTTATTTAAGCAAACTAAGCAAAAGAAAACTAAAAACAAAATGAATACGCTCCAAGAACAACACAATTATGCATGAAACAATAAAAATGAAGTGTTTGGAAGAAAACCTGAGGTTTTTATTGATGAAGAAGGGGATGCCTCGGGCATCCCCAAGCTTTGACGCTTGTACTTATTGAATATTTCTTGGGGTGACATGGGTGGCAGCCCCAAGCTTGAGCTTTTGTCCATACTTCATCTTATCACATTATTCTTCCCTACACTTTAAAATTTCCTTCATACAAAACTTAACACAATCTTCATTAGCAACAGTAGTGTACTCAAGATAATAAGTCTTTGGTTCAGTTTCAACACAAGTAAAACTTCCATTAAAACACAAGATACTATAGCAATTCCTTTCAAAAGTTCAAGTAATTGGCAAGAACTCAAAGAGAAAGAGATTAAGAGGAAATGCAAATAATGGTAGAAATCTGTCAAAACAGACCAGCAGGTAAAACCCGATTTTTTAGAAGACCTTCTGTTGCTCAAATCAAAAATTTCTAAACTAACAAAAGTTAGATAATAACCTGGGGCAGAAGCACAAAAATTACAACTCAATCCGACGTACAGGGATTTTTCATGAATTTGTACAGTGAAGCACAAAAATCTGTTTTGGGACAGCAACTTTCCCAAGTATTACTTCTCTCTCATTAGAGGTTATTCTTGGCACAAAAACCACACAAAACGGATAAGGAGAGGTTATTACCGAGGCAATAACTTCCAATACTCAACAAAAGAAAAACTTACTGAATAGAAATTTGGGTTATCTCCCAATAAGTGCTTTTCTTTAACGCCTTTGAGCTAGGCATAAGAAGCAAGATTCAAGTATTCTCAAATGAAGAAGCTTTTCTTTAATACACTATCGAGCATAAATACTCCCTCTTGGAGTTGCAAGCATCTACTTAGCCAAGATAGCTACTAACAACAGAAAGCCTGCAAGATCACAAATAACATAGACATGATAGAATCAATAATCAATCTGAAATAGCATCTCAATATCCATCGCATCGCCGCAGACACAACATGTAATATTACAAATAGATGATCTTGATCATGAACGGAGCTCACAAGATGTAAACATGATAGCACAAAGGAGGAGAACCAACCATCTAGCTACTACATGGACCCGTAGTCCAGGGATGAACTACTCACACATCACACCGGAGGCAGTCATGGTGATGAAGAAGGCCTCCAAGGTGATCTGTCCCCTCCGGCAGGGTGCCGGGAAGAGCTTCGGATCCCCCCGATCTAGGGATCGAGATGGCGGCGGCTATAGACTCTTCCATGGATTTCTGATTGGGTCTTTGATCGGGTACCTAGGGTTTTCGTCTCGAGAGGCTTTTATAGGCGAAGGGGCATGGTCGGTGGAGCACCAGTGGGCCCACACCCCCTGGTGGCGTGCTCCCCAGGCCGCGCCGCCACCAGGTGTGGCCGCCCTAGTGCTCCACTTCGTCTCCCCTTCGAACTCTATGTTGCTTCAGGTAAAATATTGACTTTGGCTTTTGTCCGGTCCAATTCGAGAATATTTCCTTACTAGCTTTTCTGAAACCAAAAATAGCAGAAAACAAGCAACTGACACTATGGCATCTAGTTAATAGGTTAGTTCCATAAAATGTATAAAAATACCTCAAAGTATGAACTAAACATAAGAAAGTAGATACTAAACAAGCATGGAACATCAAAAATTATAGATACGTTTATGACGTATCAATCAAGTGTGTCATATTTTATGTAGAATTGCAAGGAGGAGTAAGAGATCTCTTTTTGAAAGAATCTCAAGGGTAAGAGTGAGAATAGGTTTTTGTAAATACTCACTTCTTTTTGTATTGGAACTAGGTTTTTCAGGCGTCCATTCTAACTAGGGTCTCCTATGGTCAGGATGGCTCTGATACCAACTTGTCAACACCTGGATTTTTAAGTCCAGATGCTTGCTATGCCATACATCGCAATCACAGGATTACCATTTTTGCGAGACATAATAGAATTGGTACCACAGTACATCATCCATTACAAACCATAATAGTCTTACAAATAAAGGATCTCATGATCCAGTCTTAATACAATCAAAGCAGCAGAAAGTAAACATAGTAGGGATCCATCTTCAGGGTCACAGGCAATACTGACAATGGGAGATAATCCTAGTTGTCATAGACCTTTTGCTGTCCATCTTCTGGGTAGTCTTCCTCGTAGTCTGGCCATGGGAATAGCGAGGGACAAAGCCATGAGTACTCTTTAAGTGCTCGCAAACTACCAGTAAGATAGGTAAGGTACAATCTAGTAGGAATCTTAAGCTCTAGGTTTGTTTGCAAAAAGGCAGGTTTTTTCCATAAAGACTTAAGAGTAAAAGACCTAATTTTAGTTCTCTACATCACTTAAGTGGGAACTTAGATTTCATGTCCACAACTCTACTGTGGTCAAGTCAAAGTCGTCTGTCAAGTCACAAGTCATTTTGAAAACATCTAACAACGGAACAGTATGGCCACTCCAACTGTCCATAACCGTGGACGCGGCTATTCGAATAGTTTGCCACTCTGCAGAGGTGGTACAATTTCACCACAAAATTCGATACATCCGTCAGGGATAATCCTGAATCATCATACTTGGTATGAGGATAATCAATCCTAACCTTTCAATTACCCACCCTAGTATAGGCACCTCCCCTATGAGCTTGGCCTCCCAGCCATGGCGAACTGCCATCCCGGGAACTGTATAGGTGGACATTCATATTCACGAGGTAGCCTCAGCTCAACCTCTTCCGCAAGGGAACCCATACTAAGACATATAAACTTCCAGTTAAGCCCTACCCAACTCAGGTATTGTGGTTGTACGGTAAAATTGGAATGGTATCACATCCGAACCCAACCATCAATTTTTATCAAAGTTAAGGCTCATGCCTCATTCAGTTTGATCATCAACCTATTGTGTTTCATAACACATGTCAAAACATTTCAATAGAATGAATCATCATTCCAAGGTTTTCATAATCATTTTCACCAAGTGTTCCCATCTAAAGCGATCAAGTTTTAGTTTAGCACTAGCCACTAGTATTGAGTGTATCACTATTGAGGGGTGCTAATCAGGTATAAGTATGCAAGACTAGTGCTATTATCCTGATGGTATCCATCATATTTTCCACTAATCACAATTCATTAACTAAGTAAGAAACTTTAGTAAAAGGGAAAGTAAAGCTTGCATATAAAACTGCGATTGGTATAATCAAAATTGCATAACCAAGCATCCATGGTGCATCTTGCATAGGTTATATAGCATAGTGGACTTGCATGGATAGCTGGCATAGTTTAGCTTGCATAGGATGGCTTGCCTTGAGCAGTGCAGTTGTTGAAGTTCTCTTCCTCTTCTTCGAAGTACTCCTCCTCATCGTATCACGGGTCGGTACTAGCGTCTATAAATACATTCAATATACACAATCACCAAACAATACTTAACTACTTCTATTTAGCACACATGGCTCACACTAGATGATCTAGCATCATCTCTATCATCACATGAAATATTTACATCTTCTTATTTATCTTATTTTGGAAAAGTAATTTCTACTCATTGAAAATACTTAAGATTTAATATCCACTAATTAAAATATGGTATCATGTTGACACATGTCATCACCACATATTTCAATACTTGGGAAAATGTTTTAAAGTGGTGGTCATATATTAAAAGATTTAATATTACTATTTAATAATGTTAACGTGGCTAGAAAAGCCTATATAGCATCCTTTTAATACTAGTCCATGTTTACTATCTGTAAAACCAAATATTTTTACATATTCATGTAGAGCATGGCAAGTGTGATCTTTGAGAGTTAGAATCAACTCAAAAGCATTTACGGTTCATTTTATAAAAATGTTTGAAGTGGTAAAAGTCTTTGTCTTGTTATTTTTAGTATAGGTGATCTATAATTTCAAATGGTTTGAATCCAACAGGAGTGTGTAGATATTTTCAATATCTTTCTAACAAAATTGGAATCATGCATTTTGGTTCAGTACATCTCTTTAAATTAAATTTTGAATCTACTGACAGAATAGGGTTTTTAACTAAATAGACAAATTCTATTCGAAATGTTGGGCTCTGCGCGGGAAAAGAAATGGGCCGGTCCAACTGCACAGCGTGCACCGCGGGCTGCTGACAGGCTAGTCCCATGCGTCAGTGGCTCTATCTAACCGAAACAGTATCAGCAAATCGCAGTGCTACGATTAGAACAAGATCTACGGCTGAGTTTCATCGTCTATGTCGTGGTGCTCCGGCGAGATTCTAAACCTAGCGGCATGGTGGGGGTTTCTGGGGGCTTACCAGGGCTCTAGCTAGGTCTAGCGATAGGGGCGATCGGGCTGGTCGATGACGGCAAGTCGATTGGCGGTCACGGTGGCTCCTGGGGTGGCTCCAATCGATGGCTCCTTTTCTTAGCTACAGCGGCGGGCTCCGGTCAAATTCTGGCGGGGTGGTGTTTGCCTTGCTCCAAGATAAGGTCTGGAGTGTTTCTGAGAGAGAGATAGGAGTGAGATGGTGTGCTGTTTGAGGTCTAGGGTGGCTCATATTTATACACCGGCATTGGAGGCAGGGCGGCATGGTCGGGCTTCATCGGCAACGCTGCTATAGGTCGCGATAGGCATGGTGGATGGCATGGGTCGACGCGGTGGACTGCAGCAGTCGTCATACGTGTAGTGGCGTGGCAAGGGGCAGTCTTAGTCGGTCGGGCGGCGTTGGCGCTCTGTTCGGGTACGGCGGTGTTCGTCATCGAGTACGGTGGTCACGGGGCACGCGGCGGCGAATGATCATGTCTAGGAGGTGGCTAGTGACGAAGCGGGTGTGGGTACGAGTGGAGAGAGCGAGGCACGGCATGGCTGCACGAGGCGGCCGTGGCGCTCCGTCGTGCTCTCGGCATGGCGGAGACTTAAATGGGTGTGGCTGGTCTAGCTTCTCCACTTCTTGTTGTTGGTAAAGGGGTGGACAGAGAGGGGCGGTGAGGTCACGGCTACTCGCTAGACATCATGGGAGAGGGTGGTGCAGCATGTGGCGTCTTGTCCATGGTCGACCGACATGACATGGTCGACCGGCATGACATGCTCAGTACGGTCATGGCACTAGCGCAGGGGGTGAGTGAGGTTGCTCCATTGCATGGCCAAGTACTAGGGGTGATCATGGGAGATTTATTGGGTTGAATTGGGTACAAGGGATGATCAATTGATTGATCTGTCTACTAAGTGTTCGACTAAATGGCCGCATGAACTTAATCTTTGAATTTTTCAATGATTTTTGGTGGGTGAGCTGGTCACATACTTGATAGTCTCTGGTTGCTGGGAATTGTCAAGTGGTGTTGGTTTGAGTGGTTTTTGTAAAATGATGATCTATGTACCTACACTTGATTCAATTTTGAATTGCCTCTTAAATAGATTTAAAAATAGCTTCAGTAGGTTTGTAAAGTTTGCTTGGGTTCATTTTTACTTGGTCTAGCAAGGGGTGATAAGAGATAGAATTGTTTCTATTAGAAATCTTTTACTAGAGATGGCCAAAGTAGGCAATTGGTTAACTATGGCCAAAGTGACCATATGATCATATGCTTCATAAATGGTTTTCTTTTTATTTGATATTTCTTAGAAAATATCTATATGATGTGGTATTCATCTTTAAACTAATCCTTATCATTTATAGCAATCAAAAATGGCAAATGCAAGCATTCATGCATTAATGGAAATCACACATGCATTTATATAGAGTTTAATAATAAAAGTTTTTGTTAACCCTAAACTTGGGTGATTTGAACTTGATAAGCTTGTTTAATATTTTTGAGATGTTACAAACAGGGGGAGGATATTCAATAGATCGTCATTCGCAGTACTACTAGTACTACAGGGTACAGTGGGTAGTAACAAAAGAAACTTTTTTTTAGATAGTACCAAAAGAAAGGACGTCCCAAAAAAACTTCATTCAACCATTAAGGGGTTGTTTGGTTCAGTGGCTATCCAGTGGATAACACAGGATATCCACTTTTTTTAGTTATCCAGTGTTTGGTTTAGAGGATGGAGGGGATATGGATAACCACTTTTGGCTCAAAATGGTGGTTGAGCATATCCCACAAAAAGAGTTGGATGAGCTCAACCACTTTTGGATAGCTCCTCTAAAGCATTTTCTTGTACGTTCACCTTTCCTCTTGAGAGAAAATAACCATCTTTTCTTGCCTATGGGCTCGACACGAGGGTGGCCATAGCGTAGGCCGTCGGGCAGAGCGGGTGTTCGAATGCACACGTGGGCGTAGGCCACCGGGCAGAGTGGGCAGGCAGAGGGGGCACAGGTAGGCAGGTTGACACGGGTGGCGGAGGTGCGTGCTGCTTTGCTAGGGAAGTGGTGAGGCGGATGAACAAGACAAGGTGAAAGAGGAAAATGAAAAAAACAGTTGGGCCAATAGATTTTGACTGGCTATCCCTAACCACTTTTTATCCCACTTTACTAAACAAAAAAGGCTACCCTAACCAGCTGGTTGGGGATATCATCATCCCTAAATGACATCCTCTAAACCAAACTGCCCCTAACATAACAGCACGAGTTTATATATAAAGGACTCCCTGGTAAACTAGTGCAGGTCCGACGCCTCCTAGAACCTAGTACGTGCCACCAGCGACAGCTCGTGACATCGGCACCAACGCCAACTCCAGCGACATAGTCGGCTCCTGACTCATCGGCCCCTCCGGATAACATGGCGGCACCTCTTGAGCCATTGGCGGCACCTCTTGAGCCATTAGCGGCACCTCCGGATAACACGGCGGCACTTCCGGATAACGCGGCGGTACCTCCTGAGCCATCAGCGGCACCTCCGGAGCCATCGGAAGCTCCGGGAGGACACTATGGATGAAGTTGCCATTGTTGGGGAACCGGTCCCAGTAGGTGCCAGTGAACACCACCATCTCGCAGCAGCAGTGGAAGGTCTGGACATAGAGGAGACGGGCGTCCTTGAAGTTGACGAACTTGACCTTCAACGTCCCGTCCGGATTGTCGTGGAGGCGATACATATGGTACTTGCGGCGACCGTACCCAGCATCGAGGAAGGCACACGCTAGCTGCCACTTTGTTCTCCACAGGGAGAAGGCCCAAATGCATAGAGAATTGTCCTCCTGTGCGGTGATGTCGGGGTCTTTGCGCTCCGGTACGGCGGGTGGCAGCCAGAAGGTGGCCATGGATGACAGATGAGGACGGAGATGGTTGCTAGAAGCGGGGGATTAGAGATGGATTTGTGTGGGGAAGGGGAGAGGATAAATAGGAAGGAGATAATCCGATATTAATGTGGCAGATTACCGAAGCGAGGGGACAATCAATATCGATGATGAAGTTGATGCGTGTGGCAAATATCAATGATGATGACTAGGGTAAGCGATTGGACGGAACGCTGACTCTGCTTCCAGCACTTGATGGCCCAGTCATAATTTTGTGGTGCGTCCAAGGCGACCACGACCTCCCCCATCTATGGCCCTACGTAGATGATTGAGTTGATGGGTGAAAATAAATTGATAAAGTGAGCTCTTTCCTACTCCCTCCGGTCCGAGATTTTCTATACCACTATATAGTACACCAGTTTTTGAATTTGAATCGTGTTGGGTCTGCAGCATAGAAAACAAAAAATTTCCTACGGTATGAACTACACACCAAGATCTATCTACTAGGTACAAAGCAACGGGTGGACATACATCTAACGAGAACTTACCCTCGTAGACAACGAGCTTTGTTAACGAGTAGGAACTCGTGGTTGATGTAGTCGTACACTTGCCGATCTCAAGACGTGATGAAGTCCAGCAGGTCCGGCTCCAGCACGTCCATCAGATCCAGATCCAGCACCACCAAGTCTAGCACCGCAAAGCAGCGGTGCATCCGTGATCGCACACACGTCCGGTACCCCGACAACCTCCGTCCCTCGCTCCAGCAAAGCAGCGGAAGCAGCAACTCCTTTCTAGATAAAGCCACCGGGAACATGTATCTCGCTAATCCGAGACCATGGAGGAATAATACTAGAGGGGGAGAGAGATCCTTCACAAGGAGGTGTGTGTATGAAGGTGTGAGAGGGGGGCCTTTTATAGGAGGAGGGGAGGGTACCCCTCCCCATGGCCGGCGCCCCAAGGGGTGACCCCTCACCTTCTCATTCATGTGGTGGTAACTCCCTCCACATAAATTTGCCCCTTCACATTCTCTTTTAAAGTCCCCACTTTAAATGCATTAAATTTCTCTAAATTTAATGCTCTCTCATTTAATAAAACTCTTTTATTAATTTTATTCAGAATTTTGTTAATTACTTTAATTAACAAACATTCACATAAAACCCCCTGTAACATTTCAATATTACATGCAGAACCAATTTCAGCAATTTCACCCGAAACAGTTTCGGAGTCTATTAAAATGATTCCAGCGCTTTCTTAAATCTTTATCTGAAACATATTTGCTCCAAATGGTGTCGGTATCCCTTAAGTGTGTCACCCTACGGTTCGCGAATAATGCAGACATGATTGAGACCCCTCTCAGATCAATAATCAGAAGCGGGACCTGGAGATCCATACTGACTCCTACACATTCAACGATGACTTCTGTGATCGTGAGAACCTTTAACGCTAGTAACTAAATCCCTTTGTCTCTCGATTTATTACATGTCCGAGATTCGATCATCGGTATCTCCATACCTAGTTTGATCTCATTACCGACATGCACTCTTTTCTCGTTCCCGTGATATAACATTCTAGTGATCACATCACTTGCTTGCAAGCTATTTCAATGTGATATCACCGAGAGGTCCCAGAGTATATCTATCCGTCATCAGGATGGAAAAATCCCACTCTTGATCCATGAGCCTCAACATAACACCTTGGTAGCACTGAACCCACCTTTATAGTCACCCTGTTGGTGTGACGTTTGATGTTATCAAGATACTCATCCGGTGTTAGCAATTAACATGATCTCATGGTCTAAGGACTAAGATTACTTTGTATGATGTTATAGCAATATAAACATAATGACTTGATCGTAATGCTATACTTCGGATGAATGTTCATCACAGCATTCCACCAATGGTGTGACCTTGTTATTAACAACATCCAATGTCTATGATCAGGAAACCTTGATCATCTTGTTAATCAACAAGCTAGTCTATAAGAGAGGCATAACTAGGAACCCTTTTTGTTCATTAAACACACATGTATTGATGTTTCCGATCAATACAATTATAGCATGCAAAATAAACATTTATCACAAACATGGAATAAGATAATAACCACTTTATTATTGCCTCTCGGGCATATTCCCTTCAGTCTCCCACTTGCACTAGAGTCAATAATCTAGTTTGAAAAACTTTGCGTATTGAACACCTATGGCTTTCTGGTGTTGCATATACGCTATTGCTAGTGGTTAATATAATCTCTGGATCTGATAGTTTTAGGTCCGTGTGTATTTGCATGTCTTTGCGTCTCTACGCATCACTCATTCTCAAATGAGATGGCATTGTATAAATTTGGTCCTCTGGTGAGACCTTTATTTCGTTCGGGTTAAAATATGTTGATATTATTGTCACACAATATATCTTCATAGTATTAGGCCACTTTGAACCACACCTAGTTTGATAACAAACTACTTAACACAAATGCCCTCCTATGCTACTACTATAGCAGTCATATACTTAGCCTTTTGTTGTAGTATCCGTCACAATATCTCAACTTTGGAACTCATCCAAATCCATCATGGAACATCCTTTCCATTATATTGTGCCACCCATAGTCTAAATTGAGATAGATTTAATTTGTATCTTGTGACAAAACCAGTATCAATGTAACACTTTACAATGAACTACCTTTAACTATTTGTCACTTATACATTATATATTCTTAGTTTTTCCAAAGCTCATAAGAATATCTTTACTATTGTCCAATGATCATCTTATGAATCATTCTGGTATATGCTCATAACATTTAGAGCATAGGACATTCTAGATATATACATATCATGGTATAATCGATCAAAATCTTCATGTGATTTTACTCACCAAGTGTTGAAACACTTGAATTTTGATACAATCCTTTCCATGCAGCAAGAACCTTTCTTGTTGTTTCCATATTGAACCCTTTCAATATATCATATATGTATGTCTGGCACAACCATATTAGCGCCTTAATATATCCATATAGATATTGATGCCTAATATTTCGTGTTTGCCCAAGTCTTTCATCGAAATCTTATTTTAATGAAATTCTTAACTTGTGTCAATACAAGATACATCATTTCCAATCAACAATATGTCCTCTACATAATGTATTAGAAATATGTCTCAGAGCTCCCACTTAATTTCTTGCAAATGCAAGCATCTTCATCATCTCAGATGAATTTAAACTCTTTAAACAGTTTCATCATTGTTAATATTCAAACTCCTTATGCTTACTTCAACTATTGAAGTTTACATGCCCTTTTAGCACCCTTTTGAATTAACAAAACCCTTCGGACCATGTCATGTACATGTCCTAGGTTACCGTTCTATTAGAAGAACTTTGTTTTGTTTATTCAACTACCATATACCAAATTATATGTAGTGGTTGCTACATTAATCCGTCAAGACTATATATCGCTATGAAAGATCAAATCTTGTCATAGTCAACTCCTTGAACATTGTCGTAAACTTCTTTCCGACATGTCGACTATTTCATAGATGTTAAACATCCATGTCTTATTTCTTTATAGATCCAAACACGACCCATAGGCTTCACGCCTTTCCGGAGGGTCTTCCAAGTTCAGAAACTTGATTTCTCGTGTATGGATACTATCACAGATTCTATGACTTCTAGTCATTTTATGGAGTCAGGGCCCATCATCGCTTCTTTGCATGTAGTCGGTTCATCATTGTCAAAACAATAACGACTTCTGTTTCAAATCTTACTATTTGATTCTTACCGACCCACATGGTTCAATAGGAACTCTAATCTCCGAGATCACACCTTTTGTAATCACGAGAGCCATGAGCATTGTGGCCGCCACCGGGACACTTTCCGGCGCTGCGCTACTTAGCACATATAACTAAGGTTCAACAACCTTATCAAAGTTCTATTGTCCTCCCACTTAACTTTTCACGAAAAGTTCCTTCTCAAGAAACTTGACGTTCCAAGCGACAAACTCTTTTGTCCTTGGTGTTATGGAGAAATTCCCAACAAATTCTTTGGGATAACCTACAAAGACGTGCTTATCCGACTTTGGTTGTAAACATTTTACTTATGCATAGCATACCAAAATTTAAGAAAAGACAATTCGGGTTTTATCCCAATCCACAACCCATATGGTGTCATTTCAATGGATCACGATGGTGCTCTTTTCAGTGTAAAAGCGGTAGTCTCTAAAGCTTCAATCTTTAAAACATAATGGCAGTTTTATAAATGACACCTTTGATCTTACCATGTTAAACATGGTTTGATTTCATCTCTCGAATATGCCATACTCCTATGGTTTATCAGGAAAACACAAATCATGGAACAATTCCTCAAATCTTAGGTGTTTTGCTAAACCTGTAACTCAAATATCTTCCTTTATGATCAAATCATAAACTCTTTTATTTTCTTGTTACAATGATTTTCCACTTCATCTTGAAAGTCTTTGAACAACTTTCAAATGTTTCATACTTCTTCCTTATTAAGTAAATATACAGATATATTCACTCAAATTTTTGAAGAAAGCATATGAAGAAAAAAGATCCATCGCATATGGCTACACATAATGGACTATGCACATCAGCATGCACAATTTCCAATAAGCTAGTCATCCGTTCCTCTATGGCCTATGGACGGAGTTTCAATTATCTCGAGGAAAGTCTCACATGCGTCAATTGATCAAAATCAAAGACTCCAAAAATCCATCAACATGGAGTTTCTTCATGTTTTCTTTCAAATATAATTTAAACAGCGATGTCACTTCATAAGTGATCTTTCAATCATTTGTCTTGCGACATTTTAGCAATAGTGTTTATGGATGTGATTTCTCCAACTAGACTTGTAAAAGTTCATCCATCCTTTATGGAATACGGTAATTATTTGAACAGCCATTGTTCTCATGATACCGGAACAAAATAACAATTATTTAAACAAATCTTGAAAGCATGGTTTGATGACAACGAAAAACACAATAACACTTTATTTGTTTTCGATGAACATCATCACTCATTCTCTTGCTGGTTACTTAGGCCATTGTAGTTCATGAATTGCGTTGTCTGTATGACACTTCATACCAACCAATTCGGTATCCAATACCGGTATCCAATACCTAAGAACCACATTGTTTAACAAGCAAGGAATATAGCCATAACATGTATATCTTCTATATACCTAAGTTGGACATCTCCAACCTTTTATTTTCTGCCAAATATTTTATAGATTCTCTTTCAGCAATTCCTTTTCTTTTAAAAGAATCTATCAACATCAATAGTGGTGTCATTCACATGACACATAGTACAAAGCGTATATAGTCAAATACTAATACCTTTGGACTTGCACTTTGAAGTGGATCACCATCATCAAATGTTTGGCATTCTTTCAAAAATCCATTCTTTAGTAATCTGTTAGTGTAGTAAACATTTTACTTACATCTTCTATTCATCCTTATCATGACAACTTTCATGATCAAGCTACTATAGCCTATAAGGAAGAATCGCGAGTATAATATCAGTTCCCAAAACCTTTTCGGTAGATTCGGATGCCTAGCATCTCCATCCTTCACAAATTCTCATACAATATGAGAACATGTATTTTGCTAAATTATACTCTATCATAATGCAACCAAAAAACATTGTTTCATATATCACAATATCTTTCACACATGATGGTTTCTGAAACAATTTTTAGCTCCAATATAATCTTGATATTAAAACAACTTTTTGAATATCAATAATCAAGGAGGCAAACATTATACTTTAGATACTAACATTGGAATTCTTACGCTCTATTTAATACTACTTATTAAACTTCATGGAGTAAATAGAGTTTGCTGAAAGTTTGCAATAGTACTTATAAACTTTAAATTGACATTCAAAACAATACGATACCAGTTCGTAAAGTAAATATCCAGAATTTTATAGTTCTATTATCTCAATTAAAACTAAGCATAAGGTAGTGAACAGATGCCAATGACTACAACAAATTATGCAAATTCACTTTGATTTAGTTTATGACAAATTGAGTTCGACTAATCCAAATTAGAAATGAACTCCCACTCAAAAACGATATCCCTCGTGCCTTTTTGGTGATTACATGAACCAAATCCACTACACCAAGTCCGATCATCACGTGAGTCGGTGTAGCTTCAAAGGCGAGCATCAATATGGTCATCACATCAACTATATGACTCATGCTTAACCTTTCGGTCCATGTGCCAAGGACATGTCTGTACATGTTAGGCTCACCAAGTAAGAACCTTAGTATTCACGTGTGTAAAACTATCTTACACCCGTTGCATGAAACCATAGAGTTGAGAACACCCGATCATCACGTGATGTCTCGAAACACAATCCATAGAACGGTGCATATTTAAGGAAGAACACATTTTATCTTGATATTTAAATGAGGGATCATCTTACAATGCTACAGAAAGCGCCAAACTAGCAGTATAAGATGCTAACATCTAATGTGTAAAGTGAGATGATATGGTCCATGCATTTGATCTCTATCACTTGCATCGTGGTATGATCTCTATCATTCCTTTGTGTGTAAGGCCAAGGTCTATGGAACTTACACGTTGAGTGTGTTGTAAGAGTATTTATCATACATCTACTTACAACAATACCATATCAAGACACTAGCCCAGCAACGATCTAAACTAGACACCTCTAATTTATCAATTGCAAGTTTTACGTGGCTTAAGGCTTTCGGAGATAGAACCGTTCTTACCTATGAACAAGAACCACAACGAGGATAACTAAGTTATTAGCAACTCGTTGTAAATAAGATATTGACTATAGTAGGAGAGACAGACACCCGCCAGCCACTTATGCGAAACAAGTTGCATGTCAGTCGTGGAACCGGTCTCATGTACGATGACATGTAAGGTTGGTCCGGGCCGCTTCATCCCACTATGCCACCAATATCCAAAATACATGAAAGAAGCAATAACATGATCATCATCGCCCACATATAAACATATGTGTACTACCCGTGCAAAGCACCTACGCATAGATCAGGCTCTGATACCATTCTTGGGTCATGACATAGAAAACAAAAAATTTCCTACGGTATGAACTACACGCCAAGATCTATCTACTAGGTACAAAGCAACGGATGGACATACATCCAACAAGAACTTACCCTCGTAGACAACGAGCTTTGTTAAAGAGTAGGAACTCGTGGTTGATGTAGTCGTACACTTGCCGATCTCAAGATCGTGATGAAGTCCAGCAGGTCCGGCTCCAGCACGTCCATCAGATCCAGCTCCAGCACCACCAAGTCCAGCACCGCAAAGCAGCGGTGCATCTGTGATCGCACACACGTCCGGTACCCCGACAACCTCCATCCCTCACTCCAGCAAAGCAGCGGAAGCAGAAACTCCTTTCCAGATAAAGCCACCGGGAACATGTATCTCGCTAATCCGAGACCATGGGGGAATAATACTAGAGGGGGAGAGAGATCCTTCACAAGGAGGTGTGCGTATGAAGGTGTGAGAGGGGGGCCTTTTATAGGAGGAGGGGAGGGTACCCCTCCCCATGGCCGGCGCCCCAAGGGGTGACCCCTCACCTTCTCATTCATGTGGTGGTAACTCCCTCCACATAAATTTGCCCCTTCACATTCTCTTTTAAAGTCCCCACTTTAAATGCATTAAATTTCTCCAAATTTAATGCTATCTCATTTAATAAAACTCTTTTATTAATTTTATTCAGAATTTTGTTAATTACTTTAATTAACAAACATTCACATAAAACCCCCTGCAACATTTCAATATTACATGCAGAACCAATTTCAGCAATTTCACCCGAAACAGTTTTGGTGTCTATTGAAATAATTCCAGCGCTTTCTTAAATCTTTATCTAAAACATATTTGCTCCAAATGGTGTCGGTATCCCTTAAGTGTGTCACCCTACGGTTCGCGAATAATGCAGACATGATCGAGACCCCTCTCAGATCAATAATCAGAAGCGGGACCTGGAGATCCATACTGACTCCTACACATTCAACGATGACTTCTGTGATCGTGAGAACCTTTAACGCTAGTAACTAAATCCCTTTGTCTCTCGATATATTACATGTTCGAGATTCGATCATCGGTATCTCCATACCTAGTTTGATCTCGTTACCGACATGCACTCTTTTCTCGTTCCCGTGATATAACATTCTAGTGATCACATCACTTGCTTGCAAGCTATTTCAATGTGATATCACCGAGAGGGCCCAGAGTATATCTATCCGTCATCGGGATGGACAAATCCCACTCTTGATCCATGAGCCTCAACATAACACCTTGGTAGCACTGAACCCACCTTTATAGTCACCTTGTTACGGTGTGACGTTTGATGTTATCAAGATACTCATCCGGTGTTAGCAATTAACATGATCTCATGGTCTAAGAACTAAGATTACTTCGTATGATGTTATAGCAATATAAACATAATGACTTGATCGTAATGCTATACTTCGGATGAATGTTCATCACATCATTCCACCAATGGTGTGACCTTGTTATTAACAACATCCAATGTCTATGATCAGGAAACCTTGATCATCTTGTTAATCAACAAGCTAGTCTATAAGAGAGGCATAACTAGGAACCCTTTTTGTTCATTAAACACACATGTATTGATGTTTACGATCAATACAATTATAGCATGCAAAATAAACATTTATCATAAACATGAAATAAGATAATAACCACTTTATTATTGCCTCTCGGGCATATTCCCTTCAAATCGACCCACACAACTTCTCGCCAATGCACATTTGGAGCAATCCAAGACGTTGATTTCCCGTTGGAGCTTCTATGTGCCATTCATCAGAACAAAACCCATTTGATCTAACGGCTAACAAAGGTTGGATTCGCCACCCTCTGTTCTCGCGCTCGTGGACTCTGGTTGCTGAAATTGCTAGGGGCTTCTGGATAAGTCTACTGCTCTAGAAAAAGCAGAACCTTCTGTTATTTGGTAGTCGGTGGTTGACTACCCCATGTGGCACGTGATGTGTCAACTCAGTCTGGAAGTGAATGTAGCATCCCAATAACAATTGTAATGCTACTAGCCTAGTCTAGTTTTTGCTACTTCCTACATATATTAGTTGCATCATTAGTATATCATGCTCATGTCATCATGCCACTTTGCATTTGAGCATCATTTTAAATCTTGGCTTTTATATTCATCATTGCATTTGGTTCTTACTAAATCCTATTTGGCTTTGGATATATGTTAAATGCCCAAGTTGAGTTGAGGGCATATCTTTTACTTCCCCTTCCATCTACTAACTTGCCATACACCTCTCCTTTAATATCATCTATTTTCCACCATATACATGTATGTGGCCTTTTGTGTTAGTATTTTAAAACCAAGCCACATATATGTGTATGGATCCAAATCTACTTATCTCATACACTCATACATAGGTGATATGTCTCACCACCTTAATACATCATGCATGCATGGATGTAATCTTGCATGTCTAATGCAAATAAAACCCTCCACCTTCCCTTTAACCTCAATCTTTTATTTTGGGTGTGGTGTCTATTCTACCTTGCCTTTCCATCTCCTTCTATTCAAATCTAGTGCTAAATGCAATATTAGCCCTAATCACATGTGATATCAATGCCACTAGTGACCTCTCTTTTATTCAAATTCTTTTGCACTTGTTTGTTTGCTCAAATTTTTGACCAAATCCTATATCTACACTCCATCTACCAAGATGTCCTAGCTAATCTAGCTATCTAAATAAAGACTCCATCTCTAATAGTTATTTATTTTTCTCTCTTGATCTATGCCTAAATCTTTGACACTAAAACCGTCTAAAGTTTTTTCTAAAACTAGTCTCATCTAGTCTAGTTTAGACTAGATAAAAAAACCCCAATCCCCTTTTTCTATTCCAAAACCCTAATCATCCGTACGTTTACACACACATACACCTACACATCTTTTCTTTTAAACCGTAACACCACATGAAGCTCCCAACCGCCTCTCCTCTGTTCGTTTTATAAAAATCTGGGCAAAAACGGGAGTTGGTTAGAGCAGTAGCAGCAGCTATCGGCAGCTCTCAGCAGGCGCCGTGTCCCGGCCATCCTCTAGGAGCCCGAGGCCCTTCTTGATCTCCAGGACGCAAAGGTCGACGCCCCGGAGTACCATCACCCCGACGCCCGCGTCTCGCCGTTCTAGCGCACCCGCGCATGCAAGGTGAGCCTCACCTCCCCTCAATCTGCCCCGCTCCCCTCTGTCCTCTTCGTGCACCACCACAGCTCTCTCGCCTCGCGCCGCTGTCCCGCGCACGTCCAGCAAGCCCCGCTCGCCGCGCAGCCCCGCCAGCACGCGCCGCTCTATCGCTCGCCGAGCTCGCCCAGCGGCCGCACGCGAACAACAACACTAGTCTGCACGCGCATCGCAACCACGTTGGCCTCCTGTTCTCCGCAAGCTCTCGTCTTCCACGGCCCACCCCCATCGTCTTCGTTGGACCTCCGACATAGCTGGTACTTCCTGCTTTCCAACGCCGCAAACCCCGCTCGAATCCGTCTCCTGTAGCGCTCGAGATCGTCCGTCGAAGTCGACCAAAAACTCTGCGTTTTCTGAATTTTTGACAACCTGAACTCCGGTGGTTCTTCTCGCTGTTCGTCATCGTTTTCCGATAGTTAAAGCCCACCTCTGAAGTAACGTCCTCAACGAAAGTTGTAGCCCTATCTCTCCTCTCCACCTTTTGTTTTAGCGGCTTTGCGAAATTCCTTAAGGTTTGCTCGCCATCATCTTCGGAATATCGGTCTGAGCTAGCAGTTTTCGCTGATCTATATTAGATTGTCACGTACCTCCCAGCACTTCTCGCAAATAGGCCCTTGCCTTTTTGAGATCGTCACCCCGCCGTCCCTCCTCTCTGCCACTTGTCACAATCGGGCACAGTCACCTGTGAGGTGGCCCCGCAGCACGCGGACCCACATGTCATCGGGAGTGGGTAGAGCGTCCTGAGTGAGAAAAGTCACAGCGCCGTTTTCTTAAGAATAAAAATATTTTCCAGAAATTGTTTAAATGTTTTAAAATCCAGAAATTAATAACTTATTATTGATAAATCCAAATAATACAAATAATATATTTTTTGAATCAGAAAAATGTGAGGAATTCAAATCTGCCATTCCAAATAATGTTTGACTAATTTAAATTTTTGAAATTGTTTAATTGCAATAAAAATGGCTTTTCTTAATTAATTAATAACTTTAATTCTATAACTCCAAATTTGACAAATAATATGTCTAAATGGATCAGAGCGACGAGTCCGTTCTAACTATGCATTCCATGATATGAATTGCAGCATGCATCATATAAATATTAAGTGGACAGCAAGTTATATGGGAGCAAAACATGACTAAAAACTTAATAAAATACTTTATTCTTGTATCCCACACTTCACCCATGCCATGCTATATTATTCCATGTAAATTGTGTTGGAGATATGCCCAAGAGGCAATAATAAAAGTGGTTATTATTATATTTTTGTGTTTATGATGAATGTTTACATCCCATGCTATAATTGTATTATTAGGAAACACTAATACTTGTGTGTTTTGTAAACATAAAAGAGTCCCTAGTAAGCGTCTTGTTGAACTAGCTTGTTGATTGATTGATGATCATGGTTTCCTGATCATAGACATTGGATGTGATTAATAACAAGGTTATATCATTAGGAGAATGATGTGATGGACACACACCCATAGTAAGCGTAGCATAACATCAAGTCATTAAGTTCGTATTGCTGTAAGCTTTGAAATACATAGTAACTTAATCCTTCGACCATGAGGTTATGTTAATCACCATCACCGGATGGGTACTTTGATGACATTAAACGCAGCTTCGTAACTGGGCGGTTATAAAGGTGTCATTGGGTATTCTGAAAGTATGTGTTGAAGCGCATAGACCAAGATTGGGATTTGTCCATCCATATGACGGATAGATATACTCTGGGCCCTCTCGGTGGAATGTCATCTAGATAGCTTGCAAGCATGTGACTGGGTCACAAGGGATGACGTAACATGAAACGAGTAAAGAGTACTTATCAGTAACGAGGAAGAACTAGGTATGAAGATACCGACGATCAAACCTCGGATAAGTAGAATATCACGAGACAAAGGGAATTGGTTTCGTATGTTAAACGGTTCAATCGATCACGATATCATCGTTGAGTATGTGGGAGCCATTATGGATCTCCGGATCCCGCTGATGGTTATTGATAGGAGAGGTGTCTTCATCATGTCTGCATATTCACGAACCGTAGGGTGACACACTTAAGGTTCAAAGTTGTTTTAAGTAGATATGGAATTTGCGTTGGAGACCGAATGTTGTTCAGAGTCTCGGAATGGATCTGGGACATCACGAGGAGATTCGGAATGGTCCGGAGAATAAGATTCATATATTGGGGATCATTTTCTAAGTTAGGAAATGTTCCAGAGTGTTTGTATGTAGATTCTAGAAGGTTTCGGAATGTTCTGGAAGGTTCTAGAGGATTTCTTGGAGTTTACTTGAAAACCAAGAAAGGGATCAAGGAGTCCAAGTGGGGCAATACACGGATTCGTGGGGGAGGAGGATTCCTCCCCCCTTCCAACCCGCCGTCCCAAGGAGGAGGGGAGTCCTACTAGGACTCCCCCTCCCCAGGCGCGCCTCCCTCCCTTAAATAGAAGGGAGAGGGCGCCCCCTCTTGCTCCTCCTATCATAACACCCAATCTCTGCCGCCTCTCTCCTCCACCTTTCTTCTGCACAGGCATAGGCGAAGCCCTGCAGAATTCTATACTCCACCACCACCACGCCGTCGTGCTGCTGGGATTCCGTGGAGAAGATCTACTACCTCCGTTGCTCGCTGGAACAGGGAGAGGAAGGTCTGCTTCGACTCCACACGTGTGACCATCTGCAGAAGCGCTGCCGGAACGCAGCGCCGGAAGGATCGTCCACACGATCTTGAGATCGGCAAGTGATCGACTACATCATCCACGAGATCTAATCTCGTAACGCTTTCGGTTCTACGAGGGTTAGTACCGATCTATCTCATTGCTCATGTCTAATAGATTAGATCTTGGCTTTTGTCTAGATCAGATCTGGATTTTGTTCGTTCTTGTGGTAGAAAATTTTTGTTTTCCATGCTACGAACCCATCAGTGGTATCAGAGCCTTGTCTATGCGTAGATCTGTTGCACGAGTAGAACACAATGATGTTGTGGGCGTTGGTGCTCGTGCCGTCTTTTGCTATTTGTGTACTTTGCATCTTGCGGTATGGTGGGATGAAGCGGCTCGGGCTAACATTACATGTCATCACACATGAGACTTGCTCCACGCTTAACGTGCAACTTGCTTTGCACAAGTGGCTTTGCGGGTGTCTGTCTCTCCCATCATAGTATAGATCAAATCTACACTTTTCACTTGATAGCACTTGTATCAACATTGTGGTTCAGTTTCGTAGGTAAGATCCGTTCTTAGTCGAAAGTCCCAAGCCACGTAAAACTTGCAAAGAAAATTAGAGGCGTCTAACTTGTTTTTGCAGGGGTTTTGTGATGTGATATGGCCTACATGTGATTATGATTGTATTTGATGTATGCAAGGATCCTTGTTGTAATATGGCAACCGGCAGGAGCCTAATGGTTGTCTTTAATTCTGTTAAGACCTGCGTGTCTATTCATCTTGTAATAGCTTTGTTCCAAGTAGTTGTAATAGTTGCTAGTGATGATGGACAACCATGAAGCGGCGCCACGGACCTTGATGCAATGCTGGTGATGATGGAGATCATGTCCGTGCTTTGGAGATGGAGATCGAAGGCATAAGAAGAAAGGGCCATATCATATCACACTAATTATGAATTGCCTGTGATGTTAATCCTTTATGCATCTTGTATTGCTTAGATCGCGACGGTAGCATTATAAGATGATCCCTCTCACTAAATATCAAGTAATAAAGTGTTCGTCCTTAGTTGGCACCGTTGCTAAGACTCGTCATTTCGAAGCATCTTGTGATGATTGGGTGTGATAGACTCTACGTGTGCATACAACGGGTGCAAGCCAGATTTGCACATGCGGAAACTAAGGTTAATCTTGACGAGCCTAGTATGTACAGACATGGTCTCGGAACACGGAATACCGAAAGGTAGAGCATGAGTCATATGATTGATATGATGAACATGAAGATTGTTCGCCGATGAAGCTACATCATCTCACGTGATGATCGGACTTGGTGTAGTGGATTTGGTTCGTGTAATCACTAAAACAACTCGAGGGATGTTGTTTTGAGTGGGAGTTCACCTAGTTGATTTAAGAATTAAATTTTAACACTATTTATCATAAACTTAGTCTAAATTACTTGCAAATTTGTTGTAGATTATGGCGAACGTTTCCATCAATTTCAATGCGTTCCTAGAGAAAGAAAAGCTTAAGAACAATGGAAGCAATTTCATGGACTGGTTCCGTGGACTGAAGATCGTCCTCAGGGCTGGTCAGTTGACCTATGTGCTCGAAGCACCGCTAGGTGACCCACCTGCAGAAGATGCCACCGATGACGTAAAGAATGTTTATGCCACTCAGAAACATCACTACTCCACAGTTCATTGTGCCATCCTGTATGGTTTAGAATCGGAGCTTCAAAAGCATTTTGAGCACCATGACCCGTTTGAGATCATTAAGGATCTCAAACTCATTTTTGAGACTCGCGTGGCCATGGAAAGCTATGAAGCTTCCGAGAAGTTCTTTACCTGCAAGATGGAAGAGGGTAGCTCCGTTAGCGAGCACGTGCTCACCATGTCTGGGCACGCAAACAAACTCCGAGAGTTGGGGATACCGATTCCTAATGAATTGGGGATTCACCGTGTCCTCCAATCACTGCCACCAAGTTACAAGAACTTTGTGATGAACTACAATATGCACTGCATGAACAAGACGTTGAACTATCGTCCATGCTGAAAACTGCTGAAGTGGAGATCATGAAGGAGCACCAAGTGTTGATGGTCAATAAGACCACCAATTTCAAGAAACGGGGCAAGCCTAAGAACAAGGGCAACTTCAAGAAGGACGGCAAGAAAGCTGCCTTGCTAAGAAGCCCAAGGCTGGTCCTAAGCCTAAATCAGTGCTTCTCGCAAGGGTGCTGGTCCTCGAAGCGAATCGCCCCAAGTACTGGGCGGATCTCAAGAACGGTAACCTCAAGAAGAAAGGTATATTCGATATACATGTTATAGATGTGTATCTTACTAGTAATCGTAGTAGTGCTCGGTATTTGATCTTGGTTCGGTTGCTCATATTTGTAACTCAAACAGAGTCGGAATAAACGAAGACCGCGAGAGACGAGGTGATGATGCACATTGAAATGGCTCCAAGGTTGATGTGATCGCCGTGACGCACGCTCCTCTACATCTACCATCGGGATTAGTTTTAAATTTAAATAATTGTTATTTGGTGCCTGCGTTAAGCATGAACATTATATCTGGATCTTGTTTATTGCGAGACGGTTACTCTTTTAAGTCTGAGAATAAAGGTTGATCGATTTATATGAGTAATATCTTTTATGGTTATGCACCTGAGATGAATGGTTTATTCTTATTGAATCTTGATAGTAGTGATACACATGTTCACAACATAGATGCTAAATGAATAAAATTGAATGATAATTCTACATACATGTGGCACTGTCGTCTTGGTCACATTGGAGTGAAGCGTATGAAGAAACTCCATTCCGATGGACTTCTTGAATCACTTGATTTTGAATCACTTGAAAGATGCGAAGCATGTCTAATGGGAAAAATGACTAAGACTCTATTTTCTGGAATAATGGAGCGAGCTACGGATTTATTGGAAATAATACATACCGATGTGTGTGGTCCAATGAGTGTAGCATCGCGTGGTGGATATCGTTATGTTCTCACTTTCACGGATAACTTGAGTAGATATGGGTATGTCTACTTTATGAAACATAAATCCGAAACTTTCGAGAAGTTTAAGGAATTTCAAAGTGAAGTGGAAAATCATCGTAACAAGAAGATTAAGTTTCTGCGTTCTGACCGCGGAGGTGAATATCTGAGTTATGAGTTTGGCATGCATTTAAAGAAATGTGGAATACTTTCACAGTTGACACCGCCGGGAACACCACAGCGTAATGGTGTGTCCGACCGTCGTAATCGAACTCTCTTAGATATGGTTCGGTCTATGATGTCTCTTACAGATTTGCCGTTATCATTTTGGGGCTATGCATTAGAGACAACCGCATTCACTTTAAATAGGGCACCATCTAAATCCGTTGAAACGACACCGTATGAATTGTGGTTTGGAAAGAAACCTAAGTTGTCGTTCCTTAAAGTTTGGGGTTGCGAGGCATATGTAAAGAAGTTACAGCCTGATAAGCTTGAATCCAAAGCGGAGAAATGCGTCTTCATAGGATACCCTAAAGAAACAATTGGGCATACCTTCTATCATAGATCCGAAGGCAAAGTTTTCGTTGCTAGGAATGGATCCTTTCTGGAGAAGGAATTTCTCTCGAAAGAAGTGACTGGAAGGAAAGTAGAACTCGACGAGGTTATTGAACCTTCTTTCGGAGTTGAGAGTAGCGCAGCACCGGAAGATGTTTCTGTGCCGCCTGCACCAACTGGAGAGGAAGCTAATGATGATGATCATGAAACTTCGAACAAAGTTACTACTGAACCTCGCAGGTCAACGAGGGTTCGTACCACTCGTGAGTGGTATGACTCTACCTTGAACGTCATGTTAGTGGACAACACTGATGACCCTGCGACGTATGAAGAAGCTATGGTGAGCCCAGATTCCGACAAATGGCTAGAAGCCATGAAATCTGAAATAGGATCCATGTACGAAAACCAAGTATGGACTTTGGTGGACTTACCGGATGGCCGTAAGGCTATCGAGAACAAATGGATTTTCAAAAGAAAAACAGATGCTGATGGTAATGTTACCGTCTATAAAGCTCGACTTGTCGCAAAAGGGTTTTGACAAATTCAAGGAGTTGACTACAATGAGACTTTCTCACCAGTAGCAAAGCTAAAATCTGTGACGATTATGTTAGCAATCGCTGCATATTTCGATTATGAAATTTGGTAGATGGATGTCAAAACGGCGTTCCTTAATGGTGACATTGAGGAAGATTTGTATATGGTACAACCCAAGGGTTTTGTCGATCCTAGTGATGCTGATAAGGTATGCAAACTTCAGCGCTCCATTTATGGACTGAAGCAAGCATCCCGGAGTTGGAATCAACGTTTTGATAAAGTAATCAAAAACTTTGGATTTATACAAACTTATGGAGAAGCTTGTATTTACAAGAAAGTGAGTGGGAGCTCTGTAGCATTCCTAATACTATATGTAGATGACATATTGTTGATTGGGAATGATATAGAACTTCTTAATAGCGTCAAAACCTATTTGAATAATAGTTTTTTTGATGAAGGATCTTGGCGAAGCGGCATATATTCTAGGCATCAAGATTTATAGAGATAGATCAAGACGCCTAATAACACTTTCACAAAGTACATACTTAGACAAAGTTCTAAAGAAGTTTAGAATGGAAGAAAGCAGGAAAGGGTTCGTGCCCATGTTGTCAGGTAAGACCTTGAGTAAAACTCAAAGTCTGGCTACGGCAGAAGATAGAGAAAAGATGAATAAAATTCCCTATGCCTCGGCCATAGGTTCTATCATGTATGCCATGCTGTGTACAAGACCGGATATAGCACATGCTGTTAGTTTGACTAGCAGATATCAAAGTGATCCTGGAATGGAACACTAGACAGCGGTCAAGAATATCCTAAAGTACCTGAATAGGACTAAGGATATGGTTCTTTCTTATGGAGGTGATGAACAGCTTGTTGTAAACGGTTACACTGATGCTAGTTGGAACACCGATCCAGATGACTCGAAATCACAGTCTGGATACGTATTTATTTTGAATGGTGCTGCAGTGAGCTGGAGGAGTGCCAAGCAGAGCGTTGTGGCGAAATCTTCAACTGAATCGGAATACATAGCTGCTTCGGAGGCTGCACAAGAAGCCATATGGATGAAGGAGTTCATTACTGAACTTGGCGTGGTTCCCAGTGTGTTGGACCCGATGGCCATCTCGTGACAACAGGTGCCATAGCTAATGCACAGGAGCCAAGGTCACATAGCAAGATGAAGCACATCAAGCTACGGTTCCATGCTATTCGCGAGTATGTCCAAGATGGTGACATAAAGATTTGCAAAGTACACACTGATCTGAATGTAGCAGATCCATTGACTAAACCTCTCCCTAGAGCAAAGCATGACCAACACCAGAACGCCATGGGTGTTAGGTTTATTACCATGTAATCTAGATTATTGACTCTAGTGCAAGTGGGAGACTGTTGGAGATATGCCCAAGAGGCAATAATAAAAGTGGTTATTATTATATCTTTGTGTTTATGATGAATGTTTACATCCCATGCTATAATTGTATTATTAGGAAACACTAATACTTGTGTGTTTTGTAAACATAAAAGAGTCCCTAGTAAGACTCTTGTTGAACTAGCTTGTTGATTGATTGATGATCATGGTTTCCTGATCATAGACATTGGATGTGATTAATAACAAGGTTATATCATTAGGAGAATGATGTGATGGACACACACCCATAGTAAGCGTAGCATAACATCAAGTCATTAAGTTCGTATTGTTGTAAGCTTTGAAATACATAGTAACTTAATCCTTCGACCATGAGGTTATGTTAATCACCATCACCGGATGGGTACTTTGATGACATTAAACGCCGCTTCGTAATTGGGCGGTTATAAAGGTGTCATTGGGTATTCTGAAAGTATGTGTTGAAGCGCATAGACCAAGATTGGGATTTGTCCATCCATATGACGGAGATATACTCTGGGCCCTCTCGGTGGAATGTCATCTAGATAGCTTGCAAGCATGTGACTGGGTCACAAGGGATGACGTAACATGGAACGAGTAAAGAGTACTTATCAGTAACGAGGAAGAACTAGGTATGAAGATACCGACGATCAAACCTCGGATAAGTAGAATATCGCGAGACAAGGGGAATTGGTTTCGTATGTTAAATGGTTCAATCGATCACGATATCATCGTTGAGTATGTGGGAGCCATTATGGATATCCGGATCCCGCTGATGGTTATTGATAGGAGAGGTGTCTTCATCATGTCTGCATATTCACGAACCGTAGGGTGACACACTTAAGGTTCGAAGTTGTTTTAAGTAGATATGGAATTTACGTTGGAGACCGAATGTTGTTCGGAGTCTCAGAATGGATCTGGTACATCACGAGGAGATCCGGAATGGTCCAGAGAATAAGATTCATATATTGGGGATCATTTTCTAAGTTAGGAAATGTTCCAGAGTGTTTGTATGGAGATTCTAGAAGGTTTCGGAATGTTCTGGAAGGTTCTAGAGGATTTCTTGGAGTTTACTTGAAAACCAAGAAAGGGATCAAGGAGTCCAAGTGGGGCAATACACGGATTCGTGGGGGAGGAGGATTCCTCCCCCCTTCCAACCCGCCGGCCCAAGGAGGAGGGGAGTCCTACTAGGACTCCCCCTCCCCAGGCGCGCCTCCCTCCCTTAAATAGAAGGGAGGGGGCGCCCCCTCTTGCTCCTCCTATCATAACACCCAATCTCTGCCACCTCTCTCCTCCACCTTTCTTCTGCACAGGCATAGGCGAAGCCCTGCAGAATTCTATACTCCACCACCACCACGCCGTCGTGCTGCTGGGATTCCGTGGAGAAGATCTACTACCTCTGCTGCTCGTTGGAACAGGGAGAGGAAGGTCTGCTTCGACTCTGCATGTGTGACCGTCTGCGGAAGCGCTGCCGGAACGCAGCGCCGGAAGGATCGTCCACACGATCTTGAGATCGGCAAGTGATCGACTACATCATCCACGAGATATAATCTCGTAACGCTTTCTTCATTTCGAGGGTTAGTACCGATCTATCTCGTTGCTCATGTCTAATAGATTAGATCTTGGCTTTTGTCTAGATTAGATCTGGGTTTTGTTCGTTCTTGCGGTAGAAAATTTTTGTTTTCCATGCTGCGAACCCATCAAATTGTGCATCATTCATCATGGCATGCTTGTTTGCTTGTCGCATTTTATTTATATGCTTGTGCACTTATTTATGTTGGCCCTTGTTTGTTTGGTTCTTCTTTCGAATAGACGCCCAGCGGGGGAATTATCAGGAATCCCAGGAGTACTACCCAGATCCATCCCTCGCTTCAACTGAGTTGCCAGGCAAGCACTACCACATGCTTGCATACATATAGTACCTATTGCCTCTATCTTAGTCTTGCATCATTGAGTCAAGATTGCATTAAATTGAATCCCAAGTACTGCATAGCCTTTACTTTTAAACCCCACCGAAGCTTGTTCCTCCATCCCATGAGCCATTACTACAGGAGTTGTTTGAGCCATGCGAGTCGTAGAACAGCATGTGTAGGGTATGTGAGTGTCTGATGGATAACGAGGTACCTAAACAACTTAATCTGAGTAGTAATGGGATAACTAACGAAAGAGGCACCGGTGGGCAATATCTGCTAGTTGGTTTTTCATGCTCACTTTTGTCCCGTAGGACCCGAGTACTTGATTCATGTTCCTTGACTATTCGCACTATCCACATCCGGAAGGCCTTATGGACCCCCCTGAGCCAGAGCTTGATTCATTTCTATTTCTTGGGGCCACAAACTAGTTTGGGGTTTTATTACTATCCTGTACCTATGCCATGCTTTACTGTTTTATTTACGATTGTGCGTGAAGCACCTGTACTGTTTTGGATCGTGACACGTTTTCGCTGTATCGACAAGCCCAGTCACACTTTCGGGTTCTCAGTCGTTTACCGCCGTCCACACAAACCCTGGGTCCGTTCTGGAGCCGGCCAACTTCGTTGCGGGTAGCTTAGTGGGGTGGCCCCCTGAAATATTTCTGAATCCTGTGATCGCTCTGTCGTGAATGCCTCGTTGGGTTTTGATTTGGTTTTTCCGAGGTTGATCGAGTGTGTGTTGCTATTTGTGCACCCCTGCAGGGTAAATCTTTCTGAAAGCCGTGTCCGCGGTTATGGATGACTTGGAGCACAGTTTCTCGATTATAGACAAGTATAACTAAAGTACCGCTTTTAATTTGACTAAGTACTTGACTAGTAAATAGTGCAATACTCATGGAATGGTTAATAAAACTGCCAACGGATGGGTTGTTCGTCCGCTTTCTCGTTGGTAAGCGAGAAGGAGGATGGATCTGTTAATTATACTGTTATAACTGTTGTTACTAATTAACGGACATCCGTCTATCATTAGTTAGGCGGATGGTTAGCGAGTATCTATAGACTTATTAGTTATTATCTTTTGCTGCAATTGCATCACCCCAGGTATATGTCCCCTTTAGAGGCATAAAGACTTGCTGAGTACCCCTAGGGTCTCACACGATAAATTGTTTGATTCATGAATGTGTACTCGCAAGATGGATACTGGGTGGAGGAGACAGATGATGTTGGCAACGATCACTCGGTGTAGAGATTCCGGGGATGGGGATCCGTGAGATCTGTGGGCGGGATGTGTTTATTTATGTGGCATCTTATGCCGATTTGCTTCTTATCCGTACTCGGATCTTGTTTTCTGCTTCCGCCTGATAGTCTGATGTTTGATGTATGAGGAGCTATCCTAAACTATTATCTCTATCTAGGGTATTTGGATCTTGCCATATGGCATTGCAATATTTCTATTTCTTTTAGATGGAATGGCTCTGAAAACTGTTGTATGGTGGCTTGCATACATACTCATTTGTGTATGTAGTTGATCCCTTCGCCTGCCGATTACGCCGCTCGTTCTTGTCCTGATGTTCTGGAAGTGGTTAGAACGGCCGAAAGGTCTACCTGTGAGTGGCCCCTGGCCCCACCGTACTATTTTAACCACTTTCGCTCATCCAGGCATGCAACTTAGAGCGTAATTCACCGAGGTAGTTACAGTGAAGTAGTGCTACCATTAATTGAATGTGAACATTTTACCCAGGCGATAGTTAGCCTAATAAATCATCCGTCCATCTATGTGAGCATTCAAGTCCTCTCAGCTACCATGACAATTGGTTCTTCAGACACCAACTAGTAAACTCCTTTAGAAATACGTAGAGAACGAAATTACTTTATACAGTATTCATAGAATGTTAATTATGCATGTAGTATTCCCTTAGTATAAATATAACTTGTCGGATTTTTATTTTATGAAATGGGGAATAATCACCATGGCCTCTGCATCGACCGTTACACTTAGTTTGTCCAGCATATCTATAGCATGTAACTAATTTGGATTGCTATTTTTAGTATGAATACTTAAACGATATTAATAAAAAGGTGAAAAAATAAAATTTCTTTCTTTTATATGATATATTTATTATTATTATTTGTCATGACAACATTGTAATTTTAGAAGGTTAATTTTTATATAGTATTCTAAAATTTTATCACCTACTCCTAAGGCAAGGCATTAATCATGCAACAATCGGAGACATGGGAAAATGATATATAATCATTAACTTGTGAGAGAAACACTTTTCAATACACAAATGGTCACGAACTATTTCTTTCATGCCCCATCGAAAATGATGGAAGTTTTGGAAGTAGAGAACGGAATGGATGAAACTTACACATATTGCCAAACAGAGGTTCAAATTGATGTTCAACAGTTCATAGATAAGTATATGTGCATTCTCTGCCTGAAGGATAGCTGTGAGTACAGAAAACGTAAAGGTCGACAATCATACGGAATCAGAGTTATCTAGAGTATTGCAACTTCTAAATACCAGAGAAATATTTATTTGTAAATCGACCAAGTGCTATATCTAACTTCTAATTATATGGTGTATTATTATTATGCCTTAGGAGCATTTCAGCCGCGTGCCCAGCCTCCCAAAGGGATATTAGACGCGTTAGATGAAACATGTGTCTAGCCACACTCCTCAAAGCCGTTTTTTGTCCGGTGCAGCCAATAACATGTCTGGCACACTAGGCCCGTCCAGGCATTGCATGATACGTTGCGGACGCGCTAGACACAAGCTACAAACTACACAACATAGAAAATAGATAGTCAGGCACATGCTAGCTACCCAGCCCATTCTCCCTCCTCCTAATCGCGCCTCCCCATTATTTTCTAAAAAGAAAATCAAAATCCCTATTTCTGAGTTTCAAAAAATTCTAAAAACAAATTTGGATGTAGCCAACAATATAACCCACAAACATTCAAAATATCAATTTGAAATAAGTTGTATTTTAAGCTACACAAAAATAATTTTATTTGGATCCGAGTATAGTGAAGAGTGCACACGTTGAAATATCAGGAAATTTCAATTTTTTATTTTGTCTAGCTCATAATAAGAAGAAATTGGAATTAATATTTTGCATGCTTTTAAAATACTACCTCTATTCCCAATTATAATATGTTTTGGTAGGCTATTTTAGAGCAAAATGTGCTATAGTTTGAAAGAGACAAAGTATATTATTGAGGAAAGTCCAGGATTTTCATTAATTTTATTTTTATAATATTTTTTAAGATTAAGATATTATTGGTTCTCTGAGCCAGAGAGACTTTACATTAATAAGGTAGGATACAGTTGTCTGTGTGCAAAGCACGTGCCATTTACTAGTATCACTTAATACCATATGTTAGTGTCTTTTTTCATAGAACCACAACCTTTACATTTTGTTTCATAAAACACCAACTTTTGTGGTAATCTTTTGCACAAAACACAGAAAACGGTATTAGCTCATTTGGTAACTGATTAACTTGTTGGGCCTACTTGTTAGAACCATCATGGCAGCATGGGTAGCTGCAGCGTGCCCAGATTTCATTAGTTTGTAAGCAGATTATATCCACACAAATTATCACTCCATGTCTAGGAGATTTTATCACTTCAAATTATAACCACGTAGAATAAACTATTTAGCCAATCAGGACATGGTTATTTTCATTTCATACAAAATATTTAGACAATCAGGAGAAGTTTAGTTTACTTTTAGTGTCTCCCAGCACATACAAAATAAGAGTCTAGAACTTCTGCAATTAGGACATATCTCTTTTCATTTCATACAAAGTTTAGAGGCTTAATTATCTTTTTTTCCTGCTGGAATCTTTGCTTATTACGAGCTGTGAAGTAAGCGTAAGTACGGGTCTCGGTGTAATGAACCTATCGCCTTCGTCCACGAACATAATGGAGCTTCGACCTTGGTGGTGTTGTATGTTGCCGAGGCACAGATGAATGTTGTTGAGGTGATGCCGGACCTTGCCAAGGTGGAGCTTGTCGTGGTGGTGCAAATGGGACTTGGCGCTTGTGCCGGTGGAGGTGGAGGTGTTGCATCTGGTGGCGAGGCTGGACCTGCAGGCATGTGCACGTACTTGGGCAGCTGCCGGTTGCTCTGAAATAATACAAAACCACAATATTTAGAAAGGAGTTGCATTTATACATCGATCAAAGCCAAATTGTTCTGCCCCAAAAACTAGGGGTCTTCATCTTCTTACTGTAACTCTCTTCAAATCCCTCACCAAATATAGAAATTGAATAATTTTTAGCATTGCTCACGAATCTTACCCACTGAACAATATGGGATCGTTGGAATCCATGTCATGCATCCTCCATGCTAGCACACCACCGAATACGACATGTTTGCTCGATAGAAGGAAGATGACCATGCTGGACTGCTTGATAGTGGACTAAAATTTACTAATGGGCTATTAGTGTGGTTTATGTGTTCTGTGCAAAACGTTACCACAAAAATTAGTGTTTTGTGAAAAAATTACTAAGGTTATAGTTTTATGATAAAATGGCACCAACATGTGGTTCTAAGTGAGAAAATCTTCTTCGGTCCTATTTTTACTTTATTACTCAATATATCCCGCTTCATTGAGAGTTGATATGAATACCATCGAACCTGTATTCATCAAGGCATTTAAGGAAGCAAGAAGGATCCTGTTTGTATTATTAGTACTCACCTTTTATTGGCTAGTCGATCTTATACTACTGATCTATTTTTTAAATAATACGATTTATTTAACAAATTTCACGAATAATACACGAATTTGAGGAATTGTGAATCTAGCGCGGCATTTGTTAAATTAGACGTACTATTCGTGTATTATTCGTGAAATTTGTTAAATAAATCGTATTATTTAAAAAAATAGCCGTACTGCTGGCAAGGCGAGCAAGGGCTCCTTCCACCACAAATATTTTGCCTTGTTTCTTTAAAAAATGCTCGTCGACCCAAAATTTTGTCTCGTCATTGCCTTTCGTGAGAGAAAAGGCTCCTGGATGAAGGAGAATCATCCTCCCTCTCTCCTCCTCAATGCGGCATTGGCTACTATATCCACTCTTGCATCTATGTCTGGCACTTGTTCAGGTGGAAAGCATCGCAGCAGTCACCTTTTCCTTTCCATGTAAGCTTCCATGCAATGGAGTACAACCGTGCAGGCGCAGAAGTGCAGAGAAAGTTGGGGCCCACGGTGGTCTAGGCCAACTTTCCTTCTGTTTGCATCGTGCTTCTCCCCAAAAATGAGCTCTGGCTAGATGTTTTGTTTCTCTTCCATATTAGGCTGCTCTTCATAGTGCTAAATAACTTAGGCTAGTAAAACTTTCACATGTTACTACAGTACCTTCAAAGTGTATTAGGTGAAAACAAATATACACCGTTACTTTTTATAGATGTGGCTCTTTCATATTTTTTTGAGCTTTATCTATTATAGAGCATAATTTTATATAGTGATAATATGTCATACTTTATTATTATGTGGGTCTCACGTGCCAACTTACTAATAAAAGGGTGGTGGACAAATACAAAGATGCCGCTAATCTTGTCCAACTAAACTAGGAATTTGTAAATAATAAGGCTTCACAATATACAAAATGGGCCCTAGTACAGAAAGGAAAGGCGCTATCAGGTAGAGCTTCATTGATTATCAGCTATGGTATATAAAAGAAGGGCACGGCTCGTGGCCGGATTAGAGAGTCCTCATTTCCCCCTACCAAATCACAATGCTTAGGACGGTCACTCTGAAGATGGAAGCCACCGTTATCAACTGTTCCTCCTGCTCTCAGCTCCTCAAGCCCCGGCGGGTCTACAAGGTCTCTCCATTTCTCCCTCACAATCCATTGATTTTTCTTTTGTCGATTCATCTATGCAACTATTTTATTTTTCAAACTTCCATTTCTACAATGCGTGGATATTCATCTAGTCTGCCACCGCTGCGTCCGCAAGATCACCTCCTGCTAGAAGTGCGAGCACCCTAGTGGCGGATTCACCCACGAGCCCGCCATGGATGCCGTCCTATCAGCAGCTAGGGTCGAGTGCGCCCACAAAGGCTACAGTAGTTTGCTGCCCTACTATGAACTCCACGAGGACGAAATCATGTGCCGATTCTCTCCCTGGACTTGCACGGAGACCGGCTGCGACTTCGCCGCCCCGCCGCCAGTGCTCGTCGCCCACCTCGAAGCGGTCCACTCGATCCAAGTGCACAAGATCCAGTATGCCACCATCAAAGCTTTCTAGGAGCTGGTGTCACTGCCGGGTGAGGCGTCTCGCCGACTTATCCTCGTTGGGGAGCAGGACAGCGTCGTGTTTGTCCTAGCAATTGGCACGGTAAGCATGGTCCCCCTCATGTCTGTGGTCTGTGTTAGGGCCGCGATGGGCGACTTGCCAGTGTACAGGGTAAGGATGTGGGTGGAATGCCCACCGCTGCTCTCCTGGACGGACAACAGGAGGAGGACCGGCATCGTGATGGTGGAGCTCGACGCGCCGAGCTCCGCTACGTCGGGCGAGGTCGCGTTATAGGACCTTACATCTTACCTGGCAGTGCCGCCTCATTATCTGGTCGGTCCTGCTATGTCGAAGGATCTATGTTTCTTCTTTCGCATCGAGTTTTAGTGGTGATGTAAGCTGCTGTTAATTGGTTTAATTACAGAATGATCATTTGCATACCAGGAATGGTGGATTTTGTAGTACTAGTACTCTATCTCTGTCCCAAAAAATAAGGCTCTCTTATTTTTGTTTTTTGTTTGACCAAGATTTACTCTAAATATATATAAAGAATGTTGGTATTGTACAAATTTAGCATCATTGGAAAGTTGTTTCAATACGAATTCAACAAAAGAAATTTTACACAATATAAGTAAATTTTAGTTGCTCCATTTATTCGGTCAGACTTTACTTTGGAGCGCGCGTGCGCCTTATACCTTGAAACAGAGGTACTAGATGAGTTCGGTGGATGTACTCTCCTGAGTATTTTTTATAAAGTCTTAACTTCCGATGGGTTGGGTGGATCAGTGGATGTACTCTGCTGAGTAGTAAGCTAAATCGGATTAAGGCTCTCTATTTAGGAAGGCCAGAGGGCTAATTCACAATACTACCAAGTAGACAAACTCTAATTAATTTATGCATGCACCACTAGTTTTACATGCATGAGACGCTAGATAAAAAAAGGGACATGATGAGAGATAAAACAACATGCATTGGGAGATTGAGAGAAAATAGAGATATCTAAATTAATGAGTAACGAGAATTAAGACAATAAAGAGGATAGGTCTTATTATAATTTCTAACAATTTTAAAAAGCTCTCTTGCCTAAAAATTCCAAACAGAGGTAGGAGTATTGGTCAACATACATTCAGGAGTACTAGTATGTACTACTCCGTAGTAGTAGTACAATAGTGGAGTACGGTAGTAGTAGTACTCCCCTCCGATTCATATTAATTGTCACCGGATTGGATGTACTCGTATCTAGCACTAAAACATGTCTAGATAGATCCATTTTCGCGACAAGTAAATACAGCCATTTTTGGAGTAGTACTAGTTTGGTTGGAAGAAATCATATTTTTTCCGCAGTAGGGACGGTGATTTTTTGCTAGTAGTACTAGTACATAGCAGGTAGTAGTAATATATATGTTTATACTATACTAACTCAACATACATTCGGGCAATCAACAAATGTTCATCTTGCGGTTCTGCTGCTACAGTGCTACTAGTAGTTTTTCAGGTGCCCATTCACCCTCTGTCTTTCAGCAGTACTCTGCCTAAGCAGTATAAATAGAATTATTCAAAGAAAGTCTCTACCACTATAAAATTATAATCTGCCATGGCTATTGATTGACAAGACAATTCATTGAGGTGGGGTGGGCTGTTGGCGTGTGCTACGATGCCTACTCCTACTATCACTCTGCAGTCAAAATAAAAGAAACATATGCGATTCCTTGCATTAATTCTTGCCTCCGCCCCTTGCATGCTTGCAGTATATACATGCATTAACTTCTACGAGTAGTATAGTACAAGTAGGAGTAGTATCAAGCAAGGATATACCGAAACGTAAAGATATACTTGTAGGTCACATGGTGTACCATTCGGAGTCTTCGTCTTCTTCTTTGGTATGCTTGCCCTTGCCCTTGCCCTTCTTCCTTAGTTCTTTTTTTTTGGTTGAACATTTTGAGAGTTTGTTGACCCCTCTAGAAGTTCACTATCTGCCTGTATACCTCATAGGTTGCGTAGGCGTCCAGGCCTGCATACTTGATCTGCTCTTCGGTCAGGGGCATGTTCCCCCACTGCTTGTGGTCCACATCATCCTTCTTCTTCTTCATGACTTTGTAACGGATGTCTATGAGGGCGACCGTGTAGTCAGCCAAAGAATCCTTCTCATTCATGGAGCTGGCGGGCTTCCACCTCTTCTGCATGTCCACGAAGTTCGTCACTAGTACTAGAGAACGCCTAAACCTGATACAGTCATTGCCGATGTCGACGCCTGCAAAGGAAATGTTAGGGTTGGTGAGGAACTCTGCTAGCTTGGAGCATGGTTGGTCGGCCTGGCAGATCTGGTAGACCAGGCAATCCATGCCCACACATAGCTAGATGACAGCAGCCTTCTGCATCGATGATTGCTTGTTGGTGTACTCGACGTTGAGGCCAACAATCTTGCCGTCCGTTTTGTCCAGGATCTTTTGGATTTTCTCGATGTAATCGTTCATCACCGATGCTCTGTTGGTATACGCCACATATAGTGTGGTGTTGCCAGGGTCCACGAAGTAGTACATCTTGCCCAACGGTGCCGCCATGGAGTGTGATTGGCGCCTTCTTTTGTTTTGCAGAGGTCCGGTCGGGTGACAGAAAAGGAATGGGATAGAGAAGAAAGGAACCGCTAGGAAGATCGGGAGATGCATGCATGAGCATTTCTAGAGATGAAAGGGCATGCAGTCCCTCCCCCCCGGCCCTGCCCACGTACTCCTATAGAATATAATTTATTTACGGATCAGTTTTACAGACACGGATTATTTACGGCTACAGGTTGATTTCTATATTATACAAAAAGTACAAGAACCAAATACACAGGATACTTTATGAACGAAGCTCGAAAGTATAAATATTTTTTGAGTTTCACCTACTACTATAATTTTATATAAAAAATGATATGGCATACTTATATTATCTGATTCTCATGTGCAAGGCACTTGCAACTCACTAGTTATTTCTTATCTTATCTTACGACTATATCTCTACTATTATAATGGAGCAGTTTTGAATTGGATCCTTAGCACCAATCCTTATGGTTGGGTTGTTAGATCCAATGATTCAGAGCACTTGGATTCGTGTTGAATAGTACCTAGACCAAACTCCACCATTTTCGAGAACCATCATGTCACCATCCCAAAGTTTCATAGCATAGTAAGTTGTATTCTCTCTACTACTACAATGGAGCAGTTTTGAATTGGATCCATAGCACCAATCCTGACCATTGGGCTGTTACATCCAATGGTTCATGATGACCCACAAGTATAGGGGGTGTATCGTAGTATTTTCGATAAGTAAGAGTGTCGCCCAACGAGGAGCAGAAGGTGTTGACAAGTGGTTTGGATCAGGAATTCTCTGTAAGTACTTAACAAACAGATTTTTAGGGGTTTTTAATAATGCAGATAAATAAAGTGCGAGTAAATAAAAGACAATAATAATAAATGCAGCAAGTATCCCAATACTTTCTTTAGCAAAGGACAAGCCGGTTGTATTACTTAGGATGACCAAATGTTATCGAGGACACATGGGAATATTGTCAAGTGCTTTCGCTTCATATAGTTGATTAATCTTCTCTGGTTGGATAAGTGTTGTGTGGGTGAACCTATGCTAATGTACTGACCTTCCCAGGACTAATACATACTTGTGATTATACCCTTGCAAATATCCGCAACTACAAGAAAGTAATTAAGATAAAAACCTAACAACAGCCTTAAACTATGAGATCCTACACTCCCTTATGCAAAGGTTTCCTAACAGGGGTTCAGGTTTCTATCACTTCGGCAACCCAAC
Source organism: Avena insularis (assembly GCA_023614405.1). Taxonomy (NCBI): domain Eukaryota; kingdom Viridiplantae; phylum Streptophyta; class Magnoliopsida; order Poales; family Poaceae; genus Avena; species Avena insularis. The sequence continues at coordinate 366,024,704 of CM042696.1, read as the reverse complement.
GATTAGTAGCTAAATACACAATGCATTCCTCTAGGCCCATAAAGATGAAGTATCATGTAGTCGATGTTCACATGACACCACTAGAATAATAACACCACAACTTAAATATCAAACCATTAAAACTTTCTCAACACAATTCCACTACTAACAACATGACTTCTCCCATGTCCTCAGGAACTAAACGAACTACTCACGAGACATCATATGGATCAAGATCAGAGATGAAATAATGATAAGTAACAATCTAAACATGAACAATAATTCAATGGTTCCACTCAATAGCATCAACTACAACAAGTAATCAACACCAGGAAAGTCTCCCCTAAGAACTATGCAAGATTCAACCCAATTGTTACAACGGTACGGAGTGGTGGTGATAGTGCTTGTGGAGATGATGGTGGACATGATGATGATGATCCCGATGAAGTCTAGCTTGATGACGGTGTTGATGGCGACGATCTCCCCTCTCCAGGAAGGAATTTCCTCGGTAGATTTCTGCCTGCCGAAGAGCTCTTTCTCTCTCTGTAGTTTCCACCCTGCAAAGGCGGCAGAATCTTTCTGTGGTTGCTCCCCAAGTCTTAGGGTTTTGAGGGGATTATATACACCAAAGGTCGATCCTAGAGGTGGGCCAGGGTGGCCACACCACCTGGTGGCGCGGCCAGGGTGACTCGCGCTAGGGGGTGGTGTGGGCTCATGTGGCCCATCTCCACTCCTCCTTTGTCTTCTGGAAAAATAGGAATTTCCATATATTTTCTAGAATTTTCTGATCTTCGCGAATATTGCATCTGGACAGCTCTTTTTCCATCAGAATCCTGACTCCGGTGTTTCATCCTCCAAAAGTCATCAATCATGCAAAAATGGATGAAATAACATAAGTATCATCTCTTAACATGAAATATATCAATGAATAACAGTAAATTATGATATAAAATAGTGATGCAAAATGGACGTATCAACTCCCCCCAAGCTTAGACCTCGCTTGTCCCCAAGCGAAAACTGAGCTCAATAAACATGACTACAGGTTTATGGAGTGAAGTGTCGATAAAGAGAATATGGACAAGAAGCATCACATTCATTAATACACAAATCATAATAGAAAACAACTCACTATTATATAACTTAACTTGCAATGAGTAAGGGAAACACAATAAAGATACACAAAGTAAATCATAATTGGTAATGGCAAACTTTGTTCTTGGTCAGAGAAATGGTTAACAAATTCTAGGAGTCAAATATAACAGGGTTTTCAATGATAGCCTTCAAAGTAATATTCACTAAGATAAGAGTAGTGTGCAAAACAAGGAACATAAGAAACATGATTGAATAAATCATCATATGGATGATTGAATCACAACGACTCAAATGCTCGCCTGAGATAGAAAGTAATAGGTTTACTAACTCAACTAAAAAGTAAAAGATAGGCCCTTCACAGAGGGAAGCAGGGATTTCATGTTTCATAAAGAGCCTCCAAAAATTATGATACTTACTAGATTTCAGCTCTCATTGCCCCTATCATAAGCATCTTGAAGTGATTAAGGTTAATGTGAGGGAAAATATGAGTTATATGCTTGACAAATTATAAGTTAAAAGTCTCATGCCCCTTGAGTACGAGTACCAGACCTCATGCTACTCAACTTTGGTCTCCGGTAAGATCTTGTCATTGTAGTATATATGTATCATAGAGAACCGCCAACGGGGTACCCCTTGCCCCATGACACAGGAGCTATCCCATATCAAAATGACAAGGCAATAGACAGTGAGCATCTCAGTGATCTTTTTATTTGCTATTTGCATAGGTTTTTATTGAGGATGCTTCATAGAATGCCACTATGGTTATGCTGCAAGTTTCCACCATGATTAGGCGTGGCTTAGGCTAGCCGCCCAGGCGTTTCTCTAACACATATACAAACTCCATGATCTTACAAGCTCCCATTTTATTTCACAGCACCGGCATCCATAAACAAAAGAACATGATATCAACTAAATAATAAGTGCAATGTTGAAAGCGGACCCCGTGATAACATGGTTTTGCTAACTCCCAACTTATAATTTGCAAGCATACAAGCTTCATAAGATAGTCACAATGGTTCAAATTTATTAAGTACAAGAAAATAAAGTGCACCATCAAGTTTGTGAGAGCTTTAATCACTAATTTTCACATAACAAGTTTAATTTGGATGATAGATAAAACTCGAGAATTTACTTGAAATAGCAATAATGCTAATAGGTAGATATGGTGGACACAAATGGCATAGGTTTGGTTCAAGGATTAGATGCACGAGAAGCATTCCGTCTCTCAGTATAGGTTTTTGGCTAGCAAGGCTGGGTAGCAAGCATAAGAGTTGAAGGAAACAAACAAACATACAAGTGATAAAAACAATCATGCAATCTTCCTTTTAAACACAAAATATCTTAACTAGAGAATACTAAGCTTATGAGCCAATCAAGAAAGAAAGATAATGAAATTATATTTCTAAAAGTACTTTTCTCTTTTCCATTCAATCCTCAAATAGTGTTACTACTGACCCGAGCTAGGTTTGCCAAAACCAATTAAATTTACTTAATAATCCCAAAGTGATATCAATACTAACAACAAGATCAATCATATAACAGAAATTGCAACCTAAAATAAGATGTGCAAAAAGTAAATGATAAAACTTCTCATTAATATTCCATAACGGCAACTCACACCAAGGGATACATAGATAACTAATTGGAGGAGAGATACTTCCACAATGCAAACCATCATATATGATAACTTCTCTATTCATGATATGACTCTACTAAAAAGGTAAAAAGATGGAAGATAATGATGTGATACCGCGGCACTCCCCCGAGCTTGGAACAAACCAAGGGGATGCCAAAACCTGATGACGAATTACTCCTTCGATGGTGGTGGTGTTCTCTCGATAAGCTTTTCAATCAATTTCTTCAAATCCTCAATCTCGAAGGTGAGAGTACGAATCAACTTCGAATTTTTCTCAACACGGTTCATGATCATGTCGGACTGTGAATCCCAGCCCTTGTGATTATTTCCCCACTCTTCCTCCTTAAAGTGTTCCTTTACTACATGGTTAGAACGAGGAATGTCCCAATTAGAGGGTAATTTTTCCTTAGGCATCTTTTGGAATTGTTGCTCATGTATAAGGGTATGGAAGGGATTCTTAGTGCATGGAGGAGGTGAGCATGAAGCCAAGCAAAGGCGTGGAACCATCCCTCCAGTGGACATCTGTGCAGTCCTTTTGAGCTTGACAGGAAGTGCCATCACTCCAATGCTTGCAATGGTGGTGCTGGTGCGCGGATGCTGGTCTTCCTTCACTTCCTACTAGATCACGTAGGCACGCGTTGCCGCACCCGTCCATTGGAAAAATAGATTGTTAGGAATTGATGAAAACATATATATTGTTAGAAATTGATAGGTATACATATCAAATGCCGAATCATAAAATTGGTTAAATTCTACAGACTTCTATGCTACGAAAAGGCTACTGCTCTTTTTAGAAAAGAATCACGTAGCTTGTACAGTGGAAGTAGTTGACTGAAACCATGTGCGGGTACTTTTAAAGTTGCCAGCTGACTAATTGCTAATATCACCAATAGTAGTAATTTGTAGTCCTCCGTATCGGAGGGATACTAAATTGCATATTATGCACAGGATTGCACATCGTGAATTGAATAAAGCATGCTCTTTCTTCGGTTGTTTCCCCTTGCTAGATGACAACCGTGTTGCTCAATGTCTATTTAACGCAGCGAGTGTTCTGTTCTTTTAATGCCCGGTGACAATAATATTGTTCACTCACAAAACAGTAAACATAACTTCCTTTTGGTCATTTTGTAATTCTGTTGCTGAGCAGCAATGAAGATGAATTAAAAATAAAAAGGTAGGAGCGTTGATTTTACCTTGTAAGGAATTGTTCTCTGGGTCAAAATACAACAGCCTTCCTAGTGTATTTCTCATCTTGAAAGTATCTAGTTAGGGACTCAAGAAGCCTTCCTTAAATAAATACACATTTATGAATTTCCTATATGGTGCAAACAGATAAATAAAATTCCGTTGATGCCTTAACCTTGAAATATATAAACACCCATGAATTCGGAAAAACTAATCTAATAATTGAAGTTTCCACCAGAGAGGTGATGTTGGGGAAAGAGACATCGGAGGACATGAGGGAGCGGAAAAAATGGTTGCTTCGCAAGACACTAGAGGAGACGCATACTATTAACAATACTACTAAAACGAATTGACCAGCGCTATCAGCAGACGTGAATTAACCATGTAAATGTCATACCACTACCTTACTAACCTTGTCAGAAGCCATTGCAAATCACAGCTGGTCAATTAGTTTTTATCCGATGGCATAGATTTTGTCGTAGCAACTATACAACACACAAAATTAGAAATGAAACTAAGAGGATGGGCTGCAATGTATACTCGGGCAACAGCAGAACTTACCAACAGCCGCCATGCTCTTGCCCAACTGCTTCTCTGGCCGCCGTGTCCTGGGCCCTCGTCCCAACACCATCACCACCACCGGGAGCTCGCCCAACGCATCCTTCCTCAAGACTCACCTCGTTGTCGCGGTGCTCTTACGCTCATCTTTCATCTGGGCGCCCAGCTCCGCCACTGTAGGTGTGGGTGGGTGGAGCTCGTCTCCTCGAGGTCTAGCCCAGGTTGAGGACTTCGAGTGGATTTTCCGCTCGAGTTCCTCGTCAGCGGTGCCGCGCTGGTCGCAGGAGGTAATCAGCGTTGTACTATATGATTTGTACAGGTCGCGGCGCACTTGGTTCGTTTGTCCAGGTCAAGATTGTTTTTCCCGTGTCGTGAGGAGAGGAGGCGCCGTGAGTTTGTTTTCCTATGCCTGTTCGACTTTATTTACTAAAGGGTTGGAAGTTGCAATATTGTTTAGATCCAACTGGGCTTTAGCAAAGCGTTTAAGGCCTAGTTAATCAGAACATGTCAAATTGTTCTCCAGAGTAGCTGCCCCTAGGGATATGCGCCCCCTGCCAGGTTCGTAGCGGTCAAAAACAAGCAGTGAGAATGGTCGGGCAGCCAAAAATGTTAAAGGCGTGAGAAGCCTCCTATTTGGTGCAGTTTTAATATCCCTAATTCAACTTAACCCTTGATCTCCTCCTCCTGCTTGGGGTCTTGGAGATCATCTTCCACATGCGTCTTGTCCTTATCGTTGGTGGGGACCATTGTGCTTCTAAACTTGAGAATAGTTCCTCACAGAAACAGATCGCAACAGAAACACAACGAGAACACGATATATGGACCTCGAGCGATCTGGGGGATTATATATTAAGAAGTTTAACAACAAAAAGAAGGTACTGGGAGAAAATGGGTCAGAGACGGGCTCCGGGGTGGCCACACCCCCTAGTGGCGCGGCCAGGTGGGCCCGCGCCATAGGGAGGTGTGAGCCCCATGGGCTCCGTTTTCGTCTCTCTTTCGACTCATTATCTTTCATGTTAGATAAAAACAGCAAAAATATAAATTGAAAAGTTTTTTGCGGACCTTTTCTTACCAGAACTATTACCTATTCAAAAACGGACTCTGCAGGTTTCTGAATTTGGTCTTTAATAAATTCTTCTGGAGTCACCACTTGAATAATATCAATATCTTTATTATAAGAATCTTCAAAAATATAATGCTTGAGTCTTTTGACCATTCCTCATCTGATTACATCATTCTCTCCTACCACTTGAAAATTTCTTTCATACAAAACTTCACACAATCTTCATTGGCAACATTAGTGCATGCAAGATAATAAACCATTAGGTTTAATTTCAACTGAAATCCATCAAAACATAAGCTACTGAAGCAACTCCTTTCGGAAAACCAAAAAGAATTCAAAAAAGAAATCGATTTAAGAGGCAAATGCAAAAATGGCAGAAATCTGTCAAAACAGACCAGCAGGTAAGGATCAATTTTTTTGAAAATCTTGTGTTGCTCAAATCAAAAAGTGCACAACTAATGCAAGTTAAATAATATCCTAGGATTTTTCATTATTTTTTATGGTAAAACACAAAAATCTGTTTTGGGACAGCAACTTCCCCAAATCTTACTTCTCTCTCATTAGAGGTTGATCTTGACACAAAAACCAAACAAAAAGGATAAGGAGAGGTTATTACAGAAGCAGTAACTTCCAGGACTCAAATAAACAAAAACTGAAATAAAAAATATATTGGGTTGTCTCCCAAAAAGCTCTTTCTTTATAGCCATTAAGATAGGCATGATAAATTTCAATGAGGCTCACATAAGGATATGAATTGAAGTAAAAGAGAGCATCAAGGAGAAAATATAGACATATTTAAGTCTAACCCACTTCCTATGCAAGGGAGTTTTGTAAGAAAATAAATTATTGAAACCAGAGGCTACTAGCATAGGAAGGCGAAACAAGTGCAACATAAATACTTTCAGCATAAAGTGAGGAAACTTAATATTATTGAGATGCATAGAAACATTTTTCCCTCTCTCATAATAACTTTCAGCATCATGAATAAATTTAACGATATAACTATCACATGAACCATATGTAACATCCCAAAACTTTAATCCAAGGTTATTAAGATCCAAATCATCAAAAAATGGGTTAACAAAAACTTTTCCAATTAAAATTATTAAAGCATTCATATGTGTGTGCATTTAAATAGGAGTTGTTTTGAATTGCCTTGATTAAGTGATCCATTGCTTGTAAAATGATTCTTAGGTAAAATAAACAGCATCTAGCTCATTCCCAAACAAATATCAAAGAAAAACAAATCAAAATGAATAAAAGAAGAGAATGGTCATTTGTGCCATTTTAATCAACATGCCTACTTTGGCTATTCCTAGAACTTAAAACCTAACAGAAACAAATATGGATCTTTGCACCCCTTCCTAGTACATGTAATGATGTACCAAGACCCACTTTGTGATCTACCAAAAACTTACAAACACTAATTTTAAATGGCAATTGAAAATTGAATGTAGTTCATATGAGAAGATCACACTTATTCAAAAACCACCCAAATGAGCTCCATTTTCAAAACCCAAGCACACCTAGAAGATCAAGCATGTGATCAACCACTCCACCAAAATTCAGCCAAAAATTCAAATATTTTTCTCTTGCGGCCATTGTGTCGAACACTTGGCAGACAGAATCAACTTTGGCCTAACTATTACTATTTTGATCATTTCTTGTCGAGCCAATTGGTTTGCATTGATCACTCTTGCCTCCCCTGAGCCCAACCAGACCAAAACCCACCCTAGTTCTAGCCCCTGGCGCCAGTGCAACGCAACCCCGATGCCATGCTCGCCGGCCAATGTTGCCAACGCAGAAGTAGACCGCCAGCCCCTCTCCGCCGCTCCAGGAAGCTAGGCGCCACCCTACCTCCACCCACGGTCCACCCCACGCTCACTGCCAGCCCTTGGACCACCGAGGAACCGCCGCGCACCAAGTCTCTGCGTGCAGCCAGTGCACGCCAGAGCGCCCTCGCCGCCAGCACGCCACAGACCGCACCTCGACCTAATCCCGTGCGCGCCGCTCCGCCTCGACCCCAGCAACCTGCCAGACACGGCCGTGCATCGCCACGTGACCCACAGTCGTCGTGCGCCGCATCGAGCACCGCCTCTGTCTCCCAGAGCGTCGGATGCCCCCGACCAAACGCCACCTCCCCTAGCCGCGCATTTACGCCGTAGAGTACAGCTAGGAGGCAGGCCACCGTCCCCTACCTCAAGCCATGCATGCTAGCATGCTATGCAGCCCTCGCCAGAATCGCTCGCCCATCCCTTTCGATCGCCTCGTCGAGCTATAAATAGAGGCCACCCCAACACAAACCACTCACACCATTCCACTCCCCTCTCCTCACTGGTCCTTCGCCACCTCTAGCCGGAGCAGCTCTAGCACTTGTTCGCCGGAATTTGGCCGGAGAAGCCCGCTGCAGAGGAGGAGAAGGAGTCGTCGATTTCGTCCACCCCAGGAGCTGTCGTGACCACCCCTGAGCTCGCTGTCATCCACCAGTTCGATCGCCCCCATCGCCGCCATAGATGGATCCCTGGTATGCCCCCTGAGCACCCCCACCGAGCCGCTAGGGTTAGACCTCGCCAGCGACCTGTCTGTCATCGACGACGAGCCCTAGCCGTAGATCTCCCTTCTAATCTAACAGCCCACATCGCCCCGTACCGCTTCGCGTGCAAAGAACCACTGACCGGTGGACCCCGGTCAGTTGTTCTCTGTGCCGCGGAACGCCACTGGACCGGCCCGTTTACATTCCCGCGCAACCCATTTAATTCAAACTTAGATTTTTCTATTTAGTTTTGAACCTAGTTTTGTCCCTTAGTTTAAAAATCAATTCAGAGAGATTTACAAATCCAAATGGAGTGATTCCAATTTTGTTAGAAAGCTACAGAAAAGATCTATCCAAGCCCGTTGGATTTAATTCAATTAGAGTTAGAGATCTCTCCTAGTCAAAATATTAAGACAAAAGCTTTTGCACATTCAAACATTTTTATAAAATCAACCAAAACAGCTTTTGAGTTGATTCCAACTCTCAAAAATCACATTTAACCATACCTATCTAAATGTGTAATAATATTAAGGTTTACATGCAGTGACTTTGGACTAGTACCAAAATAATGCTATATAGGCATTTCTAGTCACTTTAAATCATTAAATATTAAACTTAAACCAAAGTAATGGTAATCCAACCCTTAAATTACATTCTCATGTGTTAAAATATGTGGTGATGACATGTGTCCACATGATCCCATATTTTATGTGGTGAATATTAAATCTTAGTTATTTTTCAATGAGTAGAAATTACTTTTTTTAAATAAAAAGAATGAAGCTAGTTAATAAAACGTGTGATGCTTGTGATGATAATAGATCATCAAATGTGTGCCTTAGAGTGCTAAGTAGACTAGTTAAGTATTGTTTGGTGATTGTGTACTCCGTATGAATTTATAGACAATAGTACCGACCAAGCTTTTAAGGAGGAGGAGTTCTATCAAGAGGAGGAGGAAAACTTCAACCACTGCACCAACCAAGGCAAGATATTATTGGCAAGCTAACACTTGCAAGTATTATACTAGCAAGACACCATTTACAATGCAAGCAAATCCTTGCAATCTAGATAACCCAAGCAAAGATGCTTAGGACATGCTTTAGTTATACCACTTTGACTATTACTACCCCTAGTATTATTGTCCAAGTTTTACTTCCTTTACTTCTACCAAAGTCCTTTACTTGTTTTGAAGGTAGCATAAAGAGTATAAAACTTGACCTATTTAGATAACTTTAGATGTCATGCTATGGCATGTGATTGATCCCATTTGTCCCCCTTAGTGAACAGTCTTAACTTAGTAGTTTAGAGTTAGATAAAAACTTGAGTCACTTTAGATGGGAACACTTGGTGAAAATGAATTGAGAAAACCTTCGAATGATGAGTCATTCTATTGAGATGTTTTGACATGTGTTGAGAAACACAAATGGTTTATGATGATGAAAATGCTGAGGCATGAGCCTTAGCCCTTTTATAAAACTGATGGTTGGATTCGGATGCGATACCATTCCAAATTTACCGTACAACCACAATACCTGAATTGGGTAAGGCTTAGCCGGAAATTTATATGCATTAGTATTAGTTCCCTCGCGGGAGAGGTTTGAGCTGAGGCTACCTCTCAATGTTGTCCACCTATGCAGTGCCCAAGATGACAGATGGTCATGGTTGGGAGGCCATGCTCATAGGAGAGGTGCTTATACTAGGGTGTGTAAAGGAAAGGTTATGTTTGATTATCTGCACACTAAGTATGATGATTCAGGGTTATCCCTGATAGATGTATCGAATCTTGTGGTGAAAGTGTACCACCTCTTCAGAGTGTCAAACTATTCGATTAGCCGCGTCCGCGGTTATGGATAGTTGGGATGGCCATACTGTTTCGTTGTCAGATGTTTTCAAAATAACTTATGAAATGAATGGTGAATCTTGGCTTGACCACAACAGGGTTGTGTTTATGACGCTAGCTTCCAAACTTAAGTGATTCTAGAACTTTATTTTATCTTTATTTGCTTCTGAACTCAGCTTAGATTTCAAACTTAACCTTATAGTTAAACTTAGAGTTAGTACTTTACTTTAGAACTATACTACTTGTTAGTAGTAGTTTGCGAGTACTTAAAGAGTACTCATGGCTTTTGTCCCTGGCTATTCTCATGGCCAGACTATGAAGGAGACTACCAAGATGATGGCCAGCAGGACGGCTATGATAACTAGGACTATCTGCCTTCATCAGCATTGCCTATGCTCCTGAAGATGGACCCCACCGTTGCGCTTATCTTTTATTCCGCTGCTTGTTGTATTAAGACTGGATCATGAGATCCTTTTGTGTAAGACCTTATGTATGGTTTGTAATGGATGATGTACTGTGATATCCAATCTGTTATGTCTCGCAAAAATGGTAATCCTGGGATTGCGACATAACAGGCATATGGGATTAAAAATCTGGGTGTTGACAAGTTGGTATCAGAGCCATCCTAACCATAGGAGACCTTAGTTACAACGGACGTCCGAACAAAAACTTAGTTTCAAAACCAAAGTGAGTATTTATGAAAAACTATTTCCTCTCTTATCCTTGGGAATTCATTCTTTCTAAAAAATTCATATTCCTCAAAATCCTTACTTTACTACTTAAAATTTGACACACTTGATCACTTCACTAATTTCCTCATCCTTACTTCTTGTAGATGGAGACTCAGTTCAGCAAGTTCTACCACTTGGGAAACGGAGGTCAGCTGATCTTCCTGAGGGATCTGGATTCACTGTCGAAGTTACTGGGACGCGCACATCCGGAGTTTCTTGGAGCTCAACTTCCAGGACCCCAGGAGGAGATTTGCAGTGGCTAGTCACCGTTGATCTTAGAGGAAGCATCGAAGCACCAATGTTCGGGAGAATCCAGTTCTCCGTGAGAGAGAACAACTGGCTAGATGGATTAGCCAGGGCAATGCATGAAGCTCTCGCACGTCTATGTGCCCTCGGTGTCAACCAACTCCAAGGAACCCGTTTTGCTCACTATGCAAGACGTGACTTCATGGGGATGCTGATGGAGATGCCAAGTCACCCGGAGCTGAAGCGTCAAGTGGAGAACCTTGACTTCCTGTTGTACAATCGCCAGAAGGAATTGGACAATGCTAGGGAGTTTTCCAACCACAACCGTGCCATTGCCGCCCAGAAGGCCCAGACTTTCTCACTGCTAGTCAAGGATCGTCAGTCTCTTCGCCTCCAGCGTGATAAGAAGGATCGCACCATCGCCCGTCTTCGTAAGAAGGTGGCCGACCTCGAGAAGACCATCAAGGAGCAAGAAGCTCAGCTTGCAGCCAAGGAGGAAGAAGAGGAGGGTGAAGACATCCAGGGAGACATGGATTCTTACCTCAGCAATGATGATGACTTTCTCGAGGAGGATGTTGTGGACTTCTACACTGACGATGAGGACTCCGACTTCATCGACGATGAGTAGATGCACTAGAGCACTGTCGTAGCATGAGATGTATCGGTCCCACTATATCGTAGCTTGCAGAATGGTTCTTCAAACCATCTGTTTTCCTTTGTTGTTGTGATGTGTGCTTGTATCGTGTGCTTGTTTGCATGAATGAAATGAAGTTAGTTACAAAACCTGAGTCAAACTCAAAGTTTAGCTTGAAATCAAAACCATAAACCTTAGAACTTTCCCTCTTACCCCTTTATCTACCTCAATCTTCAGATGACTCGTGGAAACCTAGGAGGGAGCAACTCGTCGCAAGACCCAATGCTGCAGATCTTGCAGAATCTCATCGCAGACAGAGAAGCAAGCAGGGCAGAGCGCCAAGCAAATCTAGCAACACTGCAACAGATCACCCAGATGGCTCTCAACAACCAAGGGCATGGAAACCAGGATCACCATGGATCCAAACTCAAAAACTTTCAGAATACCAATCCCCCAATCTTTAACCAAGCTGAAAACCCACTAGATGTCAAGGATGGTTGATTACGAGACAATGGAAAACAACTTAGAAGTAGCAAGAGTTGATGACAACGAGAAAGTTCTCTTTGCCACCCACTACCTGGCAGGAGATGCAAGAGCTTGGTGGACTAGTATCCGTAATATGAACCATGGTCAAGTGATGACATGGGAAGCCTTCAAAACCAAGTTCAGCCGCACCCACGTGCCGCAAGGTCTAGTCACCATACTGAGGGATGAGTTTCACGATTTGAAGCAAGGCAGAATGACTGTGGTGGAATACCATGACAGATTCCTGTCGCTTGCAAGGTATGCCCCTGATGAGATCAACACAGAGGTCAAGAAGAAGGAGAGATTCCTAAACGGACTGCATGATGAGATGCAGAATGTCCTCGTCAACATCCGCTTCGAGGATCTCGAAGAGCTAGTCGACTCTGCCATTCAGATGGAAGGGAAGATTAACCAAGCAAATGACAACCGCAAACGTCGTATGATGCAGCAATCTGGATCCAGCAGTCACCAGAAGTACCGACTCAACCCCTCACCAGGATATGCACCAAGAAACAACCGACCCCCAATGTCTCGCCCAAGCTACCCCAACTGTAGCGGAGGCAATGTGAAGTCTGGTGGAAACCACCATCACCCTGGCAACACCAGCAATTTCAACTATGCCCTGATACATTGCAAATGTATCTATAATTTTTGATGTTCCATGCTTGGTTTTATCCACTTTCTTGTGTTTTGTTCCAACTTTGGAGTACTTTTCATATGATTTCTTAGACTAATCTATTAACAAGAGCCACAGTGCCAGCTGCCTGTTTTCTGCTGTTTTTGGTTTCAAGAAAGTCAGAAAATGAATATTCTCGGAATTGGACAGGACAAAAGCCAAAGTGCCTATTTTTTCGAAAGGGAACAAGTGCCAGAATACGAGACAGAGAAGGGCCAGGGAGCCACCACACCACCTGGCCGCGCAGCCAGGACTGGCCCGCGCCAGGGGGTGGTGGTCGTCATGCACCTCGACCTCCTTCCGCCTATATATTTCCCTCGGGACAAAAACCCTAAGTACCCGATCAAAAATCCACGAAAGAGTCTATAGCCGCTGTCATCTCCATCCCTAGATCGGGAGGGATCTGAAGCTCTTCCCGGCACCCTGCCGGAGAGGGGAATTCACCCTAGAGGCCTTCTTCATCACCATGCAAGCCTCCGGTGTGATGCGTGAGTAGTTCATCCTTAGACTACGGATCCATGTAGTAGCTAGATGGCTGGTTTCTCCTCCTTTGTGTTTTCATGTTTAGATCTTGTGAGCTCCGTTCATGATCAAGATCATCTATTTGTAATTCATACATGTTGTGTTTGCGGGGATCCGATGGATATTGAGATGCTATTTCAGATTGATTATTGATTCTATCATGTCTTTGTTATTTGAGATCTTGCATGCTTTCCGTTGTTAGTAGCTATCTTGGCCAAGTAGATGCTAGCAACTCCAAGAGTTAGTATTTATGCTTGATAGTGGGTTCATGCCTCCGTAACTGGGAAGTGAGAAATCTCTAAGGTACTAGATGTGTTGTTGCTACTAGGGAGAAAACAACAATCCTTTGTTCATAGAACAATCGTATTGTTTACTTTACACGCAGTTCGTAAAGCAATAATCTGTTGCTTGCAACTTAATACTGGAGGGGGTTCAGATGATAACCTGAAGGTGGATTATTAGTCATAGATGCAGTTGGATAGCGGTCTATGTATTATGTTGTAATGCCCAATCAAGTCTCAAAGGAGTCAGGATGATTAGTATATGCATGTATTGCTTTCTCGGTGTTTGTCAATTGCCTCGCTGTAATGTGTTCACCCAGCATGTTATCTATCTAAGGAGAGCCACTTCTAGTGAACTATGGATCCCGGTCCTTTTGCTTTATATACAATCTATAAACTGTTTCTTCTTTGTGTTTACTTTCTGCAAACTATTACTTCTTTTCATTCGATACGTTTAATCCTTTGTTTTCTGCAAAACACGGTGAGATTAACAACCTCATCGCAAGTTGGGGACAAAGTTCTGTGGTTGTGTTGTGCAGGTCTCCACGTTGCTACTAGCACCGGTAGTGCGCCTTTAAAGCTCAGCTAGTAACACCTTTGGGGTGTTTCCTTGCTCCTACTGGTTCGATTAAACCTTGGTTTCATAACTGAGGGAAAACTTACTGTTGTGCTCATCATACCTTCCTCTTGGGGTTCCCAACGAGCTCTACATTGAAAGTCGAGCGCATCAAGATCTTTTCTGGCGCTGTTGCCGGGGAGTCAAGAACATCTTCACAAGGGGAGTCCCTCATAACCAATCTCTTTACTTTGTTGTTTTTGTTTTGCTTAGTTTCTTTTTGCTTTGTTTGCTTGTTTTGTTCTTCAAAAACACAAAAAAAAATAGTTTTCCTTGTTTGCTTTCTTATTTCAAAAACACAAAAAAATTAGTTCCTTTCTTAAGTTGCCTTTATGACTAGCTCTGCTCCAATCACTATTTCATTATGGATAGCTCACTCAGTTTCCTATTTGGGAACAGTATTATGACTACTAAGGTAATAGGTGAACCACCGCCTGCTAGAACCTCCATGGAAGAAGAAACTGCTGAACCTGAAAGCTCATTAGATAAAAAAGAGGAGGAGAGTGATGGACAAAAGGAGGAAGAATGGATCTACCCATGCCTACCTTCTAATGAGAGTAACTCTTTATCCCTTACATTATTTGATTGTCCCCCATGCTTATCAAAGGAGGGTGAATGTTATGTTCCCGAGGATTCTTTTGAAAATGTTTATAATAAAGCTCTAGTGCTTGTAGATCATGAAAAGCATGCCTTATGTGATAGTTATATTGTTGATTTTATTCATGAGGCTACTGAAAATTATTATGAGAGAGGAAATTATGGTTGTAGAAGTTTTTATGGTAATGAAACACCTCTCTATGTGCTGAAAGTTTTGAAGTTACTTTTGTTTTATCTTCCTATGCCTGTCACTTTGATCTTTGTGCATTTATTTGCATACAATATTCCTATGCATAGGAAGTGGGTTAGACTTAAATGTGTTTTGAATTTGCTTCTTGATGCTCTCTTTTACTTCAATTCATATTCCCTATGAGAGCATCTTCTCAAATTTTCATGTCTAACTTAAAGGCGTTAAAGAAAAGTACTTATTGGGAGATAACCCAAAAGTTTTAGATGAGTCTTGGAAGTTATTACCTCTATAATAACCTCTCCTTATCCTTTTCATTTGCTTTTTGTGCCAAGAGTAACCTCTAATGAGAGTGAAGTAATGATTGGGAAAGTTGCTGTCCCGAAACAGATTTTTGTGCTTCACCATAAACATTCCTGAGAGAGCTCTGTATGTCGGATTGAGCTTTAATTTGTTGTGCTTCTGACCCAGGTTGTTATCTAACTTTCGTTAGTTCAACACTTTTTGATTTGAGCAACAGAAGATCTTCGAAAAAATTCGTCTTTACCTGTTGGTCTGTTTTGACAGATTGCCATTTTCTGCATTTGCTTCTTGTTGGTTCCTTCTTGAGTTCTTTTGGAGAATTGATCTTTTTGAGGGAAGTGCTACAGTAGATAGTGTTCTAATGGAAGTTTATTTGGTGTTGGAACTGAACCTTAAGACTTATTTATCTTAAGTGCACTAATGTTGCTAATGAGATTGTGTGAAGTTTTGTATGAAAGAAAAATTTCAGGTGGATGGAAGGAATGAGTAATGAGATGAAGGATGGACTAAAGCTCAAGCTTGGGGATGCCACATGTGTCACCCAAGAAATATCCAAGAAGTACAAGCGTCAAAGCTTGGGTATGCCCAAGGCATCCCCTTCTTCATCAATAAAAATCCCAGGTTTCTTCCAAACGTTTCATTTTTATTGTTTCATGCACAGTTGTGTTTTTCTTGGAGCGTCCTCTTTTTCGTTTTTGTTTATGTTTTTAGTTTGATTGTTTTGCTTAGTTTTCTGAATAAATTGGTTGGACCCCCTCTTTCATACTTTGGTTTGCAAATAGTTTGGTTTGGTTTGGAAAAGAGTAGGAAAGTTTATACTTATGTGGTAAAATGAGCTCGTTTTTGACTGTGGCCTGTGCTTTATCATGCCATGCTTGATATTATTTTAGCTTTATGCTTAGTATTCTTTGCTGTAGCATGACTTGTTATAAACAATTGAGATTTCTTAATGTGCCTTGGATGAATCATGTGTTGTTTTAGCATATTAAAGCATAGTATAGTGGTATTCTCCTTTGATGTTTTATTTGGGTTGACTTGGCGCATGCTCACACCATGTTATGACTATCCAAAGTCACCATAGCCATTATGATCCTTTAGTTTTCAACTTGTAGTATCACTTTATGCTTTGATCAATGATGTTTTGTCGCTCTGCATGATTATGGCCATTATTGCTCTCTTAGTTTGTCGCTCCCAGTCTTTTGCTAGTCTCCACAACCAAGTATGAGTTCCACTCATGCATCCAACTCCCTAAACCAAGTTATTCCAAAGATTCCACCATACCTAACTACTAGCTTATGCTATTCCAAGTATATTCATGCTTTTGTTTACCTTCCACTTGTTATGAGAAAACTAGTGATTAAAGCTCTCACGAACTTGATGGCACACTTTACTTTACTTGCCCTTAATAAACTTGAACCATTGTGTCTTCTATGTTGTATATGCTTGCACTTATTTGTTGGGAATTAGCAGAACCATGCTTTCATGGGGAACGCTTTCAACATTGCACTTGGTACTTGTACCTAGTTGATAACATGCTCTTTTGTATATGGATGTCATCGGTGTGAAATGAAAGGGGAGCTTGTAAGTCCATGGAGCTATCTATATGTGTTAGAGAAACGCCTAGGCCGCTGGTCTAATCCATGCTGACATGGTGGAAACCTGCAGCATAACCATAATGAGCTGTCTATGAAGCATTCTTCTTATAAAAAAAAGAGTCCTATATTGGCAAAAAAGAGAAAAGAAAAAAAGATACTATGAAAAGAGGAAAGATAGAAAAAAGCACCATATTCCCATGGTAAATAAGAAGAATGTTGAGATGCTCGTTGTCTGCTTGCCTTGTCATTTTGATATGGGGATTCTTCAAAATCATCGGGCAAGGGGTACCCCGTTGGCGGTTTTCAATGATACACATGTACTTACGATGACAAGAACTTACCGGTGACTAAACTTGAGTAGCATGAGGAGCGGCCCTCGTATACAAGGGACATGAGATTTTTGACTTATACTTCATCAAGCATGTAAACCATAGTTTGTTCACTTTAACCTTAATCACTTCAAGATGCTTATGATAGGGGCAATGAGAGCTGAAAGCTATAAGTACCATAATTTTTGGAAGCTCTTTATGAGACTTGAATCCCTACTTCCTTTTAGAAAAGGCCTTTCTTCCACCATTATATTGAGTCTCCACCTTCTATCTTTATGCACCTTCTTTGAGAGCATAGTGGCCATTCTTAGTTTTATGTGCATTGTCCCAAGACTAGTTGATTGATGCATAACTTGTTATTGCTTGTTTTAAAATATTGTATCTAGTCACTCTTATGAACTTTGAAGGTGTCCTATGCATTTATATTTGCTACTCTATTGGGGGACAAGCTGAATACTATTATGCTATGTTTTCTTTATGTGAAACAAACAAACGTCTTGCAAAGCATGTTATTCATGACTCTTTTGTTTGTGCCTTTTCATGTTGCATCATTGTTTCTTTGCTTATTGCTAGAACTTTGTCTTTCATGTTATGATTGAAGTACTATGATCCCAGCTTTGAGTGTTTTGCAAATACTTTGATCAAGTCTTTGATGGTGCATGTCACCTCAAAAATTATTTCTTTTTATCACTTACCTACTCGAGGACGAGCAGGAGTTAAGCTTGGGGATGTTGATACATTGCAAATGTATCTATAATTTTTGATGTTCCATGCTTGGTTTTATCCACTTTCTTGTGTTTTGTTCCAACTTTGGAGTACTTTTCATATGATTTCTTGGACTAACCTATTAACAAGAGACACAGTGCCAGCTGCCTGTTTTCTGCTGTTTTTGGTTCCAGGAAAGTCAGAAAATGAATATTCTTGGAATTGGACGGGACAAAAGCCAAAGTGCCTATATTTCCGGAAGGGATCAAGTGCCAGAATACGAGACAGAGAAGGGACAGGGAGCCACCACACCACCTGGCCGTGTGGCCAGGCCTGGCCCGCGCCAGGGGGTAGTGTGGCCGCTCCCGGCACCCCCTCGGCCTCTCCTTCCGCCTATATATTGCCCTCGGGACAAAAACCCTAAGTACCCGATCAAAAATCCACGAAAGAGTCTATAGCCGCCGTCATCTCCATCCCTAGATCGGGAGGGATCAGCTCTTCGGCACCACGCCGAGAGGGAATTCACCCTGGAGGCCTTCTTCATCACCATGCAAGCCTCCGGTGTGATGTGTGAGTAGTTCATCCTTGGACTACGGATCCATGTAGTAGCTAGATGGCTGGTTTGTCCTCCTTTGTGCTTTCATGTTTAGATCTTGTGAGCTCTGTTCATGATCAAGATCATCTATTTGTAATTCATACATGTTGTGTTTGCGGGGATCCGATGGATATTGAGATGCTATTTTAGATTGATTATTGATTCTATCATGTCTTTGTTATTCGAGATCTTGCATGCTTTCCGTTGTTAGTAGCTATCTTGGCCAAGTAGATGCTAGCAACTCCAAGAGTTAGTATTTATGCTCGATAGTGGGTTCATGCCTCGTAACTGGGAAGTGACCAAAATCTCTAAGGTACTAGATGTGTTGTTGCTACTAGGAGAAAACAACAATCCTTTGTTCATAGAACAATCATATTGTTTACTTTACACGATTCGTAAAGCAATAATCTGCTTGCAACTTAATCTTTGGAGGGGTTCGGATGATAACCTGAAGGTGGATTATTAGTCATAGATGCAGTTGGATAGCGGTCTATGTATTATGTTGTAATGCCCAATCAAGTCTCAAAGGAGTCAAGATGATTAGTATATGCATGTATTGCTTTCTCGGTGTTTGTCAATTGCCTCGTTGTAATTTGTTCACCCAGCATGTTATCTATCTAAGGAGAGCCACCTCTAGTGAACTATGGATCCCGGTCCTTTTTCTTTATATACAATCTATAAACTGTTTCTGCTTTGTGTTTACTTTATGCAAACTATTACTTCTTTCCATTCGATACGTTTAATCCTTTGTTTTTCGCAAAACACGGTGAGATTGACAACCTCATCGCAAGCTGGGGACAAAGTTCTGTGGTTGTGTTGTGCAGGTCTCCACGTTGCTACTAGCACCGGTAGTGCGCCCTGCCAAAGCTCGGCTAGTAACACCTTTGGGGTGTTTCCTTGCTCCTACTGGTTCGATTAAACCTTGGTTTCATAACGGAGGGAAAAATTACTATTGTGCTCATCATACCTTCCTCTTGGGGTTCCCAACGAGCTCTACATTGAAAGTCGAGTGCATCATGCCCCTCCCAAGAGCAACAACAACAACAACACTACACCCAGAACTGGCAGCAATGTTGTGCCTGTCGCAGCAAAAGACAAGTCTCAGATCACCTGTTTCAAGTGTGGGATGAAGGGCCACTATTCCAATGAGTGTCCCAAGAAGACTGCCGCCCCTGCCATTGTGAATGCCCCAGCGCAATAGCAGCGTCGTGTTCAACCAGGAAGAAGATTTGCCCCCGGGAACCCTCACAACCGCAACGGCCGTTTCTTCCACATGAATGCCGAGGAAGCCCAAGAAGCGCTAGATGTAGTGATGGGTATGTTTTCTGTCAACTCAGTTTTAGCAAGAGTATTGTTTGATTCGGGAGCATCGCATTCATTTGTCACCGAAGAATTTGCATGCACTAGTAAGATTCACCCAACCAACTTGAAGCATGTCATGATAGTTCAAATCCCCGGATCAACTACAAAAGCTAGAAAAATTTGCAAAGATGTGCCTATCAGAATACATGGGATAGATTTTTATGCCAACCTAATTGTACTTGGAACCAAAGGATTGGAAGTAGTACTAGGTATGGACTGGATGTCAAGGCATAAAGGAATGATAGACTATGCTAAGAAAGCCATCACCATGACCAGTAGCTCTGGAGTAACAGTAGAGCATATATCTGAAACCTTACCCCGTCAATTCAAGTGCAACAAGAGTCTAGCCCTACCCACCATAGACCAAGTAAGAATAGTCTATGAATACTCCGACATATTCCCAGATGAATTGCCAGGTATGCCCCGGGATAGGGATATTGAGTTCATTATCGAACTAATCCCCGGAACCGGACCCATAGCCCAGAGACCCTATAGCATGAACCCCTCAGAGCTAGTGGAACTGAAGAAGCAGTTGGGCGCCATGTTAGCAACAGGCTTGATTCAACCAAGCGCATCGCCATGGAGATCACCAGTGTTATTCGTCGACAAGAAAGATGGAGGCAACCGTCTGTGCACAGATTACAGGAAACTGAATAACGTCACCATCAAGAACAAGTACCCTTTGACAAAGATAGAGGATCTATTTGATTAGTTGACCGGAGCTCAGATATTCTCAAAGATTGATCTTAGGACTGGTTATCACCAACTTAAGATTCGTGCAACGGATATTCCGAAGACCGCCTTTACTACTCGCTATGGTTTATATGAGTATACGGTTATGTCTTTTGGATTAACCAATGCCCCTGCTTATTTCATGAATCTCATGAATAAGATCTTTATGAATTTCCTAGATAAGTTTGTAGTTGTGTTCATCGACGACATACTTATCTACTCCAAGTCAGAAGAAGAGCATGAGCAACATCTGAGAATCATCCTAGAAACCCTGAGAGAACATCGGTTATATGCCAAGTTCAGCAAGTGTGAGTTTTGGCTGAAGGAAGTAGGATTCCAAGGACATATTGTGTCTGACGGAGGAGTTTCTGTTGATCCCGCCAAGATCAGAGATGTCGAAGCATGGGAAGCCCCAACCACTCAAACCCAAGTCCGTGCATTTCTCGGATTAGCGGGATACTACCGCAAGTTCGTCGAAGGATTTTCAAGCATCGACAACCCCATGACCCAATTGTTGAAGAAGGACAAGAAGTTTGAATGGACAGACAAATGTGAAGCCAGTTTTCAAGAACTCAAGTAAAGATTGATATCAGCCCCAATATTGATCATGCCAGACATCAAGAAGCCGTTTGATGTATATTATGATGCATCCAAGATTGGCCTAGGATGTGTGGTGATGCAAGAAGGCAAAGTCATTGTGTATCTATCTCGACAACTGAAGCAGCATGAGCAGAACTATCCGACCCATGATCTTGAGCTAGCAGCCGTAGTTTTGGCATTGAAGACATGGCGTCATTATCTGATGGGTAATCGCTGTGAGATTTACTCAGATCACAAGAGCTTGAACTATATTTTCACTCAGAAGGACCTGAATATGAGACAAAGGAGATGGATAGAGTTAATCAAGGATTATGACCTTGACATTCACTATCACCCCGGCAAAGCCAATGTGGTAGCGGATGCTCTTAGCAGATTGCCTTGCAGGCTAAACACCATGATCAAGGAGAAGCAGCCCAGTTTGTATGAGGAGTTGGAGCAGTTCAGAACTGAGCTGGTTAGCAAAGGATCCTTAGCTAGCATTGAACTTCAACCCACGTTGATCAGCCAAATCAAGGAAGCCCAGAAGGGAAATGAAAGTATCAATAGAATCAAACATCGTATTGGTATAGGAAAGGTACCTGGATTCACTGAAGACGAAGAAGGAGTTCTGTGGTACAAAGGACGTATCTGTGTGCCAGCAGATTCGGATCTGAAGCAAGTTATCATGAAGGAAGATCATGATACTCTTTATTCTATCCACCCCAGAGGAACGAAGATGTATCAAGACCTGAAAGAGCAATTTTGGTGGCACAAGATGAAGAGAGAGATCGGAAGCTACATCGCCAAATGTGACATATGTCAAAGAGTCAAAGCAGAGCATCAGAGACCCGCAGGACTGTTGCAACCATTACAGATTCCAGAATGGAAATGGGATTCCGTCGGAATGGACTTTATCACCGGTTTGCCTACTTCCAGTAGGGGAAATGACTCAATCTGGGTCATAGTTGATAGACTGTCCACGGTAGCTCACTTTATACCTGTCAAGACAACCTACCAAAGTTCGAAGCTAGTAGAGCTGTATATTGCTAGAATTGTTAGTCTGCATGGAACCCTCAAGACCATAGTATCAGATCGAGGAACCCAGTTTACCTCCAGATTTTGGCAGAAAGTCCAGGAAGGATTAGGCACCAAGTTGAATTTCAGCACCGCTTATCACCCGCAAATTGATGGATAGACTGAGAGAGTCAACCAAATCTTGGAGGATATGCTTAGAGCTTATGTGTTAGAGTATGGATCAAAATGGGAAGACTGCCTTCCTTTCACATAATTCTCATATAACAACAGTTATCAAGCTAGTTTGCAGATGGCACCATTTGAGTTCCTATATGGAAGAAAGTGGCATACCCTTTTGAATTGGTCGCAAGTAGGAGAGAGTCAGATCTTTGGACCCGACATTCTCCGAGAAGCCGAAGAGAAAGTTCACAAAGTCCGTGAGCACCTCAAGACCGCCCAATCCAGACAGAAGAGTTATGCTGACAAGAGAAGGAGGGACCTGACTTTCAATGTCGAAGATTTTGTGTATCTCAAGGTTTCACCATTGAAGGGAACGCAAAGCTTTAGCCTGAAAGGAAAGTTAGCCCCCAGATATATAAGACCCTTCAAGATTCTGAATCATCGAGGAGAAGTATCGTATCAATTGGAACTACCAGAAGAGATGTCAGCCATCCACAATGTGTTCCATATTTTGTTACTTCGCAAATGCCTGGAAGTGACGGAGAAGACTGAAGTTTTCAAGAACATCGATCATCGAGCTGTTGAGATCAACAATGACCTGACATATCGTGAAGCGCCCATCTGTATCTTGGAAGAAGCGTACAGAACCACCAGAACCAGGAGTATCAAGTTTCTCAAGATTCAATGGAGCAACCATACCGAAGAGGAAGCCACTTGGGAGCGAGAAGATTACATTAGGACAAAGTACCCAAATCTCTTTAGTTCCTAGTTTTCTTTTGTAAATCTCGGGACGAGATTTTGTTTAAGGGGGGAAGGTTTGTAACATCCCAAAACTTTAATCCAAGGTTATTAAGATCCAAATCATCAAAAATTGGGTTAACAAAAACTTTTCTAATTAAAATTATTAAAGCATTCATATGTGTGTGCATTTAAATAGGAGTTGTTTTGAATTTCCTTGATTAAGTGATCCATTGCTTGTAAAATGATTCATAGGTGAAATAAACATCATCTAGATCATTCCCAAAAAAATCTCAAAGAAAAACAAATCAAAATGAATAAAAGAAGAGAATGGTCATTTGTGCCATTTTAATCAACATGCCTACTTTGGATATTCCTAGAACTCAAAACCTAACATAATCAAATATGGATCTTTGCACCCCTTGCTAGTACATGTAATGATGTACCAAGGCCCACTTTGTGATCTACCAAAAACTTACAAACACTAATTTTAAATGGCAATTGAAAATTGAATGTAGTTCATATGAGAAGATCACACTTATTCAAAAACCACCCAAATGAGCTACATTTTCAAAACCCAAGCACACCTAGAAGATCAAGCATGTGATCAACTACTCCACCAAAATTCAGCCAAAAATTCAAATATTTTTCTCTTGTGGCCATTGTGTCGAACACTTGGCAGACAGAATCAACTTTGGCCTAACTATTACTGTTTTGATCATTTCTTGTCGAGCCAATTTGTTTCCATTGATCACTCTTGCCTCCCTTGAGCCCAACTAGACCAAAACCCGCCCTAGTTCTAGCCCCTGGCACCAGTGCAAGGCAGCCCCGACGCCATGCTCGCCCGCCAAGTTGGCAACGCAGCAGCAGACCGCCAGCCCCTCTTCGCCGCTCCAGGAAGCTAGGCGCCACCCTACCACCACCCACGGTCCACCCCATGCTAACTGCCAGCCCCTGGACCACCGAGGAACCGTCGCGCACCAAGTCTCTGCGTGCAGCCAGAGCATGCCAGAGCATCCTCGCCACCAGCATGCCTCAAACCACGCCTCGACCTAATCCCACGCGCGCCGCTCCGCCTCGACCCCAGCAACCCCCTAGACATGGCCGTGCACCGCCACGCGACCCACAGTCACCGTGCGCCGTGTCGAGCACCGCCTCTGTCTCCCAGAGTGTAGGATGCCCCCGACCAAACGCCACCGCCCCTAGCTGTGCATTTATGCCGTAGAGCACCGCCAGGAGGCAGGCCACCGTCCCCTACCTCAAGCCACGCCGCTAGCATACTGTGCAGCCCTCGCCGGAGTCGCCCGCCCATCCCTTTCGGTCGCCTCGTCGAGCTATAAATAGAGGTCACCCCAGCATAAACCACTCACACCATTCCACTCCCCTCTCCTCACTGGTCCTTCCCTACCTCTAGCCAGAGCAGCTCGAGCACTTGTTCGCCGGAATTTGGCCGGAGAAGCCCGCTGCAGAGGAGGAGAAGGAGCCGTCGATTTCGTCCACCCCAGGAGCTGCCGCGACCACCACTGAGCTCGACGTCGTCCACCAGTTCGATCGCCCCCATCACCGCCGTAGCTGGAGCCCTGGTATGCCCCCTGAGCAACCCACCGAGCCGCTAGGGTTAGACCTCACCGGCGACCTGTCCGTCGTCGACGACGAGCCCTAGCCATAGATCTCCCTTCTAACTAATGGCCCACATCGCCCCATGAACTTCCGTGGACCCCATTTTATTCAAACTTAAATTTTTCTATTTAGTTTTGAACCTAGGTATGTCCCTTAGTTTGAAAATCAATTCAGAGAGATTTACAAATCCAAATGGAGTGATTCTAATTTTGTTAGAAAGCTACAGAAAAGATCTATCCAAGCCCGTTGGATTTAATTCAATTAGAGTTAGAGATCTATCCTAGTAAAAATATTAAGACAGAAGCGTTTGCAAATTCAAACATTTTTATAAAATCAATCAAAATAGCTTTTGAGTTGATTCCAACTCTCAAAAATCACATTTAATCATACCTATCTGAATGTGTAATAATATTAAGGTTTACATGCAGTGACTTTGGACTAGTACCAAAATAATGCTATATAGGCATTTCTAGTCACTTTAAATCATTAAATATTAAACTTAAACCAAAGTAATGGTAATCCAACCCTTAAATTACATTCCCAAATGTTAGAACATGTGGTGATGACATGTGTCCACATGATCCCATATTTTAAGTGGTGAATATTAAATCTTAGTTATTTTTCAGTGAGTAGAAATTACTTTCCTTAAATAAAAAGAATGAAGCTAGTTAATAAAACTTGTGATGCTTGTGATGATAATAGATCATCAAATGTGTGCCTTAGAGTGCTAAGTAGACTAGTTAAGTATTGTTTGGTGATTGTGTACTCCGTATGAATTTATAGACGATAGTACCAACCAAGCTTTCGAGGAGGAGGAGGAAAACTTCAACCACTGCACCAACCAAGGCAAGCTATTATTGGCAAGCTAACACTTGCAGTATTATACTAGCAAGCCACCATTTACAATGCAAGCAAATCCTTGCAATCTAGATAACCCAAGCAAAGATGCTTAGGACATGCTTTAGTTATACCACTTTGACTATTACTACCCCAAGTATTATTGTCCAAGTTTTACTTCCTTTACTTCTAACAAAGTCCTTTACTTGTTTTGAAGGTAGCATAAAGAGTATAAAACTTGACCTATTTAGATAACTTTAGATGTCATTCTATGGCATGATATTGATCCCATCTGTCCACCTTAGTGAACACTCTTAACTTAGTAGTTTAGAGTTAGATAAAAACTTGAGTCACTTTAGATGGGAACACTTGGTGAAAATGAATTGAGAAAACCTTGGAATGATGAGTCATTCTATTGAGATGTTTTGACATGTGTTGAGAAACAAAATTTGTTTATGATGATGAAAATGCCGAGGCATGAGCCTTAGCCATTTTATAAAGCTGATGGTTGGATTCGGATGCGATACCATTCCAAATTTACCGTACAACCACAATACCTGAATTGGGTAAGGCTTAGCCGGAAATTTATATGCATTAGTATTAGTTCCCTCGCGGGAGAGGTTTGAGCTAAGGCTACCTCTCAATGTTGTCCACCTATGCAGTGCCCAAGATGACAGATGGTCATGGTTGGGAGGCCATGCTCATAGGAGAGGTGCTTATACTAGGGTGTGTAAAGGAAAGGTTATGTTTGATTATCTGCATACTAAGTATGATGATTTAGGGTTATCCCTGAGAGATGTATCGAATCTTGTGGTGAAAGTGTACCACCTCTGTAGAGTGTCAAACTATTCGAATAGCCGCGTCCGTGGTTATGGACAGTTGGAATGGCCATACTGTTTCGTTGTCAGATGTTTTCAAAATAACTTATGAAATGAATGGTGAGTCTTGACTTGACCACAACAGGTTTGTGTTTATGACACTAGATTCCAAACTTAAGTGATTCTAGAACTTTATTTTATCTTTCTTTTCTTCTGAACTCAGCTTAGGTTTCAAACTTAACCTTATAGTTAAACTTAGAGTTAGTACTTTACTTTGAAACTATACTACTTGTTAGTAGTAGTTTGCGAGTACTTAAAGAGTACTCATGGCTTTTGGCCCTAACTATTCTCATGGCCAGACTATGAAGGAGACTACCAAGATGATCGCCAGCAGGATGGCTATGATAACTAGGACTATCTCGTCACAAGCATTGCTCGTGCCCTCAAGATGAACCCCACCGCTACGCTTATCTTTTACTCCGCTGCTTATTGTATTAAGACTGGATCATGAGATCCTTATTTGTGTAAGACCTTATGTATGGTTTGTAATGGATGATGTACTGTGATATCTAATCTATTATGTCTCGCAAAAATGGTAATCCTGGGATTGCGATGAATGACATAACAGGCATCTGGGATTAAAAATCCGGGTGTTCACACTATATTAGCAATGATCACTTATTCTGACAGAAAACACAAGGACACTAGCCTTCCTAGTTCTACTAGGATGTGAAATAATATTAGAAGTATACTTACAAAGGATAATGTGCCCATCTTCTACATTTTTAGAGACAAAGTCCTTCTCAATTGCTATTGCAGGTTCAACATCTATTTGTTCATCTGGTTCTACAGCTTTCTTTGTACTTTTGTTAACCATACTAGTTATTATAGAATGCTCCTTTACCTTAACAGGGAAAGGTATTTTCTCGATGTAAGGTTCAGGTAAAATATGATCAACAGTATAAACTTCAGTATTTCTAGCAGGAACACAATTAACAATATCTTTATATGGCTCATGATACTTGTTACATTTCTTTTGAGGAATTTAAATATAAGAGGCAAAGGCCTTAAAACAATTTTCAATGCTTTGAGAATCAAGACCATAAGCAACAATAATATTATGAAAGTCATCAGTTCCCATAAAAGATTTAATGCATTCATAATCATAATTTATACCTGACTTTCTTCCTTTATCATTCTCCCATGCTTCAGCATTGTCTTGAATACAGTCTAGAAGATCCCATTTAGCTTCTTCTTTCATACGTGTAAATGATCCAACACAATAAGAATCCAATAAATCCTTATCATGAAGAGAAAGCCTTGCATAAAAGTTATTGATAATAATATTATTAGGGAGCTCATGAATAGGACATTTGAGCATTAGTGACTACAGTCTCCCCCAAGCTTGTGCGGTACTCTCTCCATCATGAGGCCAAAATTTATATATTTGATTCCGATCTTTATGAATCTCACTAGGAGGATAAAATTTGGAATAAAAGATAGGTACAATTTCCTCCCATTCAAGAGATTGGCCATTCTTTAGCAGCTTATACCATTCCTCAGCTCTACCTTTCAATGATACAGAGAATAACTTTTTCCTAACTTGATCTGTTGTAATACCTGCACACTTGAACAATCCGCATAATTCATGTATAAAAAGGAAATGATTACCGGGATGGACAGTTCCATCTCCAAAATAGTAGTTATCCATAACACGATCAAAAAAATGTAGGTATTTTAAAAGGATCAATTTCAGCAGGTGGTGGTTCATCTACTACCTTAGCAGTGGTAGTAGCATTCTAAGATAATAAACTAAGTGAATTATCCATATTGAAAATAAAGTAACAAATAGAAATAAACAATACTCATAGCAGAAGTTTCCTTTACCAGTTCCACTCTTTAATAGTTCTTCACTCCCTGGCAACGGCGCCAGAAAATAGTCTTGATGACCCACAAGTATAGGGGGTGTATCGTAGTATTTTTGATAAGTAAGAGTGTCAAACCCAACAAGGACCATAAGGTGTTGACAAGTGGTTTGGATCAGGAATTCTCTATAAATACTTAGCAAACAGATTTTTAGGGGTTTTTGATAATGCAGATAAATAAAGTGCGAGTAAATAAAAGATAATAATAATAATTGTAGCAAGTGGCCTATAACATCCCAGCATTAGAGATTAGAAATAAGCTGAGATGAGGTGTGTGCATTGCATTCATGCATAGAAAATCTGGATAATTTTCGTGCGAACTAAAGAAGCTAGCAAGGGATCGGGATCTCTCTTGTTCTGATGGAAACATCTGGGCAAGTGTTATAGACTTCGACATGACCTCTACGGTATCTTGGTGTTTGAGAGGAATCATTTCATATTTGAAAAATGATTAAATTGAATTCAAAAGAAATTGGAATTAGATTGTAAATAAAGAAATGAGTTATTGAATTTATTAATGTTATATAAATATTACAATGAATAAATAAAATGAATAATAGATAAGACTTAATAATGGAAAGGGATCATCTTTATTATTACATATATACATATAGTATTATTGTTCTTTTACAATAAAAGAGTGAAAGTAAATTACAGTAAACAAATAAATAGAAAAAGTAATTACATAACTGAAATACCTAAAAGAATTCTTTATTACAAAATAATATATATATCACAATGGCTTTTACAAATGAATAAGTAAATTACAAAAGAATAAAGTAAAACCTAAAGCTAAATTCATCTTCACTTTCTCCATCTTCTAATCTTTTCTTTCTATTTCTGGTCTTATACCTGCAAACAAACATAAGGAAAAAGAAAAAATATAAGATGTGAAGGGGTTAGTTCTGACTGCTCTCAGAATTACAGTGTAATGCACTGTTTGTCTCATCATGGAGCTTAAAATTGAACTCTCGGATTTGACAATGAATTGCATTGTCAGGTACATCATCGAGTTTGAATAAAAGGGGCCAATGTATTATCCATTCTTATGAAAGGAAATGCCTCGGGCTTATGCATCACAGGCCTTATGGGGCAAGTTCACCAAGTTAGTAAATAGGTAAAGACAAAATAGTAATAACAGCCAGAAAATATCTTCACAGTTGAGTTGATCCATAAGTAAAGGGTCCCACTTGCAAGCTACTCACACAACAGCATGCAGCTGGGTGTTGTCAACATAGCAGCAACCGTAGGAAGCAGATAAGAAGGGAGTCCCAACCGTAGCCAAAGCTGCTAGCTACCGATACATTGCAAATGTATCTATAATTTTTGATGTTCCATGCTTGATTTTATCTACTTTCTTGTGTTTTGTTCCAACTTTGGAGTACTTTTCATGATTTCTTGGACTAACCTATTAACAAGATGTCATAGTGCCAGTTGCCTATTTTCTGCTGTTTTTTGGTTCCAGGAAGTCAGAAAATGAATATTCTCGGAATTGGACGGGACAAAAGCCAAAGCTATTATTTTTCCAGGGGACACTTGGAGCCATAATACGAGACGGAGAAGGGCTAGAGGGTGGCCACACCACCTGGTGGCGCGGTCTAGGCCAGGCCACGCCAAGGGGTGGTGTGGGCCCCTCCGGCACCCCCTCGTTCTCCCCTCTCGCCTATAAGAGCCTCCCGATGCAAAAACCCTAAAGAGTCAATCAGAAATCCAAGAAAAGTTCCGCAGCGCCACCGCCACCGAAGGGGAGATTCGGGGGACAGAAAGTCTCTGTTCCGGCACCCTGCCGGAACGGGGAAGTGCCCCCAGAGCCATCTCCATAGATCTCCACCACCATCTCCATCACCATTGCTGATTCCCATGATAAGGAGGGAGTAGATCTCTCTCGAGGTTAAGGGTTCTACCGGTAGCTATGTGTTCATCTCTCTCTCTCTATGCATGATCATATTGTGATCATGAGCTTGTAATCTATATATCTACCTTGCTACTCAAGTGCTTTAATATATCTCTGCTCGCCCCATGTGTGTGAAAGTGACAGCGTGCACACCATGGTGTCACTTAGGCTAGAGATTACAAATACTTGTTATGAGTTATATTTGGAGTTGGATGTCTTTATGAAATTGTGGTGTTTGTTGGAACCGTCTAGTACTCAAGGTGGTAGTGTGGGGTTTTCTAGATGGGAAAGATGGACTTTGAGGAGTGCTGTTATAGCCCTACCATCGATTAGAGTGTCCAACCGGAGAGTAGTTAAGAGTAGTATCATGAAGAGAATATATTTATATGAGAGTGTTCACTAGTGAAAGTATGATCCCTAGGCCTTGTTTCTAAGCACTGAAACCTCGTTTGCTATTAGATCTGTTACATGTTAGCTTGCTTCCATCTTTATTTCAGTTTGCCTTTAGTCTCTTCCACGCCATCAAGTTATTTTATATCACCGTTACCACTTGTATTTCACTATCTCTTCGCCGAACTAGTGCACCTATACACCTGACAAGTGTATTGGGTGTGTTGGGGACACAAGAGACTTCTTGTATCTTGATTGCAGGGTTGCTTGAGAGGGGATACCTTTGACCACTTCCTCCCTAAGTTCGATAAACCTTGGGTGATCCACTTAAGGGAAAACTTGCTGCTGTTCTACAAACCTCTGCACTTGGCGGCCCAACAACTGTCTACAAGAATAGAAGTGCGTAGACATCAGCTACTATTTCCACCCTTTTCATTTCTACAAAACATTTGATCCATCTGTTCTTCTCAGAACCCCACAAGCCATTTCATAGCCATCTCAAGAACACCACAAAGAACGTCACTAGTTCTTATTAGTTTTCTCTGAAAAATACACTGATCAAATCCATCACCCAACAACTCTAGTTGCTTAGATAAGCCTTCCAAGAGCACATCAAGGCCAACAGTTCCAAGGGAAACATAACCACAACAGCTCAAGTAAGAGCTAGCTAATAGTACTAGGAGAAGGAGATACCATCAAGAACTGAACCAGTTCAGCAATAAGCCAAGCAAGGAGGAGCAAGATCAACAAGCAACCACAAGACATAGTCAAGCTTCAGCAACAACAACAACAACAACAACAGGTTGCTATACCACTAATCATGCATAGTATATGTTTTTTATTTTATTTCACCATAAGAAACAAGGGTATAAAATAGGTTGTTGCAAATCAATATCTATTCAACTACTCTACAACTAGAATATGTCTAGGAGAGTTAAGAGAATATTTCATCTCTTAGAATTGCATAGAAGTGCTATGCAAATTCATCATAGAGAGTTAGAAAGCAACCAAGCAAGTATATGTTCTTATGGATATTAGTGCCTCAGCCTTTTGCATCATAGGCTTTGGACAAAAATAATTAGCTTTAGAATCCTAGTTCAAATCTTAACAGTAAATCTGTGTCTCAGTCTTATGCATCATAGACAGGGACTATTGCAAAATACTTTACCCATTAGGTCATCTAAAAAGATGATTACATTTAATACAGCCATCCTAAATGACAACAGATCATGCTACATAGGAGCAGGCTATTGTGTACACTCCAAGGAGGTCTCACAATAGCAGAACCATATTAGCAGAAGCCATTATTGTGTCTAGCTACATCATCTTCCACTTAATATAATATTTTCACATAATATGAAAGCCACCATAAATGTTTGTCAAATCATTTTCCTAGAATCTTTCTTCTAGGAATCATGTTAGCTCTAGCAGACTAACTGCCAGTACATTTTTGAATCATCATTGAAGTCTGGTTTCAAACTATTGTACTGAATAAAGTTCAGTCGAGCCACACACCATTTAATTTGGTAGGTTCCTGCGCCCAAGTCAAGCCAAAGGTTTAAACTCAAATAATTTGCTTAGGCAGAGAATCACAACAAGCCACTCTATTACAAGATACAGTAAGCCAAGCTATGGAGTGCTATCAAATCCAGTCAAGTACATTCCTTATAATCCACTAAATCTAATCAAAGCAGCCACTAAGCTTGATCAAAGGTTCATCAGCACATAGTATCAATTAATCATCTAGGTTCACTAGATCAACAATCAAGCATTATACTATTAGAGTTGGGTCAACTAAAATCGGATCAATTATTTGATCATCCATTAGGATACATGGAAGATAAATTCAGAGAGAAGGGACAAGTACCTAGGACCTTAGATTTCTGCAGAGGAGGAGAGGAAGAAGGAAACCATCGAAGACTAAAAGGGAGGTGAACAACATCGGTGCAGCACTGCCGTTGTGGTGACATTGTCACCGTTATCCAATCGGCAGGGGCACAACATCATCATGTCAATTTGAAGTAGACATCAGGGTTACGTTGTAGCACCTTCCCGCTGGCATCCAGTTGGGAGGGGTGAGCTCCAATTCGCCGGAGAGCACTAGGAAGCCATGGACAACCATGGAGGCAACAACCCAAGGAAGCCGCAACACCCACCACCATGGGGAAGACTAAGTCGGCTGGGTCGAATAGAAGCATCAAGGGGCAAGGTCGACGGACAAGATATTGTGGTCGTCCTCGAGCAGCAGACGGAGGTGTTGGAACTAAGGAAACCACGCCGGTGGCTGAACCCTAGGCATGGATAGGGTTTCTAGGAGCGCGCGTAGGAGCACAAGCGCAGGTAGAGGTGGCGGGGATTAGGTAGAGAGCCTGGAGCGAAGCTTGGTTGGCAAGAGGCCGCGGCTGATATGGTCGGTGGCGGCCAGAATGGCAGGCGGCGACGCTGGCGGCAATGCAGTCACGTGTGAGGGGGTGCGAGGCTGTGTCGTGTGCATGCGTGTGAGTGAGAGGAAGGAGAGGGGGTTGAGCTAGGGTGGGGTTTGACTCTAGGACCAATTGGGCTGGGTTGGACTAAACCAGCCGGCGGGCTAGAATTAGTTTTATAGGAAAAGAAAAATAAATATTTCAAAATAACTAATAAACCAAATGTGAAATTCCAAAAGTAAACCTGGAGGAATTCTTTCCCTAGAAAAATATAGAAAAATCCTAAAAATACATATAACATATTGGAATGATCACCAAAAATAATATCTACCTAAGAAAAATATAACTTTACTTATTTAAGCTAAGTAAAATGTGAATAAATACTAACACCCTTAAATACTTAATAAAATCTTATAAATTAAGGAAAAGTCCTAAAAATGATTAAAAATCATTTTTGCATATGAAAATAAATCAACTATTTTACAAAAATACTAACTTAATTTTTTACAAATAAAACTTGGAACAAATAGTCAAGGACATTTAATCCTTTATAGAATTTTGTAAAAATAAAAATAATCCTTAAAAATAAATAAAAATAATATTTAAGAACTTAAATAAATATATTTTACTAGAAAAATACTCAATATATTATTCCAATGGGTTCCAAGATTTTAAAGTAATAAATCCCTATATATTTCATAAAATACCTATTTTATAAATTATTTAAAAACATCTCTTAAAAAAATATAATCACAATTCTATATAAAACACCTTAAATCCCTAATAATTAAATACTAAGTCCAAAACTATAACTTGGATCTATAATAAAACTTAAGTGTAACTTATTAACCTTATAAAACTCTTTTAAAATCGTGAATCTAATCTAAACCAACAATTTTAAGTAAATTTTGAACATCATAAAAATGAATGCTATTTATCTATTAACTATTCTTAAACATGATTCTAGCTCTAACAGATTATTCAAATCATCTAAATTTACTTTCCTTAATAAGATAAACTATATTCATAATAACAAATCACATTTAAACCCATATTCACTTAAGCTGAAAGTGAATGATCCTATACCTTCAAACATGCTTGTTGGAAGGTTTAAAGCTTATTAATACTTTTAAACACATCCCATCCTAGATCTAATTATGTTTTTATAGTTAACTTTTGTCTGTTCCAAATTAAGTCATAAGGCATCTCAAATCCAAACTTATCAAACAAACGCGGATGACATCGATCACATTCTGTTAACCATAAAGATTGGTTAAACCTTATCAAAGAAACCTTTTCTTCAAAAGTTATTCGTTTTGCCACTTCAAACAACAATCTCATAATAAGTTCTTCAACTCTTATCAACCTAAAACATGAACTTCCATAATAGTTGCATAATATCAAATAACTCTAATCATGTGTTGTTATACTTACTTTGAATCATACATGTTAGTATTAAGTTCCTTATACTTATATATTTGTTTAAGTAAACTTATAGACAAACTAAATCTTTAAGAAATCACCCAAACTTAACCTATTCACCATATTGAGTATTACTTTGGGGTTTTCCAAACTGCATTACATTACTTATGCATCACAGCATATTGCTTCTTTAAACATTAGTCCTTACCGGACCAATGATGCTATTTCTAGATTTTGGATCTTCTATTGTCTTGAAGACCGTGAGTGCATAATCTTGCAATCACAAAAGGTAAGTTCACAACTTGATCATGTTCTTTGGTTATTTTCTATCAAATGCTTGTAACTCAAATGTTGTCATCACCTGCATTTCAAAAAGGTCAGAAAACACTATTTTCATAATAATTTGATTATGGATTATTTACCAAATGGTAATAATCTATTGGTATAGTTCTAGTGGTAAAGGAACATAATATCTAGGACTTAAAAACCAATGTCGCCAGTGATTCTAGCGTCGTATATTATGCGTTAACCATGAGATCTAGAATGGGACGGAGAAGTCAGCTGGATATTCTTCCTTTCGCATGGATGGATGACCTTATCGTGAGGCTGTTGATATTCTCGTGGAGAATCCAGAACATGGGTGGGACCCCTTAGTTCCCCACGAGCTAGGTGTCTAGATTATCTGTGCATAGCTGTCTTGGTCTGAGTTCACCATAGTTGATGGTGACCGCCAGACAGAGCTGCTTACAGAGTCTTCGAGAGGCTACCCAAAGACTAACCCCGTCTTGGGGGATCGTGTCTTCATGCGGGGTCGCGGAGAGGGGAAGTGATTGTCTTGGATCACCTACTGGGCCCCACATCAAGGAATTGTGGACAGGAAAGATCGCTCGGTTGTGCAACAAGGAGTTGATCTCTCATGGGTAAAGTAACACACATCTACAGAGTGTAAGAATTGTGACATGTTACTCCCTGTTCTGGTAAGGAGCTACAAACGCGGCAGGAAAGGAACCCCACGAAGGTTCTGGTCAACCTGTGAAGGCTGTCGGACATAGTTTTCAGAATAAAAGCAACCTTTGAAGAAATGTTTACAAAAACCTGCATTGCCTAAGACCTATGGTCTGTGGCTGTAGAGATAGTGCATCATACACTCCTTTTTAGTGAACTTGCTGAGTACGCTCGTACTCAACCGTACCTTCTTAACCCTTGCTAGATTCTAAGCCATTGAAGACGACGTCAACATCAATTTCTGCTCAAGAAACCATCATTGGCAGCTCAACTTCTTCAATAAAGTCTATGAAGTCAAAATATACATCAGCTGAAGTGAAGACAAAGTCTCGGTTTAGATAGGAGTAGATACTCTAGCCATAAAACCTACTTCTATAGAGCATTGCATTAGTAGCAATTGCAAGCCAAATAGTTTAGATGTTAGTCTTATTAGTCAGATAGTTCTAAATTATTATTTCTGGTTCTTCCTTGTAAGAAGTTCTTTCTCTCTCTTTAACCTAGAGTATTCTCTAGATCTTCTGTAAAGAGTCGAGTTGTAATCTATAGTCATGTCTTGGACCTGATGTGTTTCTGTTGTACCACTCTGAGGGATGTAATACTAGTGAACGGTGTTTCATTGGTGTTATGTCAACAACTATAGTGTACTACATCATGCAGTGGTATGCTGGGTCTCCACATGACCCAATCCTTTCTTTAGCAAAGGACAATCCGGTTGTATTACTTAAGATGGCCAAACATTCTCGATGACACATGGGAATATTGTCAAGTGCTTTCGCTTCATATAGTTGATTAATCTTCACTGGTTGGATAAGTGTTGTGTGGGTGAACCTATGCTAATGTACTGGCCTTCCTAGGACTAATACATACTTGTGATTATACCCCTTGCAAGCATACGCAACTACAATAAAGTAATTAAGATAAAACCTAACCACAACCTTAAACTTTGAGATCCTACACTCCCTTATGCAAAGGTTTCCTAAC
Organism: Avena insularis; assembly: GCA_023614405.1. Taxonomy (NCBI): domain Eukaryota; kingdom Viridiplantae; phylum Streptophyta; class Magnoliopsida; order Poales; family Poaceae; genus Avena; species Avena insularis. The sequence goes on along the minus strand of CM042696.1, from coordinate 365,988,359 downwards.
GGGGGTTCAGGTTTCTGTCACTCCAGCAACCCCACGATTAGTAGCCAAATACACAATGCATTCCCCTAGGCCCATAAAGGTGTATCATGTAGTCGACATTCACATGGCACCACTAGAATAATAACACCACAACTTAAATATCAAACCATTATATCTTTCTCAACACAATTCCACTACTAACAACATGACTTCTCCCATGTCCTCAAGAACTAAACGAACTACTCACGAGACATCATATGGATCAAGATCAGAGATGAAATAATGATAATTAACAATCTGAACATGAACAATAATTCAGTGGTTCCACTCAATAGCATCAACTACAACAAGTAATCAACACCGAGAAAGTTTCCCCTAAGAACTATGCAAGATTCAACCCAATTGTTACAGCGGTACGGAGTGGTGGTGATGGTGCTGGTGGAGATGATGATAATGATGATGATGAAGTCTAGCTTGATGACGGTGTTGATGGCAACGATCTCCCCTCTCCAGGAAGGAATTTCCCTGGCAGATTTCTACCTACCGGAGAGCTCTTTCTCTCTATGTAGTTTCCGCACCGTAGAGGCGTCGGAATCTTTCTATGGTTGCTCCCTGAGTCTTAGGGTTTTGAGGGGATTATATACGCCAAAGGGCGATGCCAAAGGTGGGCCAGGGTGGCCACATCACCTGGTGGCGCGGCCAGGGGACCCGCACCAGGGGTGGTGTGGGCCCCCTATGGCCCATCTCCACTCCTCCTTCGTCTTCTGGAAAAATAGGATTTTCCATATATTTTCTGGGATTTTCTGATCTTCGCGAATATTGCATCTGGACAGCTCTTTTTCCATCAGAATCCTGACTCCGGTGGTTCATCCTCCAAAAGTCAACAATCATGCAAAATTAGATGAAATAACATAAGTATTATCTCTTAACATGAAATATATCAATGAATAATAGTAAATTATGATATAAAATAGTGATGCAAAATGGACATATCAGTTCAGAGGAGCTGGATTCGTGTTGAATAGTACCTAGACGTCTAACATATCACCACTATATAAAATTTTAATAGGTAAAGCATAAAAAATATAAATTTGATCAACATCTATAAAGTATGGGTGTATATTTGGTTCTTGTACTTTTATATCATTTAGAAGTCAACAATTATTAGATATCTAAAACTTGAAAATTCTCGTAACATGATCTAGAGAAACGAGGGAGCAGATTCTATAATGATGGAGAAGTGTGTTTTGAGTTTTGTGGATACCATTCATTGTGATGAAGACTATCATTAAAATCTTCTAGATGCTAGAATGGAAAAGAAGTTCCAATGGCACGAAATGTTGGGATTCGCGAGTCTTGATCCAACGATCAATATTCAAAGTTATTCGTACACATTTCCAGCGTTGGATCAAGACTCTCGAATCCCAACATTGCCAGCAGTTGGATCTTCTTTTCCATTTTAGCATCTAAAAAATACTACTCCCTCCATCCATAAATAACTTACTTGGATTTGTCTAGATTCGAATGTACCTATACACTAAAATGCGTCTAATATATTCGAATCTAGACAAAACCAACTCCGTTATTTCTGGATGAAGGGAGTATTTTTGATAGTCTTTAGCACAATGTATACATATTACTACTCCAAGTCACTTACCACTCAGACCAGTCTTAGAGCATCTCTAGCATGGAAAAAAATAGTGCGCTATTTCACGCTATGTGGCATGGTATAGCATATTTGGAGAGTCCACGATATTTTTTAAAGATTTTGCTTGCTATGGTGCTACTTTTTAAATAGTATGCTATATCGCGCTAACACATCATAGCGTTAGTGCTATTTCAAGTATAGGACATTATTTTTTGTTGGCAGGTGTGGAGTAAGATAACATATGATGAATGTGTTGAGTAAGCAAACATACAATGAAAATTTGATTGTTAAACTTAAGTGATCGTGTCAAGCCGCCGCCTCCTCCTGTAGCACCTGGCGATGTACCTAGATTCAGCCCTATCGGTTATCCTCCAACTTGGATAGCGCCGGAATCGATTATGCATGTACAAGTATTACTCTAGGCAATTCATTACATGCTGAAATAGTTTATATTCATGATATACCCATTATATTTTTAAACTTTTACAAAAATATGTTTTGTAAAATAGCGCGTTATTAGCATGTTATAACTTTCATCCCGTCTGGAGAAAAGCCATGCTAAATTAAATAGCACGCTAGTATTTTTTTTCCTTGATCTCTAGTGGCTTGTCTAAATTTGGTAGTCTCTTAGGCCTTCCGCGGCATGTGAAAAAATCGGTGCCCAAATCACTTTACAAGAATCAGGCACCGGTACCCTTCGTTGCCCGATCGATGGCACAAAAAAAATTACAGGGAACTGGAGCACCTAGGTGCTCCGAAGCCCCAAACTCTTCACCCAATAAAATAGCAATATATGTGTACTATGCATGTTGTTGACAGGACCTTCACCAAAGATAATACATGGAGATTGGTCTAGTTAATTTGTTTATCACATTGTCAGCTAGCTATTTATTTCTGGCCAAAGTGATCACATTGTGAGCTCTGTGCCTGAAAAGAATTTCTAGGCATCGCTTATGAGGTGGCAACTTTTCTATCTATTGGGCATCGATCATGCTGTGGAAGGCTTTAGAGCATCTCTAGTGGCTTGTCTAAATTTGGTAGTCTACATCTTCACTTTATAGATAATGGTGTAAAAAGATTCCTTTTTACACGACTTTAGTTTTCTAGTGGATAGTCTAAATTTGATAGTCTATATGTCCATCTGCACACAAATAGTCAATATACATAGCAAATCAGTACAACAAATGCTCTGATTTGGTGCGGGAGCAAGCTCGCGAGCGACCAACTTTGCTTTAGACATGGTGGCTCGGTTGTCCAAATATGGACAACGAGTAGCATGTTTAGAGGATGTCTAAATTTTAGACCACCGGATACACAAGCCATGGGAGGCATTTTTGGTCCATGGTGGTCTATATTTGGACTACCGGATACACTAGCCACTAGAGATCCTCTTAGGCTTGTCATAGTGGGAAACATACTACTCTAGTTCATGTTACTATGTACCTTCATGTGTGTACGTAATTAAGCCGAAGGTAGAGACCTTATTTTTGCAGAAATGGCTCTGGAAATATTTCGTACCTAGAGAGGCTAGGATATTACAGTAAACTATTTTTTCTAGTCATTGGACTATAGATACTTCTAGGATAGGATAGGATATTATTATTCTAAATCTTTTGAACTGTATAGCCAAATTCAAAATCCCAGAGCGGCAAATTCTCCCGCCTCACCTCCACCGAAATATTTCGAGTGGTCACACGCCCCAAGTTGTAACCGTACGAAATTCCTTTTCTACCCCTGACAATGGAATATCTACTAATGTCGGGGCATGGGTATGGTTCGTAATCCCCCTCCCACCCGAGGGGCCGGGGTCCCCACAGCTCTGAAGCTGGGTAGTCCACCTTCCACTGACGCCATTTCCCCAAAAGAACTCCTAAAAACCCTAACCCCTTTCTCACCTCCGGCTCCTGCACCACCGCACCGGCCCATCCTCGCAGCGCTTCGCCGGCCTACATGCCACCCAACCCCCTCTCACCTCCAAAGACTGCACCATCAAGACCGTAATCATCTCCGCAAGACTACCGCCTACATGCCACCCAACCCCCTATCTCACCACCAGCTCCTACACCACAAGACCGGAACATCACCACAAGACTTACCGCCCACACGCCACCCCAAACCCCCTATCCCACCTCTGGCTCCTGCACCACCGCACTTCACCGGCCTACACGCCATACCTCTATACCATATACTCCTGACCAGTCTACAGGATCAGCCGACGTCCACCTTACTGAACCCTACTTCGCCTGACACCCTCTTCCATACAACCGTGTTAGTTTTGCCGACTCCCTAGTCCATAGCACTTGACCTGCTTCACCTACGCTGGTGTGTGCTGCATTAGATCTACTTCACGGACTCAACAGTCTACAACACCAGATATGCTTCACCGACACTCTTGTGCAGCGCCTCGAATCCAAAATCGGTCGTAACAGATCTGATTCACCAATGACGCCGTGCACTACACCGGATCTCCTTCACCGACCATCTTGTCAAGCAAGCCAGACCCATCAACAACCTCCACAGATCTGCTTCATAGACGCCATCGAGATCTATCTGCTTCAGCCCAACTCACCACTACCGGGCACCCTCGGCGTCCTTGACGTCACCCGCAAAGATGTCATGTATGCTTAAATGACGTCGTGTCCTAGGTAAACTAGATCTGCTCGTTCATTCATTTCAATATAGCAGATATGAGCGTGCGATAGTGAACTGTATTTCTGTATTGGTGGTAAATTCCTACCTCAATACTGGCTTAATTGATATCCCACTCTCCCTTGATAAATTCGGTGTAGTCTATGTTAAATTCAGGCGTTAAACTACTCCTTCTATTTTGAGGTATAAGGCGTCCTTGTTATGCGTGTTTTTTCTTTGACCAACAATTACTCTTAATATACATAAACAATTTTGGTATTACAAAATAGACATCATTAGAGTTCATTGGTATTATGTAGTTCATGGCAAATGTTAATTCACTGAACATCTGAAGCTGCCTACATGTTCAACAAGTTCACAAGTTATGTCATCATAATGTGCACTTGCTTTGTATGTTGCTACAATACTGATTGCATGTAATTTTGGAGTTCATTGGTAGTTTTAAGCCATTGAACATGTAGGTTAACATTCTCTGCTCTACAAGTTCAGAATTTATGCTATTTTAATTTCAATCTGGTTGTTCTAAGCAAACACAGTAATTGCCTTCTCTTATGTAATTCATCGCAAATTGTATGTCATTGAACTTGTTGGTTTTGAATTCCCTCTGCAAGTTATGCTATTATTATTTGTTTCAGTTAAGCTCCGGCAGTAGCTGCCACCTATTGTGTACTACTCCCTTCGTTTCAAAATATAAGATGTTTTAGCTTTGTGATAGGAGTGTATCTAGACACCATTTAGCGAGTAGGTTTACTCCAAACCTACATGAACCTACACACTAAAAGTGGTCTAGATGATGACTTAATACTTTTTCAAATGGAGGGAGTACATCCATTCCGTAAAAGAAGGCCTATACAACTTTAAAGTCAAACAATGATGACTTTTACCAAGCTAATAGAAAAATATATCAAGGGTTAATTTGTGGCATTTGTGTCTATGAAAATATATGCCCTGATGTATCAAATGGCGTTGGTTTGGTATGGTAGATGTTCCTGGTATGTTCTACAAACTTGGTCCAATTTTGCATCGATTGACTTGCAAAAAATTTATACGCCTTATTTACTTTGGATTGGATGTAGTATTACATGGCATGTTTTAAGGCACTTAACATGGTTATCTGCATGCCCTGCTCTATAAATTCAAGTTTCTCAATTATAATTTTTGTAGCAGCAGTATCTACCTTCTATTATGTAGTTCATGGCATTTTAAGTCACTTCACAGATGGGTTAGCATTCCCTGCTCTATAAGTTCACGAGATATACCATTGTAATGTCTATCTTGTTTGTCCAAATGTTAGTATAGTAACTACCTGCTCTGTAGATGGTGACACTTTTTATGGCACTTCTCATATTTGTTTGCAATCCTACTTCACAAGTTAAATCATTGTAATTTCTCTCTTGTCCGTGCTAAGGAGTGACTGTAACTGCATTCTATTTTGTCGCCATGTCAATCTTTAGGTCATTTAAATGTTTGTTTATATTCCGCCATTCCCTGCTCAACGTGTTCACAAGTGATTATACTATAATGTCTATCTAGTTCTTTGTAAACAGCAACAGCCACTATCTGATATTATTTCCTCTCATAGGGAACACGGAGAATCATAGAGTGAATCTCCCCTACAATCTTGTAAGTACCTATTGCTTTGTATTGCTGAATGCAAACCTATTTTATGTGAATGAGTAGTCTGAGCCTATATGCAGAGGAGCAACAATAAAGTAGATGGATCGTCTATCCAAGTTCTCGATGCGGTGGATGTCTTCAAAGAACGAACTGACAACAGGATATCCTCCAACGGGACTTCACAAAAAGAAATAGTAAGTCTCTTGTTTTTATTGAGATGTGCTTAGTGTCAGATGCTTGTTTGTATGAGGTACCACATGATTCGGCTAATGATTAGAACAGGGTTGACCTTAACCAAGACTGGACAAAAACCAAACGTAAATCCCTTGATTTATAATTCAATGTGCTCACTTGATTTTGGTGATGATATATTCTTTCTATATTTGACTTGTGTTCATCTATCTATCTATGTGCCTGTCTATCTATCTATCTCTCTATCTATATGTTAACTAGACCATGATTAGTTGTTTGTGATTTAAGTATATCCACTTTTATGCTATACTTTTCTGCTATGTAACAAAGACCAATTGTAAATCTCTCGATTTATAACTCATTTTTCTCACACAATCATCGTGATGATATAGTATTTGCTATACTTGACTCATCATCATATCTATCTATCTACATATGCGTCAACTAGACTATGATTATGTCGTGGTAATTTAAGTATATCCACTTTTATGCTAATTTATAGTCTATTATTGTATTTTTCTGCTATAATTAAGAATTTGTATGCACTCTGGAGGTAGTCACATTGTCTAGTGTCGGCACCACATGAGTTGGCCAATGATTAGAACAAGATGACCTTTAACGTTACTACACAAAGACCGAACGTAAATCCCTTGATTTATAATTCAATTTGCTCACTCAATCATGGTGGAGATCTCTTTTTGCTATATTTGAATGATGATCTTCTATCTATATATACGTTAACTAGAACATGATTAGGTGGTGGTGATTGAAGTATATCCACTTTTATGCTAATCTATATTCTATTATGATATTAGAGATCGCCACCATGATTGAGCTTATATGCACTCTGGAGGTAGTAACATGGTCTAGTGTTATATGTATGAGACTAGTATAAATTACTTGGTCTTGGTGAGGAGTAACTTGGACTAGTAAAAATGCATACAATACTAGTCCAAGTTACTCTACCAACACTAAAGGGTGTCTAGATACATTCGTTTCACAAAAGCCATGACATCTTAGATTTTGAAACAGAGGGAGTTCTATCTAGGCTACTCATAGTGAGATTGGCATAGCTATTATCATCTAATATGATCCCCAGTTACTATATATATGTACTATAACCATGTTAATATGATCTAGAAGTCTATCATGCACATGTTGTTTGATTGCTTAATTCATTACCTCAATAGCTACTCTACATGATGCACATATAGAATCTATTGCCAATTTGATTCTTTAGTTTGCTCATTATTACAGCAATGTAATGATTTTCTTAACTTAAACGGTCAGAGCACCACTCTGTCAAGGCGAAGTTGCGGGGGTTTGAGCCCCATCAGTCCCAAACTAGGGATGGCAATTTCTATGAGAAATACAATGTTTGATTAATAATAAACAAGAGATTTTCATCTATACATGATCAGATGATCTTGCGAGTTTAATATTAGCCACCATATGGTTCAATTGGTTACGGTTCATGTGAATTTTTAGTTGACTTGTGATTGCATCAATGCTATATTCTGACGTGGTTCCTAAACATACATTGTTTAAATACTTCATTGACCTTACAAGGTGCACAATGTATCATTTGCTTGTTTGTCTACTAGATTTTCTTGCCTGGTTATATGTATAATGATATTGTCAGCAGTTGGAAATACAATAACTGTAGGCATTACAAAGAAGGTTTGTGCTACTTTTTGGATGCATCCAACTATTGTTTTGGCAGCAAATGACCCATATCTTTGTTTCTCTTCTTTTTTTATTTACTGGCCCAACGATCAAAATATTTGAATGATCTGGCTATTGAAAAGGAATGGTTGATATCTTATTTGTCTGAAATGATTTTGGTAGTCTATTTAAGACACCTGATTTATTGCTTGTTTTTCCAAGGTACTATCATAGTTGCCTGATGATTAAAGCAATGCCACATGTGGTTGGAGGTCACTTTTTTGGCTAGTTCATACTATAGACCATTTTTAAATGCTATTCTTATATTTTAGGTTAATGCTTCGTTGTCCCAACCAGTTCTAAGCAGCTGAAGGAATATCATGCACCTCTTTTTGTTATATTTCTATATTTTCGTTATGTAGTGATATGATTAGTTTATGAGGGAAAGAGTCGAGTTGCTTGATTCCCTACATTCATTACCACACTAGTTCAGTTAGTCTACATGAGACACACATGTTGATGGCTTGATTTGTTATATTAGGATAATGCCAATTTTGAAATTCTTTGACAACAAACATGGTGTTTTTCGCCTGCTTTGCTGCTCTAACTTAATATGTCTTAGTTTCAGCATGCAAATAACCTGTAGTGTTTGTTCCAAAGTGGCTATGATACTGGCACATGTACGCATCGGTCCAGGACATTGACAGTTCCTGTTATTATGGAAAGAGATGTACGAGGCACATCATTGATTGTTCCTGGCCAATGATGAATTTGAATTATTTTACATATAAGATGGCTGCCAGTTAGCTGGTACATTGTGCTGACTTGTTTTCTTTGTTTCAGGCTGCACATGAAGCTAGGGGGGCAGAAGGGAGGAATCCTGCGTTAAGTATTGAGGTAATTTCACAAAGTAGTAGTGACAGTGATTATTGCTTGCATTAGCCCATGATTTCAGTTTTTCTAGTAGAAAGAGGTGTTATAGCTGCACTCCAAACAATTGATTTAATTGAACAAGAAACAAAGCAAATAGATGGAATAATCATGATTACATGTGAACTGACACAAGAACTGAAAGATCGACAAGATTTGACGGATCGTCTACTTGATAATCTCTTCTGCAGCTGTCATGGTATGCCAGTTGTTACTTGTATGGGGATGTAAGCTCTGTAGTAGAAACCCTATTCCAACACATGTCTCATGATGTCTCTGACAGGGATGAAAGTGGAGCAGAAAGTTGCTGACTTTTCCGTAGAAAAATGGAAATGGAATGAAAATATGGAAACGGAAACAGAATTGTGCAAAATGAAAACGGAAATAGAACTTTTTTGACGGAAACGGAAATGAAAATGGAACTGTGTTTTCCGGCGGAACAGAAGCGAAAATGGAATTCAAGCTTAGTGTGTAGTATATGACACCTCCATAGGTTTACATCGTGATACTTAGCACTTAGTGGTTAACTACTTTTTATCTCAAAATTTACCCAAATTGCTCAATTGCAATTGGATAATTTGGAGTAAAGTGGTCCAACTTTGGTTCTAACTAACCTCTTACCTTTGTTTCAGGACTATTAAAGACTACCAACTTCCCATTCTATCATAAACTATCCTCACATGATCTCTCAAAACTACTACCAAAATTGTAGTTACTACCTTAATCCAAAAAATATCGTAATATTATAAGACCTATGACTTCTATCATAGATCTACATTGTTCTTTACTTACTTCTACTTCAAGATTATTTACTATACACTTGTCATTTTTATACCTATTTCATGGTTTTGGAGCTAATCTCACCATGATCTTGTTATGATTTACCTGTTCCACAGGATTTGAGAACTAATCCCATCATGATAATTCTTATTATTAACTTATGGTTGTTGATCCCCAACCAAATTCTACTTCATCACGTAGAATTCTCAAGTGAATGCCACATGATTTACTTCCCATTGCATCTATACATGCTCTAATAGTCTACCCTATATGGTATAGTTGTATCAACTAGTGGTAAGATTCTGCTACTTCATAGGGATTCTAACTATAGACTCCATAACTAATTCTAGTCCACATTATATCCTAAACTTAGTTGTAATCTTCTTGGATATTTTAACTTACTTAAAATATCTTTGCGGTGTATACTTATTCAGATCTACACTCAAATGATATTTCTATAGAGAAGACATATAACTAATCCTTAAGAAAGATTATTAAAACATCCAACTTAAGTGTGACAAGGTTTATCCTCAAGTGGATATCCATCACAAGTCTTGGTTTAGATAAGATGGCTCCTATAGTCACTATCCAACCTACAGATCCTCCTAAAAGGGCTTTAATCCTTAGGTCAAAGCATATGCTCTGATACCAGCTGCGGTGACCCAGCATACCACTTCATTATGTAGTACACTATAGTCGTTGACATAACACCAATGAAACATCGTTCACTAGTATTACATCCCTCAGAGTGGTACAACAGAAACACAGCAGGTCCAAGACATGACTATAGATTACAACTCGATTCTTTACAAAAGATCCTAAGAACACTCTAGGTTAAAGAGATAGAAATAAACTTCTTACAAAGAAGAACCAGAAATAATAACTCAGAGTTATCTGGTTAAAAAGACTAACATCTAAACTATCTAGCTTGCATTTGCTACTAATGCATTGCTCTACAGAAGTAGGTTTTATGCCTAGAGTATCTAGTCCTATCTAATCAGAACTTCGTCTTCACTTTGGTTGATGAATATGTTGACTTTATTGACTTTATTGAAGAACTTGAGCTGTCGATGATGGTTTATTGAGCATGAGTTGGTGTTGACGTCATCTTCAACGGCTTAGAACCTAGCAAGGGTTAATAAGGTATGGTTGAGTATGAGCATACTCAGTAAGTTCACTAAAAAGGAGTGTATGATGCATTATCTCTATAGCCACAGACCAAAGGTCGTAGGCAATGCAGGTTTTCGTAAACATTTCTTCAAAGGTTGCTTTTATTCTGAAAACTATGTCCGACAGCCTTCACAGGTTGACCAGAACTTTCGTGGAGTTCCTTTCCTGCCGCGTTCGTAGCTCCTTCCCGGAACAGGGAGTAACATGTCACAATTCTTACACTCTATAGAGGTGCTTCACTTTTCCCATGAGAGACCTTAAGCTTTGTTGCACGGCTGGGAGTATGTCCCCATTCAAACTTCCATGGTTTGAGGCCCAACATGAAGACACGACCTCCCAAGCAGATATACCTCCGTTAACCCCCATATAGGCAGATATAACCCTGGCAACCCCTTGGAGACTCCAGTGAGCAGATCATGTCCTTGGCAACCCCCATATATGCAGATATACCTCCAACAGCCCCTCACGGAAAGTCTAGACACCAATATCGCGGGGAGCTAGGAGTCCCACCCATTTGCTGAGTCCCCGCAAGGAAGCTACAGCCTCACAATAAGGTCATTCGTCCATGCAGAAGGAAGAAGATATAGCTGACTTCTCCGTCCCATTCTAAATCTCATGGTTAACGCGTAATATACCGCGCTAGAATCACTAGCGACATTGGTTGATTAAGTCCTAGATATTATGTTCCTTTACCACTGGAACTGTATCAATAGATTATTACCTCTTGGTAAATAATCCATAATCATATTATTATGAAAATAGTGTTTTCTGACCTTTTTGAAATGCAGGTGATGACAACATTTGAGTTACAAGCATTTGATAGAAAATAATAAAAGGACATGAGTAAGTGTGAACTTGCCTTTTGTGATTGCAAGATTATGCAATCACGGTCTTCAAGACAATAGAAGATCCAAATTCTGTAAATAGCATCATTGGTCCGGTAAGGACTGATGTTTAAAGAAGCAAGATGCAATTATGCATAAGTAATGCAATGCAGTTTGGAAAACCCCGAAGTAATACCCCAATATGGTGAATGAGTTAAACTTAGGTGATTTCTTTAAGATTTAGTTTGTTTATAAGTTTACTTTACAAGCCAATATACATATACAAGGAACTTAAGACTAACATGTATGATATAAAGTAAATATAACAACACATGCTTAGAGTTATTTGATATTATGTATCTATTATGGAAGTTTCTGCTTTAGGTTGATTGAAACAATTATCATATTGTTTTTGTTTGAAGTGGCAAAACTAATAACCTTTGAAGAAAAGGTTTCTTTTCCAAGGTTTAAACAATCTGTGGGGTTAATAAAATGTGACCAATGTCATTTGCATTTGCTCTATAGGTTTGAAGATGCTTGAAGACTTACTTGAAATCAGACCAAAGTTAACTATAAAAACATATTTAGACTTTAGATATTGTGTTTATAGCTTGGTGGACCAAAGTTAACTTTAAAACATGAGTAGACTTGGGTGTGATGTGTCTAAACTATTATCAGGTTTTTAGGGTTATGGTAGGTATGATCAAGAGTGAGATCATTCACTTCCAATTTAAGTGAATGATAAGTTTAAATGTGATTTGTTATCATGAATATAATTTATCTTATTAAGGAAAGTAAATTTAGATGATTTTAATAATCTATTAAAGTTTGAAATCATGTTTAAGAATGGTTAAAATATAAATAGCATTCACTTCTATCATAAGTGAATGCTGCTCAAAATTTACTCCAAATTATTGGTTTAATTTGGAGTTATGGATTTTAAAGGGTTTTCTAAAAGTTAATAGTTTACACTTAAGTATTATTATAGACTCAAGTTATGGTTTTGGAAGTAGTATGTAAAAGATTTAAGGTTTTATATAAAATTGCAATTATTTCTGACTTAAGAAATATTTTAAAGAATTTACAAAATAGGTATTTTATAAAATAGATAGGGATTTATTACTTTAAAATCTTGGGAACCTTTGGAATAATATATTGAGTATTTTTCTAGTAGGGTATATTTATTTAAGATCTTAAAAATGATTTGTTTTTATGTAATTTTAAGTATTGTCTTTATGTTCATAAAATTCCACAAGGACTATATGTCTTTAAATATTTGCTTTAAGTTTTATCTGTAAAATAAATATGTTAGAATTTTTATAAAATATTAGATTTATTTTCATATGTTCAAATGAATTTTTATTCATTTTTTAGGACTTTTCCTTAATTTATGAAATTTCACTTAGGATTTTAATGGTGTTAATATTTGTTTACCTTTTATTTAACTCAAACAAGTAATATTATATTTTTCCCAGATAGATATTATTTTTGTGATCATTTTGATATATTATAAAAAAATAGGATTTTTTCTATATTTTTCTCGAGTGTAAATTATGTACAGGGGTATTTTGGTCATTTAATATTTGGAATATATTAATTTATTTTGTAAAAAGCTTTTGGAATTGGGCCTAGCCCACAGACTAGCCTAACTTAGGCCCAACTTGGCCCAGCCTAGCTCGAGGTCAAACCCCACCCCGGCCCTTCTCACCCTATCTCCACCTCCCTCACTTCTCCTCTCACACCCGAAGAAACACACCGCCGCCAGCGCCACCGTCTACTGGCCATCTCCACCACCTCTATTTGCTGGTGTTCCTCGCCATCTCCCTCTCTTTCTTTTCCCCTCGTTGATTTGGCTTAAGCGCGCCTTTGCGAGCGCCCGAAAGAAACCCTAGCCACCATGGCTCGAGGTCATGACGCGGCTCCGGCAACTGCTTCTCGGACTCCAACTGATTTCCTATTCTTACTAGCCTTCTCTGTGTGTCCACAATCTACTGCTACCGCCTCTACCATGGTGGTGTGGTCCCGTGGCTGCTGATGCCTTTGCCATGGTTGACCGCAACCTCCTGGTGCTCTCCGGTGACTTGGAGCTCACCCCCTCAACTGGATATTGGCAGGAAGGTGCTACAGCGCAACCCCGTCGTCTACTTCGAATTGACATGATGATGTTGTGCCCCTGCCGATTGGATGACGGTGACAGTGTCACCACAACCTCGGTGTTGCTCCGATGTTGTTCACCTCCCTTTTAGTCTCCGACGGTTTACTTCTTCCTCTCCTCCTCTGTAGAAACCTAAGGTACCAGGTACTTGTCCTCTCTCTTTGAATTTATCTTCCATGTATCATAATGGATGATCATGTCGAATTACTAGACTTGATGACTCTGAACATGCTCATATAATCTGGATGCCTTGTGACTCAATTTGATGATGCCTGCACATCAGCTTTGGCATTGATTCTATGGCTACTAGAATGTTGTTATGGTTGATGTACAACTCAAAGTTATAATAGCTAATTCATAGGTAGTGTGTTATTAATGACATGCCCTAGTTGGTTTTGATGATCAAGTAACTGATCTGATTTTAGTTGACCCTGCTCTAATTGTATAATGCTTGATTGCTGATCTAGTTAACCTAGATCATTAATTGATACTTATGTGCTGATGAGCCTTTGATCAAGCTTAGTGGCTGCTTTGATTAGATTTAGTGGATTATATGGAATGTGCTTGACTGGAATTGATAGTACTCTATAGCTTGGCTTACTGTATGTGTAATAGAGTGGCTTGTTGTGATTCTCTCCCTAAACAAATTATTTGGATTCAAACCTTTGGCTTGACTTGGGCGTAGGAACCTACCAATTTGGATGGTAGTGTGGCTCGACTGAATTTTATTCAGTACAACAGTCTGAAACCGGACTTCAATGATGATTCTAAACATGTACTGGAAGTTAGTCTGTTAGAACTAACATGATTCCTAGAAGAAAGATTCTAGGAAAATGATTTGACAAATATTTATGGTGGCTTTCATATTATGTAAAAATATTATATTAAGTGGAAGATGATGTAGCTAGACCAAATAGTGGCTTTTGCTAATAAGGTCCTGCTATTGTGAGACCACCTTGGAGTGTACACAATAGTTTGCTCCTATTTAGCATGATCTGCTATCATTTAGGCTGGCTGTGTTGAATGTAATCATCTTTTTAGATGACTTGATGGGTAAAGTATCTTGCAATAGCCCCTGCCTATGATGCATAAGATTAAGACACAGATTTACTGTTAAGATATGAACTTGGATTCTAAAGCTGATTATGTTTGTCCATAGCCTATGATGCAAAAGGCTGAGGCACCAATGCGTATTAAGAACAGATATTACAGTTTGTCTATCTAGCTCAATGATGAGACTAGCATAGCACTTATATGCTAGTCTGAGAGCTCTCCAGGACTCCCAAAAACTTCTCTTTTAATATGGATAAAATCATGTGCTGGTTGAGTTGAGGTTTACCAACCTGATGCTTGTAGATTTGTTGTTATGTGGCTATGCACATGATCTTGTTGATGGGCTGCCAGTGATCCTTCTTCTTTTGTTGTTCTTCTCCTTATTGAGCTATGGCCTGCTCTTCCTTGCTATTGTTGGCCACTCCTTCTGCTACTTGATTTAGTACAACAACTATAATCTGACCTTCTCCTCCTGAAACCGTTGTTGGTGTTGAACTTTTCCCTTGTTGTTTACTTGATCTGGATGTCCTCCTTGTCCTAGATATTGGATGGCTTCTTGAAGCAACCATAGATGGGATGAGGGTTTGGTGGCATGATCTATGTTCTTGTTGATGTGGAAATGATATAAAGGTGAGTTCTTGGCTGTGTGATGGAAAAAAACTTGTGAGGACATGAGAAGGAGATAATGGTGGTGTATACTAATGGGCTATGGAGAGATATTGATCAGCTTCTAGCTGAGCTGCTACAGCTGCTCTCCCTTCTTGTCTGCGTCCTGGATTTGCTGCTGTGTTGACATCACATCTCTTGCATGTGGTGATAGTGTTGTTGTCAAGTGGGCCTGATGTGGTGCAGGTTTCAACCCTTGAAACTTGCGCATGTAGATCACTTCGGCTGATTCAGATCTTTTTTTATTTTGGCTTACCCCTTTTCTAAAAATGATGAAATTTTCCCCAGCCAATGATGTGGAACTGAGGCAAAGGAATCCTGATAAGAACATATTTACACTTGACCCTTTTATTTAAAATACTCAATGATGTTTCAGCAAGGCATTTCCTTGCCAACCTGAGAGTACAACATCCAACACAACCCCTTCTTCCTATTTTCTGTTTCATTTGTTTGTTGTCTTTTCTTGCAGGGAACAAGATCAAGAATATGAAGAATTGAGGGATAGAGGACACATGAATAGTTAGAAGATTATTCTAGGTTTTTCTTTTACCAAATATTGTAATACCTTGTATGTTTGAATACTGTAAAGACATTGTATTATTGTATATTATTATTAAAGTGGAATTTTAACACTTGTATATAATAATGTAATATTTGTATTATTGTAATAAAATGATTCTTTTCTACTACATTAGTCTTATTATCCCTTTTCTTCATAATTGTAAAAATAATATAATATTATGTGATGTAAATAAGATAGTCTTTATTAATTCTTGTTCATTATTTATTTATTGTAATATCATATTACATTACTCAATTATTCATATCACTTCTATAAGTTCTGTTTTATTATTTCAGACTTCTAAATATTGTATCTTATTCATAAATAAGATTTCAATTCTTATTTCTTATTGCAAATCATTTTTCATTTATTATTCCATTTCAAATTCTTTTGGAATTTAAATTTATCAATTCAATATTCAAATCTGAATTGTCTTCTCCTCAAACACACAAATACAGTAGATGTCATGTCGAAATCCATAGCACTTGCGCTGATGTTTCCATCAGAACGAGAGAGATCTCGACCCCCCTATGGTCTCTTTAGTTTTGCGCGAAAATTTCTCACATTTTCTATGCATGAATGCAATGCACACACCTGAGCTCAGCTTATTTCTAAGCTCTAATGCTGGAATGTTGCAAGGAGCTTCTTTGGATCTTTTATAATGTGTTATATGTAATCTAAAGTCATGCTTTGGACCCGTGATATTTTTATTGTACCACTATGAGGGATGTAATACTAGTGAACGGTGTTTCATTGGTGGTATGTCAACGACTATAGTGTACTACATCATGCAGTGGTATGCTGGGTCACCGCACCACTCCTGCCACGCCGCCCCACCGCCAACTAGCGTCGTCGTCACCTCACCACCACCCAGTATTGCGTTGGAACGTCGTCGCCTTAGGTGCACCACAGCCATGCCACTCGCTCATGAGTCGATCCAACTACGTTCAAGGAAATAAGACATCGGCAGCGTCGGCCCGACACCGGCCTCGCACGGGCAACGCCCAGTAGTGCCGGTGGCGGGAGGGGAGGAGGACGGAGAGCTCTAGGGAGGAGGCGTCGGAGATGGCCACTCTGGTCGCCTCGCTTGGGGAGGCGATGCGGGGGGGGGGAGGGGGGTTGAACTGCTCGCTTATCTAAGTATGTTGAGCAACGGGGAAAAGGGATGGCAGAAAAACTTTATCTTTTGTTTAAAAAAATCTAAAAAAAGATCCAAGTACTATGGATGTCTAGTATATACATTTTTTTAAAATTATGTTTTCATATGCTTTAGACGTACAATTTTTTGCAGAAGTGTTCTAGAATATTTCACTCCACGTTGTTGTTCGGACATGGGTTTGTGGGATGCGTTTCTATCTAGACCGGGCATGACCTGTGAGCCTGGTGGTACATGACTTGCAGTAACGGCCTCCGCAAGTGGGGTAGCATGAATTTCTTTGTTGGGGTGCTCCTCGAATGGGAGTCGTGATTTTCATGGTGAAAATCCAAAGTTTGTTCTTTATTGATTGAACCTAGCAGTGATCTTGTTGAAGATATTGTTTTGGGTACGTGGTCTTTCTCCGGAGTAAAAGCCTAAGATCTTTGATCGAATGACGATAACCCTTATGCATTGTTTCTTTTTTAAAGGCATTGATTTTGAAGAACCTCATTTGGAGTATGTGTTTTTGGTGGTGGTTAGGGTGTTACTTCAACGGATGATTGATCATCGTGGCGGTTTTTTTTTAGATGTGCGCATCCTAAATATCTTTGTACATCTTATTGGTGCAGAGGCATTGCTCTCTGCGTGATATTAATATATTCATTATATAAAAAAAAGTTGGATATATTTTGTTCATGTCTTTATCCTGAAGTTGTTCAAAGAGTGCAAAATTTTCAAATAATGTTTCTATTTTAGATGGTGTCAGAATCAATAGTTCTTTGTTTCTAGTGTAGGGTCTTCGAGTTCTTAGTCTACGGTGTAGGGGCATAGACAAAGATCCTTCAGCCTGTCCAAATCGGTGTTCTTCTCCGGAGGAACATCGACAACCTAGGGTTTGGAGTCGATCGTCGAGCATTAGGCCTGACATGATAAAGGTTGTCTACGGCGACGACGTTCAGTGGAGGCGATGATGTCATAATGTATTGGTGTCCTGCTGCCTCCGCTTGATGAAGCTCAGCCAAGTACAGCTTCGTTGGGAAACTTGTGAGTTTGGTGTCCCCATCTTTGTCTGGTCGGAGCTGAGATTATCTCTTGACTCTTCTCGATACTAGCTTCTCTGGGGCGGCGGTCGCTCAAGATCGTGGATGTCGGTATGTTCTGGTCTATGTCCATGACTTCCCGGACGCTGCTTCTACAAGCGTCTATATTTTTTCAAATTTTCTCCATACGAGATTTGCTACGCTAGAGACCTAGAGGTGGCATCGAGCTCTGCTCACGGCACGTTAAAATCTTGATCACACAAAATATATCTATATCTATATCTGTTTTACCTAATAATAAAGAAATGAGTGTTTCTCCTCTGTCTACACTTATTTTAGAACGGTTTTACCCTTCCACATGTTGCAATTTACAGGCCAGTGCTATCGCTGAGTCACACAGTTCGTTTGTTTTATCATAGGAAAACAATAGGATTTCCCCGAGGGATCGAACGAAACGACCTCCGGGTCGCTCGTTCGGTCGTTCCCTGTGTGTTTGTACCGGCCTCACCAAGTAAGTTGCGTCCCCGTTCTTTATTTTTTGATCTAGCACCAACCATCGCGGTTACTGCAGCTCGCGCGCCGCCGCGCCGTGCACCGCCACGTCCCCCAGCCGCTGCAGCCCGCGCCGCCCACGCCTGCAGATAGCGTGGTCGCACCGCGCGCCGCCCGTCGCTGCAGGTAGCGCCGCCGCACCGCGTGCCACCACGCCGCCTCATCTCTCGCCGCCACGTCCCCCAGCCGCTCCAGGGAGATGGAGGCCACCCGCCATGGCCGCCGCCCCAGGGAGCCCTGCCTCCCTGGAAAGCTCGCACCGCCGGTTGTGCGGTCGCTGTTTTTGAAGATGACGTCTGTCTCCCCCACGGTTTGCTACATGCGTCCACCGACATTGTTAAGTATTGTGTCAAGACTTGCTACATACGGTCGACAGTGGTGCTACAAGCGACATCGAGGTGCTACAAGCGACATCGAGTTTTGCTACGAGGGTTCGCGGCAGTGCTACGAGTGAGTGTTGGGTTTTGCTACAAACGGTTCGAAGCCCTGCTACATATGCACAACAACCTTGCTACAGAGGCACAACGGCGTCTTCTCCGGCGACATCGTGTTCTCCATCGACAGAGCCCTTTTCTGCTACAATTGTTAATTTTTTTTGCTACAAACGTTTTATGATTTTGCTACAACAACATAATGTTTTAGCTACAAAGTCTCCAGCGAGGTCTCCCGGCGATATCTCGAGCGAAGTCAGTTTGCTATATTAGGATTTTTTTTGCTACGAAGTCTCCGACGAGGTTTCCAATGAGGTCTCCGGCGAGATCTAGTCTTTTTCTTCTATTTTTTTTGGGTCAAACCATTTTTTGCTACATGTGGAAAAATGGACTATATTTTTGGTACTTGTAGCAAATACGGGACGGAGAAAATCTGTACGTCGATCTGGTTTGATCAGACGGTGGAATCCGGGATGGAAAGTTTCCATTCCCAAGGACGCATAGCACCGCCCTTTATCATAGGCACACCGCACACAGGACACTGTTGTGTGATGCTTAGGACGGATTTTGCGTGGATTGGTAGAAAATCTGATTTTCTTGTCCGTTAGGTTATGGCTGTTAGGTCCTTCTATTTTTGGTCGGCGGAAGCCACCAAATTCGAGACTGCCTGCATTGATCATCGTGTGTGTGTGTGTGACTTTTGTGTAGGTGGTCTCTAAATTTCTATTTACTTTTCTTGTGAGCCTAGTTTTTTTTAGATCAGCTTTCATAAATTTTGGTGAGGAGCCGACGAGATTACCTTCTCATGCTAAGTAAGGTAAGTCTGCCTCAAAAAAAAAAGGTAAGTCTTCCTTAGGCCATCCCGCTACGAGGAAATGCCAAAAAACCACCACAATTGAGTTTGCCTCAGGTCATCCCGATACGAGGAAATGCCAAAAAACCACCACATTTGAGTCTTCGGTGTCACATGACCACCAGGTGGGGGCTAAGTGACACATAACCACCACCTCAGGGTCAGGTGCTCGACAGAGAGCACTGATAGCACGATTTGCTCGGTTTAATGGGTTTTCCGACAGATAGGGCCCACAGTCAGGTCCGACGTGGCGTTGACCTAACGGAGGGCGTGGAAGGCCATTAGGTTTGCCACAAACGCCACGTCGGACAGCCGCAAACCTAACGGCCGTCCACGCCCTCCGTCAGGACAACGCGACGTCGGACCTGACTGTTGATCCCACCTATCGGAAAACCCATTAAACTGAGCAAATCGTCCTATCAGTGCTCTCTGTCAGTGCTCTCTATCGAGCACCTGCCCCTGAGGTGGTGGTTATGTGTCGCTTAGCCTCCATCTGGTGATCATGTGACACCGAAACCTTAAATATGGTGGTTTTTTGTCATTTTCTCTCCCGCTATAGCCGGTAAGTGATAGCAGCCGGATGCCATACCACTGCTGCCGGGCCATTGGCTGAACACATTATACACAACCTCACGTACCGACGAGCATACAACTTCTTTTGTAAGAGTATAGAAGTAGTACTCCCTCCATTCTGAAATATAAGATGTTTTAACTTTGTGAATCGAACTTATCTAGACGTTTTTTAGTGTATAGATTATATTTATTTCACAAAGCTAAAATGTCTTATATTTCTAAATGGAGAGAGTACTAGCTTCTTTTGTAATCTGTATATACTCTTGCCGTAAATCTGAACCCAGATTTAGTGCTTCAGTCTAAGATAAACCGAGTCATGGATTACAACGTATTTTGGCCACCAAGTATTTGAGTTTAGGGATTTGCTAGTTCTCAGATGCCTGAGAACAGTTCTCAGTCACCTGTTATACCATTGGATCATATGCTTTAGGATCTGTGCAAACCGGAGCGTTGGGCTGTGTATCGCTATGTGTTTGACTGGCTGTTTCCATCGGGCTGTGTTTTCGTCCTTGTTTTATCGGTGGGCTGTGTTTCTGTGTATTTTTCTGTGGGCTTTTAGAGATTGAGCTTTTTTTTAGTACATCACCAATCTGGCATGTAGGCATCGATCGTTCATACATCTCTATCTCTACTACTAATAAAGCCACGAACACGAACTTTGCTACAAACACCCCGAACAGACATATACAGTCACTTACAACCAAACGATATCTCCATCCAACGGTACACAGTATCCTAACTACTAGCCTGGGTGCGCATAGCAATAAGCTCCGACGGACTGTTCTCTGACGCAGAACAACACACCCGCGCGTACCTCTTGGCTAAAAATAGACTTGGCTAAAAATGGACATACGGAAACAATCACACCCAGGACCTGACCTGGTATCCCTAAACTAGCGCCTCCTAGGTCGCCATTGCTGGCACCATCCTACTCCATCGCCGCCATCGCCGCCGTCCATCGCCGTCGTCGCCATCAAACGCATTCCTGTGCCGCCATCACCGCCTTCGCCGCCGTCCTTCGCCGCAACTGTCGCCGTCGCCATCAAACGCCTTCCTGTGCCGCCATCATCGCCTTCGCCGCCGTCATCATCAAGTGCCTTCCTCGACGACTCCATCGCCACACTTGATGGCACCATAGCCGCCATCACCGCGTTCACCGCCGTCATCATCAAGCGCCTTCCTGGACGACTCCATCGCAGCAACGACTTCCTCGCAGCTGCCATCGACGCCATCCTGGACGACGACATTGACGCCACTATCATTGCTGCCTTCGCCCTACTGCATCGCATCGCCTACTCCAGATTGGCCATCCTGTAAAAGGTGATAATACAATCTTTTAGAAGATTGATAGGTAAAGAATATGCAACACCACCATATCATGACATTCTACATATTCATGAGATGCATATTCACAGGACAGTGAACAGCCAACTGGTATGTCGTTTCCAACTCGCGAAGGGGCGCGCACCCCATTTCAGGATATAAGCAACACCCGACCTTTGGGTAATATTAGCAACCAATGAAAATGAGCACTTCTATTTTATCATGTATAGTGAACAATGTTTGTGTTTTACTGCTAAATAACGGTATGTATGTCTACAGACCCAAGAGAATTGAAAAGGATTAGAGACAGAGAATATTATGCACGACATGCAGATGATATCCGAAAACGACGTGATGCCCTACAAAACAAACCTGCTTCATCAAATCTGCTTAGTAATGAGCAAATGATGCCTCCTGCTCCTGCCAACATCAATGTCCAAGAAAACAAAGCACAAACACCGATATCTCTTGGTAACGATGATCAACTACTTGGTAATGATGAAGATCAACTACTGCATACGCCCCTTGTGTTTTGATATACTTTCTAATACTGTTTTCATCTATATGCATATCCTAAAGAGATAAAGAGGCAAAAGGCAAGATTGTATTATGCACAAAATAGAGAGCAAATTTTGATGCGACAACGACAATCCCGTGAACGAAAAAAAGAAGCTGCCGCGCTCCTGAACATAGACGACACTTGACACCTACAATAGCTACA
The DNA here is from genome assembly GCA_023614405.1 of Avena insularis. Taxonomy (NCBI): domain Eukaryota; kingdom Viridiplantae; phylum Streptophyta; class Magnoliopsida; order Poales; family Poaceae; genus Avena; species Avena insularis. The sequence continues at coordinate 365,965,838 of CM042696.1, read as the reverse complement.
GGACAATCAACTCACGTAACTACCCAAAATAACATCTGCAGTTCTCTACTACCACAACTATTGATTGAATGTTTATAGTTTGTCAATTGTTAATTCTATGTGCAATATTCTTACAGATTTATCAACTATACCAGAATCATCTATGTCACTTGGAGGTATCCCCCAGAGAATGAGAATAATGTGATCGAAAATGAGGGCAATTGGATGCACAGGAATGATGCATACCAAATGCAAAAAATTGCAGGAAGGATGAGAGCAGTTGCTGTGCCTCTTTGTCATAATAATCCAGAAAGAACAAAACACAATACACAACCCCTCACACAATTGTCAGGTGTTGAAATACCCCAATTGAGAAGAACCGTCAACTTACACACCTCGGGTCACACATTTGAAAAATCAGGTTAGTACATAGATTTGTTTATACTGCATATATTCGATTGTGTTTAATTGGACTTAATGTGAATGCTCTTTTCTTTTTTACTCATTTCGAGGTCCTTTTTATGCCTCCAATCAACCTCAAATGATCCAAGAAAATTATGAGAGTCAACATTTGTATGATTACCGACTACCCTACATCTATGCATTCTACAGAGGTGCCTAGAAAGGAAAATATTGGTATGTACTCTAATGCTAATATCAATATTTATGTAAATTTTTATGTCATTTTATTGATCGTACCACATTTACTACCATTTGATTTCTCATTCGCTGGAATTGATGTACAATTGCCATAACAGGTACCGACCAATGTGTTGGAGATATGCCCTAGAGGCAATAATAAATGTAGTTATTATTATATATCTTTGTGTTTATGATAAATGTTTATATTCATGCTATAATAGTATTAACAAGGAAACATTAATACTTGTGTGAATTGTAAACTTAATTTGAAGTCCCTAGTAAAGCCTCTATATAATACTAGCTTGTTGGTTAATAGATGATTGTGGTTTCCCTATCATGAACATTGAGATGTTATTAACAACAAGATCATATCGTTAGGAGAATGATATGGTGGACATACTCCTATAGATAAGCGTAGCATAAAGATCAAGTCATTTCAATAGTTCAATTGCTATATGCTTTCTGATACATAGTAACCTAATTCCTTCGACCATGAGATCATGCATATCACCTTTCTTTGGATGGATGCTTTGATGTCATCAAACACCACACCGTAACAGGGTGGCTATAAAGGTGGCATTGAGTGTTCGGAAAGTATTGGTTGAAACACATGGATCAAGAGTGGGATTTGTCCATCCACATGACGGATAGATATTCTCTGGGCCCTCTCGGTGAAATGTCATCCAATTAGCTTGCAAGCATGTGACTTGGTCACAAGGGATCACATATCACGGGAACGAGAAAAGAGTACTTATCAGTAACGAGGATGAACTAGGTATGCAGAGATACCGACGATCATAACCTCGGATAAGTAACATATCGTGAGACAAAGGGAAATTGGTATCGTATGTAAGTGGTTCATTCGATCGCAAAGTAATCGAGAAATATGTGGAGCCATATGAATTTCCAGATTCCTCTATTGGTTATTGTTGAGAAGTGTCTCGATCATGTCCGCATAATTCACGAACCATAGGGAGACACACTTAAGGATTCGACGTTGTTTGAGTAGTTATGGTATTATGAGAAAGAGACCGAATGTTGTTCGGAGTCTCGGATGGGATCCGGGATATCACGAGGAGATCCGAAATGGTCCGGAGAATAAGATTCATATAAGGAAAGTCCCGTTTCGGAGTAGCGGAATGGTTCCGGTGTTTTCATCGGGAACATTCTAGAAGGTCCTTAATGTCCCACTCCGGAGGGGAAGGGTACATGAATGTGTCATTACATATTGGAATGATTGCATCATGTACTAAGTGTTCTTGCTGTCCCAAATAAAGGATTTATTTAAATCCTAAATTGAAAAGTCAAACGGCTAGTTTGAAAGTCAAACGGCAGTTTTGGGAAGTGGGAAAAGAGGAGGATTGGTGGAGGCCGAGTTGGAGGAGGGTTCCTCCCCTTGGCCGGCGCACCTCCCAAGGCCGACTTGGGGAGGAACTCCTCCCCTTGGCCGCCGGCCCTCCCACCTATATAAGGAGGGGCAGGGCTCCCCTCCTAGTACACACAAGTTCCTATCCTCTAAACTAAACCCTAGACCTAAACCCCGGTTTAGAGCTATTTCGGTTTAGAGCCTTCTAATTGGTTTAGAGCCTTCTAATTGGTGTGTCTAATTACTAGACCACTAATAGCCTCTCTCATAAGCTCCACCATACCGCAGGCTTAAGCGAAGCCTGCGGATTTCCCTCTACTTAGGTACCACGCCGTCGTCTGCGGAATCACGAGGAGAGTGCTACAACCTCCACTTTCTTTGGAACAAGGAGAGGAAGGTCTTCGTCAGTACCGAACGTGTGACCGATCAAGGAGCGCCATGGGAACGCTGGCGCCGGAAGGATCGTCACGCGATCTTGAGATCGGAAAGAGTACGACTACATCACCCACGAGAATCTGCTCTCGTTAAACACTTTGGAATCTTCGAGGGTGAGTTATTCCATCGACTCGTTGCTACAATCTAGTAGATAGATCTTGGCTTGTTTGTTTGTATGCGATAGAAAATTTTTGTTTTCCATGCTACGAAACCCTACAAAGGGTATCGAGCCGTGTCTATATGTAGATCTGTTGACGAGTAGAACACAATGGTCATTGTGGGCGTTGATGCTTTATTGTAGATTGCTTTTTGTGTACTTTGCATCTTGCGGTATGTTGGGATGAAGCGGCCGCTAACCTTACATGACATCGTTCATGAGACTTGCTCCACGCTTGACATGCAACTCGTATTGCATAAGTGGCTTTGCGGGTGCCTGTTTCTCCTAGCATAGTAAAGATCCAATTACAACGGGTGATCAACAATGCTAGTATCAATGTTGTGGTTCTTGTTCGTAAGTTAGAACGACACTTATTGAAAGCCCCAAACCACGTAAAATATGCAAAGAAAGTAGAGGCGTCTAACTTTGTTTTGCAGGGGTGTCGATATGTGATATGGCCATGATTGTGATTATATTTGATGTATGCAATGTTCCTTATTGTAAGTTGGCAACCGGCAGGAGCCATATGGTTGTCTTTAATTTCTGTTAAGACCTGCGTGTCTATTCAAAATAGTTGTAATAGTTGAAGCTGGTGGACGACAACCATGAAGAAGCATCATTGACCTTGATGCTATACCGGTGATGATGGAGATCATGTTCGTGCTTGAAGATGGAGATCGGAAGCACAAAGAAGAAAGGCCATATCATATCACATATTATGAATTGCATGTGATGTTAATCCTTTATGCATCTTGTATTGCTTAGTAGGCACGGTAGCATTATAAGATGATCCTCATGCACATAAATTTCAAGTTCTAAAGTGTTCACCCTTAGTATGCACCGTTGCCAAAGCTTGCGCGAAGCACCACGTGATGATCGGGTGTCTTTGATTCATGGTGAATACAACGTAAGCAAGCCAGATTTGCTTATGCGGTAGCTAAGGTTTGATCTTGACGAGCCTAGCATGTACAGACATGGCCTCAGGAACACGGATCGCCGAAAGGTAAAGCATGAATCATATAGTAGATATGATGAACATGATGATTGTTCGCCATTGAAACTATATCAACTCTCGTGATGATCGGTGTTGATGTAGTGGATTTGGTTCGTGTGATCACTAAAACAATGTGAGGGATGTTGTTTTGAGTGGGAGTTCACCTAGTTTAATTTCATTAATTAATTTGAACTCAATTTGTCATAAACTTAGTCTAAACTATTGCAAATATGTTGTAGATCAATGGCACCCCTACCATCAATTTTAATGCGTTCCTAGAGAAAGAAAAGTTGAAAAACAATGGAAGCAACTTCGCGGATTGGTTCCGCAATTTGAGGATTGTCCTCACAGCTGGTAATTTGACCTATGTGCTGGATGCACCGCTAGGTGACCCACCTGCAGCTGATGCTACCGATGAAGTAAAGAATGTTTACCTCGCTCGGAAGAATCAGTACTCCATAGTTCAATGTGCTATCTTGTATGGTTTAGAATCGGAGCTTCAGAAAAGGTTTGAAGAGTCAGATCCATATGATATTGTCGAGGATCTCAAATTAATCTTTGAGACTCATGCGGCAATTGAAAGTTATGAAGCTTCTGAAAAGTTCTTTAACCGCAAGATGGAAGAGGGTAGCTCCGTCAGTGAGCATGTGCTTAAGATGTCCGGCATAAATAAACTTCAAAGTTTGGGTATAGTGATTCCTAATACTTTGGGGTTTACCGCATCCTCCAATCACTACCACCAAGTTACAAGAACTTTGTGATGAACTACAACATGCGTAACATGAACAAAGAGTTGCGAACTATTTGCTATGTTAAAATCTGCAGTGGAGATCAAGAAAGAGCACCAAGTGTTGATGGTCAATAAGACCACCAAATTCAAGAAAGGCAAGTCTAAGGAAGGGACACTTCAAGAAGGGTGGTAAGAAAGCTGCCACGGACGAAGAGGACCAAGGCTGGACCCAAGCCCGATCTCGAGTGCTTTCTTTGCAAGGGAGAAGGTCCTTTGGGCGGAATTGCCCAAAGTACTTGGCGGATTTGAAGAACGGCAACATCAAGAAGAAAGGTATATCGATATACATGTTATTGATGTGTATCTCACTAGTATTCTAGTAGTGCACGGTATTTGATCTTTGGTTGGTTGCTCATATTTGTAACTCAAACAGAGCTGCAGAATAAACGGAAGCTAGTGAAGAACGAGGTGACGGCGCGTGAGAAATGGATCAAAGGTTGATGTGATCGCGATCGACGCTACCTCTTCATCTACCATCGGGATTAGTTTTATACTTAAATAATTGTTATTTGGTGCTGCGTTAAGCATGAACATTATATCAGGATCTTGTTTATTAAGGCGGTTACTTGTTTAAATCCGAGAATAATGGTTGTTCGATTTATATGAGTAATATGTTTTATGCACATGCACCTTTGATAGATGGTCTATTCATATTGAATCTCGATAGTGGAAATACACATATCAACAACATTGAGGCTAAACGCTTGAAATCAGCGATAATTCGACCTATATGTGGCAATCGCTGTCTTGGTCACATTGGAGTGAAGCGTGTGAAGAAACTCCATTCGATGGACTTCTTGAATCACTTGATTTTGAATCACTTGAAAGATGCGAAGCATGTCGATGGGTAAAATGACTAAGACTCCATTTTACGGTATAATGGAGCGAGCTACGGACTTATTGGAAATCATACATACCGATGTGTGTGGTCCAATGAGTGTAGCATCGCAGTTGGTTATCGTTATGTTCTTACCTTCACGGATGACTTGAGTAGATATGGGTATATCTATTTCATGAAACATAAGTCCCAAACTTTCGAAGTTTAAGGAGTTTCAAAGTGAGGTAGAGAATCAACGTAACAAGAAGATTAAATTTCTACGCTCGATCGTGGAGGTGAATATCTAAGTTACGAGTTTGGCGAGCATTTGAAGAAATGTGGAATACTTTTCGATTGACACCGGGAACACCACACGTAATGGTGTGTCGAACGTCAGAATCGAACTCTCTTAGATATGGTTCATTCTATGATGTCACTTACAGATTTACCACTATCATTTTGGGGTTATGCATTAGAAACAGCCGCATTCACTTTAAATAGGGCACCATCTAAATCCGTTGAAACGACACCGTATGAATTATGGTTTGGGAAGAAACCTAAATTGTCGTTCCTTAAAGATTGGGGATCTGAAGCCTATGTAAAGAAGTTACAGCGGACAAGCTTGAACCCAAAGCGGAAAAATGCGTCTTCATAGGATACAGGAAACTATTGGGTATACCTTCTATCATAGATCCGAAGGCAAAATCTTCGTTGCCAAGAATGGATCCTTTCTAGAGGAATTTCTCTCGAAAGAAGTGATGGAAGGAACGTCGAACTCGACGTGGTTGTCGAACCTTCTCTCGAAATTGCGAGTAGCGCAGCACCGGAAGAAGTTCCTGTGGTGCCTGCACCAATAAGAGAGGAAGCTAATGATGGTGATCATGAAACTTCGGTTGAAGTTGCTACAGAGCCTCGAAGGTCAACGAGAACTCGTACCACTCCAGATTGGTATGATTCCGTTATGAATGTCATGTTGGTGGACAACACCGATGACCCCGAGACATATGAGGAAGCGATGATGCCCAGCCTGCATTCCAATAAATGGCAAGAAGCCATGAACCGAGATTGGATCCATGTACGAAAACCAAGTATGGACTTTGGTGGACTTACCAGATGGCGGAAGGCTGTCGAGAACAAATGGATTTTCAAGAAGAAAACAGATGTCGATGGTAATGTTATCGTCTATAAAGCTCGACTTGTCGCAAAAGGGTTTCGACAAATTCAAGGAGTTGACTACGATGAGACTTTCTCACCATGGAAGCTAAAATCTGTGAGGATTATGTTAGCAATCGCTGCATATTATGATTATGAGATATGGCAGATGGATGTCAAAACAGCATTCCTCAATGGAGACATTGATGAAGAGTTATATATGATACAACCCAAAGGTTTTGTCGATCCTAAAGATGCTAACAAGGTATGCAAGCTTCAACGGTCCATCTATGGATTGAAGCAAGCATCCCGAAGTTGGAATCAACGTTTTGATAAGGTAATCAAAAGTTTTGGTTTTATACAAACTTATGGAGAAGCTTGTATTTACAAGAAAGTGAGTGGGAGCTCTGTAGCATTCTTAATACTGTATGTGGATGACATATTGTTGATTGGGAACTATGTAGACCTTCTTAATAGTGTCAAAGAGTATTTGAATAATAGTTTTTCAATGAAGGATCTTGGCGAAGCAGCTTACATATTAGGCATAAAGATTTATAGAGATAGATCGAAACGCCAAATATCATTGTCACAAAGTACATATTTGGACAAAGTTCTAAAGAGGTTTGAAATGGAAGATAGCAAGAAAGGGTTCTTGCCCATGTTGCCCAATACGACCTTGAGTAAAACTCAAAGTCCGACATGGCAGAAGATAGAGAAAGGATGAGTAAGACTCCCTATGCCTCAGCCATAGGATCTCTAATGTATGCCATGCTATGTACTAGACCCGACATCGCATATGTTGTTAGTCTAACTAGCAGATATCAAAGTGATCGAGTGGATCATTGGACAACGGTCAAAAACATCCTTAAGTACTTGAGAAGAACTAAGGATATGGTTCTTTCTTATGGAGGTGATGAACAGCTCGTTGTTAATGGTTACACCGATGCTAGTTGGAACACCGATCCGGATGATTCTAAATCACAATCTGGATACGATTTATTTTGAATGGTGCAGATTAGCTGGAGGAGTGCAAAGCAAAGCGTTGTGGCGAGATCTTCAACTGAATCGGAATACATGGCTGCCCGGAGGCTTCACAAGAAGCGATATGGATGAAAGAGTTCATTACAGAGCTGGGTGTGGTTCCAAGTGCTGGACCCAATGTCTATCTACTATGATAACATGGGCGCCATAGCCAATGCGCAAGAACCAAGGTCACACAAGAAGCTGAAGCATATCAAGCTGCGTTTCCACGCTATTCGAGAACATATCCAGGATGGGGATATAAAGATTTGCAAAGTACACACAGATCTGAATGTGGCGGATCCGTTGACTAAACCTCTCCCGAGGGCAAAACATGACCAACACCAAACTGCCATGGGTGTTCGGTACATTACCATGTAATCTAGATTAGATGACTCTAGTGCAAGTGGGAGATGTTGGAGATATGCCCTAGAGGCAATAATAAATGTAGTTATTATTATATATCTTTGTGTTTATGATAAATGTTTATATTCATGCTATAATAGTATTAACAAGGAAACATTAATACTTGTGTGAATTATAAACTTAATTTGAAGTCCCTAGTAAAGCCTCTATATAATACTAGCTTGTTGGTTAATAGATGATTGTGGTTTCCCTATCATGAACATTGAGATGTTATTAACAACAAGATCATATCGTTAGGAGAATGATATGGTGGACATACTCCTATAGATAAGCGTAGCATAAAGATCAAGTCATTTCAATAGTTCAATTGCTATATGCTTTCTGATACATAGTAACCTAATTCCTTCGACCATGAGATCATGCATATCACCTTTCCGGATGGATGCTTTGATGTCATCAAACACCACACCGTATCAGTGTGGCTATAAAGGTGGCATTGAGTGTTCGGAAAGTATTGGTTGAAACACATGGATCATGAGTGGGATTTGTCCATACATATGACGGATAGATATTCTCTTTGCCCTCTCGGTGAAATGTCATCCAATTAGCTTGCAAGCATGTGACTTGGTCACAAGGGATCACATATCACGGAACGAAAAGAGTACTTATCGATGTGAGGATGAACTAGGTATGCGAGATACCGACGATCATAACCTCGGATAAGTAACATATCGTGAGACAAAGGGAAATTGGTATCGTATGTAAGTGGTTCATTCGATCAAAGTAATCGTGAGAAATATGGGAGCCATATGAATTTCCAGATTCCTCTATTGGTTATTGTTAGGAGAAGTGTCTCGATCATGTCCGCATAATTCACGAACCGTAGGGAGACACACTTAAGGATTCGACGTTGTTTGAGTAGTTATGGTATTATGAGAAAGAGACCGAATGTTGTTCGGAGTCTCGGATGGGATCCGGGATATCACGAGGAGATCCAGAATGGTCCGGAGAATAAGATTCATATAAGGAAAGTCCCGTTTCGGAGTAGCGGAATGGTTCCGGTGTTTTCATCGGGACCATTCTATAAGGTCCCGGAATGTCCCAAGCACTGAGGAGGGAAGGGTACATGAATGTGTCATTACATATTGGAATGATTGCATCATGTACTAAGTGTTCTTGTTGTCCCAAATAAAGGATTTATTTAAATCCTAAATTGAAAAGTCAAACGGCTAGTTTGAAAGTCAAGCAGCGCTTTTGGGAAGTGGGAAAAGAGGAGGATTGGTGGAGGCCGAGTTGGAGGAGGGTTCCTCCCCTTGGCCGGCGCACCTCCCAAGGCCGAGTTGGGGAGGAACTCCTCCCCTTGGCCGCCGGCCCTCCCACCTATATAAGGAGGGGCAGGGCTCCCCTCCTAGTACACACAAGTTCCTATCCTCTAAACTAAACCCTAGACCTAAACCCCGGTTTAGAGCTATTTCGGTTTAGAGCCTTCTAATTGGTTTAGAGCCTTCTAATTGGTGTGTCTAATTACTAGACCACTAATAGCCTCTCTCATAAGCTCCACCATACTCGCACCGGCTTAAGGCGAAGCCTGGGATTTCCCTCTACTTAGGTACCACGCCGTCGTCTGCCGAATCACGAGGAGAGTGCTACAACCTCCGCACTTTCTTTGGAACAAGGAGAGGAAGGTCTTCGTCAATTTAACGAACGTGTGACCATTGGGAGCGCCATGAACGGAAGGATCGTCTACGCGATCTTGAGATCGGAAGAGTACGACTACATCACCCACGAGAATCTGCTCTCGTTAAACACTTTGGAATCTTCGAGGGTGAGTTATTCCATCGACTCGTTGCTACAATCTAGTAGATAGATCTTGGCTTGTTTGTTTGTATGCGATAGAAAATTTTTGTTTTCCATGCTACGAACCCCTACACAATGGTCACCTGTTAAACTTTGATGGTATCTACACGCTTTTATTTCCTTAAAAAAATCTTTTTATAATATTTTACTCACATACATGTCCCTATCCATATATGTGCATACTAGAATGTTCGGACGAAGTACATAATAATAATAATGGACAAGCCATTTACGATGAGATTGATGAGGAAGCAAGGATATTAAGGGAACATCGTATGTATAGCTACACCTTCAATTTAAAATGTAACACTGTTTCTATAAAATTTTTTAATTATTGTTCATATACATCTATAGGTGTTGATTACGAATCGTTTCAACAAGAACCCCAAACTACTGAAGGAAACCCCATGAATGATGATATTGCCAATAGAATCTCTAAACCTACCAAGTAGACACCACGTACTTAGAAAGGTTCAAGACTGCAACCCTTTGTGGATCAATGCGGTTTCCATTCGAGGGCCTGCATTTCTTGTAGAAAAGGGAAAGTCGGTATATTCATTCCGGAGGTTCCCAAAGAATTGAAACGGCTGTGGACAAGTCAGGATGACGAGGATGCTATATATTTTAGAGAGCATATCCGCTACTTTAACTCCCACTTCTCATTCACGAGTCTTGGAGTTACACTTGATCATGAGTAAGCATGCGCAGAACTGCAACTATACATTCAAGTGCACATGACATGTTGTACTATAAAATTGATGATCGGTGCGGCGGTAATGGGCCACATCATTTGCAACTTTATATTTATGACGGCGATGAAACCTTGTCTCATAGGGTCCTCAGGTCTCCTGATCTTAATTTAGACCTCATTCGGAAAATATTGAGGATACTTGAGCACAACCCTTATGTGCAGACTTTCAAAACTATCGGTTTTTTTTCAAATCTAGATGAGTACAAGATTGAGCTGAACACAAATATAACCCTAGATCAACGCCGGTACAATTCACCCACTACTTGAAGTTGCTGCAATATGGGTTGAAGGAATGACCCCACAAACCGCTTGACAGTGTTGTTGTGCATGCTAAAGGAGGCCCCTTGTATATTAGGGCATACTATGGGTGCTACGATCCATTGGCATATCCACTATTTTTCCGGGTAGAAACAGGTGAATCGAAGATTCCATATATTGAGCCCCCTAATCAGACACCTCACAATTCTGATTTACTCACATGTGTTCAATTGTTCAATGTCCTGACTTTATTATTACTGGATTGTTATACTTAAATGGTCATGCATATCTATTATATTATTCACGTAATTTCATTCCAGATCCACTTGGTACGTCTACGCCAAGAAGACCAGGCCACCGATCTACGAGCAAGATGAATACAATACTACTGATTTGCCGGTATGATAATCATTGATGCTTTAAATAATTTACAAACAGCATTCTGAATTATTCTGTTTCTAAACCATTCTATATATAGATGACATCGTTGACAACCAATTGAAGGATGTAATCGAGTTTGCACAATCCACCAGATTTGTGAGCGCAAGGGAGTACTACTGCTTCAAGTTGCAAGTCCGCAAAAATCTCTTTAACATCATCTTGTTCGGGGGTCGCCTCTTCCAACAATGGGATGTTGATATGTATATCAAGATAAAAACTATGAGGCTTGATTGGTAATCGAAGCCAAGCAATCAGAAGATTATACGAGCTGACCTCTACCAGGTAACACCACCATATTATAATTGGTTTGTTAATGTTTCTAAACAATCGTTAAAATGTCCTCATTTAAGTGTTTTGTTTACCCTATAGGGTCTGGTTGACACTATTGTTGCTGGAGAGGCACGTGGTGATCGGATTGGCAAGAGAATTGTGCTGCCACGGAGTTTCCCAGGCGGTGACAGAGATATGCAGAGGAGGTTCCTAGATGCAATGGCTATAGTACAGCGTTGGGTTAAACCAGACTATTTTATCACAATGACTTGCAATCCATATTGGGAGGAGATAACAGAGAAACTATTGCCAGGTCAACTACCACAAGATCGTCTAGACCTTGTGGCAAGAGTTTACAAGGCTAAGCAGCGCGATATGATGGATTTATTGACCAAAGGGAAACATTTTGGAGAAGTCGCTGCTTATGTACATGTCACCGAGTTTCAAAAAAGAGGTCTCCCGCACGAGCATATCCTTCTAATAATGAAATCAGATAGCAAGTTAAAAACCCCAGATGACTATGACCGTGTGATATCTGCAGAGATACCTGACAAAGAGAAGTATCCTGTCCTACATGATCTGGTCGTCAAACACATGTTGCATGGGCCTTGTGGTGAGTTGAAAAAAAATTGTCCTTGCATGATTGATGGACAGTGCCGTTTTCACTATCCTCGACAGTTTTGTACCACGCAGCAGGGAAAAGATTCATATCCCATCTATAGAAGGAGGGTTGATGGGTGTGTAGCTAAGATTAGAGGAGTGAAACTGGACAATAGATGGGTGGTCCCTTACAACCCATTTCTTCTCATGCGTTATAACTGCCACATAAATGTGGAAGCTTGCTCGAGCATCAAGGCGGTCAAGTATTTGTTCAAGTACATCTACAAAGGGCATGATAAAACATCCTTCGCATTCGAGAAAGATGTCATCAATGACGGGGGAATCATCAATGAAATTCGTCAATACAGAGATGCACGCTATGTATCTCCTCCAGAGGCTATTTATAGGATTTTCGGATTCCGCATGTTTGGTGTCAGTCCGTCTGTTCTACAACTGCAGCTTCATTTGCCCAACATGCATACTATTGCGTTTAAAGCCGGTGATAATCTAGAAGATGTTGTCGCTCGGCCATCTTCATCTAAATCCATGCTTACCGAGTACTTTGAGATGAACCGGAAGTATTTGGAGGCACGGAAATGGTTGTATAGAGAGTTTCCAGAACAATATAGGTGGATCGCTGGAGATAAGAAGTGGCAGAAGAGACAAAATAAGAAATCACAGATTGGACGACTTGTGTATGCACACCCTGCTGAAGGAGAGAGGTACTACTTGCGGGTGCTCCTAAGTCATGTCCGAGGTGCTACTTCATTTGATGACTTAAAAACAGTAAATGGCAATCTATGCGGTTCATTCAAAGAGGCGTGTGAGCACTTAGGCCTCATTGAGCACGACAGGTCCTCGATGATGCATGATGAGGCAGCCACATTTCGGATGCCTTGTGTTCTTAGGCGGTTGTTCGCAATTATATCGGTATTCTGCGAGGCACAATCCGACAGTTGTGGGATAAACATTTTGCATCGATGTCTAAGGATTACCGCCTCAACCAATGCAATGAGGCGGCACTTGAGCAGATGGTCCTAAGAGATATCAGAGATCTTGTGCAATCCATGGGGAAGAATATTAAAAGCTATGGACTTCCAGATTTGGTTGAGACAGACGGTTCTTCTAATGAGGGTATTTTAATAATTACCGTTGGAAATACAATTGATCGTAACTATAAAATATAATAGATTTTTGTTTGTTGCTCTTAGCAAGGTGATGCCCACATTTATTTGGAGGAAGTAGAGAGCTACGCATCATAAGCCCAACTATTGGTATAGCCCACTTTAAAGTCGGTTTGCCTAACCAAATAGATTTCACGCTTATAAAAACTATTGTGCGTGGGGTATAAGAAAAGAGCAAAAAACGTGGGCCTGAGATAAAAGCGTGATACACATCATTGTCACGATCTCGTAGGGTTTTGCAGGGGACCGTCGAACCCCTTTCATCGTCCTCACGATCTCTTGCATCCCCACTCTCCACCTCGCCTCCTCCATCATAGGTCTCTCAGATCAAGACGCATAGCGCAAGTGGTGCATCATTCTCAATGTCTGCGCCACCATCCCCAATCGCCTCTACAGATCAATCTCCAACCGTAGTCGGTACTATTGTCCATGCTATCAACATGGTAATGATGAATTTTTGTAACTTCATCATATGCAAGGTTCGTATCTAAAAGTGCTATAATTGGGTTTTCAGGAAAACATCGACGATGGAGCAAAGGACAATGATATAGATGAATATATAAGCCTCGAGTCGACAAATGCGATACAACAAGGCAGTACAGAGGATACACAAAATATGCAGATTGAAGAAGTCATAACCACAGATGAGAACACAAACCCTAAGTCAACGAAGGCCATACAAGAAGAAGCCATTACAGAGGATCCACAATATATGCAGATTGAAGAGTTGAAAACCAAAGATGAGCATACAAACCCCCAATCTACAAAGGCGAGATTTCTATTCACATGTATTTTATTCTAATTTTGACGGCACAGAAAATATACATGTATTTTTTATATAATATAATATAATATATGTATGTTTCATACTCTCCTTTTATAACATTAGAACTTTATACATAGTGCAAATTATATTATTATGTATTCCATCTCTACTACTAATAAAGCCACGAACACGAACTTTGCTACAAACACCCCGAACAGACATATACAGCCACTTACAACCAAACGATATCTCCATCCAACAGCGGTACGTGATCCTAACTACTAGCACAGGTGCGCATAGCAATAAGCTCGACTGACCGTTTCTCGACGCGTAACAACACACCCGTGCATTCTTGGCTAAAATAGACTTGGCTAAAAATGGACATACGGAAACAATCACACCCAGGACTGACACTGGTATCCCTAAACTAGCGCCTCCTAGGTCGCCATTGTCGGCACCATCCTACTCCATCGCCGCCATCGCCATCGCCGTCCATCGCCGTGCCGCCATCAAACGCATTCTGTGCCGCCATCACCGCTTTCGCCGCCCTTCGCGAATCGTCGCTGCCGCCATCAAACGCCTTCCTGTGCCGCCATCATCGCCTTCGCCGCCATCATCATCAAGTGCCTTCCTCGACGACTCCATCGCCACACTTGATGGCACCATAGCCGCCATCACCGCGTTCACCGCCGTCATCATCAAGCGCCTTCCTGGACGACTCCATCGCAGCAACGACTTCTCGCAATGCGCCATCGACGCCATCTGACGCACGACATTGACGCCACTATCATTGCCGCTTTCGCTTCTTGCAGACGCACCGTCGGGTGTCAGCGCCCATCGCCTACTCCAGATTGGCCATCCTGTAAAAGGTGATAATACAATCTTTTAGAAGATTGATAGGTAAAGAATATGCAACACCACCATATCATGACATTCTACATATTCATGAGATGCATATTCACGTGATGTGAACAACCAACGGTATGTCGTTTCCAACTCATGAAGCGCGCACCCATTTCAGGATATAAGCAACACCCGACCTTTGGGTAATATTAGCAACCAATGAAAATGAGCACTTCTATTTTATCATGTATAGTGAACAATATTTGTGTTTTACTGCTAAATAACGGTATGTATGTCTACAGACCCAAGAGAATTGAAAAGGATTAGAGACAGAGAATATTATGCACGACATGCAGATGATATCCGAAAACGACGACGTGATGCCCTACAAAACAAACCTGCTTCATCAAATCTGCTTAGTAATGAGCAAATGATGCCTCCTGCTCCTGCCAACATCAATGTCCAAGAAAACAAAGCACAAACACCGATATCTCTTGGTAACGATGATCAACTACTTGGTAATGATGATCTCTACTACTAATAAAGCCACGAACACGAACTTTGCTACAAACACCCCGAACAGACATATACAGCCACTTACAACCAAACGATATCTCCATCCAACGGTACACAGTATCCTAACTACTAGCCTGGGTGCGCATAGCAATAAGCTCCGACGGACTGTTCTCTGACGCAGAACAACACACCCGCGCTTTACTATTGGCTAAAAATAGACTTGGCTAAAAATGGACATACGGAACAATCACACCCAGGACCTGACTGGTATCCCTAAACTAGCGCCTCCTAGGTCGCCATTCTTTGCACCATCCTACTCCATCGCCGCCATCGCCGCCGCCCATCGCCGCTGCCGCCATCAAACGCATTCTGTGCCGCCATCACCGCTTTCGCCATTGCCCTTCGCCGCAATCGTCATTGCCGCCATCAAACGCCTTCCTGTGCCGCCATCATCGCCTTCGCCGCCGTCATCATCAAGTGCCTTCCTCGACGACTCCATCGCCACACTTGATGGCACCATAGCCGCCATCACCGCGTTCACCGCCGTCATCATCAAGCGCCTTCCTGGACGACTCCATCGCAGCAACGACTTCCTCGCGGTGCCATCGACGCCATCCCGACGCATTTACATTGACGCCACTATCATTGCATCAAGATCGCATCGCCCGTCGGGTCGCAGCGCCCTCCATCGCCTACTCCAGATTGGCCATCCTGTAAAAGGTGATAATACAATCTTTTAGAAGATTGATAGGTAAAGAATATGCAACACCACCATATCATGACATTCTACATATTCATGAGATGCATATTCACAGGACAGTGAACAGCCAACTGGTATGTCGTTTCCAACTCGCGAAGGGGCGCGCACCCCATTTCAGGATATAAGCAACACCCGACCTTTGGGTAATATTAGCAACCAATGAAAATGAGCACTTCTATTTTATCATGTATAGTGAACAATATTTGTGTTTTACTGCTAAATAACGGTATGTATGTCTACAGACCCAAGAGAATTGAAAAGGATTAGAGACAGAGAATATTATGCACGACATGCAGATGATATCCGAAAACGACGACGTGATGCCCTACAAAACAAACCTGCTTCATCAAATCTGCTTAGTAATGAGCAAATGATGCCTCCTGCTCCTGCCAACATCAATGTCCAAGAAAACAAAGCACAAACACCGATATCTCTTGGTAACGATGATCAACTACTTGGTAATGATGAAGATCAACTACTGCATACGCCCCTTGTGTTTTGATATACTTTCTAATACTGTTTTCATCTATATGCATATCCTAAAGAGATAAAGAGGCAAAAGGCAAGATTGTATTATGCACAAAATAGAGAGCAAATTTTGATGCGACAACGACAATCCCGTGAACGAAAAAAAGAAGCTGCCGCGCTCCTGAACATAGACGACACTTCGACACCTACAATAGCTACAGGACAATCAACTGTCACAGAACTACCCAAAATAACATCTGCAGGTTCTCTACTACCACAACTATTGATTGAATGTTTATAGTTTGTCAATTGTTAATTCTATGTGCAATATTCTTACAGATTTATCAACTATACCAGAATCATCTATGTCACTTGGAGGTATCCCCCAGAGAATGAGAATAATGTGACTGACGAAAACGAGGGCAATTGGATGCACAGGAATGATGCATACCAAATGCAAAAAATTGCAGGAAGGATGAGAGCAGTTGCTGTGCCTCTTTGTCATAATAATCCAGAAAGAACAAAACACAATACACAACCCCTCACACAATTGTCAGGTGTTGAAATACCCCAATTGAGAAGAACCGTCAACTTACACACCTCGGGTCACACATTTGAAAAATCAGGTTAGTACATAGATTTGTTTATACTGCATATATTCGATTGTGTTTAATTGGACTTAATGTGAATGCTCTTTTCTTTTTTACTCATTTCGAGGTCCTTTTTATGCCTCCAATCAACCTCAAATGATCCAAGAAAATTATGAGAGTCAACATTTGTACAGTACTACTGACTACCCTACATCTATGCATTCTACAGAGGTGCCTAGAAAGGAAAATATTGGTATGTACTCTAATGCTAATATCAATATTTATGTAAATTTTTATGTCATTTTATTGATCGTACCACATTTACTACCATTTGATTTCTCATTCGCTGGAATTGATGTACAATTGCCATAACAGGTACCGACCAATGGTCACCTGTTAAACTTTGATGGTATCTACACGCTTTTATTTCCTTAAAAAAATCTTTTTATAATATTTTACTCACATACATGTCCCTATCCATATATGTGCATACTAGAATGTTCGGACGAAGTACATAATAATAATAATGGACAAGCCGCAGACGATGAGATTGATGAGGAAGCAAGGATATTAAGGGAACATCGTATGTATAGCTACACCTTCAATTTAAAATGTAACACTGTTTCTATAAAATTTTTTAATTATTGTTCATATACATCTATAGGTGTTGATTACGAATCGTTTCAACAAGAACCCCAAACTACTGAAGGAAACCCCATGAATGATGATATTGCCAATAGAATCTACGGAAACCTACCAAGTAGACACCACGTACTTAGAAAGGTTCAAGACTGCAACCACTGTGGATCAATGCGGTTTCCATTCGAGGGGCCTGCATTTTGCTGTAGAAAAGGGAAAGTCGGTATATTCATTCCGGAGGTTCCCAAAGAATTGAAACGGCTGTGGACAAGTCAGGATGACGAGGATGCTATATATTTTAGAGAGCATATCCGCTACTTTAACTCCCACTTCTCATTCACGAGTCTTGGAGTTACACTTGACCGCGGAGTAAGCACTGCGGCAGGAACTGGCAACTATACATTCCGTGCACATGACATGTTGTACTATAAAATTGATGATCTGGTGCCTGGCAGTAATGGGCCACATCATTTGCAACTTTATATTTATGACGGCGATGAAACCTTGTCTCATAGGGTCCTCAGGTCTCCTGATCTTAATTTAGACCTCATTCGGAAAATATTGAGGATACTTGAGCACAACCCTTATGTGCAGACTTTCAAAACTGTCGGTTCTTTTTCAAATCTAGATGAGTACAAGATTGAGCTGAACACAAATATAACCCTAGATCAACGCCGGTACAATTCACCCACTACTTCGGAAGTTGCTGCAATATGGGTTGAAGGGAATGACCCCACAAACTGCTTCGACAGGAGTGTTGTTGTGCATGCTAAAGGAGGCCGTCCCTTGTATATTAGGGCATACTATGGGTGCTACGATCCATTGGCATATCCACTATTTTTCCCCGGTGGGGAAACAGGCTGGAATCGGAAGATTCCATATATTGAGCCCCCTAATCAGACACCTCACAATTCTGATTTACTCACAGGTGTTCAATTGTTCAATGTCCTGACTTTATTATTACTGGATTGTTATACTTAAATGGTCATGCATATCTATTATATTATTCACGTAATTTCATTCCAGATCCACTTGGTACGTCTACACGCCAAGAAGACCAGGCCACTGATCTACCTGAGCAAGATGAATACAATACTACTGATTTGCCAGCAGGTATGATAATCATTGACAGTTTTAAATAATTTACAAACAACATTCTGAATTATTCTGTTTCTAAACCATTCTATATATAGATGACATCGTTGACAACCAATTGAAGGATGTAATCGAGTTTGCACAATCCACCAGATTTGTGAGCGCAAGGGAGTACTACTGCTTCAAGTTGCAAGTCCGCAAAAATCTCTTTAACATCATCTTGTTCGGGGGTCGCCTCTTCCAACAATGGGCTGTTGATATGTATATCAAGATAGAAACTATGAGGCTTGATTGGTACTCGAAGCCAAGCAATCAGAAGATTATATGAGCTGACCTCTACCAGGTAACACCACCATATTATAATTGGTTTGTTAATGTTTCTAAACAATCGTTAAAATGTCCTCATTTAAGTGTTTTGTTTACCCTATAGGGTCTGGTTGACACTATTATTGCTGGAGAGGCACGTGGTGATCGGATTGGCAAGAGAATTGTGCTGCCATGGAGTTTCCCAGGCGGTGACAGAGATATGCAGAGGAGGTTCCTAGATGCAATGGCTATAGTACAGCGTTGGGGTAAACCAGACTATTTTATGACAATGACTTGCAATCCATATTGGGAGGAGATAACAGAGAAACTATTGCCAGGTCAACTACCACAAGATCGTCCAGACCTTGTGGCAAGAGTTTACAAGGCTAAGCAGCGCGATATGATGGATTTATTGACCAAAGGGAAACATTTTGGAGAAGTCGCTGCTTATGTACATGTCACCGAGTTTCAAAAAAGAGGTCTCCCGCACGAGCATATCCTTCTAATAATGAAATCAGATAGCAAGTTAAAAACCCCAGATGACTATGACCGTGTGATATCTGCAGAGATACCTGACAAAGAGAAGTATCCTGTCCTACATGATCTGGTCGTCAAACACATGTTGCATGGGCCTTGTGGTGAGTTGAAAAAAAATTGTCCTTGCATGATTGATGGACAGTGCCGTTTTTACTATCCTCGACAGTTTTACAGCCACACGCAGCAGGGAAAAGATTCATATCCCATCTATAGAAGGAGGGTTGATGGGTGTGTAGCTAAGATTAGAGGAGCGAAACTAGACAATAGATGGGTGGTCCCTTACAACCAATTTCTTCTCATGCGTTATAACTGCCACATAAATGTGGAAGCTTGCTCGAGCATCAAGGCGGTCAAGTATTTGTTCAAGTACATCTGCAAAGGGCATGATAAAACATCCTTCGCATTCGAGAAAGATGTCATCAATGACGGGGGAATCATCAATGAAATTCGTCAATACAGAGATGCACGCTATGTATCTCCTCCAGAGGCTATTTATAGGATTTTCGGATTCCGCATGTTTGGTGTCAGTCCGTCTGTTCTACAACTGCAGCTTCATTTGCCCAACATGCATACTATTGCGTTTAAAGCCGGTGATAATCTAGAAGATGTTGTCGCTCGGCCATCTTCATCTAAATCCATGCTTACCGAGTACTTTGAGATGAACCGGAAGTATTTGGAGGCACGGAAATGGTTGTATAGAGAGTTTCCAGAACAATATAGGTGGATCGCTGGAGATAAGAAGTGGCAGAAGAGACAAAATAAGAAATCACAGATTGGACGACTTGTGTATGCACACCCTGCTGAAGGAGAGAGGTACTACTTGCGGGTGCTCCTAAGTCATGTCCGAGGTGCTACTTCATTTGATGACTTAAAAACAGTAAATGGCAATCTATGCGGTTCATTCAGAGAGGCGTGTGAGCACTTAGGCCTCATTGAGCACGACAGGTCCCTCGATGACTGCATGACTGAGGCAGCCACATTTCAGATGCCTTGTGCTCTTAGACGGTTGTTCGCAACTATACTGGTATTCTGCGAGGCAACAGAAATCCGACAGTTGTGGGATAAACATTTTGCATCGATGTCTAAGGATTACCGCCTCAACCAATGCAATGAGGCGGCACTTGAGCAGATGGTCCTAAGAGATATCAGAGATCTTGTGCAATCCATGGGGAAGAATATTAAAAGCTATGGACTTCCAGATTTGGTTGAGACAGACGGTTCTTCTAATGAGGGTATTTTAATAATTACCGTTGGAAATACAATTGATCAGAACTATAAAATATAATAGATTTTTGTTTGTTGCTCTTAGCAAGGTGATGCCCACATTTATTTGGAGGAAGTAGAGAGCTACGTACCGCCAAGCCCAACTATTGGTATAGCCCACTTTAAAGCTGACAGTTTGCCTAACCAAATAGATGTCACGCTTATAAAAAACTATTGTATGCGTGGGGTATAAGAAAAGAGCAAAAAAACGTGGGCCTGAGATAAAAGCGTGATACACATCATTGTCACGATCTCGCTGTAGGGTTTTGCAGGGGACCGTCGAACCCCTTCCATCGTCCCTCACGATCTCGCTGCTGCATCCCCACTCTCCTCCACCTCGCCGGCCTCCTCCATCATAGGTCTCTCAGATCACTGCACGCAACTGCAAGTGGTGCATCATTCTCAATGTCTGCGCCACCATCCCCACTGGCCTCTACAGATCAATCTCCAACCAGAGTCGGTACTATTGTCCATGCTATCAACATGGTAATGATGAATTTTTGTAACTTCATCATATGCAAGGTTCGTATCTAAAAGTGCTATAATTGGGTTTTCAGGAAAACATCGACGATGGAGCAAAGGACAATGATATAGATGAATATATAAGCCTCGAGTCGACAAATGCGATACAACAAGGCAGTACAGAGGATACACAAAATATGCAGATTGAAGAAGTCATAACCACAGATGAGAACACAAACCCTAAGTCGACGAAGGCCATACAAGAAGAAGCCATTACAGAGGATCCACAATATATGCAGATTGAAGAGTTGAAAACCAAAGATGAGCATACAAACCCCCAATCTACAAAGGCGAGATTTCTATTCACATGTATTTTATTCTAATTTTGACGGCACAGAAAATATACATGTATTTTTTATATAATATAATATAATATATGTATGTTTCATACTCTCCTTTTATAACATTAGAACTTTATACATAGTGCAAATTATATTATTATGTATTCCAGATACTAAGCGAGGAAGAATTACGTGGAATAGCCGACAAACATGAAGTAGAGAAAAAGAATATCATGGAGTTCACAGATTCCGACGTGACAAAGGCATGTTTTCTTTAACAATAGATATATTTCTTCCAAATAGTTTTTATTTAAATTATATTCTATCTTACATAACTACAATTCTTTGTAATCTTGTTCTCAGGAATTAACCAAATATGAAACAAGAAAACAAATGCTGCCAGCTCAGGACGAGGAATTAGCACAAAGGGCCGGCATGAAAGGGCCAGAAACTACAGGGGACAAGCTCACAATACCCGTGCACATAGACAAACCTATACGAAGGCATAACAAACCTAAGAAGGCACGAGACTACGTGGTGACTCCACAAGGCACGAAAAAAATCCTTCTATGCCATGCTTTTGCTACGTTAATTTTCTCTATACTACTAACAAATGTTATTAATTCCATCATGACAGATTATGCCTGCACTGTCGATGATTGGGGTGTGATTGAAAATATCAGAAACGAACCAAGCGAAAAAAAAATTAGTGAGCATCGACGATGCATATCTAAATAAGAAACAGTTAGTAGAACTTTTAAAACCAGGAGAATTCATTGGCGATGAAGTAAGAATATGGAGCTTTATGATAAGAAAGAGCTATTTTGATATAATTATCTATTATCTCCTATAACCAATGTATGTACTTCAAATTGTAGATCATAAACGCGTACATATGTTGCTTAAGTGCTACAGAGCATCTGCAGGTGAGGTCAGGTGGAAGTGTGTTCTTAGAGAATGCATGTATCTCAAAGATGATAAAGACCGGTAGCTGTCTAAGGGACGAAGCACCAGCATGGCTATTAAAAAGAGTCAAATCTTATTTGGAACATGATATGGTTAGTCTCAGTTTTGTGCATATTACTATGAATTCAATCAATGATGAATTTTTGTCTATATGGAACCTAAACTAACAAAAATCCTTTTTTTCAGATATACGTTCCAATAAACATTGATGACTTTCATTGGTACCTAGCAGTTATAAATACTACAAAACGATGTATCCAAGTGCTCGACTCGCTAGGCAGTAGAATGCACCGCAAAGATCTTGATGATATGGTTAGCAATTAGTTCCACTCCCGGATCTTTTGACAAGATGATTATATGTTATTCTTGGCTTCTAATGCTGATACTTTGTCATTTATGCCTTGCAAAAGCTCAAAGGACTGGAAAATGTATTTAAACTTGCATCATTTCAAATGGAGCTAAAATCAGATAAGTGAAAGGACTTAAACATCACAACATGGCAAAGGGAAGAGTGTATTAAGAGAAGCCTACAGACAGATGGGTAAACCTCCCGACTCAATGCTATCGATATTATGTGTTTTTCGTAAAGGTACAATCCAATGTGGAGGAGCATTAGCTGCGGCTTCTTCCATTACCTCAAACACAATATCGGCACATAAAAGTGGAAGCAAATATTTGGATGTTTCATAGCAACGTACCTTCTTTATCGTGCTTGATGGAGAGATGATAATTCCTTGCCCGTATATGAACTTTCCAAGGCCCCTTTCAAGATATTCATGAACTGCCGACACATCGCCACCTCCCTCCAGCAAATTTGCCATCCTGAAAAAATGTTAACATTACGACATTACGAAGCAATAAGCACATTGGGATAATAACTGAACTATAGACACAGCGACTATTGAGAATTAAAGGTTCAATGTACACACTGACCTTCAGTGACCTCTTCAGCTGGTGAACACATCTCTCAGTGATGTGTCATCCGTACGCCACGAAAGACAGGTGAAAAAGAAAACATACCAAGCCCTGATGATTAGACATGCTTCTGTAGACACGCATGAGAAGCTTAGCAAAAAACTCACCGCTAACAAAAAGCTTCGAGGACATGAAGCGGGCAGCGTTGAACATGATAGGAGCTGAGACAGTTGAGGCACTGCTCCTCTAAGCAGTTTGCCTCATGAGGCTTCTGAGCTTGCTGAAATCCACCATTGAGAAAGACTAAACCTGCACCGCCACATAGAACATTAGCTAGAGAACGAACCAAGTGGACAAACTGGGTTAACACTAGCAATCATTGGCATGGAACCTAAACAAGACGCTGCAAGTACAAATAATAAGTTCAGGAGACTCACGCCAGTTCTTCGGGATCTGAAAAGAATCATATAATGAACAGAGAAGTTCCTTTCCTATCCTCTCCAACCTAGATGTAGTAACCATAATGACCTTGTTTCAAGAAACCTGTAAAATAGAACCAGCATGGGTATTAAAGAGAGTCAAATCTTATTTGGAACACGATATGGTTAGTCTTAATTTTGTACATATTACTATGAATTCAGTTAAGGATGAATATTTTTCTATATGGAACCTAAGCTAACAAAAATCCTTTTTTCCAGATATTCGTTCCAATAAACATTGACAACTTTCATTGGTACCTAGCAGTTTTGGATTTTCTCAAGTTGTGGGATTAGTGCGGTTGGCGGCTGGAATGTTGTTGAAAAAAGGAAATTCTAAACTAAACAGCATTAGTGTCATATATCTATTGCTTTATCTATTCTACCAGGTTTTAGACATAGTAGTATGTAAGAAACCTTTCTTAGCCAGAATACAATGAGATCATTCAAATATTATGGTATAAAACCGTAAATTAAACTGTGAGAGACTGAAATAGCGTGCTACATATATTATCTAAAAAGCAGTTAACCATAGAGAATATCACCAAAGCACAGTCAAACATTATATCACCTAACTTGCTAGAACTGCTGAACAATAAATTAGATTGCTCAGTAAAGATAAGCAAAAATTAGCTATCTAAGTACTACATCTGACCTACAATAAAAATGTTGAAATATATATGTTCACTGATTGCTCTTAATGTCGGAACTCTCTTTCTCTCTACTAACTCAAGACTCAACTGGGATTTACAAGCATACTAAAAAGGTGAACTGGACAACCCGCCTAACTTCCCTACAAGTTTCCTTTAGAATCCATTCATTTCTTGGCCAATTCCTCATCCCGCATAAGAATCAACAAAAAACCGAAGAGCGGCTAGATTTTAGTTCCATGGACTATAGACCCACGTCCGTGTACTTGCAGGCTCAAATACTACAATTAGGTATCCGTACCAATAAATTCAACTTATTCGAGGGGCTTCCAAAAGAAAATTACCTTATGGAAGCCGAGTTTGGACGACAGGGAAGATATGTTGTCAGAGTGGGCGGACATACAGATGGTGTCGTGGTAGAGAAGCACCTCGGAGTCTGACTCCGCCTGCACTGTCATGTACTATGCCGACTCCCAGAGCACGAATGGACCTGCGGCGGAGGCACATAGACCAGTGATGGCGTCCTTCAGCCCTCGCTACAGTTCACCTGCTTTTCCCGCGGAATGAGGAGGCCACAACGCTTGGAGCCCTTGAAGGCGAGGTGGTCGTGGTCACCGATCCAGTGGAGACGGGTCCCGCGCATCAGCATCTGCTTCTTCCGACGACGCCCAGCGCTGGGTCACCCGCGAGCATCCCGAGCTCGAGCGCCTCCTCGGGCACTTCGGCGACCGGATTCGACGAGGAGGGGCCTCGCGCCGGCGATGGGAGGGGAAGGGTGGCCTGGCATGGTCGAGAGAGGGAGCTGTGACCAGCGAATGGGGAAAGGCGAGGAGACATGGGAGGAGGCGCAGCAGGGCGGTGGGGAGGTAGGTGACGTCTTTTGTCAAAGAGATTGTGAGGAGAATATAGAGTGAAGAACTAAGAGTGAGTGTGGAGGGTTATCCAAAAATTTTATCGACCGTGTCCGTTTCAGCTGTAATGACATCTTTTCGTAAGATTGATGTTGTCATATGAATTTAAAAAATAAAATGTTGGGTCATGATTATTTCATGGTTTGAAAAGTTCTATTATATAACTAATTACAAAAGTTAATAATTGTTTTTATTAAATATTAAGATTTGAACATAATAAAATTTCGTAATTAAGTAAGTCATCTTGTGGTCTTTGAATGTTAAATTGTAGATATTTTGTGTGACACTTTTTTTTGCCCTATATCATTATACATATTTGCAAATTTTATGTGAAGACATGTATGTGAATAGTGTGTTACTTTTGGACTCATGTTGTTGGACATGAGACCTAATTAAATGGCTCGATAAGAAAATGAGACGTGCGTTGCACGTGCACGTTTACTAGTTCTGAATAAACACGCTCAGATTCTTAAAAAAAATGAACACAGCTCAGGCGGAGGCCTCGCTGTAGGGCCGGCTTTTTTATCTGTTTTTTTCGCTGTCAGCTTTTTCTTTTTATCTCTGTACTTCTTTTTGAAACCGTTTTGTCTTTGTACTTGCTGTGATCCAAATTAGTTGACTCAGATTTATCTAGATTTGAATGTATCTAGTCTTATTTTAATGCTAGATACATTCAAATCTAGATAAAATCAAGTCAACTAATTTGAGTCGGATAAAACCGAGTACTTGATTTTGTGGTTTTTTTTGTGAGCGGCGATTCATACATTTTTTTCATTTTTATTATTTCAGCGGCGGCATAACTATACGAAACAAGACTAGCATGGAATTTTAATTGGTTTTCTTGATGCTTTTAAATATGTGAAGGTGACATTGGCTTCACCACTCACGCCGGCAATTCATCTTATTTCAATCAAATTGTAAGTTCTATTGTAAATTTCTTGGATTTTTGTATCTCTTTATTATATTTTTTCTGAATGTTTCTCCCTTTGATTTTTTATAGTTGTCACTGTTTATTGCTAGGGGTCATAAGACCCAAAACTTGTCATAGTCTATTTTTTGTTTTGTATGCGGAGTTAAATATAGAGAGTAGGATGATTATATATTGTCATTTTTTGTGTTTTTTATTGTTTTGTATGCTTCGAGCTGGTATTGTAGCCGATGGCATTGTATTTTTTTTTATTGATTTTTGTTTTGTTGATCGATGGTGGCGGCACTTGTCATGCTTTTTGCCATTTGTCTTGTTAGACTCTGGTGATATGAAATGGCTAAGTAGAGTCATGTATGTTGATGTTCATTGGTCAGGACCTAAGGAGAAAGAGATGAACGAGGAAGGGATTGGTTGATGGCGACCTGAATCCCTTCTTATTCTTCTACCCCATCTGTTGTTGTTCTTTTTTACCCAATAATTTGAATAATATGAAGCTCTCCACACCCCTACGCCTCCTACGACTTAATACAATCACAACCTGGTTGTAACCTTAAAGCCATTTGCAACAAACTTGCAACTAAATCTAGTTGCAACTTGATCGCAATTGGCCTTTTATTTGTATGGCTTTGTGACTTAATCTAGTTGAAACTCGCTTGCAACTAACCCTCTATCTGTCTGGCTTTGTGACTTAAGTTAGTTTGCAACTTGTTCGCAACGGACCCTCTATTTGTTTGGCTTTGTGACTTAAGTCAGTTACAACTTTAGTCGCTACTCACCCTCTATATGAATGGTTGGGCCAGTTGCAACTTGATTGCAACTAGGGCCCCGTCGAAGGTTAGTTGCAACTTGATTGCAACTAGGCCTCGTCGAGGGGCCAGTTGCAACTTCATTGTAACTTGGGCCCTATCGAGGGGTTAGTTGCAACTTGACTGCAACTGAGCCCCGTCGAGGGCTAGTTGCAATTTGACTGCAACGAGGGGCCCAGTTGCAACTTGAGGGGCCAGTTACAACTTGATTGCAACTGGGGCCCCGTCGAGGGGCCAGGTGCAACTTGATTGCAACTAGGCCCCTTTCAAGGGGTCAGTTACAACTTGATTGCAACTCGGATCTCGTCGAGGGGGCCAGTTGTAACTTGATTGCAACTCGGGCCTTGTCGAGGGGGCCAGTTACAACTTGATTGCAACTCGGGCCTTGTCGAGGGGGTCAGTTGCAACTTGATTGCAACTGGGACCTCGTCGAGGGGGGCAGTTGTAACTTTATTGTAACTGGGGCCTCGTCAAGGCGGCCAGTTGCAACTTGATTGCAACTAGGGCCCTGCTGAGGGTCTAGTTGTAACTTGATTGCAATTGGGCCCCTAGTTGCAACTTGATTGCAACTAGGGCCCCGTCGAAGGCCAGTTGCAACTAGATTGCAACTAGGGCCTTGTCGAGGGGGCCCAGTTACAACTTGATTACAACTGGGGCCTCGTCGAGGGGGGCGGTTGCAACTTGATTGTAACTGGGGCCTCGTCAAGGCGACCAGTTGCAACTTGATTGCAACTAGGCCCCTGCTGAGGGTATAGTTGCAACTTGATTGCAACTGGGCCCCTGTCGAGGGGCCAGTTGCAACTTGATTGCAACTACGGCCCCGTTGAAGGCGAGTTGCAACTTGATTGTAACTAGGGCCTCGTCGAGCGGGCCAGTTGCAACTTGATTACAACTGGGTTCCTGTCGAGGGGCCAGTTGCAACTTGATTACAACTGGGTTCCTGTCGAGGGGCCAGTTGCAACTTGATTGCAACTAGGGCCCCATCGAAGGCTAGTTGCAACTTGATTGCAACTAGGGCCCCGTCGAAGGCTAGTTGCAACTTGATTGCAACTAGGCCCCATCGAGGGGCTAGTTGCAAGTTGATTGCAACTAGGGCCCCGTCGAAGGCTAGTTGCAACTTGATTGCAACTAGGGCCCCGTCGAAGGCTAGTTGCAACTTGATTGCAACTAGGGCCCCGTCGAAGGCTAGTTGCAACTTGATTGCAACTAGGCCCCATCGAGGGGCTAGTTGCAACTTGATTGCAACTGAGCCCCCGTCGAGGGCTAGTTACAACTTGACTGCAACGAGGGGCCTAGTTGCAACTTGATTGCAACTAGGCCTCGTCGAGGGGCCAGTTGCAACTTCATTGTAACTTGGGCCCTGTCGAGGGGTCGATTGCAACTGATCGCAAATCGAGCCGTCGAGGGCTAGTTGCAACTTGAGGGGCCAGTTGCAACTTGAGGGGCCAGTTGCAACTTGATTGCAAATTGATTGCAACTGGGGCCCCGTCGAGGGGCCAGGTGCAACTTGATTGCAACTAGGCCCCTTTCAAGGGGCCAGTTGCAACTTGATTGCAACTTGATTGCAACTGGGGCCCCGTCGAGGGGCCAGGTGCAACTTGATTGCAACTAGGCCCCTTTCAAGGGGTCAGTTGCAACTTGATTGCAACTCGGATCTCGTCGAGGGGCCAGTTGCAACTTGATTGCAATTAGGCCCCAGTCGAGGGTCGAGTTGCAACTTGATTGCATCTAGGGGGTCGTCGAGGTGCCAGTTGCAACTTGATTGCAAATAGGACCCTGTCGAGGGGCCAGTTGCAACTTGATTGCAACTGGGGCCCCATCGAGGGGTCAGTTGCGACTTGATTGCAACTGGGGCCCCGTCGAGGGGTCAGTTGCAACTTGATTGCAACATGCTTGTAACTGAGCCCCCATTGAGGACCAGTTGCAACTTGACAACAATTAGGCCCCTGTCGAGGGGTCAGTTGCAACTTGATTGCAACTAGGCCCCTTTTGAGGGTCTAGTTGCAACTTGATTGCAACTGGGCCCTCGTCGAGGCAGGGGGCAGTTGCAACTCGATTGCAACTAGGGCCTCGTCGAAAGCCAGTTGAAGGAGGCAGTTGCAACTTGATTGCAACTAGGCCACGTCAAGGGTCTAGTTGCAACTTGATTGCAACTAGGGCCCCGTCGAGGGTCGAGTTGCAACTTGATTGCAACTAGGGCCCCGTCGAGGGTCGAGTTGCAACTTGATTGCAACTAGGTCCCCGTCTAGGGGCTAGTTGCAACTTGATTGCAACAAGGCCCCCTTTCGAGGGGCCAGTTTCAACTTGATTGCAACTTGGGCCCCATCGAGGGTCTAGTTGCAATTATTGCATCTAGGCCCATGTCGAGGGGCCAGTTTGCAACTTGGGCCTCGTCGAGGGAGCTAGTTGCAACTGGGGCCTCATCGAAGGCTAGATGAAACTTTCTTGTAACTGAGCCCATGGTGAGGGGCCAGTTGCAACTTGATGAAAACTAGGGCCCCGTCGAGATTGCAACTGGGTTCCCATCGAGGGGCGAGTTGCAACTTGATTGCAACTGGGACCCTGTCGAGGGGCTAGTTGCAACTTGATTGCAACTGGCGCCCCGTCGAGGGTCGAGTTACAACTTAATTGCAACTGGGACCCCGTCGAGAGGTCAGTTGCAACTTGATTGCAACATTCTTGTAACTGAGCCCCCGTCGAGGGCTAGTTGCAACTTGACTGCAACTAGGCCCGTGTCGAGGGACAAGTTGCAACTTGATTGCAACTGGGGCCCCGTTGAGGGGCCAGTTGCAACTTGATTGCAACTACACCCCTATCGAGGGGTCAGTTGCAACTTGATTGCAACTAGGGCCCCATCGAGGGTCTAGTTGTAACTTAAATGCAACTGGGCCCCTGTCGAGGGTCTAGTTTGCAACTTGATTGCAACTGGGGACCCGTCCAGGGTCTAGTCGCAACTTGATTGCAATTGGGGCCCTGTCGAGGGTCGAGTTGTAACTTTATTGCAACTGGGGGCCCGTCGAGGGGGCAGTTGCAACTTGACTGTAACCAAGCCCCGTCACCCCCATCAAGGGCCAGTTGCACAGTTGCAACTTGATGGCAACTAGGGCCCCGTCGAGGGTCTAGTTGCAAGTTAATTGCAATTGGGCCCCCGTCAAGGGGTCAGTTGCAACTTGATTGCAACTAGGGCCCTATCGAGGGTCTAGTTGCAACTTGATTGCAACTAGGGCCCTGTCGAGGGTCTAGTTGCAACTAGGGCCCTGCCGAGGGCCCTGTCTAGGGCCCTGTCGAGGGTCTAGATGAAAAAAATATTCAAAAACACATAAAACAAGTGTATTTTTGCATTTTACAGTTAATTTTTTTTTGCGGGAAACTCTATCCCATAATAGCGTATTTTTATGCAAATAAAATCGTACTCCGTCCGTCCAGAAATAAGGGACTTAGATTTATCTAGATTCAGATATATCTATACACTGAAACATGTCTATATACATGCAAATCTAGACAAATTCAAGTCACTTATTTCTGGACGGAGGAAGTACTAATAATCATTTTTATATCAAGATTTTAATTCACATGAACACTAGAAAATAATTCATTTTTCAATGAGAGTATTGTTTGTTGTGGGACCACATTTATGGGACACTTTGTCTTTGCGGGTATCCATAGCTTTCTGACAGTGTTGAAAGTTGGGGAAGGAGAGGAAGACGATAGAGGGAGAAGGACCGACACGCAACAGAGAATTGAGTTGGCCGACAAAAACAATACATAAACAACACAGTCCAACAAGAACAATACATGGCGTTGACCGAGTTGTAACAAATCGCTCATGTCCACGTCAAAAAAAAAGGCTGATGTCATCAGCCGACTGAGAACTAGTTAGTTCGTTCTCAGTCGGCTGAGCCCTAGGCACTCCCTTGAGTTTATGCCTACAAAGATTTTCATAGAACATCAACGGTGATGGCGAACAACAATGGTGATGTTTTTACCAGGTTGGCATGATGGATTTAAGACTGACACTACAAGGCTTGCCATAGAACAACAATGGTGATAAAGAACAGATTGGATTGGATCTCCATGAAAATTTCTCCTATAGTTCAAAGAATCTATATGGATATGAGGCAAGGTTGTGACCTAGAATCAAGGTCACCGGTACTGTTATTTGTTTCTTCTTGAACAAGCATATAACCATGTGTTATTTTGTATCTTTACTATTCTATAAATAGAGTGTATAAATTCTAGTGCTGTGGAGCATGCATGACCACAAGAGAAGAGAAAGTCATACTGACCACCGAGAAGAAGAGGAGTAGAAAGACAAGTGGGAGAAGGGAAGGAAAGGGCCCGACTGGCAAGGTGATGAGCTTGGTGCCGATGATGGCACGAGCACTGAAGTCAACGACAGTGACCGGCCGCAGTGGCAAGGGTAAGGAGCCCCCCTCCCCCTCCCCACCCATCCACCCTCCCATGCGGACAAATTTGCAAATGCAAGTTACATGAATTCATATCTTTCCTATTGCACACTAACATTGATTCTTTTTCTTATTAAGCCTTGATCCTGTATATTTGCATTGATAGAGGAATACATGTATATATCAACCCCTGGATTGGATTGAACAACTCTTTTCTTTCTTACGCATGCCTTACTATGTTCATATCTACTAACGCTTGACTCTTGCACTCTTTGGCTAATATGTCATTTTCCTAGGTTTGGGAAAAACCATGAAACAGGCTGTAACAACATAAAATGTTTAATCTCAGACCATATTAGAGGATGTAGGTAGGTAGTCATGGCACACCTCAGGTTTTACCGGAGAACATTATTTTGTACTTCTTTAGTCTATTTTTATATTATTGTTGTTTCTGATCTGTGTATTTGAAGTCATGATCATAAGAAGCATATATCATAATTCTAAGGGTAAGTTTTAAGCCCTCAATAGTAATCTGTCATATACATTTTCTGTATGATGGTAGCGATAGTATGAATTTTGAGATAAATAATAAAACATAAAAAATCAAAGGGTTAATAAGGAAGAGAGAAGGGTATGTGCTTAAGATTAATCGAGAGGAGATGTGCTGAAGATTAACTGAGAGGGACGAGTATCATGATGTGTTTCAAAAGTTCATCTATGTCACGGCCGATAAGAACACTCCTATTAAACATGATTTCTTTTTACCGCATATGTTAGATAATAAGATTTACTCTAGAAATAATATTATATTAAATTGATAGGTAAATCTTAGAACAAAACTAATTTACACGAGGAACTCTGAAAGTTCTATTATCTCTACCACAAGTACATGCGAGAATATATTTTGAAACGCAAGCTTGAAAATCATATCCCAATTAGGCAAAAAATATTCAGGATATGTCTTATGCCGAAATGGTTTGGGTGGCTTCACAGATGTAGAAATTTTATTTCACGTTGCAAGGCACGTGCACCGTTTCCTAGTTTAAATAAAAAATTGCACAGCGCAACGAGGGGATGGGCCAAGTGACCGTGTAGTACGTACGTATAGCCATGGCATGTCTACGTCGAATCCGATTTTTGACCCCGTTTATCCGAACCCCAACTATCCCTTTGCGGCAACGTAAGCGACCAAGATGCGAGCAGCAGCAGGCGGCCGCGCCTTCCAGCTCCACCTCCTCTGCCCGGGCCGAGCATGGAGTCCTCCTTCTCCTTCCGCCACCGGAACCGCTCCTCTCTCCCACTCTACTCCCGCGGGGCGCCTCCACCAACGTCGCCTCCCCAGAGGTTGGTTCCTCCTCATCTGTGTAGCATCGCTGCGGCCACACGCCCATCCGCCCGTAGGGTATTCGACCAAATTTCCACAACCGGTGTAGCACGTTTTTCGGCAGAGGAAGACACAGGCATGCCGTTTCCGCGGCTGTGCTCCCATGCGCTACTCTGTCGAACGTTTCCTGGCCTAGGCTTCCTCTTACTGTTGGTGCTGTTCCGTCTGCCATTCTCTGGACATGAACAAACCGAGAAGGCAAACAAAACGATTTATGCTTTGACAATATGAGACCACATGGATATTTTTTAACCCCCCTGTGGATCCTGCTCCTTTATCCTGGCCATTGGTTATCGGTGAAGTTTTTTTGATAAATGGAAGATCACCAGCCGGGGCTTCTCTGTCTTGACATTCCAAACCCAGCTCTGCTGATGCGAGCGTGTCTGTCATCATGTATTATTCATTTTACTGAATCTGTTCTGAATATGTCCTTACCGTTGTTAACTCAGGTTTTTTGCCAACTCTGGAGCCAGGAGTTTCTACAGTCTACATGTGCCGCCGGGTCCATTCTGCATCATCTACTGTTTCCTTAGATGACAGGTCAAAAGCAGAATTAACAGATGGATCAAATGTACATTCTTTTCCAATCCTTCACCTAGCACGGCTTTTCAAATTTATTTTGTCTTCCATATTCAGAGTTGCGATGTACCATGCAACGCTGAAATGCAAACGGTACTTTTATACATGTACCTACCTGTTGTTTCCTGCCTTTGCATATCTATACTTCGCTAAGCATCATTTTGGACCAATACATTTAGGATATTAAAATTGTCAAGAGCTTCTGAGTTGCTGTTTGCACGTGCACCAATATTCGCATTTAGCTTACTATAGTTCTGTGGAAAAAAATTGTGTACTTGGAGATGCTTAATGCTTATCATGATTTTAAGAAGTGTGTGCGCTTAGGCAAGATAGTCACTAGGCAGAGGCAAAGCTAGAAATTTTAGCCTAGCGCTTTCTTGAACCTTGCCTTTGAGTTGAGTAATGCCTCCATTGTTTGCAGATTTTTGTTCTCGTGTAGATTATCTAGTTTCCTCTGTCATTTTCACTCGAAATTAGATACACCAGAGCAGATTTTCTGCTCTGCATAGTGCATAGTGCTTTAGGAGTGCAGATATATTTTGGGTACTTAGAAGTGTGGCTGTTTTTTGGTTTTCCAACTTCCTAAGTATCTCTAAGCCCCCTAAATCTACAAGAACCATGATGCTGGGCGCTTCGCCTATGCTCAAGAGCAAGAAGCTAGCTACTAGTTAAATATATATACATTTAGCAATGTGAAAAATTGAGGTCCACTGTTTCCGGCGTAGTTAATTCTGGGCAGCTCAAAAGCTGACATGTGCTTCAGTGCAGTTCTGCAATTGAACCCTCTGCAATTTCAGAGTAGAAGATTTTCTTCTCTTTCATTAGCATATTTTGTATCTTTTCTACCAGATGCATCAAATTCATTTGTTTTCTATTATATCTGTAATCAGGGAGATATTGTGCACAAAAGTGAGATGGTTGGTGCATTTCAAAGAATACCGATGGTGATGCCTGCAACTGATATACTTATGTCAGCACAAAGGAAATCTAGAAATGTACCACCCACAAAGGGTATTTTTCACTTTATTGACCTTTAATGTAGCATTTTCCCCTGTGATGCAATGCCATTTCACATAGCATTCGATTTCACTAAGTTTGCTTTGCGATCCATATGTTCTGAAGGTATAACAAACATCGCTAAGCGTGAACGGAACAAAGGAGCAAAACAACTTGATGCCTTAATGAAAGTAGGTCATTTGTGCTGTTGCCTTGCCAATGCAAATTGTTCAACTGGCGTACCGAAAGCTGTTAACTTTTCAGGAGCTTTCTGTGCCACTGAGAACGTACACGGAGAACTTTCCTAGGAGGAGAGATTTGCATCCTTATGAGAGATCTCTAATTGAGTTGACTTTTGGGGAGGGTTATTATGAAAAGGTATGTTTCTTATATAACATGCCCCCTCTTGGTTCTGAGTACAAGTGTTGGATTCATGATTACGAAACAAACTTCAAAATTAGAAATTTTGCTAACCCTATATGTTTTAAGTGTGTGTGTCATGAAATCTACTCATATTACTTCTTGAGTTATTATGATGTTGGTAGTGCTCTGACAGGTACTTGGACGAGTGGATGCTCTCAGAAAAAAGATAAATTCTGTCGGGAAGCAACATGCTTCTGTCTGTGCTAAGGTTAGTTTAGGTGCCAATTAGTGTATAATATATTATTTCATACCTTGAGGGTCTATCCCATCTTGATTTGTTGAAACCAAACCTTATTCTGTGACTCCTGTCCCTTACAACCCCCCAAAAGGAAAAAATAGTACGTCAGTTTTAAGCACTGGTGATATCCAACAGTCGCATAATGAGTAGCGAATAACAACAGCTAGAGAAATAATTGACAGAAGATAAAATAGTCAATCAAAACTGATTGTGCGACGGCGATTACACAAGGACTCAATCTGATAATTGCTTCCACACTACTTACACACATCCTGCTCTGTTAACCAATAACAATTGTGTCAATCTTCTACAATTCCAACAATTCCTGTATCTTTTTCTTACCAACGCATTAGTAACCAATTACCATGGCTGAGACAATTCTACATAAGACCATTATTCTTTATTACAACATAAGCACACTTACGTAATGTGAACTTAGATATCAAGAAATGTTAGAGAGTGGAACTCTGAGAGGAAATGACTCAAATGAGCATGTACTAACAAGGGAAGGCGATTACATCCTATCATGCTTAGTAAGGTACTTTGGTCATTTACTGGGAATAAAAACCACACACATTTACTGGGAATGAAAACCACACACAACAGCTTGCAGGTATTATTTGCCAAACTAGTAACTTCCTTTATATATGTTATTTGTTGGTATTTTGCAGACTAAATTGTAAACCTAGATAGGCAAACACCCAAATGTTGCGGGTTTGTTCTCTATGGGTGATTTCATATGGCTTGTCGGCCACAAGGGCAGATCCACATGTAGCTAGTGGGGTTCACGAGACACCCCGCAGATTTATTTCTTTGCAAAACAGGATTTTTTACCACATATGCACCCCTCCCCACAAGATGCTTTTGCTCTGTTGTGCCACCATTAGTCACCCTGGTCCTGTATTCTCTAGCTCCGCCCCCTGGTCCGCCATATGGACGAAGGGTTTGATGATGATGGGAAGCTAAAACATCCTTGCTGAGTTGACACGAGGCATCGGACATACAGAGATTCTCCCTTAAGACTCTGGTTCTCCACTATCCTTCTCTTCTTTCGGGATTCTTATCTTCGGTATCGGCGTCCCAGATCCCTCCGCTTCCTATTATCAATCCCATTCCAATCCACTTCCAAACCCTTCTATAATTTGTATCCTGCTGGTGCCTTGTTGGTATGTAACACCAAACTTTGCGCTGACTGTCTCACGATTTTCAGTGTGAGGTCCTGTTAATGCATAACTTTAACCAGAATTCAGTATGATCTTCTGTCAAAAAACTGTGATGCATACATACCTGGTCCTTGTACGGCTCATACAAAAGTTGTGTATGCAATTCATTGGCCTCATAATATTTGAGTATAATTTACAACCGGGCTTTGCTGTGAACCGCTGACATTTAAGTTCTTTAACTACTTTTGAAGCATTCCTAAGCTTCTTCTCTTAGCAAAATAGTAGGCACACAATTGTTCAATTGATTCAGGATTTACATTTGACATTGACAGTCATTAACAAAGCGTGAAGCAGAGGAGCGACTCACTGAGGTTTGTTTCGAAGTCCTCCTAGAAGCCTGATCTGTCTTCTCTTTTTTGTGCAAGTTTATACTTTGTTAATCACGACTATATTTTCTCTGTTTGATGTGTTACTTTGCTCCCATCTACTACTTTTCAGGGCCGGAAGGAACTTGAGGAAGTTTTCCAGCGTGGTCAGCATGCAATTGAAGATTTAATAGACGTTGCAAAGGTACAATCCATACTTTACTTTGCAATTTGATACAATGAACATTTAGTTTGGTTTCTGAGTTTTCTGTTATATTCATTGCATTGTTAAGCACTTCTGATTGATTAATGAGCTATTACAGGCTTTGCGTTCTATGCCAGTTGTTGATCCGCATATACCAACACTTTGTCTTGTTGGATCACCCAACGTGGGGAAATCATCATTAGTTCGCATCTTATCAACTGGAAAACCTGAGGTGGGCATATCCCTGAACGTTTAGGATGTTTTCTAACGTAGTCAGAATGCAATTGATTACCTTTAGCCCATGTTTAGGATGTCCTTTCTTTATTTTTAATCCGATTGAGTACTTATATAGTCTCATTCTACTCACATTTCTATAATGCAATGCAAGTTATTATTTCTGTTGTCTTGATCTACTCACCTTTCTGTAGGTCTGCAGCTACCCTTTCACAACAAGAGGCATTCTGATGGGTCATATTGTATCCAATCATGAACGTTTTCAGGTTCAAAAAATATGCATTCCACTTCCTCTACTCTTAGAAAAATAAAATTGCAAGGTTGCTTTCCTTCTTTCCATCGGAGATCTAACACCACTGGACAAGCAAAATATTTGCAGGTTACTGACACTCCGGGACTTCTTACGAGACATGACGGTCAGTGAGATTCCCCTTGTTGAAGTAATTACTTGAAATACCAGTTTGCATGGTTCTTCTGTAGTATTCTTTTGCTTGACAGAGGTTTACTATCCTCATGTGATTTACTAAGATGCGGGAAATCGGAACCTTGCAATGGTTTGCACTTTTTGCAAACTCTGCGGTGGCATGGGTCCAGTATTGACATGAAATGTAGATAGATAATTCAGAGCATACGTTCTGTAGTAAACAAATCTGTTCAACTCTAGGTCTGTATATGAAAGTGGGCCTTAATATGTTCCCCAAGCATACTTTAGCAAAAATGTTATGGTCTGTGCTAGGAGTCAGTACAGCTATATTATTCTGACATTCACATTCCTCTTATCCATTTTGAATTTGGGGTTGACAGATGACAGGAATAACATAGAGAGATTGACACTCGCTGTTCTTTCTTACTTACCAATTGCTGTCCTGTATGTTCACGATCTATCTGAAGACTGTGGAACTAAGGTGGCTGATCAGGTATCTTTTATTGACCTCTTTCTCTCTCTCTGGAGCTTTTGATGTCATTTATTTATGGTGACTTCCAAAGATTAAACAGATGAAAATCGTTAATCAAGCAATCAGTCGTTAAAAGTCAGCAGTTTTGCATTCTCCTACTTCAGTGGTTCTAACAAAAGACACCTCTGTTCTTCTGTAGTACATCACATACAAGCATATAAAGGAACGATTCGGCGGCCGCCTGTGGATCAACGTTATATCCAAATGCGATCTTCTGGACAAGGTTGTACCCTCCAGCTTCGACTATGACGATGAAGAAGTAAGGAGATACAGAATGTTTGGACCCGAAGACGCCATCCGAGTATCTGTGCAGAGCCAAGTTGGCACGGAAGAGGTTAGCAAAACTGCTGTGACAGCCTCATTCCGAATCATATGATTTAACAGCCAAAACCCCTACCCAGACTAATGATCATCCCTCTCTGTTTCTCTCTAGCTAAAGCAAAGAGTGCATCATCTTCTAACCTCTCAGATGGCTCGGATCAAAGATGGCAAGAGCGAGGATGAACTACAGGGAACAGATAGCACTGTCCGTCGGTTGACTTAGAGGCACAACCCCCATTTTGAGTGTTTATTATGCACTGTAAGAAATCCTGCAATCGATGCTGACGGTTGGTACCCCTAATCGGCTGCAATTGTGTAAACGGAATACACGGTTAGGTTTGGCATCGCTTCTGCAATTCTGTAACAGGGGTACAATACAAGTGTTGTTTTGGCAATGCTTACGCGTCCAAGCTCGAACTGCACGGGTTTACTAAAATATTTTTTATACTAGAAGGAATTCACTGCTCGGATAGTCAAATTTGAGCGCTGTTTTTTTATTGCTTTTTTTTATCACAAGGTAGACACGCATGTGGACGCATCTCTTTTTCTCCAGATGGAACACCACGATTCCACATAATCATAGGCGTAGCAAACTCGCTGGCCATCAGCACCTAAACAGAGTATGGCAAGGATTCCAGCCACAGCAGCCTAGGATATCACCTGCTCGCACCCAACGCTGTTATGTCGTGTGCTAATTTATTACTCCCAGTAAAACAATTGTACATCTACGGGCATTCACTAGTAGAAAATGGGCCTTTGGTTCGGGCCACTAGTCCAGACCGGGACTAATGGTCTGAACCAGACGGCCCGAGGAGGCCGAGGTACTTTGTCCCGGTCCGTAAGGAACCATTAGTCCCGGTTTAAGATACAAACCGGGACAAATAGGTCTGGACCGGCGCGCGTGCTCCTGGCAGAACCTTTAGTCCCGGTTTGTATCTCAAACCGGGACTAATGGTCTGGCCCTATATATATGCATCCAGCCCTCTATTCTCTCCTATTTTTTTTTCTTATGTGAGAGGTGGGTATAACTTTGTGCTAAATTTTTTTCTTCATATGCACTAGAGGTGTTCGGTGAAATGCCTGTTAAAGCGATGCCACTTGAGTTCACACAAGACAAAATATGATATGAGGTGCCAGAGCGACACTTAAGGTTTCTCCTCTTTGTTTTGAAGTGTCCTAAAAGGGTAGCAACTATTTTCTCGTTTTGACCGCGCGGTACTAATTTAAGCATCGTGATTGCGTTTGATATATATGCATGGTTGTATGATGCAGATGAGCCACCCATGGATGTATGGTGACCGACGCTCTGACGCTTACAGAGAAGGCGGGATGGTTTTATGTGTTGTCCATGTGTTGAATGTCGGAATGAGCAGGCTCACACTTCCTCAAGAGTCATTCAGAGCCACCTGCTTCGGTCCGGTTTCATGTCCGGCTATAATGTTTGGACCAAGCACGGAGAAAGAGGGGTTATGATGGAAGACGGCGATGAAGAAGAGAACAATGATGACAACTACCGATCTATGTTCCCTAAATACGATGATACCGCAGTTGAAGATAATGAAGAAGAAGAGGGTAAAGAACGGGAACTGGATGAGCCCGTTGATGATTTTGGTCGGGTCATTAGTGATGCAAGGCGAGACTGCGACACAGAAAAGGAGAGGTTGCAGTTCGAGCAGATGTTACAGGACCACAACACATTGTTGTATCCAACTTGTGAAGATGGCCAGAAGAAGCTGGGTAGCACATTGGAATTGTTGAAGTGGAAGGCAGAGACCGGTATGACTGACTCGAGATTTGAAAAGTTGCTGGTAATAATGAAGAAGCTGCTTCCAAGAAATAACCAATTGCCCTCCAAGACGCAAGTTAAAGAAACTTGTTCCGCCCTCTAGGATTAGACGTGCGTAAGGTACATGCATGCCCTAATGATCGCATCCTCTACCATGTGAAAAGTACGAGAATATGGATAAATGCCGGTATGCCTTTGCATTGCGGTATAAGATCGTAAAAGATGACCGGTGACGTTGAGGGCGAGCCACCCAGAAGAGAGTTCTGCCAAGGTGATGTGGTATGCTCCTATAATACCACGGTTAAAACGCTTTGTTCGTAAAATAAAGAGCATGCCAAGTTGTTGCGATGGCACATGAAAGACCGTAAGAAAGACGGGATGTTGAGGCACCGCCGATGGTCGGCAAGAGAAAAATCGAGAGAGACTTCCCGGACTTTGCTGGTGACGCAAGGAACTTATGGTTTGGTCTAAGTACCGATGGCATGAATCCTTTTGGGGAGCAGAACTACAGTCACAACACCTGGCCCGTGACTCTATGTATCTACAACCTTCCTCCTTGGTTGTGCATGAAGCGGAAGTTCATTATGATGCGGTGCTCATCCAAGGCCCAAGCAACCAGCAACGACATTGATGTGTACCTAAGGCCATTAGTTGATGAACTTCTACAGTTGTGGGCCAAACCAGGTGTACGTGTGTGGATGAGCACAAACAACAGGAATTTGACCTACAAGCGTGTTGTTCAGTAACCATCAATGATTGGCCCGCTCTTAGTAATATTTCGGAGACGACGAACAAAGGATACAATGCATGCACACTTGTTTAGATGAGACTGAAAGTATATATCCGGATAAATGTAGAAAGAATGTGTACCAGATAATCGCTGCTTTTCTTCCGCCTGATCATCCCTTAAAGAAGAAAGGCAAGCATTTCAATGGCAAGGCAGAAACCCGGATGAAGTCTGTCCCCTGTAGTGGTGCTGATGTATTTGGTATGGTCAAGGATTTGGATGTAATCTTTGGAAAGGGTCCTGGAGGACAACCTGTTCCGAAAGACCCCATTACCGGGCTCGCACCCATGTGGAAGAAGAAATCTATATTTTGGGAGCTACCCTATTGGAAAGTGCATGAGGTCCGCTCTGCAATCGACGTGATGCACCTGACGAAGAATCTTTGCGTGAATATTCTAGGCTTCCTGGGCTTGTATGGGAAGTCAAAAGATACCTCGACAGCACGGGAGGACCAGCAACATCATAAAGGACGAGACAGCAAGCATCCAGGGCAGTTTCAAGGGCTTGCCAACTACGCTCTTACCAAAGAAGAGAAGGAAATCTTTTTTGAAGTCCTTTTCAGTATCAAGGTCCCGTATGGCTTCTCGTCGAATATAAAGGGAATATTAAATATGAAAGATAAAAAATTTCAAAACCTAAAGTCTCATGACTGCCATGTGCTTATGACGCAATTGCTTTCGGTTGCATTGAGGGGAATTCTACCAGAAAATGTTCGACTAGCCATTGTGAAGGTATGTGCATTCCTCAATGCAATTTCTCAGAAGGTAATCGATCGAGAAAGTCTATCAGGTTCTGATTGATGTGGTCCAATGTCCGTCACTTCGAGTTGTTGTTCCCGCCATCC
The DNA here is from genome assembly GCA_023614405.1 of Avena insularis. NCBI lineage: Eukaryota > Viridiplantae > Streptophyta > Magnoliopsida > Poales > Poaceae > Avena > Avena insularis. The sequence goes on along the minus strand of CM042696.1, from coordinate 365,923,834 downwards.
TTCTTCAATATTATGACGCACCTCCTAGTTCACCTAGTCGAAGAGATTAGAATTCTCGGTCCTGTGTTTCTACACAATATGTTCCCCTTCGAGAGGTTCATGGGAGTCTTAAAGAAATATGTTCATAATCATGCTAGGCCAGAAGGAAGCATCTCTAAGGGCTATGGAACAGAGGAGGTCATTGAGTTTTGTGTTGACTTTCTTCCTGACCTTAAGCCGATTGGTGTTCCTGAATCTCGGTATGAGGAAGGATGACTAGAAAAGGCACACTAGGAAGGAAATCAATGGTATGTAAGGATGTGCATTCTTTCACTCAAGCACACTACACAGTTCTACACAATTCCACCGTGGTGGCTCTGTATATCGAGAAACACAAGAATATTCTACGCTCCGAAAACCCGGGGAAGCCTGAAACCTTGATTAAAGGGGAACACGAGAAGAATTTTGGCAATTGGTTGCAGAGACATCTCATGAATAACACCACTGTTGGAGATGAGTTGTACTCATTGGCCAGGTTACCATCTTCGACTATATGTACTTTCCAAGGGTACGAGATAAATGGGAATACATTTTACACGACCGCCCAAGATAAAAAGAGCACCAACCAAAACAGTGGTGTCCGCTTTGATGCAACAGATGACAATGGGCAGAAGGACACATATTATGGGTACATAGAGGAGATATGGGAACTTGACTATGGACCTACTTTTAAGGTCCCTTTGTTTCGGTGCAAATGGGTCAAGCCGACAGAGGCGGGTACATGTAGACCAAAAGTACGCATGACAATAGTGGATCTCAACAATCTTGCGTACATGGATGAACCATTCGTCCTAGCCAACGATGTGGCTCAGGTTTTCTATGTGAAGGACATGTCTACCAAACCGAGAAAAAGGAAAGATAAGCAAAAGAGTATAGAATACGATGAGCCAAAGCGCCACATAGTTCTTTCAGGGAAAAGAAACATCGTGGGAGTGGATGACAAGACAGACATGTCAGAAGATTACAATAAGTTTCATGAAATTCCGCCCTTCAAAGTAAAAACTGACCCAAGCATCCTGTTAAATGATGAAGATTCTCCATGGCTATGGTGCAGAAGAAAACCACAACACTAGATGTTGGTGATGTGTAATAATGTATTAAACCTTTTATTTGAGACATAAATCTATGTAATGTATTAAACCTTTTATTTGAGACATAAAGGTCCCCTTTCATGTAATACATCTTGCTCAATCAAACTAGACGTTGACGACCGGGTTACGAGTCATGGAGGTGATCACCCAAAGAGAAGGAACCACCACAAGAGAAGGAACCCACAAACACTAAGGATACATAGCACAACTAAAAATTAAGATACATAGCACAACTAAAAATTAAGAAACATGCCTAATGTTGGAGTGATTCAGTCATGCTCCTGCCTAGCCCTGTAATACGCGCCACTGTAGTCGTCGTAGTCGCCGGCGCCGTCGTCGCTGTCATCGTCGGGGTCGCCATAGTCGAACCTTGAAGGTTGGGCACGCGTGGGCTGGATTTGAGGGTACCACAGGCGGGGGTTATTGCCGGTCGTGTTGTAGGCCATGAAACTCTAGAGTCCGACCGCGCCACCACAGCCGATGGCGGCCTCGTTGAAGTTCGAATGAGATGGGCCATCCTCCTCGTGCCTGGTGAGCGCCCTCTCACGCCGATTGATGAAGAAGGCTTCCCAAGTCAGGAAATAGTCGGGATGCCAGTTGGGATTCCTCCGCTGCTCTGGCGTGAGCTCGAGGTAGTAGTGGTTCGTGATGGCCATCCGGCACTCCACACCTAGAGGGACAGGAGGGACCGACACGCCTCCGGTGCTTAGCATCCAGCCGGTGGGGACACGGTAGCCCGGTGGGCAGGGGTAGTTCGAGGCGCAAAGCGCCTCCGCCTCCCGGGTGGTTAGAGATACGCTGGAAGCCATGGGAAGAGAATGATGAGTCTAGATGTGATATGTAAATGGAGGCCAAGCGTACATATATATACTGAAAAAATGGCGGGAAGACAGAGGTGGGAACTGGTGGAAAGCGCGGGAATGCAGTGGCGCGGGAAACTTTCATCCTGGGTGGGGGCTCAAACCGGGACAAAAGATGGGGGGGCCTTATCTGGGGGAGGCTTATCTGGGAGGGCCTTATCTGGGGGGTGGCTAACCTTTAGTACCGGCTGGTGGGTGCAACCGGGACTAAAGGTGGTTTTTGTGTCATCTAACAAAACTGTCGGTGGGATAAGGACGCGTGGGTAACCTTTAGTACCGGCTGGTGGGTGCAACCGGGACTAAAGCTGTCGGCAGGATAAGGACGCGTGGGTGGACGCACTGCTCGATGAGATAAAGCATGTAGCGCACGACGCCCTGTCGGAGGAAGAACACAAAGTAGAAGCGACGTCGTTCCTATAAAAGGAGCATCGATACGCCATGGCAAGCAACTCAACAAGCCAACATGGATGGAGAGTTTTATCCCCATGGATGGAGGAAAGGGTTGGGAAATCTCCCGTGGCGGAACTTCTCGAAGATGCCCTTGGTGCACACGCCCTATGGCATCTTCGGAAGTTCCGCCTCGGAAAATATTTTCCTACTAGCCCATGAAAGACTCCATCTCCACCTCCCTAGGGTTAGAGGTATGGTGGAAGCCATGGGATAGAGTGGAGGGAGGCGGCAGATATGAGTCTAGATGTGCTATGGCAACGACCAAGCCTACATATATATAGTGAGAAATGGCGGGAAGTCAGAGGAGGGAAGCCTAAACCCTAAACCCTAAACCCTAAACCCTAAAGGGGTTACCCTCGTACGGAGAAAGCTATAGGGTAGACGATCCGGGGCCCCCGGTCTAGGGTTTCGCCGGAGGAAGACCACCGGAGCGTCGGAATCACATGAAAATGGCAATGGTTAATAGTTTGACTAGTTAGAATAATTATTTTATAAAACAGAAAATGGATTTGAATCTCTTATTCAAATTCAAGCACTTTTTATGTTAAACTTTAGTGAGATTCAAAAATATGCAAAATATAATAGTTAATGCATTTTAAAATTGGAAATGGCAAAATGGTTATTAGTTTCACTAGTTAGAATAATTATTTTATAAAACAGAAAATAGATTTGGATTACTTATTCAAATTCAAAAACTTTTCATGTTAAAAATTTAGTGAGATGCAAAAATATGCAAAATATAATAGTTAATGCATTTTTAAATTGGAAATGGCAAAATGGTTATTAGTTTCACTAGTTAGAATAATTATTTCATAAAACAGAAAATAGATTTGGATTACTTATTCAAATTCAAAAACTTTTTATGTTGAAAATTTTCTCAAATTTATAAGTATGCAAAAACTATATAATTCAAATGTTTAAAAAATCTAATAGTTACAAATTGTAATATTTGAAAAAACAGGCGTCAACTTAGGCCCAGCGCGCGCAAATTTGGGCCTTTAGTCCTGGCCCAGAACACCATCCGGGACTAAAGGCTTTGGCCAGGACTAAAGACCCTCCCTTTAGTCCCGGTTCCAGCCACACACCGGGACTAAAGGGTGGGGGGTATTTAATTCGCCACCTTCTTCCCCGGTCGAATCCATCGATCGGAGCAAGGAGTAGCACTACGTCGCCAGGCTGCCGAAATACCTCGCCCTCCGCCTCTCGCCCGTCCACAGCCGTGTTGCGTTCGTTGCCGCGCCTCGAGACGCTGCTGTCATCCATCACTTGGGAGGTAATCCTCCCACCGCCCTCTGCCTCCTCTCCGTCCCGGCTGAGCCAGTGGCGCCGACTGCAGCTCTGCCTCCATCCCCAAGCGAGCCATGGCGGCGCATGAGCCTGACACCCATAGCCACTTCTTGTATTTTTTGTATATTTTTTGTATTACTAGTATTTCTAGTGTATGTTTTTTGTATTACTAGTATCTTTTTTGTAATAGATAGATAAAATTATTACTTGTATTACTAGTATTACTAGTATGTTTTTTGTAATAGATAGATAGAATTATTACTAGTATTTTTTGTATCTTTTTTATATTTCTAGTGTATGTTTTTTTATTAATTTCTAGTATAGTATATTAATTTCTAGTGTATGCTTTTTTATTTCTTGTATCTTTTTTATATTGTAATATTTATTACTAGTATATAAATATAGTATATATATATGTTTGTGTATATATATTTATTATATATTTATTACTAGTAATAATATATATAGTAGTATATTATATAGTATGTAGTATTATAGTGTCGATTGAGACAGACAAGCATTAGTGCTAAATAAAGATAAGCTAAAGAAATAACTACCCTAAGTCTGGTAGTGCTCGCGGGCCCCGGACTTAGGGTTAGGGTGGTGGTGCTCGCGGGCCACCGGACTTAGGGTTAGGGTGGTAGTGCTCGCGGACCCCCGGACTTAGGGTTAATGTGGTAGTGCTCGCGGGCCCCCGGACTTAGGGTTAGGGTGGTAGTGCTCGCGGGCCCCCGGACTTAGGGTTAGGTGGTAGTGCTCTGGGCCCCGGACTTAGGGTTAGGGTGGTAGTGCTCGCGGGCCCCCGGACTTAGGGTTAGGGTGGTAGTGCTCGCGGGCACCCGGACTTAGGGTTAGGGTGGTGGTGCTCGTGGGCCCCCGGACTTAGGTTTAATGTGGTAGTGCTCGCGGGCCCCCTGGACTTAGGGTTAGGGTGGTGGTGCTCGCGGGCCCCCGGACTTAGGGTTAGGGTGGTGGTGCTCGCGGGCCACCGGACTTAGGGTTAGGGTGGTAGTGCTCGCGGGCTACCGGACTTAGGGTTAGGGTGGTGGTGCTCGCGGGCCCCCGAAGATAGGGTTAGGGTGGTGGTGCTCACGGGCCCCCGGACTTAGGGTTAGAGTTAGGGCATCACTAGAATTTTGCTATTGTTTAGTATTATTGTAGCAAATTGCGTGTTCATATTATTGTTTAGTATTATTTTATGCAGCAATATTGAATGAAAAATGTTATTGTGTGCATTTTGTAGAAAACTATGGATCCAATCCAGAGACCTAGCAGGAAGAAATTCTCGAGGATATGATCAACGACACCCCCATGTTGATCCACCGAATCTCACGATTTATCTGAACCTCCGGTGAGGGAGAGGAGGTCGAATCAAATGATCAAGGAGAAGCCGACGGCTCGGTGGTGGAGAAGCCGACGAGGTATATATATGAAGTCTGGTGATCAGTAGATGCATTAACTGAGTTGTATATATATATAAATTGACGAATGTTTCTTCTCTTAGGCCTCCACATCGAGCAAAAAATATTCCAAACGAGGCCCGGCCAAAAAGTTGGACGCATCTACGCGTTATACAATTACGCGGGTATCACCACGGGGTGAACCGTTGGAACCCGAAAAGGCTAAAACTGTATTTAAACAACAATGCGGAGTTATGGTTAGGGATCGCATCCCGATCACCGTTCGAGAGTGGAATAAGACCAAAGTAAAGAGGGTGAGTATGTCGCAGTGCAAAGAGGGTCTTTGAATGACCTCATGACACATTTCACCCTGCCAGAATGTGAGGATGATGCCGACACAGCTGCATTGAGGAAGAAAGTCAAGCAGTGGACTCTTATGAAGATGGCCGAACTATTCAAGAACTGGAAGAAAGCATTATGGCAAAAGTATCAAAAGACAAAGACTCCTCCTAAATTTGAATGCAATCTAACGGGCAAAGTTAATCGGGATGCATTTGTGAAGTACAAGGAGTCACAACCTGCTATGGAAATGTCGAAAAACAAGAAAATGCCGCGATGAAGAAATATCACCATCACCGGGGCCGGGGCTCACGCGGCTGCCATGCCAAAGTGGGATGCTAAAGAGAATGAGCTGCTTGCTAAAGGGATCACCTGCAACCAATACGAAGAATGGAATCCGAGGGCAAGGAATTGGTTCCTTGGGCATGGGAGTGAGTATGACGAAAGTACAGGGGACCTTATCTGCAGTGACGGGATTAGGATACCCCGGGATACATGGCAGAAAGTGGTGAAGGAGATTAAAGCGGGGACAACAAAGTTCCGTCCCGATAGAGAGAAAGACTTTTGACAAAGGTCCTCGAATGACGAACGCGGAGGACGGTACAAGGCCTTGGCCCTAGTTATACGTGGGAGATGGGGTTTCCAAAGACAGAGATACTTATAGGAGCCAGAGAGAGCAAAGAGGCGACAGGAGGAGGAGGAGGGAGACAGTTCACCGAGTTGCTAGGAACACTTCAATGCATTAGCAACAGATTGACGAACTACCGCAAGATCCTCAGACTCGATATTACCGCCGTCACATCTCAGCGGAGAAGCAGCATGGATGAATCGGAGGTCCCTTCTGACGATGCACGTATGGTAGATGGCGGTCCCGGCTACCCTGTGGATGGAATCAAGGAGCAGGCATCTTGTGAGCTCCATCAGAAGGTGAAGAACCTATTCATCAAGGTGGCGGTCGGATGTGCTTTACCTTGTCCACCTGGCGCACGCTGGCATGGCCGTGAGATTCCAGCTGGCTATGCTAAAGTTGTTGTGGATGAAATCGCGATGGAGTGGGACTCAATGGAGCTTGACATCCCTGGACCTGAAGGTGAGAGGACACTTGGAGAAGTACTGGGTGGTATCATTCTATGGGACAAGAACAACATCAAGCTTCCAGGCTGGACGCCAAAGCCAACACCGCCTCTGAGTGGTCGCATGTCACCTTCACCTCCATCACCTCCAAGAAGCCCACCCCATGACTACGACTACCACAGCACGAGTCCATCTCGATCTCCGCCGCAGCCTCCGATTAGTACTAAACGACGCAGGAACCCAAAACGACAAATGTCGCCCCTCCCAAGAGTACCTCATAAGAATCTTCCTATCCGACCTTACGATCATACTGATGAGGAAACCGACATGATCGTAAAGGCCGAATGTGTTGCGCAGCTTCAAAAGAAGAAACCCGAGCCCGCCCCGGTATACACCGAGAAGCAAAAAGTGTATGCACTTTCTTTTCTGAACACAAAATCGCAATATGACTTGCACCATAAGCCAGATGACTATCGACGTACACTTCAGAAGGAAGTGAAGAAGAGCAAATCAAGTAGAAGTGCAAGAAGGAGCAAATCATCAAGTCAAAGTGCAACCGGGAAAGGAAAGGACGTCCCCCAGCTCGGGGAACAGGCCAAAAAATCGACCCCACCCCTCAAGGTGGTATCCCATGACATTCCCCAGCAGAATATGGAAGAAGCTGCGAAGCTATGGCCTCTATGAATGTGACTGTTGAGGAATTGCTAGGTTCCCAGGACGACAAGTTACCCAAGGCTCAGGTAGTCCCTACATATGTCCCAGGGAAGCCTCTGGTCAGCTTTGAGCAGTTCCAACAACTGCCAACACAAATGTGGAGTTTACATAAATGGTACTTGAAAGCCGTAAAGTAGGAGAGAATAATGATCGTGGCGAAAGTCTCACATGATTACTACTTCCGAGAAGAAGAGGTCCATGTTGAGTTCCCAGAACTCTTCCAGTTATACATTTTCGACGCCCTCGACAAAAGTCTCATGAGTTGCTATTGTCTGTAAGTTGTTGAATTCATTGTCTATATATAAGTTGTTCATTTTTTTCAGTTGTTCAGTTCATTGCATGTAATTATCCTAATTATATCCTTTTGTACTCTATTATTATGCAGAATGAAGATCATGGAATGTAAAAGAAGGTCAATCTTTAGTGTTGGGTTCATTGACCCAGATAAAATACATGTACATACGCTAACGACAAAACCCGAGGACACGCAGGAAAACCTTCTAAGGTTTCTAACGGAGCAAAATTTCTATGACCACATACTGTTTCCTTACAATTTCGCGTGAGGGTCTTACTCTATTGTACACATTCTCTTTTGCTTACTCGATGTTAAGTGTAATTGATGAGTTACTGATGTATATATAAACGTGTACAGTTTCCACTGGATTCTCATGGACATTCAACTTGATAAGAGAAGAGTTGAAGTCATGCACCCATTAAAGAGACCCCTGGAAATGTTTAGGGACATGCTCCAGAGGTAATTTTTGCGCTACATCGGTCTCTTTCGTTGATTTCCTGAGATATCACGTAATAAATAACTCATTCATTTTCTTTACCGGGTAGGGTTTGGAACCAGTTCAAGAGTGCGGTTATGGGTGACTTTAGTGAAAGCTGACGTTTAAGCCGGTCTCGGTAAGTAGTACGCGCATATCTTTACTTCTAGTTTCAATACAATTATGATGTTGGATTATTATTTTGATTGAATTCTATTCTCGTAAAGTGCTCGAGGCAGCCACCGAAGACGAATCTATGTGGATTATACGTTTGCGAGTTCATTCGCACGTTTACCAGTGAGCTGAATGATTATAGAGTCGATGTAAGCAATACATTCATAACATTATTTTTATTACCGTCACTTTTTGTTATCATGATTGATATTCATATTGATCTCCTTTTCTTATATAGTTCGAGAAAATGCGGGATCAGCTCCTACCAGAGCAACGCGTAGTAGCAATTGCTGAAGAACTGGCAGGATTCTTGATGAACGAGATGATAGATGACGCCGGAGAATTTAGTATGAATAGGCGCCGATGATCCTCGACCGTGTAATTGAATAGACAGGCTCTAGTCCCGATAATTGTGATCTCCATGTGTAACTATCATGTATATATTTGTATGCTCGATCTTAAGAGAAGTTATCTTATGTATGCACGAACATGTACGGTATGTGGTAGTGTAGAAAACTATTTTGAAATGAAAAAAAGGATACAAATTGAATTCTCTGTCGCGGCAGAGAAAGTGCCTAAAATTCGGCTATGGCAGAGAACCATTTGTCCGGTTCGTAATACGAACCGGGACTAATGGGGGCACCCAGCGCCCGCAGAGACAGCCACGTGGATGCCCATTGGTCCCGGCTGGTAAGAGGGTCGGGACTAGTGGGTGGGCCTTTAGTCCCGCCCATCCAGTCCCGGTTACCAGGACCGGGACTAAAGCCCCTTACGGGTCGGGACTGGAGGCCCGTTTTCCACTAGTGATTTTCCTTGCGTATAAGAGAGGAATGTTTGAAACAGGTGACATAGCTGTCCATAAGTCCAGTCTAACACTACTACAATCACATGGGGAAAAAGTTCAGATGAAGAAATTCCCTCCATTTCATAATGTTTTTTTTTTGCGAAATTTCACTGATCTATTAATAATCATCAACAGCAGTACAAAGAGTCCTAAAAAGTAATAAAAATTACAAATAGGTCATTGGATCACCTAGTAATGACTACAAACACTGACACGAGCCGAAGGCGCGCCGCCGTCCTCGCCCCTCCATCACCGGAGCCGGGCAAACCTTATCGTAGTAGAGCTTGTTGTAGTAGACAGACGAGAAGTCGTCGTGCTAAGGCCCCAAAGGGCCAGCGCACCAGAGTAGCAACCATCGCCGAAGATGAATGTAGATCGAAAGAGACTGACCTCAAACACACATATGAAAAACGATCGGATTCCAAGGAACCCGTCGGACACATGGCTCCACGCGCCCTCCGCTGATGCTAGACGCACCACCAGAGTGAGGATAGGGTGGGAAGGACCTTATTCTGACATCAGGACATAGCCGCCACCTCAACATTCTGAAGAAGACAATAAAAATAGTCTAAAAAAACAATGAAACCTCCCGCCGACGAGAGGCCATGATCTGTCATGCCTCCAAGGCCCTAAGGCCGCCGGAGACGGGACGGACCGGTGACATCGCCGGCGGAAGGAAGGAACCCTAGATGGGTTTGCTGCCGCCGCCTCCTGGAGAGCGTTCCATTTCATGATGCTTGTCATGGTTTTAGTTCAGATTAGAGGGTGGAACATTTCTCTAGATGATGCATTCAGGTGTAGTGTGCTCTCACTGCTCGTACCAAGTTCTCCTTTTTTTACATGGAACGCGGACATTCCGTTAACTTAGCTCGGTATAATCGCCAGACAGGGCCCTGGTTACAGCATTTGGATAATTTTCTAACCACACATCGTATCCGTGACTCGGCTTTCCGCGCCGCCAGCTCATGGGCTGGCTTATTACAGGAACGATGCACATAGACAATGCGATAATCTACAAAGGAAAGTCGGAGCTGATACTTCACATCACGGAAGAGTGCTCCAAGAGGCGCATCATCATAAGTGTCTGAAACTATAGCTTTTTGTAGGACTTGACACTCAGTTGCAAAGATTGGTCTTCCAATTCCCATCTGGTCTGCAATGGAGATAGCATGCAGTAGTGCTTGTGTTTCGGAACGTAGAGCTTCGCCCGCATTGGATACAGAACCTGCATTAGCATGGCCGGCTTTCATGGTCTCTAGCGATACAGCCCCAGCCTTCATTTCCTGACGTCCCACAAAATTCCCCATCCGTGTTGATCATAATCCAATTGGTTCCGCGAGGCCCTTAACTCTTGTGATCTCAAGGAGATCCACCTTCAAAACCGAAAGTTCACCTGGTCTAATGAACAACAGTCGCCTACAATGTCCAAGATTGATGGTTTCTTTTGCAATGAAGAGTGGGACACTTCGCATGACGATCACATCCTTCAAGCTCTCTCGTCCTCGCTTTCTGACCATTGCCCTCTGCTCCTGGCTTGTTGTCGTGGTCCCAAAATGCCAAGGACGTTTAGATTTGAGGAGTTTTGGATTAAAATGCCGGGTTTCTCTGAAGTGGTCAAGAAGGCTTGGGCCGAGCCTTCCCTCCACACCGACCCTTACCACATCCTCCACAACAAGCTTACCACTATCGGGAAGCGGTTGACCCTTTGGAGCAAAAGCCTTTTCTCAAATGCTAAAATCCAACTTCGCATGGCTATCCTCGTCATATATCATCTTGATTTGGCCATGGAATCGAGACAACTATCCCCGGATGAGCGTGACATCCGATCTAGACTCAAGAGAAGAATAGTGGGTATCGCGGCTTTAGATCGAGCCCGAAAGAAGCAACGTGCAAGAATCAACAACCTCAAGGAGGGTGACGTGAACACCAAATTTTTTCACCGACGAGTTAATTCAAGAAGAAGGAAGAACTTCATCTTCAAGCTAAGACACAATAGTGGTTGGGTTACAACTCACGATGAGAAGCAAGCGGTGGCCCAACAACATTTTGCCACGACGATTGGAAGGGGGGAGCATAGCTCCATGACTATTAATTGGGAATCCTTGAATCTTCCTTTGACAAACCTTGAGGACTTGGATGCTCCTCTCTCGGAGGAGGAAGTTAAAGCGGCCATCCTAGACATGCCCTCCGACAAATCGCCGGTCCCGGATGGATCCAACGGTACTTTCTTCAAGGCTTGTTGGGATATCATCAAACAGGACGTGATGGCAGTGATCTATCACTTTTCCACTCTTCGTACTTCCAACCTTCATTGGCTAAACTCCGCAAATATTGTCCTCATTCCAAAAAAAGATAGGGCGGAAGACATCTCCGACTTTAGGCCGATTAGCCTAATCCATGGCTTTGCCAAAACTGTGGCAAAGATCCTCTCCTTACGCCTAGATCCTCACATGGAGGACCTTATTTCCACCGCCCAAAGTGCTTTTATAAAGAAGAGAAGCATTCATGAAAACTTCATGTTTGTTTGTAACTATGCTAGATGGCTCCATCGAAGGAAAAAGGCTACTCTCTTGCTCAAACTTGACATCAAAAAAGCGTTTGACTCTATCCGATGGGAATACATTCTAGAAATTCTCCAACATCTTGGTTTCCCTCCTCGGTTTCGCAATTGGATCACCGCGCTTCTTGCAACCGCCTCCTTCCGGGTCCTCATTAACGGCATCCCCGGCGACCCCATTAAGCATGGGCGTGGTCTGAGGCAAGGAGACCCGCTCTCCCCGCTCCTCTTCGATATTGCTATTGACCCTCTCCAACGCATTCTTCAAGTGGCCTCCGACCTTGGTCTCCTCCAACAACTTCCTGGAAAGGGAGCTCGCTTCCGTACCTCGCTTTACGCCGATGATGCGGCTATTTTCATCGCTCCTTTGCGGAAGGACATCTCAACTCTCGCTCATATTCTCACAAATTTCGGAAATGCTACGGGCCTTGTCACAAACTTCCATAAGAGTATGGTGGCTCCTATTAGGTGTGGTGATATAAATCTCCAAGACCTTATGCAAGACCTTCCGGCTACCATCACATGTTTCCCAATGAAGTACTTAGGTTTGCCTCTCGCGGTTGGAAGACTTAAGCGGTCTCATTTCCAATACCTAGAAGATAAAACGGCAAAGCGCCTCAATCCTTGGAATGGGAGAAATTTCAACATCGGGGCGAGAAAGGTTCTCGTCAAGTCGGTGCTTTCCTCACAAGCCATCTACCCCCTCACCGCTCTTGATGTCCCTGTTGAACCCCTTCAAGCGATCCAAAAGATTATTAGGGGCTTTTTTTAAGGAATGAAAAGGCCACCGTGGAAAATGCAAAGTAAATTGGGCGGCGGTTTGTAGGCCTACCTCCATTGGAGGCCTTGGCATCCTAAACATGAAGAAATTCGCGAGAGCCCTCCGCCTAAGATGGCCATGGCTTGCTTGGACTACCCCGGAGAGACCGTGGGTGGGGTTTGAGAACCAATGCAACAAGAAGGATATGGATCTTTTCTATGCGTTAACAAAAGTGAATATTGGCGATGGAAACAAAGCTAGTTTTTGGGACGCCCCTTGGGTGGACGGTCTTAGCCCCAAATCCATTGCACCCTCAATTTATGAGCTTTCAAAGAAGAAAAATTGGTCCGTCCGTATCGCCATTACTAGTGACGCTTGGGTTGCTCAACTTGACATCTCAAACGGTCTTTCCGTGCAACAACTTCAAGAATTCGTAAAGCTTTGGTCAATCACTTCACAATTGTTTTTGGTTGAGGGCACCTGCACTGATTCGTTGGAAGCTTACCGCTAATGGTGAATACTCTTGCTCCTCCGCCTACAATGCGCAATTTCTTGGGGCCATTCTCTCCCCAATGGACTCTATCATATGGAAGATTTGGGCTCCTCCTAAGTGTAAGCTTTTCGCATGGCTCATCATTCAAAACCGTGTTTGGACGGCGGACCGGCTTGAGCGTCGAGGGTGGCCAAATGGCAGGAGGTGCCCCCTTTGCCGTTGTGCGGATGAAACGGCGCCTCACCTTCTTTTCCAATGCCGCTACACCAAGCGGATTTGGACTTTGGCAAACGATTGGCTTGGGCTACCGATCCTAGACCCTTCGGCTTGGGGGCATTTCGACGCTTTTGTCTTGGTGGACTTTATAATCCTACCCGATGGTGGACCGAAGGCGACGGCATCGCTAGTCATGCTCATCGCTTGGGAAGTTTGGAAGGAAAGAAATGCGAGAACATTCAATATGAATTGCACCATGCCTTCCTCGTTCGCTAGGATTAAGTTAGAAGCTAAATCTTGGGTCCTCGCGGGTGCAAAGCATTTGGGTACATTGATAACGCGAGAGTGAGTGTTTTGTGCGTGCGTGGCTTGTACTTTAAACTTGGAACCTCTCTCTTTCTCTATTAATGAATCAAGGCAAATCTTTTGCCTTTCTTCAAAAAAAAAAAAATCCAATTGGTTTCAGGTGGTTGCCATTTATGCACAGTCGGTGGGATATTTGCAGGTTTCTTCTTGAAAAATTCAGTCCATTCCCATGTATGCCTTTGAACCTTGAACTGCAGCTCAGGTACAGATAATCGGCACTCTCCATGATTGGCCTTATTTCGCTCTGCCCACCAGCACCACATCAGAGCTATAGCTGTCATCATCTCATCGTACTTCAGTGAGAAAATTTCATGGAGGAGCTCCATACTTGAGTTGCAGGCTAGGAGCTTTTCCCGTAATTGTTCTGGGAGCACTGCACGGCAAGCTTTCTTCAGAGCAGAGCAGCGAAGAAACAAGTGTGCACTGTCCTCAAAAAACTTGTTGCAGATGGAGCAGAGTGTCTAATTCCACTTTCTTTCGTTCAATGTTCCTTCTTGTTGGTAGGCTATCATGTCCTAATCTCCATAAAAAGTGATGGACTCTAGCAGGGCAATCTAGGCTCCAGAGACGGCACCAAATATTGTTCCTCCAAGGGCTTCCCCTAACACCTTCTGACGAGCCTGCTTGCCTAGCCTCATTGACCGAGAGTGAATGCACCCTGTACGCCGACTTAACTGAGAACTTGCCTTTCTCATCAAAATGCCAGGCTAAATGGTCTTCTTCATGTTCACATATGGGGACCCTGAGGATCGTATCTGCATTAGCCTGAACAAAAGTTTGGCGCACAAGCATTTCATCCCAAGTCCTAGATTCTGGGTCAATCAGTTCGCTTACCCTTGTCAGAACTTGGTTTCCTTGCCCAGTTTGTGGACGCCTCGTATCACCATTTGGAATCCAAGGGTCTGCCCATATACGGATATTTGTTCCATCGCCAACCCGCCAGATAATCCCTTGTTTAACCACCTCAAGCCCTTTCAAGATACTATGCCAGACATAGCTCATACCAGGCACAGGAGAGAGACTGGGATAACCTCGCTAGATTCTTCTTAGACGGACCCGTGTGCTGTTGCTTTACCGTGTAGAATCGTGCGCTCAGCACTTACCACTTAACCTAAGATGTGCCTATCTCTCAGTCAGTGCGTGCATTGCTGCTTCGTCTGTTCTGTCCTCACCAGGGTTAGTTTCCTGTGATTTTTGTGAGTAACGGTGAGCCTCCCTTGCTCCTTACCACTGATCTATGGTGGATCACATGCTAAGCTAACTTTAAAAAGCTCTCTCGTAGCTTTATGAGAAACTAACAGGAACTGTAATTGCCGACTCCTAAACCCCTTCCCCCTCCCCTGAATAAAATTCTTAACTCGGAATTGCCAAAACTGAAATCAAGAGTTTTTTCCCAAAAACAACAATGAAATTATATTTCACAAAGCTTGGAATGACGAGCCAATGTACCACCAGTGGTACCACCATAGCAGCTATATAAAGGAAACAGAACCACATGGACAAGTAATATTGTTATACCATCCTAGGCCGCGATCAAAACACTTCCAGTCACCCAGCCTCCCCACACTTGGCGCCCAGATAACCAATGCCATAGTCAATTATCCTAAACCAACTCAACATCTCTTGAATCAACTGCCGAAGTTCAAAACCTCTAATGCTGCTAGTATTCTCAGTAACACCCTCCTATCTAACACCGTCATTTGGAAAAAGAAAGGATGGACCAAAAAAGGGTTCCTTGAGGTACTTGAACTGATCAGTTCTGGGGACTTCTGCCCCGCTGCAGAGTGAAGCCATCGCCAAGAGGTGGCATCCCACTGGTCACAGAAGGCTGGTCTTGATCTGCTTTCTCAGCTTCTTCTGCCTGGTGGCTCCCTCCTTTCGGGCCGCTGGACTTGAAGATATGCTTGTATATGTTCAGAGACTGGGCTATCATAGCTGATGGGTTGCCAGCGTCGCTTGGAAGAATCATTGTAGTCGTCTACATATAATATCACAATGTCAGCACTAAACACGCTAGGGGTTTATGAAACAGGGAAACAAAACGTCCAATATCTTACATTCTTGGCCAGGGAAGCAAATGCCTTTATGTACTGTTCAGCGACTCTCAGGTTCGCAGCCTGAAAGAGAGAGATCAAGCAAGAGAATGAATGAACATCACGTAAAACGGTGTGAGGGAATGAATGAAGATCACATCATGAAACGGTAGAACTTTAAATAAGCACTGCTTCAATATAGAACTTTCTCCAGCAAATGCAATAGTGAACTGAACACTATTAGTTTGAAAGTCAGCAAGTAGAGATACCTCAGTGCTGCCTTCAGCACTCATGGACTCGGAAACCATTCTGATCCCTTCAGCAGTAGCTTGTGACCTGGCAAGAATTGCTTCAGCCTCACCTGAAATTAAAAAATAATAATCAAATGAGTTCCGATGGCACAGAAATTGCCCTTCAGAAAGAAGGCAAAAAAAAAAAGATTCAAACTAACCAAACCAATCCACACTAGGAACCCAATCTTCAAAACAAGAAAGATGACAAAATAAAAAGAACAAAGATGGGGATGCATGATGCAAGCACAATGGTAAAAGAACAAAACAGAAGATGCATATTGAACAATTGTAGGTTACAATGGCGAACAAATTTTTGAGTTGAAAGCAAGTGGGATAGCTGCTGAAGAAATAGAACTAAAAATGATTCATGCCAAACAAATATAAGGACCAGACTATCATCGCAAATGTGGGAAATTGTAAATCGAGAGAGAGCATATGTCACATACCCTTCGCCCGGTTGGCCTGATCCAACATAGCACCTGGAAGAACCAATGGAAAGTGTCAAACAAAATCCATCACAATCATTTCATACAGATTGAGGTAAATCACATTAAACCAAAGCATTTTGGAAGAATTGAAGTACTCCCTCCGACCCAAATTAATTGACTCGGATTTGTCTAGATTCGGATGTATCTAGCACTAAAACATGTCTAGGTACGTCTGAATCTGGACAAATCCGAGTCAATTAATTTGGATCGGAGGGAGTAGGTTAAGGAAATATTTCAAGTATTAGAGCAAATATCAGCTCGAGAAAAAAATAAGGGATTAGATATATCACCTTCTGATTCAAGAATTTGAGCCCTCTTTCTCCTTTCTGCCTCTGCTTGCATCTCCATAGCTTTCTTCACCCCGACAGGAGGAGATATATCCCTGATCTCGTAACGGAGACACTTCAGCCCCCAATCCATCGCCGCCTCGTTTATAGACATCTGCAAAAAAAAAAAGGAATATCAGAACATCAGATTATGACGGAACGAATAACATAAACTGAAGACGCACACATCGCTTCGATTACTACTAGAAGTTGACTGCTTGTTAGGGGCATGAATTAAAAATACAACTACAGAACCACGGTAACAAAATAATATGGATAAACAACTCGTTAATATCACAGTTCTTTTCCTTCATGAATAGTAAATATAGTAGACAAACATTTGGCGTGTTCCACAGAAAATAAGGCAAGCAAACTTCTTCAGAATTGCGCAATTGTTCTTCAGAAAGGAGCTCTACACAGAGAAATGGTTCATACGAACAAGAGCATTGTTGCTGAAAACTCAGATGCAATACATGTCTAATAGTTACTTCTCACTTGTGGTGTTACTGTATAAAGTGGGCTGTCAAGTACATATTGAATTTGCAACTGCTCTCCATATGTTTCTACTTATATTTCATGTTCAAAATAGATGCATCCTACCGTAGGATTTCAATAAACCAACTTTTATTTTACCATCAAGAGAATGTAAACAAACATGCTTAAAGTAGACTAGCAATGCAGAATAACCGGGGCAATAGAACATTGATTTCTTGCTATATTCATGAAGCCCAGACTATGGTACTACAGTTAATATATGATAATACCCCATTGCATATTTAACTACCAAGCATTGTTCTCTACAACAATTATCGTTATATAGGAAGTAAAACAAATAACTAAAATGCGAACAGATGTTTCATACCACAATCTTCACATTCAGTGTGTCCCTCTCCTCAAAAGTCTTGTCTAATGTTATCTTTCCAAGCTCACTTCTCATGGTTGTCTGCGCAAGTTGAATGACTGCGAAAATAGGATTCTCCACGCCATAGGAAGCAAGGTAGGGATCAACAATCTGCAAAGTTCACAAAGTAGTAAAGGTTTGAATTAACACTACTAGTTTGCCTACAACAGCCTCTGATTTCCAGAAGGTGGACAGTTGAAATGCAAATCCCTAAACACTTCACCGAGTAAATTATCACGGATCGTTTACTTAAAGAGATATGTTAATCTGTTCCTTGCAATGTTAATTTACTAAATTAGCAAATCCCTCAACACTTCACTGCAGAAACATTACTAATACTACAATTAATATAGAAATATGCTAAATAAACCTAGCTGAGTTACAAGAGAGGCAACACAGACATAACTATTCAAGCAGCTGATATTAACAACAGTATTTTATCAAACCATAGCAGAGACAAGGTTACTAACTTCTATGGAAGTACCTCAGTTATGTCCACTAAAGATAAAGCGAGCTTGTTAACTTAATAACGTGTATGATCAAACAATCAAATAACAAATCCAAAAAGATAAGAGTCTAAACTACGCGAATACTCGCAGTACCCTGCCAACCTGAAGCATTTAATAACATCTAATTTCTAATTAAATATAACAAAGAGTGATCCCATGAAGATTACATGAAAAGAAAATGAGTGTTATATTTACGAACGCATAGAGTCCATGCAACAGAGCTATATCATCTATAGCTCCCTAAGCCATCTAAACAATATATGCCAAAAAAAGTATATATGTCATCCATGTGAAACACTTGAACATTGTAGCTGCAAGTCACGAAGAAGGCACCTAACTAAATTACAAACGTATGCACCCTCTACCAATGAAATTCAGAAAGCAGCAAATCTACTCCCTCCGTCTCAAATTAATTGACTCAACTTTGTCTAGATACGCATGCATCTAAACACGTTTTAGTGTATAGATACATGCTTATCTAGGCAAAGCTGAGTGAGTTAATTTGGGGCGAAGGGAATACAAACTTGCTTTTACAATTTTGCCAACTGTTACTGCGGCCCTATGTAGACCTAACAATTTGTGCACCACAAATGCAGAGTCTTGTCCATTTAACTCATAACTTTTGCAAATGCACATAACCAAATTGACATGGACACCAAGCAAGATATGAAGGAATGATACAAGTGCCAACATCTCATCAAAACTATGAACATCTAATTTTGTAGAAAATACAAAATGTACCAAAACTGCAAGAATGACCCAAGAGCTTGTGCAGCCACAGAAAATAAATAATAGAAGTGGTAAGGAACAACATTGGTAAGTATTGTGCAACTAACTTGTTGTACTCCCTCCGATCCAAATTAATGTTCTCAAATTTGTCTAGATTCGGATGTATCTAGCACTAAAACTTGACTAGATACATTCGAATCTAGACAAATTTGAGAACAATAATATGGATCGGAGGGAGTACATGATGATGCTGTGCAGCACCTTAAGCATGCTACAGTCGTGGATAGTGACATGCATTGATAAGCTATGGAACCTACAGCGCTATGCAGTGAGAACAAGGGGCACGATATACCAATCCTCAAGTCCTATATAGGTAGAACAGCCTGCAGCAACTGCAAGACCAGTAGCACAGTAAACCGAGGGAGGATGCCAACTATCGCATTTCTGTTCTGGCTAATACAAGGCAATCTGACCCATGAGAATTTTCAGAAGTGGATAACTAAGGTAAACAAAAACTAGAGAACCAATCCTCTAACAAGTAACAGCAGCAATACATCATCATATCGAAGTTACAAAAAGGCATCATGACATATGTTTCCAAGACCAGATGATCTGTCCTAATTCAGTGTGATTGTGACTCATGACAACATTTCACACAAAACTTGTACCGAAACGCAAAACATTGATACCCTCGACCAGAGTAAGGAACCAAACCACCAATAAAGTAACAATAGAAATGCAACATCACGGGTGACAACGAAAGGGCAAGGCGGCAACGAGGTATACCTTGACGTAGAGGACGCCGTCGATCTGGATCGAAACGTTGTCCTTGGTGATGGCGGACTGGTCGGGGATGGGGATTGCCTCCTCCTTGAGCGAGTGCACGTATGCGATACGGTCGACGAGGGGGACGAGCCCGTGGATCCCGGAGCCGAGCGTCCTGAGGTACTTCCCGAAGCGCTCGATGACGAAGGCCTTCTTCTCCGGCACGATGCTGACGCCCCAGTTCACCGGCGTGCTCAGCGCGTCGAACCTACAACGGCAGCGCGAAACTTCAGAACCCTAGCAGGTCCCGGAATGGAGAGAGGAAGTGCGGTGCTAGGGTTTAAGACGCTACCTGGAGACCTCGTCGCGGGCATAGTAGCGCGACATGGAGCGGGTGGCGCCGAGCTGGCGGGGGAGGAGGAGGAGCTGCCGCGCGGGGCCAGCGGATCGCCGGAGGAGGGTCGCCATCGGCGTCGGCTGTGGGAAAGGGAAGTGAGGGGAGGGGAGAAGTGGTGGTGGGGGTTTGTGGCGACCCCGGTTGAAGTGGAAATGGAAATAGAAATAGAATGGGGGTTTTCCTGCGGTGATATAGGCGTGTTCTGTCCCCGGGTCTTTTCCATTTCTTTTTTCTTCTATTTTTCCCCCCTTCGACCAACTTGCTTTGCAAGAATGGATTCGGAAAGACTTGCGACCCAAGAAGAATGGATAAGCACTGCTTGCTTTCACATTTACACAGACGCTATGAGGCATTGTGTGTTACTTGATCTTGATCGTGACTAGGGGCCCACAGTGCATAGGTACGTATGTCCATCGGTGTAGCCATTTCGTAATAATGCTTTCACATTTACACAGACGCTTACGGGATGAGGCATCGTGTATCGTGTGTTAGTTGTTTTTTTAGTTCCATCTACTCCCTCCGCTACAAATTACTTTGATTTTTTTTTTCAGAAAAATTTGGATCTATTCCATGAGTTCACAAGAAATACAAGGCACACTAAACATGATAAACATTACATTGAGGTACTTGAACCACCTAACGACCACTACTGCTGCCAGAGCGAGTCACGACGCGTCATTGCCGCCGCCCCTTACCGTAGTCGCTTGTCGTTGTTGATGACAATGGAAGTTCGCAAGACGTGCCCCTAAGGACCAGCGCCCCAGAGCCAAAATCGTCGTCATTGAACCCTTGAATTGATCCGAATCTTCAAACACCAAACCTAGAACATACGTAGACTGGACAAAATCGATCACTCCATGAAAGCAGCGACCAGACGAATCCCCGCCCTCCTCGGCACCACCGACAAGATCGTCGACGGCGAGGTGGAAGAGGAGACGGGTATACCTTATTCTTGTCCCGCACAACGTCGCCATAGCCACCATAGCGTCGATGTCGGTTGACCAAACTCTAACTTTAGGGACCCTTCAACCGCGCCGAGCGCAGGTCCGAGGTCCCCACCCCCTCCGACCGTCGGAGCGACAACCGAAGGAGTCGGATGGTCCGTCACGCCTCCAAGGCCCTAAAGCTGCCGAAGACAGGATAGACCGGTAGCGTCGCCGACGGAGGAACCCTAGATGGGTTTTGGCTGCCGCCTCCAGGAGCACCCCTCTCTTCTCTCTGTACCGTTTTGGGATAATTCATTGTTTGTGTGTTAGTTGATCTTGATCATGACTAGGGCCCCACGGTGCATAGGCATGTATGTTCATTGGTGTAGCCATTTCGTAATAATAACAGCATATACTCAATGAGTTTCGGGCCAATCCCGAGCCGTCTCCGTCGGCTGGAGATGGCAGAGGGGAGGCTTCGGTGTTGTAGGTAGGTGTAGTTATAGGTTTCTACATGGTTTTGGGAGTAGGCCAGCGGATTTTGACCGGTCCTAGTTGTAACACCCCAGCATTTAGGAACCAACGAAGGGTGGAAATAGGAATATGTGCATGTGCATGCATTCATCTATAAAATCCAGGTAAACTTTTTGCCAAACAAAAACCTAAAGAGATCGGAGTTTCTTTCACTATCTAGAGGTAGGAATAGCTCTTTATAGTGATTGTTGTAAATTTTGACATGACCTTTAGGAATTAATGAGTTTTGGGAGGAAATATTTTGAATTCAAATTTGAATTTTAAATTAGTTGGAAAATATTTGAAAATTAAAAGTTAGTTGTTTTCCAAAATGATTTATTAACATTGTTTGATTATATTATAGATATATTAAACAACAATAAGAATTTAAGACAAGAAAATTTAAATAAGAAATGAATTCTTATTTCTTTTTTATTCCATAATCATATTGCAAAGTGAGAATGATACAACGAATAATGGAACACATTACAGTAAGTGAATTACAATAAAATGAAACTTTATTAAATTATAAGAATATTATTACAAGATTCTTTACAAAAAGAATAAATAGAAGGTTACAATCAAAATCTATACTACCTATCTATTCATATACTACATCTTGAGCATCCAGATCTTGTTCCTGCAAAATAAGATAAACAACTCAGCAAGAAATAAAAGGTTAGTTGGTTATTTTTACTCTTAGTGGTGAACAGTGAAGTGCATTGTTCATATTACCTCATTGAGTAGTTAAAAGGGGCAAATTTCACCAATGTATAGCATCTGTTCTTTTCATGTAAAAATCTTCAGATCCACATAATTAGCATAATAAAAGGGGAAAGTTTCACCAATGAGTAATATCTGTTATTTTATATCAAATAAGCCTTAGAACAATATCATCAACAAAGTAGAGGGTCAAGTTTCACCAGGACTGTAACCAGTAAAAGGATAAGCAATGAAAACCATTTCACTTGATTTGATCCACAACCAAGCCAAACAGCCAGGCAGCTTAGTCACCTAAATGCATGTAATGTGCTGTCAAAACAGCAGCAGTAGCACAAGCAGTCAAAAGAGAGTACGCTGATGTAGCACAACCACTAGGGAGCTCATTCTATCTTCTCAAGTACACAGCCAAGTACACACTGAGTCTGCCAAATTCCCAAACAAATTCACCAGCCCAGAAACACAACAAATTCCAACCATTCTCAAGATGGTAACATAAGGAGGGGGGTGCAGGAGGATAGCAAGGCCAAGTATAAGATCACAGGAGCTAGGAGGAGCAAGAGCAGCACTAGGAGGTGCAGAGCAAGATCAAGTCAATAAGAACAAGTTATCAAGATCAAGCCAGCAAGATCAACTAGCACCACAACATCATCACCAAAAATCAAGTTGTGTGGTGACTACACATAAAACCATCACATGATCAAATCATCTTAGATTATCAGAGCATGTGTTGTTTCATATGAATCTTCTTAGAAAAACATCCAAGTGGGGTGTATCCATCACATAAGTAATTTAAATGAAAGCCAATGATCAATATTTGCAAACAATACCAAGATCTTAGTCTGTGCATCACTGATCTTGGACAATAATCCCTACTTTCCCAATCAAACATACAAGCAGCTTTAAATGAATAATTTTTGGGCACATCTTTTGAAATAGTAGCACCTCAGGAATTATTTAATTATAAGCATGCATCTCAAATAGTAAGGATCCATTATATGGACATACCAAGGGACTATCAAATTAATTCTCAAGCACTGTAGTAATTCTACTTAGTGATGATCCATCATATATTACTGAACAGGGGAGGCATCAGATAAAAACAATTGTTCTTACCTAGCTATGCCTCAGACCAGCATCATAGGCCAAAGGAAATTTATAGACACCATAGGCCAATATATCCGGCAGGAGTTTTCAACTCATTTTAGCATCAAGCCACTCTGGAATATAGGTAGAATAAAGCCAGTACTAGAATAAACCCTTGCGTACCATTCCAAGGAAGGTGTCACACGGATCTATTCTAACCAAACAAATCCTACACAGAGATTTCATAATCAAACTCTTGCAGAAAGTTATTCAAATCATCTTCCTAATGTAATAATTAGGAATCATAGTGTTTTACATAAAAGAACTATCACAAGAGGCATCAATAGTAACTTCCCAAACAGCCAAGTACATGTTCTAGTATTGAAACTAGCTAACCATCACCACTAATCAGATATTAGACTAGATCAGAGTCACAGCATCACCATTTGTACAATGACAATAACCAAGATTATATAAAAAAATCTTACAGAGCTATTAGCAATTCCAAGCCCATCAATAGGCAATGGATCAGCACAGTATAACCACCATAAATACTCCTAAATCGTTCAATATCCTCAATAATCAACACAAAGGGGTAGAACCTTAATAGAATAGGTGAACCCTAATTAGGGATTTCTCTCTAGAAGCACACAAAGGCCAGCAAGAGAGGTAGAGGGAGAATAAGAAGGGGAAGCAGAAGAACTTACCCGAGGTCTTCGCTGAAGTTTAGTAGAGGAAGAAGAATGGTCGACGAGTGCACACGGCGGCACGGGGAGCACCCGAAGGCGCTGCAACCCGCGCCAAGCCATGGCGGCGGCCATAGCCACACAAGTCCCAGATCACTTGTTTCGAGTGTGGAGTGAAGGGTCACTATTCCAATGAGTGTCCCAAGAAGGCTGCTGCCACCGCCAATGTGAATGCCCCAGCTCAATAGCAGCGTCGTGTTCATCCAGGAAGAAGATTTGCCCCAGGGAACCCTCACAACCACAACGGTCATCTCTTCCACATGAACACAGAAGAAGCCCAAGAAGCGCCAGATGTAGTGCTGGGTATGTTTTCTGTCAACTCAGTTTTAGCAAGAGTATTGTTTGATTCGGGAGCATCGCATTCATTTGTCACCGAAGAATTTGCATGCACTAGTAAGATTCACCCAACCATCTTGAAGCATGTCATGATAGTTCAAATCCTCGGTTCAACTACAAAAGCTAGAAAAATTTGCAAAGTTATGCCTATCAGAATACATGGAATAGATTTTTATGCCAACCTAATTGTACTTGGAACCAAAGGATTGGAAGTAGTACTAGGTATGGACTGGATGTCAAGGCATAAAGGAATGATAGACTGTGCTAAGAAAGCCATCACCATGATCAGTAGCTCTGGAGTCACAGTAGAGCATATATCTGAAACCTTACCCCGTCAATTTAAGTGCAACAAGAGTCTAGCCATACCCACCATAGACCAAGTCTGAGTAGTCTGTGAATACCCCGACATATTCCCAGATGAATTGCTAGGTATGCCCCCGGATAGGGATATTGAGTTCACTATCGAACTAATCCCTGGAACCGGACCCATAGCCCAGAGACCCTATAACATGAACCCCTCAGAGTTAGTAGAGCTGAAGAAGCAGTTGGATGCTATGTTGGCAACATGCTTGATTCAACCAAGAACATCGCCATGGAGATCACCAGTGTTATTCATCGATAAAAAAGATGGAGGCAACCGTATGTGCACAGATTACAGAAAGTTTAACGACGTCACCATCAAAAACAAGTATCCCTTGCCAAAAATAGAGGATCTATTTGATCAGTTGACTAGAGCCCAGGTATTCTCAAAGATTGATCTTAGGACTGGTTATCACCAACTTAAGATTCGTGCAACGGATATTCCGAAGACCGCCTTCACTACTCGCTATGGTTCATACGAGTATACGGTTATGTGTTTTGGATTAACCAATGCCCCTGCTTATTTCATGAATCTCATGAATAAGATCTTTATGAATTTCCTAGATAAGTTTGTAGTTGTGTTTATCGACGACATCCTTATCTACTCCAAGTCAGAAGAAGAGCATGAGCAACATCTGAGAATCATCCTAGAAACCCTAAGAGAGCATCAGTTATATGCCAAGTTCAGCAAGTGTGAGTTTTGGCTAAAAGAAGTAGGATTCCTAGGACATATTGTGTCTGCCGGAGGAGTTTCTGTTGATCTCGCCAAGATCAAAGATGTCGAAGCATGGGAAGCCCCAACCACTCAAACCCAAGTCCGTGCATTTCTCAGATTAGCGGGATACTACCGCAAGTTCGTAGAAGGATTCTCGAGCATCGCCAGACCCATGACCCAATTGTTGAAGAAGGACAAGAAGTTTAAATGGACCGACAAGTGTGAAGCCAGTTTTCAAGAGCTGAAGAAGAGATTGATATCAGCCACAATATTGATCATGCCAGATATCAAGCCATTTGATGTATATTGTGATGCATCCAAGATTGGTCTCGGATGTGTATTGATGCAAGAAGGCAAAGTCATCGCAGATCATCTCGAACAATAAGCAAAGATGAGCAGAACTATCCGACCCATGATCTTGAGTTAGCAGCCGTAGTTTTGGCATTGAAGACATGGTGTCATTATCTGATGGGTAATCTCTGTGAGATTTACTCAGATCACAAAAGCTTGAAGTATATTTTCACTCATAAGGAGCTGAATATGAGGCAAAGGAGATAGATAGAGTTAATCAGGGATTATGACCTTGACATTCACTATCACCCCGGCAAAGCCAATGTCGTAGCGGATGCTCTTAGCAGATTGCCGTGTAGGCTTAACACCATGATCAAGGAGAAGCAACCAAGTTTGTATGAAGAGTTGGAGCAGTTCAGAACTGAATTAGTTAGCAAAGGATTCTTAGCTAGCATTAAACTTCAACCCACATTGATTAGCCAAATCAAGGAAGCCCAGAAGGGAAATGAAAGTATCGACGGAATCAAATGTCGTATTGGTACATGGAAGGTACCAGGATTCACTGAAGACGAAGAAGGAGTTCTATGGTACAAAGGACGTATCTGTGTGCTCGCAGATTCGGAGCTGAAGCAAGTTATCATGAAGGAAGCTCATGATACTCTTTATTCTATCCACCCTGGAGGAACGAAGATGTATCAAGATTTGAAAGAGCAATTTTGGTGGCACAAGATGAAGAGAGAAATCGGAAGCTACATCGCCAAGTGTGACCTCTGTCAAAGAGTCAAAGCAGAGCATCAAAGACCTGCAAGACTGTTGCAACCATTGCAAATTCCGGAATGGAAATGGGATTCCGTCAGAATGGACTTTATCACCGGTTTGCCTACTTCCAGTAGGGGAAATGACTCAATCTGGGTCATAGTTGATAGACTGTCCAAGGTAGCTCACTTCATACCTGTCAAGACAACCTACCAGAGTTCGAAGCTAGCAGAACTATATATTGCAAGGATTGTTAGTCTGCATGGAACCCCCAAGACCATAGTATCAGATCGAGGAACCCAGTTTACCTCGAGGTTTTGGCAGAAAGTGCAGGAAGGATTAGGCACCAAGTTGAACTTCAGCACCACGTATCATCCACAAACTGATGGACAGACTGAGAGAGTCAACCAGATCTTAGAGGATATGTTAAGAGCTTGTGTGTTAGAGTATGGATCAAAATGGGAAGACTACCTGCCTTTCGCAGAATTCTCATAGAACAACAGTTATCAAGCTAGTTTGCAGATGGCACCATTTGAATTCCTATACGGAAGAAAGTGTTGTACCCCTTTGAATTGGTCACAAGTAGGAGAGAGTCAGATTTTTGGACCCGACATTCTCCGAGAAGCTGAAGAGAAAGTTCACAAAGTCCGTGAGCACCTCAAGACCGCCCAATCTAGACAGAAGAGTTATGCTGACAAGAGAAGGAGAAACCTGACTTTCAATGTCGAAGATTTTGTATATCTCAAGGTTTCACCATTGAAAGGAACCCAACGCTTTAGTCTGAAAGGAAAGTTAGCCCCCAGATATATCGGGCCCTTCAAGATTCTGAACCGTCGAGGAGAAGTATCATATCAACTAGAACTACCTGAAGAGATGTCAGCCATCCACAATGTGTTCCATATCCCGTTACTTCGCAAATGCCTGGAAGTGCCAGAGAAGACTGAAGTTTTCAAGAACATCGATCACAGAGCTATGGAAATCAACAATGACCTGACCTATCGTGAAGTGCCCATCCGTATCTTAGAAGAAGCTTACAGAACCACCAGAACCATGAGTATCAAGTTTCTCAAGATTCAATGGAGCAACCATACCGAGGATGAAGCCACTAGGGAGCGAGAGGATTACATTAGGACAGAGTTCCCAGATCTCTTTAGTTCCTAGTTTTCTTTGTAAATCTCGGGACGAGATTTTTGTTTAAGGGGGGAAGGTTTGTAACATCCCAAAACTTTAATCCAAGGTTATTAAGATCCAAATCATCAAAATTAGGGTTAACAAAAACTTTTCCAATTAAAATTATTAAAGCATTCATATGTGTGTGCATGTAAATAGGAGTTGATTTGAATTGCCATGATTAAGTGATCCATTGCTTGTAAAATGATTCTTAGGTGAAATAAACATCATCTAAATCATTCCCAAACAAATCCCAAAGAAAAACAAATCAAAATGAATAAAAGAAGAGAATGGTTATTTGTGCCATTTTAATCAGCATGCCTACTTTGGCTATTCCTAGAACTCAAAACCTAACAGAAACAAATGTGGATCTTTGCACCCCTTGCTAGTACACATAATGTTGTACCAAGGCCCACTTTGTGATATGCCAAAAACATTCAAACACTATATTTAAATGACATTTGAAAATTGAATCTATTTCATATGGGAAGATCCCACTATTTCAAAAACCACTCAAACAAGCTCAATTTTCAAAACCTAAGAACCCACAGAGTCTCAAGCTTAGTACTAGCACACCCACCAAAAATCTTTTCAAAATTCAAAACTATTTTTCTTGCGGCCATTTCATCAAACACTTGGCAGGAAGGTTTTGCACCTAATATCTAGCTTACTGTTTTGCACAGGGTTTTGCCCCCAAATGATCCCCATTTAATCCCTCTGTCCCCTCTTGATCAAACCAGACCCTTAGCACCCATCCCCTACCCCCTAGTGGCAATGCCATGCCATGTCGAGCACATGCTGGCCGGCCGACCATGCCATCACTGCAGCAGACCACCTCTCCTCCTCTCACCATGTCTAGTAGCTAGCTCACACCTCACCGCCACTCTCTGTCCCCTCCACGAGTTGAGCCAGACCGTGGACCACCGAAGAACCGCCGCGCCCAGTGCGTCTGCACCATGCCGAGCACGCGCTAGAGCGCCGCGCCCGACACGCGTGCATGCACCGCCCCTCGACCGCAGCCCGCGTCCACTGCTCCGCCACGACCCCAGGAACATGCTAGACATGCCCGTTCGCCACCCAACACACCATAGCCACCGCTCGCCGTTGAGACCGCCGCCTCTACCGCTCAGAGCGCGCGCATCGCCCGACCGCATACCACCGCCCCTAAGCCCGCATTTAAGTTCTAAAGCACCGCCAGGAGACCAGCCACCATCCCCTACCTCGAGCCACGCCGCTAGCACGCTGTGCAGCCCTTGCCGGAGCCGCCCACCCATGCCTCTCGGTCGCGTCGTCGTCCTATAAATAGAGGCCACCCCCAGCTCCATTCGGCACACCACTCACCTCCCCTCACCTCACTGACCGTTCCCCACCTCTAGCCAGAGCAGCGCGAGCACTTGTTCGCCGAAATTTGGCCGGAGAAGCCCGCAGCAGAGGAGGAGAAGGCCCCGCTGATTCCGACCACCCCCGGAGCTACCTCGACCGTCCCTGAGCTCCCCGTCGACCACCAGTTTGTTTGCCCGCCTCGCCATTGTTGCTGGAGCCCTGGTACGCCCCCTGAGCACCCCCACTGAGCCGCTAGGGTTAGAGTTCGCCGACGACCTGTTCATCATCGACGACGATCCCCAGCCGTTGATCCTCGTTCTAATCCAACGACCCACATCGCCCCGTACCGCTTCACGCGTTATAAGCCACTGACTGGTGGCCCCCTGTCAGCTGAGCCCCGTGCCGCGTAGTGTCACTGGGCTGGCCCGTTAGCTTTCCCGCGCGACCCATTTAATTTGAATTAGGATTTTTCCATTTAGTTTAAACCTAGTTCTGTCCCCTAGTTTGAAATTCAATTCAGAGAGATTTCAAATCCAAATGAAGTAATTCCAATTTTGTTAGAAAGCTACTGAAAAGATATATCCAAGCCCGTTGGATTTAATTCAATTAGAGTTAGAGATCTCTCCTAGTAAAAATAACAAAACAGAAGCTTTTGCACCTTGCAACATTTTTATAAAATCAACCAAGTTAGCTTTTGAGTTGATTCCAACTCTCAAAAATCACATTTCACCATACCTATCTGAATATGTAATAATATTAAGGTTTACATGTAGTGACTTTGGACTAGTACCATAATAATGCTATATAGGCATTTATAGTCACTTTAAATCATTAAATATTAAACTTAGACCAAAGTAATTGTCATCCAACCCTTAAATCACATTCTCACATGTTAGAATATGTGGTGATGACATGTGTCCACATGATCCCATATTTTAAGTGGTGAATATTAAATCTTAGTTAATTTTTCAATGAGTAGAAATTACTTTTCTTAAATAAAAAGAATGAAACTAGTTAATAAAACTTGTGATTCTTGTGATGATAATAGATCATCAAATGTGTGCCTTAGAATGCTAATTAGACTAGTTAAGTATTGTTTGGTGATTGTGTACTCTGTATGTATTTATAGACGATAGTACCGACCAAGCTTACGAGGAGGAGGAGTTCTACCAAGAGGAGGAAGAAAACTTGAACCACTACACCAACCAAGGCAAGCTAGCACTATCCAAGTTAACCCTTGCAAGTTGTACTTGCAAGCCACCATTAACAATGCAAGCTAACCCTTGAAATCTAGATAACCCAAGCAAAGATGCTTTAGGCATGCTTTGGTTATACCACTTTGACTAGTATTTACCCCAAGTATTAAGTTCAAGCTTTACTTCCTTTACTTTACACAAAGTTCTTTTCTTGTTTTGAAGGTAGCATAAAGAGTATTAAACTTGACCTATTTAGATAACTTTAGATGTCATTCTATGGCATGAGATTGATCCCATCTTTCCCACCTTAGTGAACACTCTTAACTTAGTAGTTTAGAGTAGATAAAAACTTGAGTTACTTTAGATGGGAACATTTGGTGAAAAGGAATTATGAAAACCTTGGAATGATGAGTCATTCTATTGAGATGTTTTGACATGTGTTGAGAAACACAAATGGTTTATGATGATGAAAATGTTGAGGCATGAGCCTTAACCCTTTTACAAAACTGATGGTTGGATTTGGATGCGATACCATTCCAAATTTACCGTACAACCACAATACCTGAATTGGGTAAGGCTTAGCCGGAAGTTTATATGCATTAGTATTAGTTCCCTCGCGGGAGAGGTTTGAGCTGAGGCTACCTCTCAATGTTGTCCACCTATGCAGTGCCCAAGATGAGAGATGGTCATGGTTGGGAGGCCATGCTCATAGGAGAGGTGCTTATACTAGGGTGTGTAAAGGAAAGGTTATGTTTGATTATCTGCATACTAAGTATGATGATTCAGGGATATCCCTGATAGATGTATCGAATCTTGTGGTGAAAGTGTACCACCTCTGCAGAGTGTCAAACTATTCGAATAGCCGCGTCCACGGTTATGGACAGTTGGAATGGCCATACTATTTCGTTGTCAGATGTTTTCAAAATAACTTATGAAAGGAATGATGAATCTTGACTTGACCACAACAGGGTTGTGTTTATGACGATAGCTTCCCAACTTAAGTGATTCTAGAACTTTATTTTATCTTTCTTTGCTTCAGAACTCAGCTTAGGTTTCAAACTTAACTTTATAGTTAAACTTAGAGTTAGCACTTTAACTTAGAACTATACTACTTGTTAGTGGTAGTTGCGAGTACTTAAAGAGTACTCATGGCTTTTGTCCCTAACTATTCTCATGGCCAGACTATGAAGGAGACTACCAAGATGATGGCCAACAGGACGGCTATGATAACTAGGACTATCTGCCTTCGTCAGCATTGCCTGTGCCCGTGAAGATGGACCCCACCGCTACGCTTATCTTTTATTTTGCTGCTTGTTGTATTAAGACTAGATCATGAGATCCTTATTTTTGTAAAACCTTATGTATGGTTTGTAATGGATGATGTACTGTGATATCCAATCTGTTATGTCTCGCAAAAATGGTAATCCTGGGATTGCGATGAATGACATAACAGGCATCTGAGATTAAAAATCCGGGTGTTGACAGAAGCTAAGGGAAAGGCGGATGAGGACGCCAGAATGCATGCAGATTTACCACCACCACCAATGAGGCCATTGATGGAGCAGGATTTCATGCAATACATGCAAATGATGCAAGAGTCCTAGAACAAGTTCATGAAAGTATTAATGGTTTGAGTTGGAAATCAGAGGGAACCTGAAGGTCGTGGTGCAACCACAACCAGGAGGAAAAACATCATATGCAAAAAAATTGGACTTACGAGGCATGTTAAAAGGGAATGCCAGAAACCGATGATCCTATTCTATGGGTGTGGTTAGAAGGGGCACATGAAGCCTGGTTGTCCCAAGAAACCACCAGGTGGTTGGCCTACATTAGGCGGTGGTCAAGAAAGAGGCGGAGGTGCACAACCTAACAGAGGTGGAAGTTATGTCAAAAACGACAATGGCAAGAGAGGCAGACCTACTGGAAAGCTGAATTGCGCAACCTTGGAGGAGGTGGATAACTCGGATCAAGCGGCGATAGGGATGCTCAATATTCTCACAAACCCTGGAAAAGTTCTATTTGATACTGGTGCACCTACTTCATTAATATCTGAACAATTTTGTGATAAGTTCGGGATTAGAAGGGCACCGTTAGAAAAACTTATGACCGTAGTTACTGCTGGAGGGATCATGGTAGTTAGAAACATTAAATTAAACCAAGTTATATCAATCTGTGGTCAAACCTATTATGCGGATCTTTATGTGATTCAATTAAGGGGAATAGCAGTAGTGTTGGGAATGGATTGGATGACTGAGTATGGAGCCCAGATAAATTGTGAGGACAAAACTGTTTCAATCAATACTCCAAGTGGAGGAAGGATAGTATATCAAGCTGATAAACATAGTCATATCATGGTAGATCTTCAATTTAACTCAATGAAGGAGGTTAAGCTAGAATATATTCCTGTAGTGAAGGAATTTCAGGATGTTTTTCTAGTAGAGTTACCAGGAATGCCACCTGATCGGGAAATAGAGTTCACCATTGATCTAATACATGGTACAACACCAATAGCCCAAGCACCATACAAGATGGGACCAAAAGAATTAAAAGATCTTAAAGAGCAAACTGATGAGTTAGCTAGAAAAGGATTTGTTCAGGAAAGTGTATCCCCATGGGGAACTCCCGTGATTTTCATGGATAAAAGAGATGGAGGACGAAGAATGTGTGGGGATTACAGAAATCTCAACAATGTCACCATCAAGAACAAGTACCCATTGCCAAGAATTCAAGATCTATTTGACCAAGTCAAGGGAGCTAGAGTATTTTCCAACATTGATCTAAGATCAGGGTACCATCAGATAAAAATCAAACCTGAAGATGTTCCAAAAACAACATTTGTGTCAAGGTATGGACATCATGAGTATCTCGCCGTACCTTTTGGATTGACCAATGCACCAGCAATCTTCATGAACTTGATGAACAAAACCTTCAGGCCTTATCTGGACAAGTTTGTTATAGTGTTCATTGATTATATTTTGATATATTCAAAGGATAAAGAAGAGCATGCTGATCATTTGAGGATAGCATTGCAAATCTTGAGAGAACATAAGCTATATGCTAAATTCAGTAAGTGTGAATTTTGGTTGGACAAGGTAGATTTTCTTGGTCATGTGATTAGTAAAGATGGAATTGCGGTAAATCCATCCAAAGTTCAATCAGTGTTGGAATGGAATGCACCAACGAATGTGAAGCAAATCTGAGGTTTCTTAGGCATGGCCGGTTATTATCGGAGATTCATTGAAGGTTTTTCCAAGATAGCTGGACCAATGACCAAATTGCTAAGAAAGAATACACCATTCATATGGGATGAGAAGTGCGAAGCAAGTTTTCAGGAGTTGAAAACTAGATTAACCACCGCACCAGTCTTAGCAGTTCCTGAAACAGGAAATGATTACACAGTATATTGTGACGCATCCAAAGAAGTACTAGGATGTGTGCTAATGCTAGATCGCAAGGTAATTGCTTATAGATCTAGACACTGAAACCACATGAAGTTAATTATCCAACACATGATTTGGAGTTAGCAGCAGTAGTCTTTGCTTTAAAAGGATGGAGGCATTTTATCCATGGAGCAAGATGTGAACTATACACTGATCAAAAAAGTCTCAAATATTTCTTCGCTCAAACGGAGCTGAATATGAGGCAGAAAAGGTGGCTAGAGTTGATCAAGGATTATAACCTTACAATTAACTATACTCTAGGAAAGGCCAATGTGGTAGCAGATGCTTTAAGCCGGAAGAGTACGGATACTCAACCCATTAATGGAGAACTACCAAAAAGAGTTGCTAGTGGATTTGGAAAGGTTAGAAATACAATTTCTAAATACATAAGTTTGTGTAGGCTTAGCTACCATGAGAGTTATGGAAGAGCAAGGCAGTGATCTTCGTCATGAGATCTATTGACATCAACTTGATGATCCTTTTATTGCTGAAGAAATTCGAAGAATATCTCAAGGTCAAACATCAGCTTTTCACCTAGGAGATTATGGATATTTATGGTTTCAAAACCATCTTTGTGTACCAGATGTGCCAGAAATCAGAGAGGTGATACTCTGAGAAGCACATGAGACACCATATTCAATTCATCCATGGAGTACGAAGATGTACATGGATCTTAAGGAATTATTCTCGTGGAATAACATGAAGAGGGATATTGCAAAGTATGTATCTAAATGCCATACTTTCCAAAGGGTAAAGGCAGAACATCAAAGTCCAACAGGACCATTACAACCTTTGGAAATTCCGAAATGGAAGTGGGAAGAAATTGGCATGGATTTTATCACAGGATTACCCATGACACCGAAACGGAAGGATATGATATGGGTGATTATGGATAGATTCACGAAGAGTGCACATTTTATTCCGGTAATTCAAAAAGATAATGCCGAGAAGATAGTGGAAATCTATGTCAAAGAGATAGTAAGTAAGCACGAAGTACCCAAGAAAATTGTATCAAATAGAGGATCTGTGTTTACTTCAGCATTTTGGAAACAATCACATGAAGGACTTGGCTCAAAGTTGGATTTCAGCACAGCCTATCATCCAGAAACTGGAGTCCAGACAAAAAGAATCAATCAAATCTTGGAGGACATGCTTAGAACTTGTGCATTAGATTTTGGAGGTTCGTGGGAAGATTATCTACCTTTGGCAAAATTTTCATACAACAATAGCTGTCAGAGTAGTCTGAAAGCAGCACCATACCAAGTACTGTATGGGAGAAAGTGTAGATCACCAATATGTTGGTATGAACCTGGTAGTAGCAAGGAATTTGCACCAGACTATATCAAGGAGAAGCAAGATATCATCGATATTATTAGAGATCGATTGAAGATAGCTCAAAGTCGACAGAAGAGTTATGCTGATCAAAGTCGAAGATCATGGCATCCAAAAATGGGGGATATGGTATATCTCAAAGTAAGTCCAATGAAGGGAGTTAAGAGATTCGGAGTCGAAGGAAAACTAAGTCCAAGGTATATCAGACCATTCAAGATACTGAGTCAGAATAGAACAATAGCTTATACTCTTGAGTTACCAAAAAGACTAGCTCAAGTTCATAATGTTTTCCATGTGTCACAACTATGGAAATGTCTTAAAGTTCCCGTTGATGCAATTACACATCAAGAAATTGAGTTACAAGCAGATTTGACTTATGTTGAGAAACCCTATAGAATTCTGGAAGAGAACTGGAAAAGGTTGAGAATCAGGGCAATCAAATACTGCAAGGTACAATGGGAACATCACCCGGAGCGAGAAGCCACATGGGAGAAAGAGGATGACTTAAGAGAAGCATATCTAGAACTATTCATGTCCACATCAGCAAACTTTGGGACGAAGTTTAATTTAAGGGGGGAAGTCTGTAACACCCCAACATTTAGGAACCAGCGAAGGGTAGAAATAGGAATCTGTGCATGTGCATGCATTCATCTATAAAATCTGGGTAAATTTTTCGCCAAACAAAAACCTAAAGAGATCAGAGTTTCTTTCACTATCTAGAGGTAGGAATAACTCTTTATAGTGATTGTTGTAAATTTTGACATGACCTTTAGGAATTAATGACTTTTGGGGGGAAATATTTTGAATTCAAATTTGAAATTTAAATTAATCGAAAAAATATTTGAAAATTAGAAGTTAGTTGTTTTCCAAAATGATTTATTAACATTGTTTGATTATATTATAGATATATTAAACAACAATAAGAATTTAAGACAAGGAAATTTAAATAAGAAATGAATTCTTATTTCTTTTCTTTATTCCATAATCATATTACAAAGTGAGAATCATACAACGAATAATGGAACACATTATAGTAAGTGAATTACAATAAAATGAAACTTTATTGAATTATAAGAATATTATTACAAGATTCTTTACAAAAAGAATAAAAAGAAGGTTACAACCAAAATCTATACTACCTATCTATTCCTATACTACATCTTGAGCATCCAGATCTTGTTCCTGCAAAATAAGATAAACAACTCAACAAGAAATAAAAGGTTAGTTGGTTATTTTTACTCTCAGTGGTGACCAGTGAAGTGCACTATTCATATTACCTCATTGAGTAATTAAAAGGGGCAAATTTCACCAATGTATAGCATTTGTTCTTTTCAAGTAAAAAGCTTCAAATCCACATCATTAGCATGATAAAAGGGGCAAGTTCCACCAATGAGCAATATGTGTTCTTTTATATCAAATAAGCCTCAGAACAACATCATCAGCAAAATAGAGGGGCAAGTTTCACCAGGACTGTAACCAGTAAAAGGAGAAGCAGCGAAAACCATTTCACTTGATCTGATCCACAACCAGGCTAAACAGCTGATACGTCCATTTTGCATCACTATTCTATATCATAATTTACTGTTATTCATTGATATATTTCATATTAAGAGATGATACTTATGTTATTTCATCTGTTTTTGCATGGTTGATGACTTTTGGAGCATGGACCGCTGCAGTCAGGATTCTGATGGAAAAGGTGTTGTTTGGAGGCAAAATTCGCGAAGAATAGAAAATCCAGGAAAATACATGGAAAATCCTATTTTTCCAGAAGATGAAGGAAGCCAGAAGGGGAAGTGGAGATGGGCCACAGGGGGCCCACACCACCCCTTGGAGTGGGCACCCTAGGCCGCGCCACCAGGTGGTGTGGCTGCCCTGGTCCACCCCTGGCTCTCCCCTCTAGCGTATATTATCCTCCCAAAACCCTAA
Organism: Avena insularis; assembly: GCA_023614405.1. Classification (NCBI taxonomy): domain Eukaryota; kingdom Viridiplantae; phylum Streptophyta; class Magnoliopsida; order Poales; family Poaceae; genus Avena; species Avena insularis. The sequence continues at coordinate 365,887,120 of CM042696.1, read as the reverse complement.
GATTCGGGGAGCGATCACAGAAATATTCCGCTGCCTCTGCGGGGCAGAAAACACCGAGAGAGAAATATCTCTCCGGCAGACAGAATTCTGCCGGGGGAATTCCTTCCCGGAGAGGGGAGATCATCGCCATCAACACCACCATCAAGCTGGACTTCATCGGGATCATCATCATCATCACCATCATCTCCACCAGCACCATCATCTCCACCAGCACCATCATCACCACCTCATACCGCTGTAACAATTGGGTTGAATCTTGCATAGTTCTTAGGGGAAACTTTCCCGGTGTTGATTACTCCTTGTAGTTGATGCTATTGAGTGAACCGTTGAATTAGTGTTTATGTTCAGATTGTTATACATCATTATTTCATCTCTGATCATGATCCATATGATGTCTTGTGAGTAGTTCGTTTTGTTTTTGAGGACATGGGAGAAGTCATGTTGTTAGTAGCGGAATTGTGTTGAGGAAGATTCAATAGTTTGATATTTAAGTTGTGGTGTACTTCTTCTAGTGGTGTCATGTGAACGTCGACTACATGACACTTCACCTATATGGGCCTAGGGAAATGCATTGTGTATTTAGCTACTAATCGTAGAGGTTGCCGGAGTGACAGAAACCTAAACCCCCGTTAGGAAACCATTGCACAAGGGACGTCAGGGTCTTAGAGTTTAAAGCCGTGGTTAGGTTTCTACCTTAATTACTTTCTTGTACTTGTGGATGCTTGCAAGGGGTATAATCACAAGTATGTATTAGTCCTAGGAAGGTCGGTACATTAGCACAGGTTCACCCACACAACACTTAGCAAACTAAAGAAGATTAATCAACTACATGAAGCGAAAGCACTTGACGATATTCCCATGTGTCCTCGAGAACGTTTGGTCATCTTAAGTAATACAACCGGCTTGTCCTTTGCTAAAGAAAGGATTGGGCCACTTGCTACATTTATTCTTATTGTCTTTTATTTACTCGTACTTTATTTACCTGCATTACCAAAAACCCCTAAAAATCCGTTTGCTAAGTATTTACAGAGAATTCCTGCTCCTAGCCACTAGCCAGCACCTTCTGCTCCTCGTTGGGTTCGACACTCTTACTTATCAAAAATACTGCGATACACCCCCTATACTTTGAAGGGTTCCGTAGCAGAAAACAAAAAAATTCTATCTACTCGAACACTAATACTAGGATCTATAATATGTAGACATAAGTAACGGAGAAGGAATACAGTATTCATACCTTTGTAGAAAGAGGCACGCCTTACACAGGAAGGCGTATATTGATGAAGATGAGTAGCACCCCAAGTGTGGTGCCTCCGAAGTTCGTCACACGTCCGGTGTAGGAGACGTCAACCGGACTCCGATCCAGCCGAGCAACAGAAGAAGTAGATGCCGGATCGCCTGATCACACGACGATAGTGTGAAGGTGGAGAACTCAACTGCGAGGTCCTCCCCAATATTACGGGGAAGTCCTCAGCAGATGAGAGAGAGAATGAGAGGAATGGGTGATTCCAAAGGGGGAGGGGGGACCCCTTTATATAGTGGGAGGGGGGCGCACCACCCGGGGGCCAGGCGGTGTGGGACTAATCCCCACACCCGCCGGACACCTTGGGGCAGCCGCCGGCCCTAGGTGGGCCCCACTGGGGCGGCCCATCAGCCCTAGGCCGGCTGGCCCCCACCTCCTAGGCGCCTTGCCCTCTTGGGCCACCCTTCGGGTGAGGCCCATTAGCAATATAGAGCCTTTAAAAATAAAATAAAATATATATTTAATATTAATTCTCTAATTAACATTCAAATACATATATTATATTATCTCTTCACTCCGGAACACCTTCCGGGCCCCTTTCCGATCTTCATCGGATGTTACCGAAACTATTCCGATTTGTCTCTCTCTATTTCTCATACGATACCTCATCTACCCTAAGCGTCCCTACCCTTAAGCGTGACATCCTTCGGTTCGGAAACACTCTTGACATGATAGAGATCACTTTCATATTAATGGTCAACAGAGGGACCTGGATGGCCATGTGACCCCCGTGCGTTTCATGAATACAATCGCTCAAACCATGAGATAGTCGTTCCCCATTCCCTTTGTCATTTGATACCTAATTCATCCGAGACTTGATCTTTGGTATCTGCATACCTTAGTTCGATCTCGTTACTGATGAACTTGTTTTTCTCATTCTCATGTCGTTGCATTCCGTGACCTAGTCACATGCTTGCAAGCTTCATCAATGCAACGTCACCGAGATGGCCACATGTATCTGTCTGTTACACAGCCTAGACAAATCCTGGTCTTGATATGTACTCCTCTACGCATCCCTTCAGAAAACCTGAGTGGCACCTTTTTGATCATCCTGTTACGAGATGACTCTTGATAACCATCTAAGCTTCTTCCGGAATGGTGATTTGCATTACCTCACAGTCAAAGGATCGGGTTGCGAGGTTCTCTGTGTTTTATCATCAATGGTGAACTTTGTAACTAGATCTCATTAAGATATAACGGTCGGATGTTTGTCTATCATGTTATTCAACTAATAACATGACCTCATTGTCAGTTGGCATAAATTCCCATGGCCTTGAAACACAGACCATCCTCATGACCAATGAACTAGTTCACTATAGGTAACTAGAGACACGGTTTGTTTACATACCACACGTGTATTAATGTTTCGTATTAACACAGTTATAGCACAGTATGAAACGTATTATGAACATACAGGAGATATATCAAGTAATATACTTTATTATTTGCCTCTAGGGCATAACTCCTTCAGTCTCCCACTTGCACTAGAGTATAAACAAAACTAGTTTACAATAGGCAGGAACCTAACACCAACGGAATCTTAGTGTTGTTCATGCTTGTCTAGATGGAGAGCTTTCGTTAATGGATCTGCTACATTCAGTTCTGTATCTACTTTGAAAATCTTGACTTCACCTTCGTTAACGTTCTATCGGATGACGTGAAATCTAAGCTTGATGTGTTTGGCTGTGGAATGAGTTCTTTGTTCCCTTGCATTTGCAATAGCTCTCGTGTTATCACAAAAGATCGTCACGGGGTCTTGTGCATTGGGAAAACTCCCAGTTCGATGACGAAATTCCTTAGCCAAACAACTTCATTTGCTGCATCAGCTGCAACAATGTATTCAGACTCCATTGAAGATTGTGCCACCACCGGCTGCTTCTTGCTCTTCCAGCTTACCTCCCCACCATTCACCAAGAAAACAAATCACATGCGAGACTTGAGTCATCATGATCTGAATTCCATTCGCATCTCGTAACTCATTACGTTTAGAGCTTCATCATTTCCTCCATAGATTAGGAACATATCCTTTGTTCTTCTCAGATACTTCAGGATATTTTTCACAGCTGTCCAGTGATCCGGTCCTGGATTACTCTGATATCGGCTCGTCAAACTAAGAGCCAATGCCACATCACGTCGGGTACTAAGCATTGCATACATGATAGATCCTATGGCTGAGGCATAGGGGATGTAAGACATCTTCTCTCTATCATTGTCCGTTATAGGACATTGAGTCATACTCATTTTGCAATTCTTCATCATAGGTGTAAAACCCCTCTTGGTGTTTTCCATTTTGAACCTTTTCAAAATCTTATCTATGTAAGTACTCTGACTCAATGCTATTAGGTGTCTCAATCTATCTCTATAGATCTTGATTCATAATATATATGAAGCTTCACCTAGATCCTTCATGGAAAATTGGTTGCTTAAATATGCTTTCATGCTTTTCATAAGATCCATATCGTTTCCCATGAGTAATATGTCATCCACATATACTACTAAGAAAACAACTGAGCTCCCACTCGCTTTCTTGTAAACATAGAACTCTTGTTGGTTTTGGAAAAATCCAAAACTCTTGATCACTTGATCAAAATGTTGGTTCCAGCTCCGAGATGCTTGCTTCAATCCATAAATGGACCGTTGAAGCTTCTAGCATCCTTAGGATTGACAAAACCTTCTGGTTGCATCATATACAACTCTTCATCAATGTGACCATTGAGGAATGCGGTCTTGACATCCATCTGCCAAATTTCATAGTCGAAATGTGCAGCAATTGCTATTAAAATCCTGACAGCCTTAAGCATCATTACGGGAGAATAAGTCTCGTCGTAATCAACTCCTTTAATTTGTCGAAAACCCTTTGCGACAAGTCGAGCTTTGTGAATGGTCACATTACCATTCGCATCTATCTTTTTCTTAAAGATCCATTTATTTTCCACGGCCTTGCGGCCTTGTGGAAGATCCACCAAGGTCCAAACTTGGTTTTCATGCATGGATCCTATTTCGGATTTCATGGCTTCTAGCCATTTCTCCGAGTCAGCACTATCCATAGCTTCTTTGTAGTTTGCAGGTTCTTCCTAATCATCTTAGATGGCAGACATCACAAGGCTACTATACCAATCTGGAGTGGCACGAAACCTTGTAGACCTACGAACCTCAGGAGTCCCGATGTCATTGTTTTGATCAGCATCAATGGGGTCTTCCTCCATATTGGAGAGTGGTTTTGGAACAGTTTCCGTTGCGCTACTTGGAATACAGAGAGAAGGGTCAACAATTTCATCTAACTCAATTTTCCTTCCACTCACTCCTTTTGCAAGAAACTCTTTCTCGAGAAAGGTGCCAGTTTTTGCGACAAACGTTTTACCTTCGTCTTGGTTGTAGAAAGTATACCCAACGGTTTCCCTTGGGTATCCCACAAAGATACATTTTTCTAATTTGGGTTCGAGTTTGTCAGGCTACAGTTTCTTGACGTAAGCCTCACAACCCCAAACTTTCAGAAATGACAACAATGGCTTCTTGCCATGCCATATCTCATATGGGGTTGTCTCCACGGATTTGGATGGTGCTCGGTTTAAAATAAAAGCGGCGATTTCTAACGCGTATCCCCAAAAAGACACAGACAAATCAGTTAAAGACATCATGGACCGTACGCTATCCAATAGGGTTCAGTTATGACGTTCCGACACACCATTACGCTGTGGTGTTCCGGCGGGCGTAAGCTGTGTATAATCCCACAGTCCTTCAAGTGCATGTTAAACTCATAAATCAAATACTCGCCTCGTCGATCTGATCAAAGGTGCTTGATTTTCTTGTTAAGTTGATTCTGTACCTCTTTCTGAAATTCCTTGAACTTTTCAAAGGTTTCAGACTTGTGCTTCATTAAGTAGATATATCCATATCTGCTCAAGTCGTCAGTAAAGGTAACAAAGTAACGATAACCATTGCTTGTTGAGACACTCATTGGTCCACATGTATGATCCCAAGTAGGTCTATAACTCTCTCCACTATTCCAGAGAATGGTGTCCTGGTCATCTTGCCCATGAGGCATGGCTCACATGTATCAAGGGATTCAAAATACAACGATCCAAGAAGTCCTTCTGAATGAAGCTTCTTCATGCGCTTTATGCCAATATGACCAAGACGGCAATGCCATATGTACATGGAATTATCATCACTGTGCTTAAAATGTTTAGCATCAATACTATGGATGTGTGTATCACAATCAAGATCAAGTAAGAATAAACCATCACGTATAGGAGCATGAACATAGAAAACATCATTCATATAAATTGGACAACCATTTGTTCCTGATTTAAACAAATAACGGTCTTGCAACAAGCAAGACCCACTCACAATATTCATACTCAGTGCGGGTACATAATAGCATTTATTCAAAATCAACAATAATCCTGACGGTAGACGCAGATGCAAGGTGCCGACGACCATTACTTCGACTCTCGAACCATTGACGACGCGCATCGTCACCTCGTCCTTCCTCAGGCGCCTCCTACTCTGCAAATCCTGCTGAGAGTTACAAATGTGAGCAACTGATCCGGTATCAAATACCCAAGTGTTACACCTGGCGCTCGTAAGGAATACATCAATAACATGTATATCATTTATACCTTTGTCTGGAATGCCTATCTTGCCAGCTCGCTTGTCTTCAAGGTATTTGGGGCAGTTGCGTTTCCAGTGCCCATCCCCTTTGTAGTAGAAGCACGAAGTGCCGGGCTTAGGGCCAGGCTTGGCAGTCTTTGAGGTGCTGGGAACAAACCTGCCATCCCTCTTAGACTTCTTACCCTTGCCTTTTCCCTTTTGCCCAGGTTTCTTAAAGTTGGTGGTCTTGTTGACCATCAGCACCGTGTGCTCCTTCTTGATTTCAACCTCAGCAGTTTTGAGCATGGCGAACACCTCAACAAGGGTCTTAGTCATCCCTTGCATGTTGTAGTTCATCACAAAACCCTTATAGCTAGGGGGAAGCGAGTGCAACACCCTATCTATAGCGAGCTCCACCGGGATTTTGCAATCCAGGGCGTTTAAGCGTTTAACATAGCCAGACATTTTGACCACGTGCTCACTAATACTACTGTGCTCTTCCATTTTGGCAGAGAAGAAGAGCTCGGAAGCATCATACCTCTCCGCACGAGCCTGTGGAGCAAAGACAGCCTTGAGATCCTTAATGATCTCAAAAGCATTCATATTCTCAAAACACTTTTGAAGCTCCGGCTCCATGGCATAGAGCATTCCACTCTGGATGAGGGAGAAATCATCCACCTTGGACTGCCAGACATTCTTTTCAACCTCAGAGGTGGAATCTGCAGGCTTAGCCGGAAGCTCAGCCTCGATGACATAAGTCAACTTGTAGGGACTAGGAGGATCCTAAGATTGCGGAACCATGTGGTGAAGTTGGTTCCATTAGTTTTCAGCTTGTCCTTCTCGAGGAAAGTGCTAAGGTTGAAGGTGAGTGGGCGAGACATCTACAAAGGATTTGCAAAGTGTTTAGACTATGTTCATAATAATGAGTTCAAGTTTTAACTAAAAGAACTCCCACTTAAACGAACATCCCTCTACTCGTTCAGTGATCACATGATCCCTATCCTCTGCACCTCCCCCGATTGTCACGGCCATCGGTGTAGTATCAAAGGTGGACATTCGCTAATGTCGATCACATCAACCATGTGATTCATGCTCGACCTTTCGGTCTCTTGTATTCCGAGGCCACGTTTCTCTAACGTGCTAGGCTCACCAGTCCTAACTCGTGTGTATTCGCAGTGCAACATGGCTTACACCCACTGTATGCGAACGCATATATGTCTGAGACCCAGGCCTGTAACCCTGGATCGCCTCATACCGAAGAACTTTCTTGGTGGTGCACACACAAGGGGAATACGATAACTAGAATACTATGAGGGATTATCTTATTATGCTACCGTCTAGTAAGTATACTAGCACAATAAGTAATACTTCTAAAAGTAAAGTGTTATGACATGGTTTGTAGATTTATGATCATCATAAACAACTTTAATAAGAGTTTCGCAAACTCATCATTGCCATGTTATAATACTTGCCCCTATGCAATAAAGAAGATAGACGCTTCTATATTAACTATTGCATGTTTTACGCGGCTTTAGGGCTTTCGCAGTAGAACCCCTTCCCACCTACGAATATCGAGCCACAACATGGATTCAATGATTGACGTTCTTCTTCCTTTTCAGGGCCCTCCAGTATCAATGCCATATCAACTACTGCAGAGATACAATCACCCCCTAAGCCACTTTGATTTGTGGACCAGTCTCGTGAATCACCACGTGAGGTCCGCTTCATCAAACAGTGCCACGATATGAACACCAATACTAAAAGTGGGTAGAAACTAGAGAATCAATGCCCACATATCAGTATGTGTTCTATCCGTATGACATGTCTACCCATAGACCCGCTCTGATGCCACTGAAGGGTTCCATAGCAGAAAACAAAAAAATTCTATCTACTCGAACACTAATACCAGGATCTATACTATGTAGACATAAGTAATGGACAAGGAATACAGTATTCATACCTTTGCAGAAAGAGGCACGCCTTACGCAGGAAGGTGTATATTGATGAAGACGAGCAGCACCCCAAGTGTGGTGCCTCCGAAGTTCGTCACACATTCGGTGTAGAAGACGTCAACGAGACTCTGATCTAGCCGAGCAGCAGAAGAAGTAGATGCCGGATCGCCTGATCACACGATGGTAGTGTGAAGGTGGAGAACTCAACTGCGAGGTCCTCCCCAATATTATGGGGAAGTCCTCAGCAGATGAGAGGGAGATAATGAGAGGAATGGGTGATTCCAAAGGGGGAGGGGGGACCCCTTTATATAGTGGGAGGGGGGGCGCACCACCTAGGGGCCAGGCGGTGTGGGACTAATCCCCACACCCACCGACCACCTTGGGGCAGCCGCCGACCCTAGGTAGGCCCCACTGGGGCGGCCCATCAGCCCTAGGCCGGCTGGCCCCCACCTCCTAGGTGCCTTGCCCTCTTGGGCCTCCCTTCGGGTGAGGCCCATTAGCAATATAGAGCCTTTAAAAATAAAATAAAATATATATTTAATATTAATTCTCTAATTAACATTCAAATACATATATTATATTATCTCTTCACTCCGGAACACCTTCCGGACCCCTTTCCGATCTTCATCGGATGTTACCGAAACTATTCCGATTTCTCTCTCTCTATTTCTCATACGATACCTCATCTACCCTAAGCGTCCCTACCCTTAAGCGTGACATCCTTCGGTTCAGAAACACTCCGGACATGATAGAGATCACTCTCATATCAATGATCAATAGAGGGACCTGGATGGCCATGTGACCGCCGTGCGTTTCACGAATACAATCGCTCGAATCGTGAGATAGTCGTTCCCCATTCCCTTTGTCATTCGATACCTAATTCATCCGAGACTTGATCTTCGATATCTGCATACCTTAGTTCGATCTCGTTACTGATGAACTTGTTTTTCTCGTTCTCATGTCGTTGCATTCCGTGACCTAGTCACATGCTTGTATGCTTCATCAATGCAACATCACCGAGATGGCCACATGTATCTGTCCGTTACACAGACTAGACAAATCCTGGTCTTGATATGTACTCCTCTATGCATCCCTTCGGAAAACCTGAGTGGCACCTTTTTGATCATCCTGTTACAAGATGACTCTTGATAACCATCTAAGCTTCTTCTGGAATGGTGATTTGCATTACCTCACAGTCAAAGGATCGGGTTGCGAGGTTCTTTGTGTTTTATCATCAATGGTGAACTTTGTAACTAGATCTCATTAAGATATAATGGTCGGATGTTTGTCTATCATGTTATTCAACTAATAACATGACCTCATTGTCAGTTGGCATAAATGCCCATGGTCTTGAAACACAGACCATCCTCATGACCAATGAACTAGTTCACTATAGGTAACTAGAGACACGGTTTGTTTACATACCACACGTGTATTAATGTTTCGTATTAACACAGTTATAGCACAGTATGAAACGTATTATGAACATACAGGAGATATATCAAATAATATACTTTATTATATGCCTCTAGGGCATAACTCCTTCATACTTGTGGGTCATCAAGACTATTTTCTAGTGCCATTGCTGGGGAGTGAAGCGCTATTGGAGAGTGGAACTGGTAAAGAAACTTCTACCGTGAGTATTGTTTACTTCTATTAGTTGCTTTATTTTCAATATGGATAATTCACTGAGTTTCTTATTTCGTAATGCTACTAGCACTGCTAAGGTAGTAGATGAACCACCACCTGCTGAGAATGATGCTTTTAAAATACCTACAAGAATTATTGATCGTGTTAGGGATAACTATTATGTTGGGGATGGAACTGTCCATCCCGGTGATCATTTGCTCTTTATACACGAAATATGTGCATTGTTCAAGTGTGCAGGTATTACAACAGATCAAGTCAAGAAGAAGTTATTCTCATTATCGCTAAAAGGAAGAGCTGAGGACTAGTATAAGCTGCTGAAGAATGGTCAAGCTCTTGAATGGGAGGAAATAGTGCCTCTCTTTTATTCAAAGTTTTATCCTCCTAGTGAGATTCATAAAGATCGGAATCAAATATACAACTTTTGGCCTCTTGATGGAGAGAGTACAACTCAAGCTTGGGGGATATTGAAGTTACTAATGCTCAAATGTCCCATTCATGAGCTCCCAACAATATTATTATCAATAACTTTTATGCAAGGCTTTCTCTTCATGATAAGGATTTATTGGATGCTTCTTGTGCTGGATCATTTACACGCATGGAAGAAGAAGCCAAATGGGATCTTCTGGATCGTATTCAAGACAATGCAAAAGCATGGGAGAATGACAAAGGAAGAAAGTCAGGTATACATTATGATTATGAATGGATTGAATCTTTTATGGGAACTGATGACTTTCAAAATATTAGCAATGCTTATGGTCTTGATTCTCAAGTTATTACAAATTGTTTTAAGGCTTTTGCTTCTTATATTGAAATTCCGAAAAAGGGATGGGACAAGTACCATGCACCATATAAAGATATTATTGATTGTGGTTCTTGTTGGGAGTACTGAATTTTGCACTATTGATCACATCTTACCTGAACCTTATATCGAGAAAATACCCTTGTCGGATAAGGTAAAGGATCATCCTATGATAACTAGTGTAATCAATAAAAGTGCAAAGAGAACTGTAAAACCTCATGAACAAATAAACATTGAACCTGTTGTAGCAATTGTGAAAGATCTTGTCACTAAAAGTGTAGAAAATGGACACATAGTCTTTTGTGAGGATGCTTCTAATATTGTCTCACATCCTAATAGAACTAAAAAGGCTAGTGTCCCTGTGCTTTCTGTTAGAATTGGTGATCATTGCTATTATGGTTTATGTGATATTGGTGCAAGTTCAAGTGCTATTCCTTATGAGCTCTACAAATAAATTATGCATGAAATCAGTCCATGCGATTTGGAAGAGATTGATGTGGTTATTCACCTTGCTAATAGAGAGACCATCTCTCCAATTGGTATTGTGCGGGATGTAGAAGTTCTTTGTGGTAAGATTAAATATCCTACTGATTTTCTAGTACTTGGTTCAGCTGCTAGTAAAACTTATCCCATCATTTTTGGTAGACCTTTCTTGAGTACTTGTGGAGCTATTATAGACTGCAAAAGGGAGAAAAACTTGACTAAATTCGATGGGGAATCTTATGAGTTTAATTTTTCGAAATTTACTAAAGAACCTTGTGAAAATGAAACCCATAATGAGGATTTTAGAGTTGAACAACTTGCTTCTATTTCTCTTTCTCCTAACAATACTTTGCAGCAATTTATGGAACATCATGAAAGTGAAATCTTCATGGAAGAAAGAAATGAGATTGACGAGATTCTCCGTCGTCAACCTAAGATGCTTAAGCATAACTTGCCTGTAGAAGACTTGGGTACCACGTTGCCGCCTAAAAAGGATCCAGTCTTCAATCTAAAACCTTTACCTGACGATCTTAAATATGCTTACATTGATGATAATAAGATTTATCCTGTTATTATTAGCTCTAAACTTTCAGGGAAGGAAGAAGAAAGGTTATTGGAGATACTGAAGAAACATCAAGGGGCTATGGGCTATACTCTGGATGATTTAAAAGGGATTTCTCCTACTATATGTCAGCATGCTATCAATATAGAACCAGATGCAAAGCCCATAGTAGAGCACCAACGGTGTTTAAATCCTAAGATGAAGGAAGTGGTAAGAAATGAGGTATTCAAACTCCTTAATGCTGGTATTATTTACCCTATTGCTGATAGTGAATGGGTTAGTCTTGTTCATTGTGTCCCTAAAAAAAGGGGAATTACCGTCGTCCCTAATGATAATGATGAGCTTATTCCCCAAAGAATAGTAGTAGGCTATAGAATGTGCATAGATTTCAGGAAAGTTAACAAGGTTACTAAGAAAGATCATTACCCACTTACTTTTATTGATCAAATGTTAGAAAGGTTGTCTAAAAAGACCCATTTTTGTTTTCTTGATGGATATTCTGGTTTCTCTCAAATTGCTGTTAAACAATAAGATCAAGAAAAAACTACTTTTACATGCCCTTACGGAACCTATGCTTATAGACGTATGCCTTTTGGTTTATGTAATGCTCCTGCTACTTTTCAAAGATGCATGTCTGCTATCTTTCATGGTTTTTGTGAGGAAATTGTGGAAGTGTTCATGGATGACTTCTCTGTCTATGGAACTTCTTTTGATAATTGTCTGCACAACCTCGATAAAGTTTTGCAGAGATGTGAAGAAACTAATCTTGTTCTTAATTGGGAGAAATGCCACTTCATGGGTGAATGAAGGGATTGTACTTGGACATAAGGTTTCTAAAAGAGGCATAGAAGTTGATAGAGCTAAAGTTGAGGCAATTGAGAAAATGCCCTGTCCAAGAGACATCAAAGGTATTCGTAGTATCCTTGGTCATGCTGGTTTCTATAGAAGGTTTATTAAATATTTCTCTAAGATATCAAAACCCCTCACTAATATTCTTCAAAAAGATGTACCCTTTGTCTTTGATGATGATTGTAAGGAAGCTTTTGAAACTCTAAAGAAGGCTTTAACTACAGCTCCTATCGTTCAACCACCTGATTGGAGCTTAGCCTTTGAAATAATGTGTGATGCTAGTGATTTTGCTGTAGGTGCTGTCCTTGGGCAACAGATTGACAAAAATTTAAATGTTATCCATTATTGTAGTAAGACTCTAGACGTTGCTCAAAGGAATTATGCTACTACTGAAAAAGAATTCCTAGCCATTGTCTTTGCTTGTGATAAGTTTAGACCTTATATTGTGGACTCAAAAGTTACCATTCATACTAATCATGCTGCTATTAAGTACCTGATGATGAAGAAAGATGCTAAGCCTAGGCTTCTTAGATGGGTGCTACTCTTACAAGAGTTTGACCTACATATTGTAGATAGGAAAGGTGCTGAAATCCTATAGCTGATAATTTATCTCGACTGGAAAACATCTCTTTTGATCCTATGCCTGTTAATGATAGTTTCCCAAATGAACAGTTGGCTGCAGTAGGGGTAAGCTCGCGAGGGAGCCCTTGGTATGCTGATTATGCTAAGTTTATTGTCTCCAAGTATTTGCCTCCAACTTTCACAACTCAGCAAAGAAGGAAGTTCTTTTACGATTTGAGGCATTATTTTTGGGATGGCCCACATTTATATAAAGAAGGAGTGGATGGTATTATGCGAAGATGTGTTCCAGAATATGAACAAAAGGAGATATTGCATAAATGTCATGATAGTGCTTATGGAGGACATCATGCATGAGATAGAACTGCACAAAAGGTGCTACAATCAGGTTTCTACTGGCCTACCCTTTTTAAAGACGCAAGAAAATTTGTTTTATCTTGTGATGAGTGTCAGCGTTTTGGTAATATTTCTAGACGCAATGAAATGCCTATGAACTACTCTCTAGTTATTGAACCCTTTGATTGATGGGGATTTGACTTTATGGGTCCTTTTCCTCCCTCAAAAGGTTATACTCATATTCTTGTTGTCGTTGATTATGTCACTAAGTGGGTAGAAGCTATACCTACAAAGAATGCTGATGGGGAGACCTCTCTAAAAATGCTTAAAGATGTTAACTTTCCTAGGTTTGGAGTGCCTAGGTATCTTATGACTGATGGAGGTTCTCATTTCATTCATGGTGGTTTTAGAAAGACCCTTACTAAATATGATGTTAATCATAGAATCGCTTCAGCGTATCATCCCCAAACTAGTGGACAAGTAGAGTTATCAAATAGAGAAATTAAATCCATCTTGCAAAAGACTATTAATAGGTCTAGGAAAAATTGGGCTAAAAAGTTGAACGATGCTTTATGGGCTTATAGGACTACCTATAAAAACCCCATGGGGATGTATCCTTATAAAATGGTCTATGGGAAAGCTTGTCACCTACCTTTAGAATTAGAACATAAAGCTTATTGGGCAGTTAAAGAACTTAATAGAGATTGTAAGCTTGCTGGTGAAAAAAGATTATTTGACTTAAGTTCATTGGATGAATGGAGGAGTGAAGCATATGAGAATGCTAGACTCTTTAAGGAAAAAGTTAAAACATGGCATGACAAGCGAATACTTAAGAGAGAATTCCATGTTGGTGAGAAAGTTCTATTGTATAGGTCTCGTCTTAGATTTTTTGCAGGGAAACTACTGTCAAAATGGGAAGGACCTTTTGTTATTGAAGAAGTGTACCATTCAGGAGCGATAAAAATTTCTTCTTTAAAAGATTACACTACACAAGTGGTGAATGGGCAGCGACTCAAGCACTATATTGCTGGAGATTCTTACAATGAAGATGTTGATGCTTTTCAAGTTATAACTCCAGAAAAATTTATCAAAGACCAAATTCAGAGACCTGCAGAGTCTGTTTTCAAATAGGTAACAGTTCTGGTAAGAAAAGTTCCGCAAAAATTCTGTCCAATTATATTTTTGCAGTTTTTATCCAACAAGGAAAGTTACGAAGCGAAAGAGGGACGGAAACAGAGCCAGGGTGGCTCACACCACCCCCTGGCGTGGGACCCCCTGGCCGTGCCAGCAGGTGGTGTGGCCACCTCAGCCTCCGTCTCCGACCCGTTTTCTCCCAGTGCCTTCCTTTTGTTGTACAACTTCGTAATATATAATCCCCCGGATCCCCCGAGGTTGGTATATCGTGTTCTTGTCGTGTTTTTGTTTCGATCTGTTTCTGACAGATAGAGTCCCAGATTTGGAGCCACAATGTCTTTCTCTGGATCAACCAAGGAAGATTCGTCAGCGGATATCATCAACCCATACATGAGAGAGTTGAAGATTCATCCCAAGGAGTTGTTGCTTGAAGATGGGGAGGTACGGATAAAAGAGGTTCAAGGCCCTAAAGGTGAAGGATGTCTAGAGGACAGGATGGAAGCACTGGTGCAAGAAGTCTTTAGGTACTAGAAGATGGCGGAATGCAAAGTAGATATCATCCATAAGATTTGTTCTGAACTCATCGCCGAGCACCAAAAGGAGACTGCTGATCTCAAGGATGAAGTCCTCTCACTCTGCCAACCAACCAACCAACTGCAAGCACAGCTCTACGATGTTCAAAATCAAAACTATGAGTACGAGATTAGGTTTAAACGCATAAGTGCTGCTGCAAGTTTCAGGATGCTGGAGACCACGATGTCCTTTTGTTGATGGGGAGCCCTTACCCTGGAAGTCAGACGATGATGAGAGAATACCACCACCACAGAAGGAGTAATTCGTCATCAGGTTTTGGCATCCCCTTGGTTTATTCCAAGCTTGGGGAGTGCCGCGGTATCACATCACTATCTTCTATCTTTTTACCTTTTTAGTAGAGTCATATCATGAATAGAGAAGTTATCATGTAGGATGGTTTGCATTATGGAATTTTCCCCTCTCTCGTTAGATATCTATGTATCCCTTGGTGTGAGTTGCCGTTATGGAATATTAATGAGAAGTTCTATCATTTACTCTTTTGCATATCTTATATTAGTTTTCAATTCACAGTTATATGTTTGATCTTCTCGTTAGTATTGGTATCACTTTGGGATCATTGAGTTAATTTAGTTGGTTTTGGAAAACCTGGCTCGGTTAGTAGCAACACTATTTTGAGAATTGAATGAAAAAGATAAAAGTACTCTAAAGAAATATAATTTCATCATCTTTCTTTCTTGATTTGCTCATAAGCTTAGTATTCTCTAGTTAAGATCTTTTGTGCTTCCAAGGAAGATTGCATTTTTGTTTTTATCACTTGTATGTTTGTTTGTTTCCTTCAACTCTTATGCTTGCTACCCAGCCTTGCTAGCCAAAAAACCTGTACTGAGAGGGAATGCTTCTCGTGCATCCAATCCTTAAACCAAAACCTATGCCATTTGTGTCCACCATACCTACCTATTAGCATTATTGCTATTCCAAGTAAATTCATGTCTTATCTACCTTCCAAATTAAACTTGTTATGAGAAAATTAGTGATTAAAGCTCTCATGAACTTGATGGAACACTTTACTTTCTTGCAATTAATAAACTTGAACCATTGTGTCCATCTTTGTTGTGTATATGCTTGCGCTTTATAAGTTGAAGTTAGCACAACCATGTATCATGGGGAACGCTTTCAACATTGCACTTATATTCTGTTGATATCATGATTCTTTTGCTTATGGATCCCGGCGGTGTGAAATAAAAGGGGAACTTGTAAGATCATGGAGTTTATATGTGTGTTAGAGAAATGCCTGGGCCACTTAGCCTAAGCCATGCCTAATCATGGTGGAAACTTGCAGCATAACCATAATGAGCACTCTATGAAGCATCCTCAATAAAAACCTATGCAAATAGCAAATAAAAGGATCACTGATATGCTCATTGTCTGCTTGCCTTGTCATTTTGATTATGGGATAGCTCCTGTATCATGTGCAAGGGGTACCCCGTTGGAGGTTCTCTATGATACATATGTATTTACAATGACAAGAGCTTACTTGTGACCGAAGTTGAGTAGCATGAGGTTCGGTACTCGTAAGCAAGGGGCATGAAATTACAACTTATAACTTCTCAAGCATATCCTCTTAGTTGAGTCACTTTAACCTTAATCACCTAAAGATGCTTATGATAGGGGCAATGAGAGCTGAAAGCTATACCATAATTTTTGGAAGCTCTTTATGAAACTTGAAATCCCTGCTTCCCTCTATGAATGGCCTATCTTTTACTTTTTAGTTGAGTCAGTAAACCTATTCCCTTCTACCTCAGCAAGCATTTTGAGTTGTTGTGTTTCATTCATTCATATGATGATTTATCCAATCATGTTTCTTATGTTCCTTGTTTTGCACTTTGCTCTTATCTTAGTGTCTACTACTTTGAAAGCTATAATTGAAAATCAGTTATTTGTGAACTCCAGCAAATTGTCAAATATTCTTCGACCAAGAGCTAAGTTTGCCATTACCAACTATGATTTACTTTATGTATCTTTATTGTGTTTCCTTTACTTATTGCAAGTTAAGTTATATAATAGTGAGTTGTCTTCTATTATGACTTATGTATTGATGAATATGATGCTTCTTGTCCGTATTCTTTTATCGACTCTTCACTCCATAAACCCGAGGTCATGTTTATTGAGTTCAGTTTCGCTTGGGGACAAGTGAAGTCTAAGCTTGGGGGAATTGATACATCCTTTTTCATCACTATTCCATATCATAATTTACTGTTATTCATTGATATATTTCATATTAAGAGATGATACTTATGTTATTTCATCTGTTTTTGCATGGTTGATGACTTTTGGAGCATGGACCCGCAATGGATTCGATCGAAAAGGTGCTGTTTGGAGGCAAAATTCACGAAGATCAGAAAATCCGGGAAAATATACGGAAAATCCTATTTTTCCAGAAGACTAAGGATGCCAGAAGACGGAGTGGAGATGGGCCATAGGGGGCCCACACCACCCCCTGGTGGTGTGGCCGCCCTGGTCCACCCCTGGCTCTCCCCTCTAGCGTATATTATCCTCCCGAAACCCTAAGACTCAGAGAGCGACCATAGAAAGATTCCGCCGCCTCTGCGGGGCGGAAAACACCGAGAGAGAAAGATCTCTTCGACAGACAGATTTTTGCCGAGGGAATTCCTTCCCGAAGAGGGGAGATCGTCGCCATCAACACCACCATCAAGCTGGACTTCATCGGGATCATCATCATCATCACCATCATCTCCACCAGCACCATCATCACCACCTCATACCGCTATAACAATTGGGTTGAATCTTGCATAGTTCTTAGGGGAAACTTTTCCGGTGTTGATTAGTCCTTGTAGTTGATGCTATTGAGTGAACCATTGAATTATTGTTTATGTTCAGATTGTTATACATCATTATTTCATCTCTGATCATGATCCATATGATGTCTTGTGAGTAGTTCGTTTTGTTCTTGATGACATGGGAGAAGTCATGTTGTTAGTAGTGGAATTGTGTTGAGAAAGATTCAATAGTTTGATATTTAAGTTGTGGTGTACTTCTTCTAGTGGTGTCATGTGAACGTCGACTACATGACACTTCACCTATATGGGCCTAGGGGAATGCATTGTGTATTTGGCTACTAATCATAGGGGTTGCCGGAGTGACAGAAACCTGAACCCTCGTTATGAAACCATTGCACAAGGGACGTCAGGGTCTTAGAGTTTAAAGCCGTGGTTAGGTTTCTACCTTAATTACTTTCTTGTACTTGCGGATGCTTGTAAGGGGTATAGTCACAAGTATGTATTAGTCCTAGGAAGGTCGATACATTAGCACAGGTTCACCCACACAACACTTAGCAAACTAAAGAAGATTAATCAACTAAATGAAGCGAAAGCACTTGACGATATTCCCATGTGTCCTCGAGAACGTTTGGTCATCTTAAGTAATACAACCGGCTTGTCCTTTGCTAAAGAAAGGATTAGGCCAATTGCTGTATTTATTCTTATTGTCTTTTATTTATTCGTACTTTATTTACCTGCATTATAAAAAACCCCTAAAAATCCATTTGCTAAGTATTTACAGAGAATTCCTGCTCCTAGCCACTATCCAACACCTTCTGCTCCTCATTGGGTTCGACACTCTTACTTATCGAAAATACTGTGATACACCCCCTATACTTGTGGGTCATCAATAGCTAGGTAGCTTAGTCACCTAAATGCATGTAATGTGCTGTCAAAACATCAGCAGTAGCAGCACAAGCAGTCAAAAGAGAGTACACTGCCGTTGCACATCCACCTGGGAGCTCATTCTATCTTCTCAAGTACACAGCCGAGCACACATTGAGTCTGCCAAATTTCCAAACAAATTCACCAGCCCAGAAACACAACAAATTATCCAACCATTCTCAATATGGCCACATAAGGAGGGGGTGGTGCAGGAGGATAGCAAGGCCAAGTATAAGATCACATGAGCTAGGAGGAGCAAGAGCAGCACCAGGAGGTGCAGAGCAAAATCAAGCCAGCAAGAATAAGTTATCAAGATCAAGCCAGCAAGATAAACTAGCACCATAACATCATCACCAAAAATCAAGTTGTGTGGTGAGTACACATAAAACCATCACATGATCAAATCATCTTAGATTATCAGAGCATGTGTTATTTCATATGAATCTTCTCAGAAAACACCCAAGCGGGGTGTATCCATCACAGAAGTAATTTAAATGAAATCCAATGATCAATCTTTGCAAACAATACCAGGATCTCAGTCTGTGCATCACTAATTTTGGACAATAATCCCTACTTTCCCAATCAAACATACAAGCAGCCTTAAATGAATAATTTTTGGGCACATCTTTTGAAATAGTAGCACCTCAGAAATTATTTCATTATAAGCATGCATCTCAAACAGTAAGGATCCATTATATGGACATACCAAGGGACTATTAAATTAATTCTCAAGCACTGTAGTAATTCTACTTGGTGATGATCCATCATAGATTACTGAATAGGGGAGGCAGTAGGTAAAAACAATTGTTCTTACCTAGCTATGCCTCAGACCAGCATCATAGGCCAAAGTAAATTCATAGACACCATAGGCTAATATATCTAGCAGGAGTTTTCAACTCATTTTAGAATCAAGCCTCTCTGGAACATAGGTAGAATAAAGCCAGTACTAGAATAAACCCCTGTGTACGATTCCAAGGAAGGTGTCACACATATCTATTATAACCAAGCAAATCCTACACAGAGATTTCATAATCAAACTCGTGCAGAAAGTTATTCAAATCATCTTTGTAATGTAGTAATTAGGAATCATAGTGTTTTACATAAAATAACTATCACAAGAGGCATAAATAGTAACTTCCCAGACAGCCAAGTACATGTTCCAGTACTGAAACTAGCTAACCATCACCACTAATCAGATATTAGACTAGATGAGAGTCACAACATCACCATTTGTACAATGACAGTAACCAAGATTAGATAAAAAAATATCTTACAGAGCTATTAGCAATTCCAAGCACATCAATAGGAAATGGATCAACACAGTATAACCACCATAAATACTCCTAAATCATTCAGTATCCTCAATAATCAACATAGAGGGGTAGAACCTTAATGGAACAGGTGAACCCTAATTAGGGATTTCTCTCTAGAAGCACACATAGGCTTGCAAGAGAGGTAGAGGGAGAATAAGAAGGGGAAGTAGAAGAACTTACCCGAGGTCTTCACTGAAGTTTAGCAGAGGAAGAAGAACGACCGACGAGTGCACACAGCGGCACGGGGAGCACCCGAAGGCGCTGCAACCCGCACCAAGCCATGGCAGCGGCAAGGCCACACAAGTGGTCTAGCAGCACCACAGAGCCACCAGAGCCGTGACACCACACCACAGGGGCAGCGAAACAGTACATCATCGGCAACCACCAAACCCTAAGGTTCGGGGTGGAGACGGCCTGGCCAAAAGAAGAGCCCAACGACGAATAGAGCATGACTAGTCGATGGAGTGGCATCGACTACCTCGTCATGCACCACGGCGGCGGCCGGAGAGGCCTAAGAAGGCGGAAATCAAGCAGCGATGGCGACATCGACACCATGCCGCAACGGGGCGAGAGAGAGAGAGAGGAAAAACACGAGTGAGCGAGAGAGGTGGGGGTGCGTACTGGGTTGGTATGGTCAAGTACCCCTTAGTGGAGTGGGTTTGACCATCCCATTTGGGCTGGGTCAACCCAATGGGCCTTGCCCAGAAGTTCAAAGGAAAACCTAAATAATTTAGTAAAAGACCAAAATACCCCTAGAACTTAATAAGTCCTAAAAATTCCTAAAGATACAAATAATATATCTATGAGATCATAAAAATACAAGCTAATTAATAAGATTAAGAATTCTACTTTAATAGAATAAATTTAGGTTAAAGTTTTTATAATATATATTCCTTATGAAATATTATAAAAATAAATAAAATACCTGAAAATAAATAAAAATTACTTTTATCATTCTTAATTAGAGTAGTATTTCATAAAAATACCAAATTGCTATTTAAGTTAGCAAAATAAAATTTCCTAAATTAAAATGCTTATTCTTAAAAGTAATATTAAGAAAATAATAATAAGGGTTAAAAATAAATAAACATCAGTTTTTAACTCTGTTACTGATATATTTTATTACAAAAATAATAAATATAATATTTACAAAATGTTAAGAAATATTATTTAAACAACTTTCTTGATTGCATAAAGAAATTCAAGAAATTTATATAATGGGTAAAACACACAAAGAAGATAAATAATAAATGATGCATTGCATTACTATGCATATTCATTCTTGCTTCTTTAAATATTATCCTTGTTGGGCAATAATGGTGTTTTGTAGAAATAGAAGCTCAAGGTCAAGTGTAAGCATCCGACTTCACTACCTTGCAATCACAAGGAAAGTTCATCACTTGCTCATGTCCTTTGAAGAGTCTTTATGAAAGTATTTGAAAATTGTGTGTTATCACATATGTTCTAAAGAGACTGAAAATTAAGTATTTTCCCAAACAAATGAAATGCTATTATCATCCTAATTGATGATAAATACTATGAATGACAACGGATTCTAGGATTCCGATTGCCGAACAGTTAGGATTTAACAACCTCTGACATCAGTGATTCTAGCGCCGTATAATACTCGTTAACCATAAGATTTGGAATGGAACGGAGAAGTCAGTTGGATCTTCTTCCTTTTGCATGGACAGATGACCTTATTGTGAAGCTGCAGATTTCTCGTGGAGAATCCAGCACATGGGTGGGAACCCTTATGTCCCCGTGATGTTGGTATCTAGATTATCTGTGCATAGCTGTCTTGGTGGAGGTTCACCATAGTTGATCGTGGCTGCTAGGCAAAGCTGCTTACAGAGTCTTCGAGAGGCTACCCGGACTATACTCGTGGTAGGCCTGCTTGGGGGATCGTGTCTTCATGCGGGGTCACGGAGAAGGGCAATGATTGGCTTGGATCATCTACTAGGCCCCACATCAGGGAATTGTGGACGGGAAAGTACGCCCGGTTGTGCAACAAGGATTTTGTCTCTTATGGGTAAAGCAACGCACCTCTGCAGAGTGTAAGAATTTTGACATGTTACTCCCTATTTCAGGAAGGAGCTACGAACGCGGCAGGAAAGGAACTCCATGAAGTTCTGGTCAACCTATGAAGGCTGATGGGCATAGTTTTTGATAATAAAATCAATCTTTGAAGAAATGTTTACAAAAACTGCATAGTACCAAGGATTTATAGTCCGAGGTGGTAGTTAGAGCATCAAACTTCCCACCGTGCATATAATGCACTTGCTGGGTGATACGTTGCAAACGTATCTATAATTTTTGATGTTCCATGCTTGTTTTATATCTAGTTTCTTATGTTTTGTCCACACTTTGGAGTATTTTTATACACTTTCTTGGAATAACCTATTAACAAGATGCCATAGTGCCAGCTGCCTGTTTTCTGCTATTTTTGGTTCCAGGAAAGTTAGAAAATGAATATTCTCGGAATTGGACGGGACAAAAGCCAAAGTCAATATTGCACCGAGGGGGACACGGAGCCAGAAGTCAAGACGGAGAGGGGCTAGAGGCCGGCCACACCACCTGGCCATGTAGCCAGGCCTAGCCCGTGCCAGGGGTGGTGTGGCTGCCTAGGGCACCCCCTCGGCCTCCCCTTTCTCCTATATATCGCCTCCGATACAGAAACCCTAAGCACCCGATCAAAATTCCACAAAAGAGTCAGTAGCCGCTGTCATCTCCATCCCCAGATCGGGAGGGATCTGAAGCTCTTCTCGGCACCCTGCCGGAGAGGATAATTCACCCTGGACGCCTTCTTCATCACCATGACTGCCT
This sequence comes from Avena insularis, assembly GCA_023614405.1. Classification (NCBI taxonomy): domain Eukaryota; kingdom Viridiplantae; phylum Streptophyta; class Magnoliopsida; order Poales; family Poaceae; genus Avena; species Avena insularis. Next base: position 365,864,488 of record CM042696.1, on the reverse strand, counting down.
CCAGTGTGATGCGTGAGTAGTTCATCCCTGGACTATGGGTCCCTGTAGTAGCTAGATGGTTTGTTCTTCTCCTTTGTGCTACCATGTCTAGATCTTGTGAGCTCCGTTCATGATCAAGATCATCTATTTATAATCCTACATGTTGTGTTTGCGGGGATCCGATGGATATTGAGATGCTATTTCAGATTGATTATTGATTCTATCATGTCTTTGTTATTTGTGATCTTGCATGCTCTCTGTTGTTAGTAGCTATCTTAGCCGAGTAGATGCTAACAACTCCAAGAGGGAGTATTTATGCTCGATAGTGGGTTCATGCCTCTAGTAATCTGGGGAAGTGACAGAAATCTCTAAGGTACTAGATGTGCTGTTGCTACTAGGGAGTAAACAACAATCCTTTGTTCATATAACAATCATATTGTTTACTTTACACACAATGCTTAATGCAATTATCTGTTGCTTACAACTTAATACTGGAGGGGGTTCGGATGATAACCTGAAGGTGGATTATTAGTCATAGATGTAGTTGGATTTCGGTCTATGTATAATGTTGTAATGCCCAATCAAATCTCATAGGATTCAAGATGATTAGTATATGCATGTATGCTTTCTCTATGTTTGTTAATTGCCCCGATGTAATTTGTTCACCCAACATGTCATCTATCTTAAGGAGAATCACCACTAGTGAACTATGGACCCCGGTCCTTTCTTTTACCATCAATCTACAACTATTTACTGTTTTCTTCTTACTTTCTGCAAGCTATTACTATCTTCCACACAATATGTTTAATCCTTTGTTTTCAGCAAAACCGGTGAGATTGACAACCTCACTGTAAGTTGGGGGCAAAGTTCTGTGGTTGTGTTGTGCAGGATTCCAAGTTCGAAACAACACCTTGGAGGTGTTTCGTTGCTCCTACTGGTTTGATAACCTTGGTTTCATAACTGATGGAAAACTTGCTATTGTGCTCATCATACCTTTCTCTTGGGGTTCCCCAACGAGCTCAATATATTTTGGGCCATCAAGCTATTTTTTTGGCGCTGTTGCTAGGGAGTTAAGGACATCTTCACAAGGGGAGTCCCTCATAACCATCTCTTTACTTTTTTATTTGTTTTGCTTAGTTTATTTTTGATTTGTTTGCTTGTTTCTTTATCAAAATCATAAAAAATAGTTGTACTAGTTTGCTTTCTTTATTAAAAACACAAAAAAATATTATTAGTTCCTACCTTAAGTTTTCATTATGTCTAGCATTGCTCCAATCACTATGTCACCTGAGGAAATGATTTTTACTTTCAAACAAGGAATTGAAGAGAGTTTCAAAGAAGCTTGGTCTAGAATCTCTGATTGCATGAAAAAACTAAACCTAAAATGACACAAAGCTTGTTTCTTAGCAGTTTTTACTTTGGAACTGCTCTTTGCTATAGATATTCTTTGGATACTATAGTGGGAGGAGATTTCCTCCATTTCAATGAGGATGAACCTTTTAATGCCATAAAGAAGTTGGTCTTAACATATAACTTGCCTACCAAATCCGATTCTTCCTTTATAAACATATTTGCTAGACTTAACACTCTTTAGACCCGCACTGCTAGTTTAAAAGAATGCTATAACGTGCTTAGAGAGCATCATAATTATGTTCCAATAAATTCTGAACCCTCAAAATGGTTTCCTAAGGTAAAAATTGTTATAAATAATGAAACTTTTCATGCTCGCTGTGATATCATGTCTGAATTCTGTCTTATGCCTAAAGATATCTATGAATCTTTGAATCTTTGGAGACTTTCTTAAGGGGGAGAAGAAATATCTCTTGCTAATAATGCCACAATATTACCCATTGGAATATCTCAAGGAGTATTTACAAAAATCCTAGGGAAAGTGGTGTGTACTAATTATGTTGTTATTGAATGTGTAGGAAAAGGACAAATTACACTTGGAAGATCCCTATTAAAACTCATTGGAGCAATAATAGATGTGGAAAAGGGCACCATGCATTTTGCTTCTCCACCAAACAACCATATGTACCCCAAAGTTAAGAATAAAAGTAAGAGAGGTAAGGGCAAAAAATTTAGTTTTAATGCTTCTTCATTTGAGAATACTTGATTCTTTTCTTGCTTCTTATGCCTAGCTTAAAGGCGTTAAAGAAAAGTACTTATTGGGAGATAACCCAAAAGTTTTAGTTGATTCTTGGAAGTTATTGCTTCAGTAATAACCTCTCCTTATCCTTTTTATTTGATTTTTGTGCCAAGAGTAACCTCTAATGAGAGAGAAGTAAGACTTGGGAAAGTTGCTGTCCCGAAATTGATTTTTGTGCTTCGCTGTAAAAATTCGTGTAAAATCTCTGTACGTCGGTTTGAGCTGTAATTGTTTGTGCTTCTGCCCTAGGTTATTATCCAACTTTCTTTAGTTCAACACTTTTCGATTTGAGAAACAGAAGGTCTTCGAAAAAATGGGTTTTACCTGCTGGTCTATTTTGACAGATTTCTGCCATTATTTGCATTTGCTTCTTGTTGATTCCTTTTTTGGGTTCTTTTTGGGGAAATTGAGCTTTTTGAGGGAAGTGCTACATTAGCTTGTGTTTTGATGGAAGTTTTACTTGTGTTGGAACTGAACCAAAAGACTTATTATCTTGAGTACACTAATATTGCTAATGAAGATTGTGTGCAGTTTTGTATGAAGGAAAACTTTTAGGTGTAGGGAAAGAATGATGTAATGAGATGAAGAATGGACTAAAGTTCAATCTTGGGGATGCCACCCATGTCACCCCAAGAAATATCCAAGAAGTACAAGCGTCAAAGCTTGGGGATGCCCAAGGCATCCCCTTCTTCATCAATAAAAATCTCAGGTTTCTTCCAAACACTTCATTTTTATTGTTTCATGCACAGTATTGTTGTTCTTGGAGCATCTTTGTTTTAGTTTTCATTTGCTTGGTTTTCTTAGTTTGCTTGAATAAATTGGTTGGACCCCCTCATTCATACATTAGTTTTCAAATGGATTGGTTTGGATTGGAAAAGAGTAGGAAAAGTTCATGCTTAAGTGGTAAAGAGGAGCTTGTTTTTAGACTGTGGCCTATGCTTTGTCATGTCATGCTTGATATTGTTTTGGCTTTATGCTTAGTGATTTTTGCTGGAGCATGACATGTTATAAACAATTGAGATTGCTTAATGTGCCTTGAAAGAATCATGCGTTGTTTTAGCATATTAAAGCATAGTATTGTGGTATTCTCCTTTGATGCTTTATTTGGGTTGACTTGGCGCATGCTCACACCATGTTATGACTATCCCAAGTCACCATATCCTTTATGATCCTTTAGTTTTCGACTTGTAATATCACTTTATGCTTTAATTAATGATGTTTTGTCGCTTTGCATGATTAAGGCCATTATTGCTCTCTTAGTTGGTCGCTCCCAGTCTTTTGCTAGCCTCCATAACCATGTATGAGTTCCACTCATGCATCCAACTCCAAATAAAACCAAGTTATTCCAAAGATTCCACCATACCTACCTATTAGCATTTGCTATTCCAAGTATATTCATGTTTTTATCTACCTTCCGAATTAAACTTGTTATGTGAAAATTATTTAAAGCTCTCACGAACTTGATGGCACTCTTTAATTTCTTGCACTTAATAATCTTGAACCATTGTGTCCATCTTTGTTGCGTATATGCTTGCGCTTTATAAGTTGAAGTTAGCAGAACCATGTATCATGGGGAACGCTTTCAACATTGCACTTATATTCCGTTGATATCAAGGTTCTTTTGCTTATGGATCCCGGCGGTGTGAAATAAAAGGGGAACTTGTAAGATCATGGAGTTTGTATGTGTGTTAGAGAAACGCCTAGGCCGCTAGCCTAAGCCATGCCTAATCATGGTGGAAACTTGCAGCGTAACCATAATGAGCATTCTATGAAGCATCCTCAATAAAAACCTATGCAAATAGCAAATAAAAAGATCACTAAGATGCTCATTGTTTGCTTGCCTTGTCATTTTGATATGGAATAGCTCCTGTGTCATGGGGAAAGGGGTACCCCGTTGGCGGTTCTCTATGATACATATGTACTTACAATGACAAGAGCTTACTTGTGACTGAAGTTGAGTAGCATGAGGTTCGGTACTCGTAAGCAAGGGGCATGAGATTTCGACTTATAACTTGTCAAGCATATCCTCTTAGTTGTGTCACCTTAACCTTAGTCACCTAAAGATGCTTATGATAGGGGAAATGAGAGTTGAAAGCTAATAAGTACCATAATTTTTGGTAGATCTTTATGAGACTTGAATCCTTGCTTCCTTCTATGAAGGCCTTTCTTTTACTTTTATGTTGAGTCTCCATCTTCTATCTTTATGCACCTATTAAGAGAGCATAGTGGCCATTCTTAGTTTAATGTGCATTGTCCCAAGACTTTGATTGATGCATAACTTTGATATTGCTTGTTCTTGAACTATTTGTATCTAGTCACCCTTATGAACTTTGAAGGTGTCCTATGCATATATGTTTTGCTACTCTATGAGGGATAAGCTAAATACCATTCTCATTATGCTTTCTTTATGTGAAACAAACAAACGTCTTGCAAAGCATTGTTATTCATGAATCTTTTGTTTGTGCCTTTTTCATGTTACAACATAGTTTCTATGCCTTATTGTTAGAACTATATCTTTCATGCTATGTTAAAGTTTATGATCCCAGCTATCAATGTTTTACAAATACTTTGATCAAGTTTATGATGGTGCATGTCACCTCAAAAATTATTCTTTCTTTTTATCACTTACCTACTCGAGGACGATCAGAAGTTAAGCTTTGGGATGTTGATACGTTGCAAACGTATCTATGATTTTTGATGTTCCATGCTTGTTTTATTTCTACTTTCTTATGTTTTGTCCACACTTTGGAGTATTTTTATACACTTTCTTGGACTAACCTATTAACAAGACGCCACAGTGCCAGCTGCCTATTTTCTGCTGTTTTTGGTTCAAGGAAAGTCAGAAAATGAATATTCTCGGAATTGGACGGGACAAAAGCCAAAGTCAATATTTCACCGATGGGGACACGAAGCCAGAATACGAGATGGAGAGGGGCCAGAGGCCGGCCACACCACCTGGCCACGTGGCCAGGCCTGGCCCATGCCAGGGGGTGGTGTGGCCGCCTAGGGCACCCCCTCGGCCTCCCCTTTCGTCTATATATCGCCTCCTATACAGAAACCCTAAGCACCCGATGAAAATTCCACGAAAGAGTATGTAGCCACCGTTATCTCCATCCCTAGACCGGGAGGGACCTGAAGCTCTTCCTGGCACCCTACCAGAGGGGATAATTCACCCTAGAGGCCTTCTTCGTCACCATGACTGCCTCCGGTGTGATGCATGAGTAGTTCATCCTTGGACTACGGGTCCATGTAGTGGCTATATGGTTGGTTCTTCTCCTTTGTGCTACCATGTCTAGATCTTGTGAGCTCCATTCATGATCAAGATCATCTATTCGTAATCCTACATGTTGTGTTTGTGGGGATCCGATGGATATTGAGATGCTATTTCAGATTGATTATTGATTCTATCATGTCTTTGTTATTTGTGATCTTGCATGCTCTCTGTTGTTAGTAGCTATGTTGGCCGAGTAGATGCTAGCAACTCCAAGAGGGAGTATTTATGCTCGATAGTGGGTTCATGCCTCTAGTAATCTGGGGAAGTGACAGAAATCTCTAAGGTACTAGATGTGCTGTTTCTACTAAGGATAAAATAGCAATCCTTTGTTCATAGAACAATCGTATTGTTTACTTTACACACAATGCTTAATGCAATTATCTGTTGCTTGCAACTTAATACTGGAGGGGGTTCGGATGATAACCTGAAGGTGGATTATTAGTCATAGATGTAGTTGGATTACGGTCTATGTATAATGTTGTAATGCCCTATCGAATCTCATAGGAGTCAAGATGATTAGTATATGCATGCATGCTTTCTCGATGTTTGTCAATTGCCTCGCTATAATTTGTTCACCAAACATGTCATCTATCTTAAGGAGAATCACCACTAGTGAATTATGGATCCCGGTCCTTTCTTTTACCATCAATCTACAACTATTTACTATTTTCTTCTTACTTTCTGCAAGCTATTACTATCTTCCACACAATATGTTTAATCCTTTGTTTTCAGCAAAATCGGTGAGATTGACAACCTCACTGTAAGTTGGGGGCAAAGTTCTGTGGTTGTGTTGTGCAGGATTCCAAGTTGGAAACAACACCTTGGAGGTGCTTCCTTGCTCCTACTGGTTCGATAACCCATGTTTCATAACTGAGGGAAAACTTGCTGCTGTGCTCATCATACCTTCCTCTTAGGGTTCCCCAACGAGCTCGATATATTTTGGGTCATCACTGGGTAAAGCTGTTACTCACCCTTTCCTTTGAACCCCCTACTAGACTCTGAGGAGCAGAAGGATAACCATGTGTATGCTACTAAAGTCCATAATGACGTCTACTATGAAGAGCTAGACCTGTCCGGTGGAGTCAAAGGGGTGGACCACGGGATACACCAAGGAGCTGAAGACAACAAGTTAGAGTAGTTCTCAGACCATAAATTAGTTATCTAGGTTGAGCCGAGCAACACAAACCCTATAGAATAAGCTGTTGAGCTCACGTCTTTCTTATCTTTGTGTCTTTTGTTCTTCCACTGAACTTATTAAATAAGTTATATGGTTTGTAAGTTTGAATCACTGGAAGTCTCGAACTTCTGGTATTGTAATAATATGTGTATGTTTGTAATCTGGACCTGTAATGTTTCTGTTGTACCACTCCGAGGAATGTAATATTTGCAGAATGGTGTTCCGTGAGTGTTATGTCAACAACTATAGTATACTACAACATGCAGTGGTTGAAGGGAATATGCCCGAGAGGCAATAATAAAGTGGTTATTATCTTATTCCATGTTTATGATAAATGTTTATTTTGCAAGCTATAATTGTATTAATTGGAAACGTTAATACATGTGTGTTTAATAAACAAAATACAAAGTTCCTAGTGATGCCTCTCATAAACTAGCTCGTTGATTAACAAGATGATAAAGGTTTCCTGATCATGGACATTGGATGTCGTTAATAACGAGGTCACAACATTTATGAAATGATGTGATGAACATTCATCCGAAGTATAGCATTACAGTCAAAGTCATTATGTTTAAATTGCTATAACATCATACGAAGTAATCTTAGTCCTTAGACCATGAGATCATGTTAATTGCTAACATCAGAAGAGTGACTTGATAACATCAAACGTCACACCGTAAAAGGGTGACTATAAAGGTGGGTTCAGATACTCCGAAGGTGTTATGTTGAGGCTCATGGATCAAGAGTGGGATTTGTCCATCCCGATGACGGATAGATATACTCTGGGCCCTCTCGGTGATATCACATTGAGAATAGCTTGCAAGCAAGTGATGTGATCACTAGAATGTTATATCATGGGAACGAGAAAAGAGTGCATGTCGGTAACGAGATCAAACTAGGTATTGGGATACCGATGTTCGAATCTCGGACATGTAATATATCGCGAGACAAAGGGATTTGGTTACGACGTTAAAGGTTCACACAATCACAAGAGTCATCGTTGAATATGTGGGAGTCAGTATGGATCTCTAGGTCCCGTTGCTGATTATTGATCGGAGAGGGGTCTCAATCATGTCTGCATTATTTGCGAACCGTAGGGTGACACACTTAAGGGATACCGACACCATTTGGAGCAAATATGTTTCAGATAAAGATTTAAGAAAGCGCTGGAATCATTTCGATGGAAACTGGAATTGTTTCGGGTGAAATTGCAGAAGCTGGTTCTGCAAGTGATATTGAAATGTTGCAGGGGGTTTTATGTGAATGTTTGTTAATTAAAGTAATTGACAAAATTCTGAATAAAATAAATAAAATAGTTTTATTTAATGAGAGCTTGCATTAAATTTGGTGGAAATTTAATGCATGTGAGTGGAAGTGTAAGTGGAGGCATATTTATGTGAGTGGAGCATCCACCACATGAATGATGGAAGAGGTGGGGGCACCACCATGGCTGCCCCCTCTCCCCTATAAAAGGCCCACCTCTCCTCCTCACAACACACACCTCCTCGTGAAGGATCTCTGTCTCCCTCTAGTTATTCCCCATGGTCTCGGATTAGCGAGATACATGTTCCCGGTGGCTTTATCTAGAAAGGAGTTGTTGCTTCCGCTGCTTTGCTAGAGCGAGGGACGGAGGTTTTCGGGGTACCGGACGTGTGTGCGATCACGGATGCACTGCTGCTTTGCGGTGCTAGACTTGGTGGTGCTGGACTTGCTGGAGCTGGATGATGGACGTGCTGGAGCCGGACCTGCTGGACTTCATCACGATCTTGAGATCGGCAAGTGTACGACTACATCATCCACGAGTTCCATCTCGTTAACAAAGCTTTGTTGTCTTCGAGGGTAAGTTCTCTATGGATATATATCCACCCGTTGCTTGTATCTAATAGATAGATCTTGGCGATAGTTCCCATCGTAGGATTTTTTTTATTTTCTATGCTGCGAACCCAACAGTGGTATGCCGGGTCACTGCACTAGTGCATCCGGTGGTGGTTTGGTGGCGGATTCAAGATCCGGCGGTCGGAGTGGTATGTGTGTCAACCCAAGTTTGGGATCTCCCCTAATAAGATTTGGATCATCCTTGTTGTTGCTGCTTCTCCTTCTTCTGGTTGGCCGTGGAGGCAGGGAGAGAAGTGGAGGTACAGGGCAGCGGGCATGCGGGGAGGTGGCCTAGATTTTTCCCCTACTGTGGTGCTTCGGCGCAAAAGCAACAGGACACCACTACTAGGGAAAACCCTATAGGAGATAGGCTTATAGGAGATACATCCTAACCATATGTGCCTCCACTAAATATACAAGGCACACTGCTTAAGGGTGCACCTTCTATATTTGAATAGTGGAGGCGCATCTGTGAATGGTGCGTCTCCTATTTTTCATGTACGGACCAGATCTAGCTGCCTCCCCTTATTCGAGGCGCATCTAGTCCATATGTGCCTCGAGTAATTAAAATACTCGAGGCGCATATGGACCCGATGCGCCTCGAATAAGGTGGGTGGGCCCGGTGGTGGTTGGTGCCCAATACTGGAGGCGCATATGCACATATGCGCCTTGTGTATTTTTGGATATTGGAGGCGCATATTGAGCAATGCGCCTCAAAAAAGTTGGGTAGGCCCGGTGGTGGTGGTAGGTGCCCCAATACTAGAGGCACATATTCCCATATGTGCTTTGTGTATTTTTGGATATTGGAGGCGCATGACTCGTAGATGTGCCTCTAGTAACTGAGGTGGGCCTAAAGCCTGAACCCGTGGGCCCACCTACATGTGCCAAAAAGTGGGAAAGGTGGTACCAGAATACTCGAGGCGCATCCTATACAAGATGCGCCTTGTGTTCTCAAATTATACAAGGCACATCTTGTATGGAATGCGCCTCGAGTATTCTAGCACCACCTTTTTCATTTCACATGGAGCCACCTAGCACCACTCACTTCTCTCCACCTTTTGGGAGGGATTCGAAATTCGAATCTGGCCAGCCACCTACCCCTCTCCTTTTCCCTCCCATTCTTCTCCTTCTCCTCCTTCTCCTCATCCTCTCCTTCTCTCCTCCTCTTCTCCTTCTTCTCCTTCTCCTTCTCCTTCTCCTCTCTCTCTAGCCTCCTTGCTCCGGCCTCCTTCTCCTCCTCCTTATAGTGACAAAAACGACGACCTCTTCCTCCGACCACCGCATCCTCCTCCGGCCACCACATCCTCCTCCGGCCGCCACCTCCTCCTTCTCGGCCCGACACCTCCCGCTCGAGAACTAGCACGACCACGACCTCCCTCACCTCCCCGTGGTGGTAGGTTGAGGCTGTGGCCACGACCACCATGCTCCGGCGAGGTGACACGATGGCGGCGATGCGCGGACTCGATTGCTTTTGCAATTCAAAACGAGGGTGTTTTTGCATTTTGATGGCAGCGGCGCCACAGGTAAATTTGAAATTCGAAAATGCTATTCGAGGTGCATCTGTAAAGCTATTAAAGGCACATCTTTCAGACATACTCGAGGCACATCTTTTAGACATACTCGAGGCGCATCTGATATGCGCCTTGTATACCCTAGATATGCGTCACATATCTAGGGTATACAAGGTGCATATCAGATGCACCTCGAGTAAAAAATACTAACGGTGCAAGCCTCGAGGCGCATCCCATATGCACCTCGAATAACCTTTCTAGTGATCCTCGAGTAGGGTTTCCCTAGTAGTGCACTAAAGGGCAAGTTAGTAGATCCCTCATGGAGAAGGAAGTTAATCTGCATATGAATGGTGAGTCCCTTTAATAAAAAGCGCTTCCATCGCCTTCTCATCAGCGTGTTCGTCAATCTCTTCATGGCGGCAAGGGAGAGGTTGGGATTGGCCTCACGGCTGCTGGTTTTTGGGCGATGCTACTCGGATTGTCTAGAAACTGTGTCTTCTGTAGCAAATCCCAAGTGGCTCTACGCAGCTGCCGCTATCATCAGCCACAAGCTTGGCCCAGCTGCACTCGAGCATGATGGCTCGAGATTTTCTGTCCTCCATGTGAGGATCTTCTCCTGCATCGATGTGGTTGGGTTCGCTATCTCCAGCGTCCCAAGTGGTTTTGTCCTCGGTGTCGTCAGGAGCATCCGCAACCGGTGGTAGAGCTCAAGAACTCGGTCGCGTCTAGCGAGCCGACGGGCTTACCTTTTGGGGTGATATTTGTATGAATCAAGGTCTTGTGTGTAAATACACAGGTTCAGCTCAGAACCTTCCTATAAAATTGTACCCTCGACCATTGTGTTTGTTAGTGTCATAATTGTCAGATTCTTCCATTGCAACCAAATCCGAGTCACCATATCACATGATGTGGCTAATGCCGATATTTTTTGTAATGCAAAGTCCATGCAATAGTGCTTTGAACTCAGTAATATTGTTGGTTGCCTTGAAGTGTATCTGCAGGACATATTGCATTTTATATCAATGTGGTGATTTGAGCACAACACCAGCCCCTGAGTCCGCAATGGCCGACCCATCAAAGTGAAGTGTCCAATATTCTAGGTTTGAGATAGACATATTTTCTACTATCTCGGTCCAATCCGTGATAAAATCAGCGAGGGTCTATGACTTGACATCCATATTTTCTACCGTCTTGGTCTCAAAAGATGATATCTCTATGCCCCATTTTGTGACTCTGCCTGTGTCATCGCAGTACTTAATGATATCCTTCAAGGGAGTTGTGATCACCACTATGATGTGTCGCATCGCCGGGCGGCTTTCTTCCAAGGGCTTCCCTGAACTCCCAAGGTGGGAGTTGGTGGTGCCCTCTTTTAGACAAGTCCCCTCCTCAAGAAAGCACCGCCATTGTCTCTCTGGTGGCCATGGTGCTTTACTCTCTCGCTTGGCTGGCTGTGGTGGCAAGGAAGAGAAAGAGGGAAAGTGTTTTGTTGCTGGTCATGAACATCGGCTCATGTTGCTGTTGGGCCACGTAGAGATAAACAAAACTTTTTCCATATGCGGGACATCAAAGATCTAGCTTAGGTGATAGGCCATGAGGATTACCACTAGACGCGTAGTTGCAGAACTGATGAAGTGCGTCGCTCGATGCAGTTCAGTCCTCATGATCTGATCCGATCTGATCCATGATCATCGATGTTGAACGTACAAAGCCTCCGCCAGTATCCACACGTATGAAGAGGAGCGCCGACGGTGGACTACTAGGTCCGGTATGGTGGTTGGACTGCACTGGACTGGAGCTAGTGTTTCCAACGCATGGAATGACCTAACCATGCCCCTTGGGCATCTGCGCCCCAGTATATATAGGGAGTGAAAGTGGGTGCCGTGGTGTGGAACACGGCAGTGCCATCATGGATGGCTTGAGAGGCGACAATCAGGATGCAATCGGTGGTATCGCAATGGGATTAGGCACGAGCACTACAAACATAGTGAAGTACCCAGGTTCGGGGCCCTCTCGGCGAGGTAACACCCCTACTTCTGCAAGGATCTACTATCTTGGGGGCATATGCCCAATATAAGTGCTCCTTGAGCTATTTTTGTTCCAAGCTAGAAGGAGCTAGAGGTAGAGGATGAACTAAGAGTCTGGAGTCTCCGTATAACCCTAGGTCCACCCTCTCTTATATACTGGTTGGGAGGCATAGGATAAAATGTGGGTTTTAGGGTTTACAAAGCGGGCCTAGGGTTTACAAAGTGGGCCGGCTGGCTAGGCCCAACCGGTGGGCCTAGACCCAGTCAGCGCTATAGTTGCTGCCAGGCGCGCTATAGTTGCTGCCAGGCGCGCTATAGTGCTCAATCGCCAGACCTCTAGAGGCCAGCCGACAACACTGTGCTCAGCCGCCAGCTTTGCCCCGCTCAGTGCGGTCGTCATGTAGTGTCATTTGCGCGGTGCGCCAACCTGTCTGGTGACGAGAGAATCCAGAGGCATGCTCTAGGGGGCGTCACGCCCTCCATATCCTCGCCATCGAATCCAAGGTGACCGGGTGGTGCTGCCCACCCGGCTGGTTCTTTTGGTTACCTAGATAGACATGCCAACCGGGGAAGCTTGATGGTGGACTGGTTGTAACATTCCACCCGGATATAGATCTTCTACATTGTGGCCATCTAGCCTGATATATCTGGAGCCGGACGACTTTAGCCTGACTTATCCCATCTGGGGTCACCCCCCTACACTAGTCCTCGAGCGTGTTGGGACTTCACCGAGTGGAGAAGTTCTTGCATGCTCATGATCGAGTTGTAGTAGTTTGCGATGAACTCGGTTATGGCTTGTGCTTATTGTTGTTGTTCCTACCCAACTGGATTAAACTGGCTACGGAGTCGGTGGCCACCCACTAGGTTAAAATAGCAATGGAAGCGACCTATGGGCGCAACCGAAGCACGGGAGGCTTGGCCGCTGAGGTCAGCGCTTACACCAGCCATGACCAACAGTTCTGATGCACGTCCCGGCTCATTATTTTACCTGGGTAACTGCCCGCATGTCTGGTTGCTGCAGTTTCTTGGTAACCACGCACATGCCTCATTAACTCCTTCGCGATCTTTTGCGCATGTTTATACTAGCGCACACAATCCAAAGCTGAACCGTCACGGGGGAGGGGAGCGGTTTCCTACCACGTGTCGAGAAGGGGGAGTGGAGGCGACGCGCCTGAGCCATAGTGATACATAGGGCTTTGGGGGTTGGGGTTTTCCCTCCTCGCGCTTTCCCTTTCTCTTTGCCACTTTTACCTGCACTGCTTCGCTTCTCCCTCTTGCACTACCAGAACAAGGTTGCTAGCGCCGCCGTGGGCTTGCATGAGCCCGGGCCCCAGATTTTCCGCCACGGCGCCCTCGACGGATATGATTCCCGAGCAGCGCGGGGGGTGGTGTAGCTCCTTTGCCATGAAGGAGATTATCTGGAAGTATCGGCATGGCCGGTTCTTGCCGTCGGAGAGGCTTTTCCACGCGCAGATTGCGTCATAGGGGGAGCAGGTCCCCAACTCCGAGGGCGGTGAGGTTGTCGTCTTCCTCATGCACTTCTCTCGCGGTTTTGGCTTACCCACGAGCAACTTTGTCCTTGAGCTCTTCGAAATGTTCGATTTGTGTCTTCATCAACTCAGAGCGAACGCCATGGGGCACAGCTCTCGCACCACGTCACGTGCTGCGAGTCCTACCTCGGCGTGCACCCAGACACGGGAAACTTCTTGAAGTTCTTCAACTTCAAGGCGCAAACGGTTCAATAGGGCGGCCCGCTCGTTGCCACCGGCTGCTGCGCCATCTATCCGCGGAGGACCTTGCCGATGTCATGGTTCGACCTTCCCGACACCATAAAGTTGTGGTAGCGCTCATACTTCTACGTGCGCACCGCCACCGAGGTCGACTAGATCCGACTATGTCAACACCGGATTTTTAATCCCAGATGCCCGTTATGCCATACCTCGCAATCCCAGGATTACCATTTTTGCGAGACATAATGGATTGGATATCACAGTACATCATCCATTACAAACCATACATAAGGTTTTACACAAATAAGGATCTCATGATCCAATCTTTAATACAACAAACAGCGGAAATAAACGATAGCGTAGCGGTGGGGTCCATCTTCAGGGGCACAGGCAATGCTGACGAAGGCAGATAGTCCTAGTTATCATAGCCGTCCTGCTGACCATCATCTTGATAATCTCCTTCATAGTCTGGCCATGATAATAGCCAGGGACAAAAGCCATGAGTACTCTTTAAGTACTCGCAAACTACTACTAACAAGGGTTATAATGCTAAGTTAAAGTGCTGAATTTAAAGAATAACTATCAAGTTAAGTTTGAAACCTAAGCTGAGTTCTGAAGCAAGAAAAGATAAAGTAAAGTTCTAGAATCACTTAAGTTGGGAAGCTATTATCATTAACACAACCCTGTTGTGGTCAAGTCAAAGTTCATCATTCCTTTCAAGTTATTTAGAAAACATCTGACAACGAAACAGTATGGCCATTCCAACTGTCCATAACCGCGGACGCGTCTATTCGAATAGTTTGACACTCTGTAGAGGTGGTACACTTTCACCACAAGATTCGATACATCTGTCAGGGATAACCCTGAATCATCATACTTAGTATGCAGATAATCAAACATAACCTTCCCTTTACACACCCTAGTATAAGCACCTCTCCTATGAGCATGGCCTCCGAACCATGACCATCAGTCATCTTGGGCACTGCATAGGTGGACATCATTGAGAGGTAGCCTCATATCAAACCTCTCCCGTGAGGGAACTAATACTAATGCATATAAATTTCCAGCTAAGCCTTACCCAATTCAGGTAATGTGGTTGTACGGTAAATTTGGAATGGTATCGCATCCGAATCCAACCATCAGTTTTATAAAAGGGTTAAGGCTCATGCCTCATCATTTTCATCATCATAAACCAGTTGTGTTTCTCAACACATGTCAAAACATCTCAATAGAATGACTCATCATTCCAAGGTTTTCACAATTCATTTTCACCAAGTGTTCCCATCTAAAGTGACTCAAGTTTTGATCTATTCTAAAATACTAAGTTAAGAGTGTTCACTAAGGTGGAAAGATGGGATCAATCTCATGCCATAGAATGACATCTAAAGGTTTCTAGTAGGTCAAGTTTTGTACTCTTTCTTCTACCTTCAAAATTAAGTAAAGAACTTTGTGTAAACCAAGGGAGGTAAAACTTGTCAATAAGACTTGGGGTACTAATAGTTAAAGGGGTGTGATCAAAGCATGCTTAAGGCATCTTTACTAAACCATCTAGTTTTATTCTAGCTTGCTAACAATAGCTTACTAAAGCATGTTTGCAAGGGCTAGCTTGCCACTAATAGCTTGCCTTGGTTGCTGTAGTGGTTGAAGTTTTCTTCTTCTTCTTCTTCTTGGTAGAACTCCTCCTCCTCGAAGGCTTGGTCGGTACTATCGTCTAGACATACATAGGGAGTGCATAATCACCAAACAATACTTAACTAGGCTAAGTAGTATTCTAAACCACACAAATGATGATCTATTATCATCCCAAACATCACAAGTTTAATTCAATAGTTTCAACCTTTTTATTTTGGAAAAGTAATTTCTACTCATTGAAAAATTAACTAAAATTTAATATTCACCACCAAAACATGGGATCATGTGGACACATGTCCTCACCACATATTCTAACATGTGGGGATGATATTTAAAGGTTGGATCACTATTACTTTGGTTTAAGTTCATTATTTAATGATTTAAAGTGACTAGAAATGCCTATATAGCATTATTTTGGTACTAGTCCAAAGTCACTGCCTGTAAACCTTAATATTATTACATATTTGGATAGATATGATGAAATGTGATTTTTGAGAGTTGGAATCAACTCAAAAGCTAACTTGGTTGATTTTATAAATATGTTTCAAGTTGCAAAAGCTTCTGTCTTCTTATTTTTATTAGGAGAAATCTATTACTCTAAATGAATTAAATCCAACGGGCTTGGATAGAGCATTTCAATACCTTTTAGACAAAATTAGTTTCATGTAATTTGGATTTGTCAAACTCATAGAATTGAATTTTGAAACACTGGACAAAAACTATATTCTAACTAAAAAGAAAAATCCAGATTTGAATCTACGGGCTCGCGCGGGAAAAGAAATGGGCCGGCCCAGTGGCGCTACGTGGCGCGGGGCTTAGCTGACAGGGGGGTCCCACTTGTCAGCGACACTTAAAACACGAAACAGTACGCGCGCTGTGGGCCGTGCGATTAGAGGCTAGATCTACGGCTGAGGGTCGTCGTCGACGACGAACAGGTCGCCGGCGAGCTTGAACCCTAGCGGCTTGGTGGGGGTCTACTGGGGGCGTACCAGGGCTCCAGCAGGGTCGGCGAGGCGGGCGAACAAAGTGGAAGACAACGGCGAGGCGAGGCGTGGTCACGACGGAGCTTGGGGTGGCCGGAATTAAGGACACCCTTCTTCTCCCGAGGCGGCGGCTCCGGCTCCAATTCTGGCGAGCTGCTGCTCCACTTGCTCCAGCGAGACGTGGGTGAGGTTCAGAGAGGTGAGGGGAGTGGAATGGTGTGAGTCTTTGGTGCTGGGGAGGGATCCTTTTATAGGCTCGACAGTGAGACCGAGCGGGATGGGTGGTCGACGGTGGCGACATGGCTACGGCGAGCTAGCGGCATGGCTGGGGATTGCGATCGGTGGGCGGTTCCCTGGCGGTGCTCTAGAACTTCAATGCGGCCGTAGGGGCGGTGGCTGTGGGGCTTTGGGCGTGACGGAGGTGTCTGGGTGTTCTCGCGAGGCGGAGGCGGTGGGCGGGCTGGTGCTAAGGCGGTCGGCGGAAGGGGCAGTCTGGCGCTCTGCGGGCGGCATCGGCATGGTTCGGTGGCATTGGGCGCGGGTTCTTCTCTGTGGTCCACGGCGGCTCTTGGCTCGGGTAAGGGACAGAGAGGGGCGGTGCGGTGCTGGCTACCTCCTAGACATGGAGAGGAACGAGGAGGTGGTCTGCTGCAGCAGGGCAAGTTTGGCCGGACAGGGTGGTGCTCGGCATGGCATTGCCTTGCCACTAGGGTGTAGGGGATGGGTTGCAAATGGCATGGTTTGATTAGAGGGGGACAAAGAAATTAAATGGAGATCAAATGGGGGCAAAACTCTGTTCAAAACAGTGAGCTAGGATTAGAGGTGTGATTCTGCCTGCCAAGTGTTTGATAAAATGGCCGAAGGAGAAAAAGTTTTGAATTTTGAGTTCAAATTTTTTGAGTGATCTCCACTAGTGCTAGGTAGTCTCTGGTTGCAAGGGTTTTGAAAATGGTGCTCAATTAGATGGTTTTTGAAATAGGGGTGATCTATGCACATGCATTAGATTCAATTTTAAACTGTCATTTAAAATAGTTTACAGAATGTTTTTAGTAGATCAAAAGGTGGGCCTTGGTACCTCATTATGTGTACTAGCAAGGGGTTCAAAGATCAAGAATTGTTTCTGTTAAGAATTGAGTACTAGGAATAGCCAAAGTAGGCATGAGAGTTAAATTTGTCAAAATGACCCTTCCTTCATTTTAATTCTTTTTTATTTGATTTTCTTTAGGAAAAGTTTGGGAATGATGTAGATGATGTTTAAATCACCTAAGAAACATTTTCCAAGCATTGGATCAATCAACCATGGCAATTCAAACAACTCCTATTTTAAATGCACACATATATGAATGCTTTCATTTTAAATTTGGAAAAGTTTTTGTTAACCCCAAATTTGGATGATTTGATCTTGATAAGCTTGGATTAAAGTTTTGGGATGTTACAAACCTTCCCCCCTTAAACAAAATCTCGTCCCGAGATTTACAAGGAAAACTAGGAACTAAAGAGATCTGGGAACTCTGTCATAATGTAATCCTCGCGCTCCCAAGTAGCTTCCTCCTCGGTATGGTTGCTCCACTGAATCTTGAGAAACTTGATACTCCTGGTCCTGGTGGTTCTGTAGGCTTCTTCTAAGATACGGATGGGCACTTCCCGATAGGTCAGGTCATTGTTGATTTCCACTGCTCTGTGATCGATATTCTTGAAAACTTCAGTCTTCTCAGGCACTTCCAAGCATTTGCGAAGTAACGAGATATGGAACACATTGTGGATGGCTGACATCTCTTCAGGCAATTCCAGCTGATACGATACTTCTCCTCGACGGTTCAGAATCTTGAAAGGTCCGATATATCTAGGAGCTAACTTTCCCTTCAGACTAAAGCGTTGAGTTCCCTTCAATGGTGAAACCTTGAGATATACGAAATCTCTGACATTGAAAGTCAGGTCTCTCCTTCTCTTGTCAGCATAGCTCTTCTGTCTGGATTGGGCGGTCTTGAGGTGCTCACAAACTTTGTGAACTTTCTCTTCTGCTTCTCGGAGAATGTCGGGTCCAAAGATTTGACTCTCTCCTACTTGCGACCAATTCAAAGGGGTATGCCACTTTCTTCCGTATAGGAATTCAAAGGGTGCCATCTGCAAACTAGCTTGATAACTGTTGTTATAGGAGAATTCTACGAAAGGCAGGCAGTCTTCCCATTTTGACCCATATTCCAACACACAAGCTCTAAGCATATCCTCCAAGATCTGGTTGACTCTCTCAGTCTATCCATCTGTTTGCGGGTGATACGCGGTGCTGAAGTTCAACTTGGTTCCTAATCCTTCCTGAACTTTCTGCCAAAATCTTGAAGTAAACTGGGTTCCTCGATCTGATACGATGGTCTTGGGGGTTCCATGCAGACTAACAATTCTAGCAATGTATAGCTCTGCTAGTTTTGCACTCTGGTAGGTTGTCTTGACTGGAATGAAGTGGGCTACCTTAGATAGTCTATCAACTATGACCCAGATTGAGTCATTTCCCCTACTAGAAGTAGGTAAACCGGTGCTAAAGTCCATTCCGACGGAATCCCATTTCCATTCCGGAATCTGCAATGGTTGCAATAGTCCTGGAGGTCTCTGATGCTCTGCTTTGACTCTTTGACAGATGTCACATTTGGCGATGTAGCTTCCGATCTCTCTCTCTTCATCTTGTGCCACCAAAATTGCTCTTTTAAATCTTGATACATCTTTGTTCCTCCGGGGTGGATAGAATAAAGAGTATCATGAGCTTCCTTCATGATAATTTCCTTCAGCTCCGAATCTGCTGGCACACAGATACGTCCCTTGTACCACAGTACACCTTCTTCGTCTTTGGTGAATCCAGGTACTTTGCCTGTACCAATACGATGTTTGATTCCGTTGATACTTTCATTCCCCTTCTAGGCTTCCTTGATTTGGCTAATCAAAGTGGGTTGAAGTTCAATGCTAGCTAGGAATCCTTTGCTAACTAACTCAGTCCTGAACTGCTCCAACTCCTTATACAAACTTGGTTGCTTATCTTTGATCATGGTGTTCAGCCTACACGGCAATCTGCTAAGAGCATCCGCTACCACATTGGCTTTGCCGGGGTGATAGTGAATGTCAAGGTCATAATCCTTGATTAACTCTATCCATCTTCTTTGCCTCATATTCAACTCCTTCTGGGTGAAGATATACTTCAAGCTCTGATGGTCTGAGGAAATCTCACAGCGATTACCCATCAAATAATGACGCCATGTCTTCAATGCTAGAACCACGGCTGCTAGCTCAAGATCATGGGTCGGATAGTTCTGCTCATGCTGCTTCAGTTGTCGAGACAGATACGCGATGACTTTGCCTTCTTGCATCAATACACATCCTAGACCAATCTTGGATGCATGACAATACACATCAAACGGCTTCTTGATGTCGGGCATGATCAAATTGGGGCTGATATCAATCTCTTCTTCAGCTCCTGGAAACTGGCTTCACACTTGTCTGTCCATTCAAACTTCTTGTCCTTCTTCAACAATTGGGTCATTGGTCGGCTATGCTCGAGAATCCTTCTACGAACTTGCGGTAATATCCCTCTAATCCGAGAAATGAACGAACTTGGGTTTGATTGGTTGGGGCTTCCCATTCTTGACATCTTTGATCTTGGTGGGATCAACAGAGACTCCTCCGTGGGACACAATATGTCCTAGGAATCCTACTTCTTTCAGCCAAAACTCACACTTGCTGAACTTGGCATATAACGATGCTCTCTTAGGGTTTCTAGGATGATTCTCGATGTTGCTCATGCTCTTCTTCCGACTTGGAGTAGATAAGGATGTCGTCGATAAACACAACTACAAACTTATCTAGGAAATTCATAAAGATCTTATTCATGAGATTCATGAAATAAGGGCATTGGTTAATCCAAAATACATAACCGTATACTCGTATAAACCATATCGAGTAGTAAAGGCGGTCTTGAATATCCGTTACGAATCTTAAGTTGGTGATAACCAGTCCTAAGATCAATCTTTGACAATACGAGCTCCATAACTGATCAAATAGATCCTCTATCTTTGGCAAGGGTACTTGTTCTTGATGGTGACATTGTTCAACTTTTCGTAGTACGCAGCACGGTTGCCTCCATCTTTCTTGTCAACGAATAACACCGGTGATCTCCATGGTGATGCACTTGGTGAATCAAGCGATCGCTAACATGGCATCCAACCGCTTCTTCAGTTCTACTAACTCGAGGGGTTCATGGTATAGGGTCTACGGGCTATAGGTCCGTTCAGGATTAGTTCGATAATGAACTCTATATCCCTATCCGGAGCATACACGGCAATTAAATGGGAATACGTCGGGTATTCACGCACTACTCGACTTGGTCAATGGTAGGCAGGGGCTACACTCTTGTTGCATTTGAATTGACGGGTAAGGTTTGGAGATATGCTCTTTGTTACTCGAACTACTGGTCATGGTGATGACTTTCTTAGCACAGTCTATCAGTCCTTTATGCCTTGACATCCAGTCCATACCTAGTAATACTTCCAATCCTTTGGTTCCAAGTACAATTAGGTTGGCATAAAAATCTATCCCATGTATTCTGATAGGTACAACTTTGCAAATTTTTCTAGCTTTTGTAGTTGAACCAGGGATTTGAACTATCATGACATGCTTCAGGTTGGTTGGGCGAATCTTACTAATGAATGCGATGCTCCAGAATCAAACAATACTCTTGCTAAAACTGAGTTGACAGAAAACATACCCAACACTACATCTGGTGCTTCCTGGGCTTCTTCTGCGTTCATGTGGAAGAGACGACCGTTGCGGTTGTGCGGGTTTCCTGGGGCAAATCTCCTTCCTGGTTGAACACGACGCTGCTGCTGAGCTGGGGCATTCACAGGGGCATTGGCGGCAGTCTTCTTGGGACACTCATTGGAGTTGTGACCCTTCACTCCACACTCGAAACAAGGGATCTGGGACTTGTCCTTGACTGTGACAGGTACAGCATTGCTGCCGATTCCGGGGCGTTGTTGTTGTTGCTCTTGGGAGGGGCACGGTTGAAGTTGTTGGCATTGCCGGGGTGATGATTGTTTGCTCCGGACTTCACATTTCCTCCGCTACGGTTGGGGTAGCTTGGGCGAGAATTTGTGGGTCGGTTGTTCCTTGGTGCATATCCTGGTGAGGGGTTGGGACGGTACTTCTGGTGACTACTGGATCCAGACTGCTGCATCATACGACGCTTGCGGTTGTCGTTTGCCTGGTTAATCTTCCCTTCCATCTGAATGGCAGAGTTGACTAGCTCTTCGAGATCCTGGAAACAGATGTTGACGAGGACAGTCTGCATCTCATCATGCAGTCCGTTTAAGAATCTCTCTTTCTTCTTGGCCTCCGTGTTGATCTCATCCGGTGCATATCTGGCAAGTGACAAGAATTTGTCACGATCTTCTCTGATCAATCTTCCTTGCTTCAGTTCACGGAATTCATCTCTCATCCTGTGACAAGACCTTGCGACGTGGTGCGGCTGAACTTGACCTTGAATGCTTCCCAGGTCATCACCTAGCCATGGTTCATGTTGCGGATGCTATTCCACCAAGCTCTTGCATCTCCCGCCAGATAGTGGGTGGCGAAGAGAACTTTATCATTCTCCTCAACTCCTGCAACTTCGAGGTTGTTTTCCATGGTCTGTAACCAGTCAGCAACATCTAATGGGTTTTCAGATTGGTTGAAGTGATGGGTTCGTAGCATGGAAAACAAAAAATTTCTATCGCAAGAACGAACAAAACGTCTAATCAAGATAAAAGCCAAGATATAATCTATTAGACATGAGCAACGAGATAGATCGGTACTAACCCTCGTAGAACGGAAAGCGTTACGAGATTAGATCTCGTGGATGATGTAGTCGATCACTTGCCGATCTCAAGATCGTGTGGACGATCCTTCCGGCGCCACGATCCGGCAGCGCTTCCGCAGACGGTCACACGTCTTGGAGTCGGCAGACCTTCCTCTCCCGTTCCAAAGGAGCAGCGGAGGTAGTAGATCTTCTCCACGGAATCCCAGCACGACGGCGTGGTGGTGGTGGAGGTGAGAATTCTGCAGGGCTTCGCCTATGCCTGTGCAGAAGAAAGGTGGAGGAGAGAGGCGGCAGAGATTGGGAGTTGTGAGAGCCAGGGCAAGAGGGGGCGCCCCCTCCCTTCTATTTAAAGGAGGGAGGCGCGCCTGGGGAGGGGGAGTCCTAGTAGGACTCCCCTCCTTGGGCCGGCGGTGGGAAGGGGGGAGGAATCCTCCTCCCCCATGAATCCGTGTCTAGCCCCACTTGGACTCCCTTGATCCTTTCTTGGTTTTCAAGTAAACTCCAAGAAATCCTCTAGAACCTTCCAGAACATTCCGAAACCTTCTAGAATCTCCATACAAACACTCCGGAACATTTCCTAACTTAGAAAATGATTCCCAATATATGAATCTTATTCTCTGGACCATTCCGGATCTCCTCGTGATGTCCCGGATCCATTCCGAGATTCCGAACATCATTCGGTCTCCAACGCATATTCCATATCTACTTAAAACAACTTCGAACCTTAAGTGTGTCACCCTATGGTTCGTGAATATGCAGACATGATGAAGACACCTCTCCGATCAATAACCATCAGCGGGATCTGGAGATCCATAACGGCTCCCACATACTCAACGATTTCTTCGTGATCGGTTGAACCATTTAACATACGAAACCAATTCCCTTTGTCTCGCAATATTCTACTTATCCGAGGTTTGATCGTCGGTATCTCTATACCTAGTTCTACCTCGTTACTGATAAGTACTCTTTACTCGTTCCATGTTATGTCATCCCTTGTGACCTAGTCACATGCTTGCAAGCTATCTAGATGACACTCCACCGAGAGGGCCCAGAGCATATCTATCTGTCATATGGATGGACAAATCCCAATCTTGGTTCATGCGCTTCAATACATACTTTCAGAATACCCAATGACACCTTTATAACCACCCGATTTAAGCGGCGTTTGATGTCATCAAAGTACCCATCCGGTGATGGTGATTAACATAACCTCATGGTCGAAGGATTAGGTTACTATGTATTTGAAAGCTTACAGCAATACGAACTTAATGACTTGATCTTATGCTACGCTTACTATGGGTGTGTGTCCATTACATCATTCTCCTAATGATATAACCTTGTTATTAATCACATCCAATGTCCATGATCAGGAAACCATGATCATCAATTAATCAACAAGCTAGTTCAACAAGAGGCTTACTAGGGACTCTTTTATGTTTACAAAACACACAAGTATTAATGTTTCCGGTTAATACAATTATAGCATGGGATGTAAACATTTATCATAAACATAAAGATATAATAATAACCACTTTATTATTGCCTCTTGGGCATATCTCCAACAGTCTCCCACTTGCACTAGAGTCAATAATCTAGTTAAAAACTTGTGCATTCAACACCTATGGCTTTCTGGTGTTGTATAGACACTATAGCTAGTGGTAAACATAATCTTCGGATCTGACACTTACAGATCCGTGTGTATTTGCAGTCCTTGTGTCTCTACGCATTACTCATTCTCCAATGAGATGGCATTGTATAAATTTGGTCCTTTGGTGAGACCTTTAGTTCCTTGGGATTAAATCATGTTGATACAATTGTCATACAATGTATCTTCATAGTATTATCTCACTATGAACCACACCTAGTTTGATAACAAACTACTTGACGCAAATGCCCTCATTTGCTACTACAATAGTAGTCATATACTTAGCCTTTTGTTGTAGTATCTGTCATAATGTTTTAACTTTGGTACTCAACCAAATCCGTTATGGAACTTCCTTTCTATTACATTGTGCCACCCATAGTTTAAATTGAGATAAACTTAATTTGTGACAAAACTAGTATCAATGTAGCAATTTACAATGAACTATTTGTCACCACTATATAAGTAATATATTCTTAGTTCTTCCAAAGATCATAGGAATATCCCTACTATTGTCCAATGATTATCTTATGAGTCATTCTGGTATATGCTCACAACATTTAGAGCATAGGACATATCTGGATGTGTACATCTCAAAGAATGACTAATCAAAATATTCTTGTGATTTCACCAAGTGTCAAAACACTTGAATCTAGTGTCAATACACTTGAATCTTGATTCAGTCCTTTCCGTGAGTCAAGAACCTTTCTTGTTGTTTCCATATTGAACTCATTCAACATCTTATCTATGTACATTTGGCAAAACCATATTAGCGCCTCAATCTATCCATATAGACATTGATGCCTAATTCTTGGGTTATGCCTAAGTTTTTCATCGAAATGAAATTCTTAACCCGTGTCAATAAAAGATACATTATTTCTAATCAACGATATGTCTTTCACATAATGTATTAGAAATATGTCTTAGCGCTCCCACTTAATTTCTTGCAAAATGCAAGCATCTTCATCGTCTCTGATGAAATTAAACCTTTTAATAGTTTCATCACGGTGAAGATTCCAACTCCGCGATGCTTACTTCAAGCATTGAAGTTTTGCATACTCTTTTAGCATCCTTTGAATTAACAAAACCCTTTGGATCGTGTCGTGTACACGTCCTAGGTAACCATTCTATTAGAAGAACTTGTTTTGTTTGTTCAACTACCATATACCAAAATATATGTAGTGGTTGCTACATTATCCGTCCAGACTAAATATCGCTATGAAAGATCAAATCTTATCATAGTCAATTCCTTGAACATTGTTGTAAACTCTTTCCGACATGTCGACTATTTCATAGATGTGAAACATCCATGTCTATTTCTTTATAGATCCATATACGACTGTAAGGTCTTGCACCTTTCCAGAGGGTCTTTCAAATTCAAAGCTTGATTTCTCGTGTATGGAATTATCACGGATTTTATGGCTTCAAGCCACTTAACGTCAGGCCCATCATTGCTTCTTTGCATGTAGTCGGTTCATCATTGTCAAACAACAATGATTTAACTCTCAAATCTTGGCATTTGATTACTTACCCGACCTACTTGGTTCAATAGGAACTTAGATCTCCGTGACCACAACCTTTGAGGCACGTGAGCCATGAGCATTGTTGCTGCCTCCGGGACGCTTACCGACGCTGCGCAACTCAGCACATATTAGCCAAGGTTCAACAACCTTATCAAAGTTCTATTGTCCCCCCACTTAACTTTTCACGAAAAATTCCTTCTCAAGAAACTTGACATTCTAAGTGACAAACACTTTTGTCTTCGGTGTTATGGAGGAATACCCAATGGTTATTCGAAATAACCTACAAAGACATGCTCATCCGACTTTGGTTGTAAACACTTTACTTATGCCTAGCATACCAAAAATTTAAGAAAGGACAACCTGTGTTTTATCCCAAACCATGACTTATATGGTGTCATTTCAACGGATCACGATGGAGCTCTTTTCAGTGTAAAAGCGGTAGTCACTAAAGCTTTAATCTTTAAAATATAATGGCAGTTTTATAAATGACACCTTTGATCTTACCATGTCAAACAAGGTTTCATTACATATCTCGAACACTCCATACTCCTATGGTGTTTTGGGAAATGCAAATCTATGGAACGATTCCTCAAATCTTAGGTGTTTTGCTAAACTTGTAACTCAAACATCTTTCTTTATGATCCAATCATAAACTTTTTGTTTTCTTGTTACAATGATTTTACACTTCATCTTGAAAGTCTTTGAGCAATTTTTCAAATGTTTCATACTTCTTCCTTATTGAGTAAGTATATACATATACTCACTCAAATCTTCGAAGAAAGCATATGAAGTTGAAATCCATCGCCCACGACTACACATAATGGACTATATACATCAATATGTACAAATTCCAATCAGTTAGTCGTCCGTTCCTCTTTTGGCCTACGAACGGAGTTTTAATTATCTCCAGGAAAGTATCACAAGCGTCATTTGATCAAAATCAAAGACTCCAATAATCCATCAATATGGAGTTTCTTCATGTATCCCTTTCAATATAATTTAAACGGCGATGTCACTTCGCAAGTGATCTTTCAATCATTTGTCTTGCGACATTTTAGCATTAGTTTTATGGTCGTTATTTCTCCAACTAGACTTGTATATCATCCATCTATTATGGAATACGGTAATTATTTGAACAACCTTTTATCGTCATAATACCTGATCAAAATAACAATTATTTAAACAAATCTTGAAGGTAAGTTTTGATGTTAACGAGCAACACAACAACCCTTTGTTTGTTTTTGATGAACATCATCACATATTCTCTTGCTAGTTAATTAGGCCATTGTAGTTCATGAATTGTGTTGTCCTGTATGACACTTCATACCAACCAATTCGGTATCCAATACCGCAGAACCACATTGTTTAACTACCAAGGAATACAGCCATAACATGTATCTTCTATATACCTAAGTTGGATATCTCCAATCTTTTCTTTTCTGCCAAATATTTTATAGATTCTCTTTCAACAATTCCTTTTCTTTTAAAAGAATCTATCAACATCAATAGTGGTGTCATTCACATGACACATAGTACAAAGTGTGTATAGTCAAATACTAATACCTTTGGACTTGCACTTTGAAGTGGATCACCTTCATCAAATGTTTGGCATTCTTTCAAAATTCCATTCTTTAGTAATCTTTTAGTGTAGTAAACATTTTACTTACATCTTCTATTCATCCTTATCATGACAACTTTCATGATCAAGCTGCTATAGCTTATAAAGGTGAATTGCGAGTATAATGTTTCTTTTCCAAAACCTTTTGGAGGATTAGGACGACTAGCGTCTCCAACCTTCACAAATTCTCATCAAATATGAGAACATGTACTCTATCATGTTGTAACCAACATATTGTTTTAGATATCGCAATACCTTTCACATATAATGGTTTCTGAAACATTGCTTTCAGCTCTTAGATAAACTTGATATTAAAAACAATCTTTTGAGTATCAAGAATCATGGAGGCAAACATGATACATTAGATACTAACATTGGAGTTGTTACTCTTGATTTAATACTGTTTATTAAACTTCACAGAGTAAACGGAGTTTGCTGAAAGTTTGCAATATGACTTTTAAACTTTAGATTGACACTAAAAACAATACGATACCAGTTCGTAAAGCAAATATCCAGAATTTCTATAGTTCTACTATCTCAACTATAACTAAGCGTAAGGTGGTGAACGGATGCCAATGACTACAACAAACTATGCAAATTCACTTTGATTGTGTTTATGATAAATTGAGTTTGACTAATCCAAATTACAAATAAACTCCCACTCAAAACAACATCCCTCGAGTTGTTTTTAGTGATTACACGAACCAAATCCACTACACCAAGTCCGATCATCACGTGAGATGGTGTAGTTTCATCGGCGAACAATCTTCATGTTCATCATATCAATCATATGACTCATGCTCTACCTTTCGGTATTCCGTGTTCCGAGACCATGTCTGTACATGCTAGGCTCGTCAAGATTAACCTTAGTTTTCGCATGTGCAAATCTGGCTTGCACCCGTTGTATGCACATGTAGAGTCTATCACACCCGATCATCACGAGATGCTTCGAAACGACGAGTCTTAGCAACGGTGCCAACTAAGGAAGAACACTTTTTTACTTGATATTTAGTGAGAGGGATCATCTTATAATGCTACCGTCGCGATCTAAGCAATACAAGATGCATAAAGGATTAACATCATAGGCAATTCATAATTAGTGTGATATGATATGGCCCTTTCTTCTTATGCCTTCGATCTCCATCTCCAAAGCACGGACATGATCTCCATCATCACCAGCATTAAGGCCAAGGTCCGTGGCGCCGCTTCATGGTTGTCCATCATCACCAGCAACTATTACAACTACTTGGAATAAAGCTATTACAAGATGAATAGACACGCAGGTCTTAACAGAATTAAAGACAACCATTAGGCTCCTGCCGGTTGCCATATTACAACAAGGATCATTGCATACATCAAATAAAATCACAATCACATGAAGGCCATATCACATCACAAAAACCCCTGCAAAAACAAGTTAGACGCCTCTAATTTTCTTTGCAAGTTTTACATGGCTTGGGGCTTTCGACTAAGAACGGATCTTACCTACGAAACTGAACCACAACGTTGATACAAGTGCTATCAAGTGCAAAGTGTAGATTGGATCTATACTATGATGGGAGAGACAGACACCCGCAAAGCCACTTGTGCAAAGCAAGTTGAACGTCAAGCGTGGAGCAAGTCTCATGTGCGATGACATGTAATGTTAGCCCGAGCCGCTTCATCCCACCATACCGCAAGATGCAAAGTACACAAATAGCAAAAGACGGCACGAGCACCAATGCCCACAACATCATTGTGTTCTACTCGTGCAACAGATCTACGCATAGACAAGGCTCTGATACCACTGATGGGTTAGTAGCATGGAAAACAAAAAATTTCTATCGCAAGAACGAACAAAACCCAGATCTAATCTAGATAAAAGCCAAGATCTAATCTATTAGACATGAGCAACGAGATAGATCGGTACTAACCCTCATAGAACCGAAAGCGTTACGAGATTAGATCTCGTGGATAATGTAGTCGATCACTTGCCGATCTCAAGATCGTGTGGACGATCCTTCCGGCGCCACGATCCGGCAGCGCTTCCGCAGACGGTCACATGTGCGGAGTCGAAGCAGACCTTCCTCTCCCTGTTCCAGCGAGCAGCGGAGGTAGTAGATCTTCTCCACGGAATCCCAGCAGCACGACGGCGTGGTGGTGGTGGTGGAGGTGAGAATTCTGTAGGGCTTCGCCTATGCCTGTGCAGAAGAAAGGTGGAGGAGAGAGGCGGTAGAGATTGGGAGTTTTGAGAGCCAGGTCAAGAGGGGGCGCCCCTCCCTTCTATTTAAAGGAGGGAGGCGCGCCTGGGGAGGGGGAGTCCTAGTAGGACTCCCCTCCTTGGGCCGGCGGTGGGAAGGGGGGAGGAATCCTCCTCCTCCATGAATCCGTGTCTAGCCCCACTTGGACTCCCTTGATCCTTTCTTGGTTTTCAAGTAAACTCCAAGAAATCCTCTAGAACCTTCCAGAACATTCCGAAACCTTCTACAATCTCCATACAAACACTCCGGAACATTTCCTAACTTAGAAAATGATTCCCAATATATGAATCTTATTCTCCGGACCATTCCGGATCTCCTCGTGATGTCCCAGATCCATTTCGAGACTCCGAACATCATTCGGTCTCCAACGCATATTCCATATCTACTTAAAACAACTTCGAACCTTAAGTGTGTCACCCTACGGTTCGTGAATATGCAGACATGATGAAGACACCTCTCCGATCAATAACCATCTGCGGGATCTGGAGATCCATAACGGCTCCCACATACTCAACGATTTCTTCGTGATCGATTGAACCATTTAACATACGAAACCAATTCCCTTTGTCTCGCGATATTCTAGTTATCCGAGGTTTGATCGTCGGTATCTCTATACCTAGTTCTACCTCGTTACTGATAAGTACTCTTTACTCGTTCCATGTTATGTCATCCCTTGTGACCTAGTCACATGCTTGCAAGCTATCTAGATGACACTCCACCGAGAGGGCCCAGAGCATATCTATCCGTCATATGGATGGACAAATCCCAATCTTGGTTCATGCGCTTCAATACATACTTTCAGAATACCCAATGACACCTTTATAACCACCCAGTTACGAAGCGGCGTTTGATGTCATCAAAGTACCCATCCGATGATGGTGATTAACATAACCTCAGGGTCGAAGGATTAGGTTACTATGTATTTGAAAGCTTACAGCAATACGAACTTAATGACTTGATCTTATGCTACGCTTACTATGGGTGTGTGTCCATTACATCATTCTCCTAATGATATAACCTTGTTATTAATCACATCCAATGTCCATGATCAAGAAACCATGATCATCAATTAATCAACAAGCTAGTTCAACAAGAGGCTTACTAGGGACTCTTTTATGTTTACAAAACACACAAGTATTAATGTTTCCGGTTAATACAATTATAGCATGGGATGTAAACATTTATCATAAACATAAAGATATAATAATAACCACTTTATTATTGCCTCTTGGGAATATCTCCAACAGTCTCCCACTTGCACTAGAGTCAATAATCTAGTTAAAAACTTGTGCATTCAACACCTTTGGCTTTCTGGTGTTGTATAGACACTATAGCTAGTGGTAAACATAATCTTCTGATCTGAGAATTACAGGTCCGTGTGTATTTGCATGTCCTTGCGTCTCTACGCATTACTCATTCTCCAATGAGATGGCATTGTATAAATTTGGTCCTTTGGTGAGACCTTTAGTTCCTTGGGATTAAATCATGTTGATACAATTATCATACAATGTATCTTCATAGTATCATCTCGCTATGAACCACACCTAGTTTGATAACAAACTACTTGACGCAAATGCCCTCATTTGCTACTACAATAGTAGTCATATACTTAGCCTTTTGTTGTAGTATCTGTCATAATGTTTTAACTTTGGTACTCAACCAAATCCGTTATGGAACTTCCTTTCTATTACATTGTGCCACCCATAGTTTAAATTGAGATAAACTTAATTTGTGACAAAACTAGTATCAATGTAGCAATTTACAATGAACTATTTGTCACCACTATATAAGTAATATATTCTTAGTTCTTCCAAAGATCATAGGAATATCCCTAATATATCGTTATTTAGAAAACATCTGACAACGAAACAGTATGGCCATTCCAACTGTCCATAACCGCTGACGCGGCTATTCGAATAGTTTGACACTCTGTAGAGGTGGTACACTTTCACCACAAGATTCGATACATCTATGAGGGATAACACTGAATCATCATACTTAGTATGCAGATAATCAAACATAACCTTCCCTTTACACACCCTAGTATAAGCACCTCTCCTATGAGCATGGCCTCCCAACCATGACCATCAGTCATCTTGGGCACTGCATAGGTGGACATCATTGAGAGGTAGCCTCAGCTCAAACCTCTCCCGTGAGGGAACTCATACTAATGCATATAAATTTCCAGCTAAGCCTTACCCAATTCAGGTAATGTGGTTGTACGGTAAATTTGGAATGGTATCGCATCCGAATCCAACCATCAGTTTTATAAAAGGGTTAAGGCTCATGCCTCATCATTTTCATCATCATAAACCAGTTGTGTTTCTCAACACATGTCAAAACATCTCAATAGAATGACTCATCATTCCAAGGTTTTCACAATTCATTTTCACCAAGTGTTCCCATCTAAAGTGACTCAAGTTTTGATCTATTCTAAAATACTAAGTTAAGAGTGTTCACTAAGGTGGAAAGATGGGATCAATCTCATGCCATAGAATGACATCTAAAGGTTTCTAAGTAGGTCAAGTTTTATACTCTTTATGCTACCTTCAAAATTAAGTAAAGAACTTTGTGTAAACCAAGGGAGGTAAAACTTGTCAATAAGACTTGGGGTACTAATAGTTAAAGGGGTGTGATCAAAGCATGCTTAAGGCATCTTTACTAAACCATCTAGTTTTATTCTAGCTTGCTAACAATAGCTTACTAAAGCATGTTTGCAAGGGTTAGCTTGCCACTAATAGCTTGCCTTGGTTGCTGCAGTGGTTGAAGTTTTCTTCTTCTTCTTCTTCTTCTTCTTGGTAGAACTCCTCCTCCTCGAAGGCTTGGTCGGTACTATCGTCTAGACATACATAGGGAGTGCACAATCACCAAACAATACTTAACTAGGCTAAGTAGTATTCTAAACCACACAATTGATGATCTATTATCATCCCAAACATCACAAGTTTAATTCAATAGTTTCAACCTTTTTATTTTGGAAAAGTAATTTCTACTCATTGAAAAATTAACTAAAATTTAATATTCACCACCAAAACATGGGATCATGTGGACACATGTCCTCACCACATATTCTAACATATGGGAATGAGATTTAAAGGTTGGATCACTATTACTTTGGTTTAAGTTCATTATTTAATGATTTAAAGTGACTAGAAATGCCTATATAGCATTATTTTGGTACTAGTCCAAAGTCACTGCCTGTAAATCTTAATATTATTACATATTTGGATAGATATGATGAAATGTGATTTTTGAGTGTTGGAATCAACTCAAAAGCTAACTTGGTTGATTTTATAAAAATGTTTCAAGTTGCAAAAGCTTCTGTCTTCTTATTTTTATTAGGAGAAATCTATTACTCTAAATGAATTAAATCCAACGGGCTTGGATAGAGCATTTCAATACCTTTTAGACAAAATTAGTTTCATGTAATTTGGATTTTTCAAACTCATAGAATTGAATTTTGAAACACTTGACAGAAACTATATTCTAACTAAAAAGAAAAATCCAGATTTGAATCTACGGGCTCGCGCGGGAAAAGAAATGGGCCGGCCCAGTGGCGCTACGCGGCGCGGGGCTCAGCTGACAGGGGGGTCCCACTTGTCAGCGGCACTTAAAACGCGAAATGGTACGCGCGCTATGGGCCGTGCGATTAGAGGCTAGATCTACGGCTAAGGGTCGTCGTCGACGATGAACAGGTCACCGGCATGCTCGAACCCTAGCGGCTCGGTGGGGGTCTACTGGGGGCGTACCAGGGATCCAGCAGGGTCGGCGAGGCGGGCGAACGAAGTGGAATACGACGGCAAGGCAAGGCGTGGTCGCGGCGGATCTTGGGATGGCCGGAATTAACGGCACCCTTCTTCTCCCGAGGCGGCGGCTCCGGCTCCAATTCCGGCGAGCTGCTGCTCCACTTGCTCCGGCGAGAGGTGGGTGAGGTTCAGAGAGGTGAGGGGAGTGGAATGGTGTGAGTCTTTGGTGCTGGGGAGGGCTCCTTTTATAGGCTCGACGGTGAGACCGAGCGGGATGGGCGGTCGACGGTGGTGACATGGCTACGGCGAGCTAGCGGCATGGCTGGGGATTGCGATCGGTGGGCGGTTCCCTGGCGGTGCTCTAGGACTTCAATGCGGCCGTAGGGGCGGTGGCATGCGGTCGGGGCGAGGTGGCGCTCTGCGCGGCCGAAGTGGCTGTGTCCACGGCGAGCGGTGGCTGTGGGGCTTTGGGCGGCGAACGGAGGTGTCTGGGGTGTTCTCCAGGTCGAGGCGGAGCGGTGGGCGCGGGCTGGTGCCAAGGGGCGGTCGGTGCGAGCGGGGACAGTGCACGCTCTGCGGGCGGCATCGGCATGGTTCGGTGGCACTGGGCGCGGGTTCTTCTCTGTGGTCCACGGCGGCTCTTGGATCGGGTAACGGACAGAGAGGGGCAGTGCGGTGCTGGCTACCTCCTAGACATGGAGAGGAACGAGGAGGTGGTCTGCTGCAGCGGGGCAAGTTTGGCCGGCCAGGGTGGTGCTCGGCATGGCATTGCCTTGCCACTAGGGTGTAGGGGATGGGTTGCAAATGGCATGGTTTGATCAGAGGGGGACAAAGAGATTAAATGGAGATCAAATGGGGGCAAAACTCTGTTCAAAACAGTGAGCTAGGATTAGAGGTGTGATTCTGCCTGCCAAGTGTTTGATAAAATGGCCGCAAGAGAAAAAGTTTTGAATTTTGAGTTCAAATTTTTTGAGTGATCTCCACTAGTTCTAGGTAGTCTCTGGTTGCAAGGGTTTTGAAATGGTGCTCAATTAGATGGTTTTTGAAATAGGGGTGATCTATGCACATGCATTAGATTCAATTTTAAACTGTCATTTAAAATAGTTTACAGAATGTTTTTAGTAGATCAAAAGGTGGGCCTTGGTACCTCATTATGTGTACTAGCAAGGGGTGCAAAGATCAAGAATTGTTTCTGTTAAGAATTGAGTACTAGGAATAGCCAAAGTAGGCATGAGAGTTAAATTTGTCAAAATGACCCTTCCTTCATTTTAATTCTTTTTGATTTGATTTTCTTTAGGAAAAGTTTGGGAATGATGTAGATGATGTTTAAATCACCTAAGAAACATTTTCCAAGCATTGGATCAATCAATCATGGAAATTCATACAACTCCTATTTTAAATGCACACATATATGAATGCTTTCATTTTAAATTTGGAAAAGTTTTTGTTAACCCCAATTTTGGATGATTTGATCTTGATAAGCTTGGATTAAAGTTTTGGGATGTTACAGACTACCGGAGTTTGCCAACGTTGTCTCTACTCGGCGAGCTTGGAAGGTGGTGGGCTGGGAGGGCCCAAGCAGATATGGACCGAATGGCCACACATGTGAAGATGCTGGTGAACTAGCACAAACTCACCGCCGGTGACATCATGTTGTCCTAGATGGCACGCTGGGTGCTCCCGCTGATGGGTTCCGTAGTAGAAAACAAAAAATTTCTATCTACTCAAACACTAATACCATGATCTATACTATGTAGACATAAGCAACGGAAGAGAAAGATGGTATTCATACCTTTGAAGACTGAGGCACGGCTTACGCAGGAAGGAGTATATTGATGAAGACGAGAAGCTCCAAGCACCCCAAGTGTGGTGCCTCCGAAGTACTACACACGTCCGGTGTAGGCGGCATCTCCCGGGCTCCGATCCAGCCGAGCAGCGGAAGAAGAAGATGCCGAACCGAATATCACACGACGGTAGTGTGAAGGTGGAGAACAAAAATCCCTTGAGGTCCTCCCCAATATTACGGAGAAGTCCTCAAAGGGAAATGAGAGAGAGAATGAGAGAATTGGATGCCTCCAAAGGGGTAGGGGGAGACCCCTATATATAGTAGGAGGGGGGTGCACCACCCAGGGTCTAGGCGGTGTGGGACTAAACCCCACACCCGCCAGCCACCTTGGGGCTGCCGCTGGCCCTAGGTGGCCCCCACTTGGGCGGCCCACCAAGCCAAGGCTGCCTGACACCCTCTCCCTAGGCGCCTTGCCCTATTGGGCCTCCCTTCGGGTGAGGCCCATTAGCATTAGGAAGCCTTTAATAATAAAATAAAATATATATTTAATATTAATTCTCCAATTAACATTCAAATACATATATTATCATAATCCTTTACTTCGGAACTCCTTCCGAACCCCTTCCGATCACATCGGATGTTACCCAGAACTATTCCGGTTTCTCTCTCTGTATTTCTCCTATAGTACCTCATCTATCCCTAAGCGCCCCCACCCTTAAGCGTGACATCCTTCGGTTTGGGAACACTCCGGTCTTGATTGAGAATACTCTCATATCAATGATCATCAGCGGGACCTGGATGCCCATGATGACCCCATGCATTCCACGAATCTTATTGCTCGAACAGTGAATAGTCGTTTCCCGTTCCCTTGACACTTGATACCTAGTTCATCTAAGACTTGATCTTTGGTATCTCCATACCTTAGTTTGATCTCGTTACCGATGAACTTGTTTACTCATTCCCATGTCGTTGCATTCCATGACCCAGTCACACGCTTGCAAGCTTCATTAATGCAACGTCACCGAGATAGCCACATATGTATCTATCTGTTACATGGACTGGCAAATCCTGGTCTTGATATGTACTCCTCTACGTGCTCCTTTGGGAAACTTGAGTGGCACCTTTTCGATCACCCAGTCACGGTATGATACTTGATAACCATCTAAGCTCCCTCCATAATGGTGATTTGCATTATCTCATAGTCTAAGGATTAGGTTGCGAGGTTTCATGCGTTTATCATCAATGGTGAACTTTGTAACTAGATCTCATTGAGATACAACTATCAGATGTTTGTCTATCACGTCATTCAACCAATGAGGTGACCTCATTGTCAATTGGCATAAATGCCCATGATCTTGAAACCTAGATCATCCTCATGACCAATGAACTAGTTCGCTAGAGGTAACTAGAGACATGGTTTGTTTACATACCACACATGTATTAAAGTTTCGTATTAACACAGTTATAGCACAGTATGAAACATATTATGAACATATAGGAGATATATCAAACAATACACTTTATTATTTGCCTCTAGGGCATAGCTCCTTCAGTCTCCCACTTGCACTAGAGTACAAATTAATCTAGTTTACAATAGGTAGGAACCTAACACCAATGGCATCCCGGTGTTGTTCGTGCTTGGCTTATATGAGAGCTTTAGGCAACAGATATGCCACATTCATATCCATATGTACTTTGCTAATCTTGATTTCACCTTCGTCAATGTTCTACCGGATGACGTGAAATCGTAGCTTGATGTGTTTGGCTGCGGAATGAGTTCTTGGTTCCTTTGCGTTTGCAATAGTGCCCATGTTGTCACAATAGATCGTCATGGGATCTTGCACACTTGGAACAACTCTCAGTTCAATGATGAAATTCCTTAGCCAAACAACCTCATTTGCCACATCAGCAGCAGCGATGTATTCCGACTCCATTGTAGATTGTGCAACTACCGGTTGCTTCTTGCTCTTCCAGATTACCGCCCCACCATTCACCAAAAACACAAATCCCATCTAAGACTTCGAGTCATCAGGATCTGAGTGCCAACTCGCATCCACGTAACCAGTTACGTTTAGAGCTTCATCATTACCTCCATAGACTAGGACCATATCCTTTGTTTTCCTGAGATAACTTAGGATATTTTTCACAACTGTCCAGTGATCCACTCCTGGATTACTTTGGTATCGGCTCGCCAAACTGAGAGCCAATGCCACATCAGGTCGAGTACTTAGCATTGCATACATGATAGATCCTATGGCTGAGGCATAGGGGATGTAAGACATCCTTTCTCTATCAGCATCCGTTACCGGACATTGAGATAAACTCAGTGTGCTACCTTTTATTATAGGTGCCAAACCTCTTTTGGCATCCTCCATTTTGAACCTCTTCAAAATCTTCTCAAGGTAAGTACTTTGACTTAATGCAATCTGATCTATCTCTACAGATTTTGATTCCTAATATGTATGCAGCTTCACCTAAGTCCTTCATGGAAAATTGACTACTCAAATATGCTTTCACGCTTCTCATAAGATCCACGTCGTTTCCCATGAGCAGTATGTCATCCACATATACTACTAGGAATACAACTGAGCTCCCACTCGCTTTCTTGTAAACACAGAACTCTTGTTGATTTTGGACAAATCCAAAACTCTTGATCACTTGATCAAAACATTGGTTCTAGCTCCGAGATGCTTGCATCAATCCATAGATGGATCGCTGAAGCTTGCATACCTTTCCAGCATCCTTAGGATCAACAAAACCTTTCGGTTGCATCATATAAAACTCTTCATCAATGTGACCATTGAGAAATGCGGTCTTGACATCCATCTGCCAAATTTCATAGTCAAAATGAGCAGCAATTGCTAGTAAAATCCGGACAGCCTTAAGCATCACTACGGGAGAGTAAGTCTCATCGTAGTCGACTCCCTGAATTTTTCAAAACCCCTTTGCGACAAGTCGAGCTTTGTGAATGGTCACATTACCATCCGCATCTGTCTTTTTCTTAAAGATCCATTTATTTTCCATGGCTTTGCGGCCTTCCGGAAGATCTACCAAGGTCAAAACTTGGTTCTCATACATGGATCCTATTTCGGATTTCATGACTTCTAGCCATTTCTCAGAGTCAGCACTATCCATAGCTTCTTTGTAGTTTGCAGGTTCTTCCTGTTCATCTAGGATGACAGACATCACAAGGCTACTGTACCAATCAGGAGTGGCACGAACTCTTGTAGACCTGCGAACCTCAGGAGTCTCGACATTGTTGTTTTGATCATCATAATTGGGCTCTTCCTCCATGTTGGAGAGCGGTTTCGGAACAACTTGTGTTGTGCTACTCGGAATATGGAGAGAAGGGTCAACAACTTCATCTAACTCAATTTTCCTTCCACTAACTCCTTTAGCGAGAAACTCTTTCTCGAGAAAGGTGCCATCTTTCGCAACAAACGTTTTTCCTTTGGCCTGGTTGTAGAAAGTATACCCAACTATTTCCCTTGGGTACCCCACAAAGATGCATTTTTCCGATTTGGGTTCGAGTTTGTCAGGCTGTAGTTTCTTGACGTAAGCCTCACATCCCCAAACTTTCAGAAATGACAACATTGGCTTCTTGCCATCCATATCCCATATGGGGTTGTCTCCACGGATTTGGATGGTGCTCGTTTTAAAATAAAAGTAGCGGTTTCTAACGCATATCCCCAAAATGATACGGACAAATCAGTCAAAGACATCATGGACCGCACACTATCCAATAGAGTACGGTTACGTCGTTCCGACACACCATTACGCCGTGGTGTTTCGGCTGGCGTAAGCTGTGGGATTATCCCATAGTCCTTTAAGTGCATTTTAAACTCATAACTCAAATACTCGCCTCCCCGATCCGATCGAAGATGCTTGATTCTCTTGTTAAGTTGATTCTCTACTTCCTTCTGAAATTCCTTGAACTTTTCAAAGGTTTCAGACTTGTGTTTTATTAAATAGATATATCCATATCTACTCAAATTGTTAGTAAAGGTAACAAAATAACGATAACCATTGCGCGTTGAGACACTCATTGGTCCACATACATCCGTATGTATGATTCCCAGTAGGTCTGCAGCTCTCTCCATCGTGCCGGAGAAGGGTGTCCTAGTAATCTTGCCCGTAAAGCATGGCTCACATGTATCAAGAGATTCGAAATCTAATGATCCAAGAAGTCCTTCTGAATGAAGCTTCTTCATGTGCTTTACGCCAATGTGACCAAGACGGCAATGCCACATAAACATGGAATTATCATCATTATGCTTACAATGTTTAGCATCAATATTATGGATGTGAGTATTGCAATCAAGATCTAGTAAGAATAAACCATTACTCACAGGCGCATGAACATAGAGGATGTTATCCATATAAATATAACAACCACTTGTTCCAGATTTAAACGAATAACGATCTTGCAACAAGCAAGATCCACTTACAATATTCATACTCAATGCAGGTACATAGTAGCATTTATTCAAAACTAGAATCAATCCTAACGGCAGATGTAGAGGTAACGTGCTGACGACCACCACATCGACTTTCGTGCCATTGCCAA
This sequence comes from Avena insularis, assembly GCA_023614405.1. Lineage (NCBI taxonomy): Eukaryota > Viridiplantae > Streptophyta > Magnoliopsida > Poales > Poaceae > Avena > Avena insularis. The sequence continues at coordinate 365,825,196 of CM042696.1, read as the reverse complement.
CGTGCATCGTCACCTCATCCTTCCCAAGCCGCCTCTTACTCCACAACTCCTGCTAGAAGTTACATATGTGAGCAACAGAACCGGTATCAAATACCCAGGTGTTTCTCCTGGCGTTGGTAAGGAACACATCTATAACATGTATATCACATATACCTTTGTCTTTGGCGGCTATCTTGCCGGCTTTCTTGTCCTCAATGTACTTAGGGCAATTGCATTTCCAGTGCCCATCCTCTTTGCAGTAATAGCACGTGGTTCCGGACCTAGGGTCGGGCCTAGTAGCCTTAGAGGTGTTGGCAACTGCTTTACCATCCTTCTTTGGCTTGTTGCCCTTGCCCTTTTTCCCTGACCTTTTAAAGTTAATGGTCTTATTGACCATTAACACCGTGTGCTCTTTCTTGATTTCTACCTCAGCAGTTTTGAGCATGGCAAACACTTCAGCAAGGGTCTTAGTCATCCCTTGCATGTTGTAGTTCATCACAAAGCTCTTGTAGTTAGGGGGCACCGAGTGCAACACCCTATGAATCGCAAGCTCTTCCGGGATTTTGCAATCTAGAGCATTCAAGCACTTAATGTAGCCAGACGTTTTGACTACATGCTCACTAATACTGCTGTGCTCTTCCATATTGGCAGAGAAGAAGAGCTCGGAAGCATCATACCTCTTTGCACGAGCCTGTGGAGCAAAGACAGCCTTGAGATCTTCAATGATCTCAAAAGCATTCATCTTCTCAAAACGCTTTTGAAGCTCCGGCTTCATGGCATAGAGCATTCCACTTTGGATGAGGGAGAAATCATCCACCTTGGACTACCAGACATTCTTTTCATCCTAGGAGGCAGAATCTGCAGGCTTAGCTAGAAGCTTAGGCTCGATGGCATAAGTTAACTTGTAGGTGACTAGGAGGATCCTAAGATTGCGGAACCATGCGGTGAAGTTGGTTCCATCAGTTTTCAGCTTGTCCTTCTCGAGGAAAGGGCTAAGGTTGAAGGTGTGTGGGCGGGACATCTACAATGGATTTGCAAAGTGTTTAGACCATGCTCATAATAATGAGTTCAAATTTTAATTCATGTTCCTAAACTAAAACAAAAGAACTCCCACTCAAATGAACACCCCTCTATTCATTTCAGTGATCACATGTAAACTAAAACAAAAGAACTCCCACTCAAATGAACACCCCTCTATTGATTTTAGTGATCACATGATCCCAATCTGCTGCACCTCCCCCGATCGTCACGACCATCGGTGTAGTTTCGAAGGTGGACATTCCCCAATGTCGATCACATCAACCATGTGATTCATGCTCGACATTTCGGTCTCTTGTATTCCGAGGCCATGTCTACACATGCTAGGCTCACTAGTTCTAACTTGTGTGTATCCGCAGTACAACATGGCTTACACTCACCGTATGCAAACGCAGATATGTCTGACACCCGATCGTCACGGCCTACCTCATAACGGAGAACTTTCTTGGTGGTGCACACACAAGGGGAATACGAAGGCTGGAATTATGTGAGGGATTATCCTATTATGCTACCGTCGTATATATTATCATACTAGCATAACAAGATGCATACAAACGTACTTCATAAAGTAAAGTGTCATGACGTGGTTGCAGCATCGTGATCAACATCGAGAGCTTGAATGGAAGTTTCATAAACTTGTCATTTCCATGTCACAACGCTAGCCCCTATGCAAATCAAAGATAGACTCCTCTATTTTATCTATTGCATGTTTTACGTGGCTTTAGGGCTTTCGCGGTAGAACCCCTTCCCACCTACGAACGTAGAGCCACAACATGGATTCAATGATTGCCGTTTTACTTCCCTTTTCAGGGCCCTCCAATGTCGATGCCATATCAACTATCATAGAGAGACAGACATCCCCCTAAGCCACTTTGATATGTGGACTAGTCTCGTGAATCACCACGTGAGGTCGGTTGGGGGCCGCTTCATCAAACAGTGCCGCCATATGAACAAGAACATAAAAGAGGGTAGCAACTAGAGAATCAATGCCCACATATTGCTATGTGTTCTATCCGTACGACATGTCTACCCATAGACCCGCTCTAATACCACTGATGGGTTCCGTAGCAGAAAACAAAAAATTTCTATCTACTCGAACACTAAAACCAGGATCTATACTATGTAGACATAAGCAATAGAAGAGAAAGACAGTATTCATACCTTTGAAGACCGAGGCACGCCTTACGCAGGAAGGCATATATTGATGAAGACGAGCAACTCCAAGCACCCCAAGTGTGGTGCCTCCGAAGTACTACACTCGTCCGGTGTAGGCGGCATCTCCCGGGCTCCGATCCTGCCGAGCAGCGGAAGAATAAAATGCCAGACCGAATATCACACGATGGTAGTGTGAAGGTAGAGAACTCAAATCCCTCGAGGTCCTCCCCAATATTACGGAGAAGTCCTCAAAGGAAAATGAGAGAGAGAATGAGAGAATTGGATGCCTCCAAAGGGGTGGGGAGACCCCTATATATAGTAGGAGGGGGGTGCACCACCCAGGGGCTAGGCGATGTGGGACTAAACCCCACACCCGCCGGAAACCTAGGGGCTTCCGCCAGCCCTAGGTGGGCCCCATTTGGGCGGCCCACCAAGCCAAGGCTGGCCAGCCCCCTCTCCCTAGGCGCCTTACCCTATTGGGCCTCCCTTCGGGTGAGGCCCATTAGGATTAGGAAGCCTTTAATAATAAAATAAAATATATATTTAATATTAATTCTCCAATTAACATTCAAATACATATATTATCATATTCCTTTACTCCGGAACCCCTTCTGAACCTGTTCCGATCACCATCGGATGTTACCCGGAACTACTCCGGTTTCTCTCTCTCTATTTCTCCTACGGTACCTCATCTATCCCTAAGCACCCCCACCCTTAAGTGTGACATCCTTCGGTTCGGGAACACTCCGGTCATGATTGAGAATCCTCTCATATCAATGATCATCAGCGGGGACCTGGATGCCCATGATGACCCCCGTGCATTCCACGAATCTTATCACTCAAACCGTGAATAGTCGTTTCACGTTCCCTTTGCCACTTGATACCTAGGTCATCCGAGACTTGATCTTTGGTATCTCCATACCTTAGTTCGATCTCGTTACCGATGAACTTGTTTACTTGTTCCCATGTCGTTGCATTCCGTGACCCATTCACACGCTTGCAAGCTTCATTAATGCAACATCACCGAGATGGCCACATATGTATCTATCTGTTACATGGACTGGCAAATCCTGGTCTTGATATGTACTCCTCTACACTCTCCTTCGGGAAACCTGAGTGTCATCTTTTCGATCACCCAGTCACGGTATGATACTTGATAACCATCTAAGCTCCCTCCAGAACGGTGATTTGCATTATCTCACAGTCTAAGGATCAGGTTGCGAGGTTTCATGCGTTTATCATAAATGGTGAACTTTGTAACTAGATCTCATTGAGATACAACTATCGGATGTTTGTCTATCACGTCATTCAACCAATGACGTGACCTCATTGTCAATTGGCATAAATGCCCATGATCTTGAAACCCAGATCATCCTCATGACCAATGAACTAGTTCGCTAGAGGTAACTAGAGACACAGTTTGTTTACATACCACACGTGTATTAACATTTCGTATTAACACAGTTATAGCACAGTATGAAACATATTATGAACATATAGGAGATATATTAAACAATACACTTTATTATTTGCCTCTAGGGCATAACTCCTTCACCCGCTTCATCGCCGCTCGCACAAGATGTGGCATCTGTCTAGGCTGATGGACCGAACCCAGACCTCCCGGCTGGACGTCCCGTATGAGGCACTTCAAGACTAGCTTGCCATGATCTCGAAGGAGGAGATGGAGCAGCCCTGGAGCTACTCCTTCCCTCCGTACCACCGGAGCCACCTGCTGCCCAAGGTAAGGTTGTTGTTTCGCCAGATGGATTCCTCATGGACGGTTACTTCCTGTTTTTTATCTGCGCCTTTTGAATAGCTTTTTACAGTTCAACTAGCCAAGGATGGGATGGGAGACGATGAGCTCCCTAGATTCTTTGCTGACCGCCCGCAACAGAAGTACCCGCCTATCAAGCCGGAGCTTTTCCCCACCCAGAGCAATGATGGGTTGTCGGACCCGCTCGGTGAGGGTTTTCTACTTTTGTTTGTAGGCCAGATGGTTCATTTTAGCCTGATTCTGATGCTTGTGTTTACCGGTGCAGGCATATATGGTGACGATGGTCGTCCTGCCTCTACCATTGCGACAAAGGCCAAGGGGAAGCAGGCATCGTCCAGCGCTGCTCCGGCCGGTGGTGGCGGGAAGAAGCAGCGTCGGGCGAGGCAAGCGACGACCATGCCGACGGTGGTCGGGTATGTACAGTCGACCTCCTAGGTATTTTCTTGTGTAACTTTTTCTTTTTCTGAGCATTGCTTGCCCTTGTAGCGAGCCGGTGTCACTCAATGAATCCAGATCTGTCGCAGTCACGCTCACCTCGGCTGCGCCGTCTGAGCCAGCGGTGCCAGTTGCATTGGTCGAGCCCCCGTCGGCTGCGTCATCTGTGCCTGCACTGACCATGCCGGTTACCGCCCTGCTAGCTGCACCTGCATCATGCCCCCGCCGCCTCCTCGATCACTCAGATCCTTGCGGGCAGGATCCGTGCGACCACTCCTCCACCCCAACCATCGGAGGGTGTGAATCCGGATTGGAGTGCTGATCCAATGGATGTGACCACCAGTTAGCGCGGGGAGCTGTAGGATGCGGCAGCGCCGAGTGTGGGAGCACATGCGGGAGGCTCTGGCTCTGGGACAACGACTGCTAGGGTCGAGCTGGTGGTGAGGAAGATGGTGTGTGCTATTGCTTCTGCCTTGGATGAGGAGGACGTGCTGGGGACCGGGTTCAAACTGGCTCCGGTCGTCCTGACGCCGGATGCGATCCTTGCCCAGGTCTCTAGCGAGGCGCCTGTGGTCAAGTGCAACATCTAGTGGAGGTGCTGGAGCTGGGGCTCGGCGAGGTCATGCGGCTGAATGTTTCCTTGGAGGTATTTTTTTCTCCGTACTTGTGTTATATGCTTCAAGTGGTTTTCCTTTTTCCCTTTTTCACTCCTATCTTTCTGCAGAAAGCTTTTCTAGAGGCGGCTAAGAATACTCAGGAGTTGGGGCGTAAGATTGCCTGCTCTGACATGTCTTTGCAATTGCACGAATTTTCACGGTTTTTGCTAACCATCGGGTATCATCCTACAACCATGATAGTGGACAAGGAGGAGAAGGTGGGCCGGCTGAAGGCTAAGGTGCTTTGGCTACAGGAATCCAACCAAACATGCTAGGGTCAAATCGACAAACTGGTGGCCCAAAAGGATAAGGTGGATACTACGACCGAGAAGACCAAGAAGAATGCGGAGATCCGTGCCCAAGCCTTCAAGAATCTTGAAGAGTCCTTCAAGAAGCATGAGGAGCAGCTACATGTGAGCCAGTCAGGGGATAAGGTGGCATGCGTGGAGCTTGAGCACGTTGCCGAGGCGGTTGTCAGTAAGCTTCTTTTTCCTTGGCCATGGTTTTCCTCCATTTGATGTAGTCGATATCGTAACGCTTAGCCTTTCCAGTTGTAGCCCTCTATCGGGAGGCGACTGACCATGCTCTTTCTTGTGTGCCCGCCGAGGAGACTGGGCGCCACCTGCAGGCTGAAGACCTTGTTGGCCTTCTTGGTGAGGACGCTCTTCAGATGCACCAAGTTTGCATTGAACTCTTCGAGTACCTCTGGCCCTTCGACAAGGTGCCGGATACCATCAATTGGCTGGCCGCTAGGCTGGAGAAGGTTGTGGACCATATTTACTTAGGGCAGGATTGGGATGCGGGCGGAGGTGCAGAGATCACTCTTGCCCTGATCAAGTCCCGGTATCCAGCTGCATAACTGGAGGCCCTCACTCGTAGCTTTTGGTAGGGCACCAACTACGACAGCCTTTGCCAAGAGCTTCCCAAGATCCACTCCCGCGGCATGAAGATTGTGAGCTATGTGTAGATGGATTTGGACTATTGTGACTCGGAGGGTATATATTTGATCAGAGGAGTTGTCGAAAATGAAGCCGACGACGAGACTGCCGCTCCCCTGCCAGCTACTAACCCGGCCACCACTGATGTCGCCTTAGTCCTGAATCTTGATCCTCGGTATGCCGGGTGTAACTGTGCAAACTTTCCCTTATTTCCATGGTATTTGTGAACAACTTATGCTTGGGCGCGGGAGCACACCCAGTGGGTGTAGTCCCCAAGTTTCGGGTCGACTGACGCAGTCAGTTGGCCCAAAACTTTACTCAGGAGCTTTACCCCCTTAGTTCTTGTTGTTTTTGGTGTCCATCTGGTTCTCCGCCTGGCTGGGCCACTCCATTTTCCTGTGGGGCGCAGGACCGCACCCACTGTGTGTAGTCCCCGAGTTTCGGGCCGACTGACGCAGTCAGTTGGGCCACAATTTTTCTTGGAGATGGTTTTCCGTGTCCGGCTCAGGCAGCCAGTGTAGTTTTAGCTCATGCAAAAAATAAAACAAGTGATAGGTTGCACGTTACATATGTACAACTGGTGTGTTTTTGTGGTCACTGGGTGTGATGAAAATATGTCATTTCACGTTTAGCCGGCGACTTTGTCTTTTTGTCGTGAGCATTGTCCGTTGCATAGTGTCCTTGCCGGCTGGCAGCCTGGTTGCGGTCTATAGCCGGAACCGAAGTGGTTGCTATTAAGTGTACTGCACGATACTTTAGATTTTAGTTACCGGTGTTGGGCGAGCGAGCGCAATCGGAATGTCCAAACGTTTGCCTTCCTTGCGGTTTTTCGTGTATGGGTCCTCAGGCTTTTGCTCTTGCCGGGCTAGCAGTCGGGTTGCGGTCTGCAGCCAGAACCGAAGAGTGGGCCTTTGGTGTCGTGTACAGTATTGGGATGTTTGGAAGGTGTAATAGTCTAGGCCAGCCGACGAGTCCCCGGGAGAGACTGCCGGAGCCGGGGGAAATATGCTGTAGTGAAGAATGTTGAAATACGACGAAGGAGTCCCTAAGATAGTTTCGAGGCTCCGCAATTGTTCATTCATAATACATATAAGGTGGGGGTACATACATGTTCAAGTGTAAAATGGGCAAAGTAGGTTTGCATTCCAGGGACGCTCGGTTTCCTTGTTGGAGCGGTCTTGTTCTTTGCCGGCTGCTGGGCATCTATGAGGTAGTAGGAGTTGTTGTGCAACACTCGGTTGATGATTAATGGCCCCTCCCAAGGGGGATATAGATTGTGCATCCCCTTAGTGTTTTGTACCAGCCGTAGCACCAGGTCGCTCTCTCGGAATGAGACGGGGCAGATCCGGCGGGCATGGTATCAGTGCAGGTTTTGTTAGTAGATGGCAGACCTAGACAAGGATAACTCCCGTGCCTCCTCGAGGAGGTCGATTCTGTCTTTGCGATCCTCTTTGGCGTCTTGCTCCATGTGCAGGAGTTTGCAGGGTGCGTCGAACTTGATGTCAGTAGGGAGGACCGCTTCTGCGACGTAGACAAGGAAGAATGGAGTGTAGCCGGTTGAGCGATTAGGCGTGGTGCATAGGCTCCATAGTACTACCGACAGCTCCTCTATCCAGCATCCGGGAGACCTCACTAGTGGCTCAATCAGCCGGGGCTTGACTCCGGCTAGGACCAGACCATTTGCCCTCTCACATTGCCCATTTGATTGGGGATGCACGACGGATGCAAGGTCCAAGCGGATGCCCTTTTCTCCATAGTAGCACGCGAAGGCCCTTTGGTGAAGTTCATCCCATTGTCGGTGATTATGCCATGGGGGTAGCCGAAGCATGTAATGATATCCTTGAAGAACTTGATCACTGTGGATCCGTCCAGTTTCTTGATGGGCTTTGCCTCGATCCATTTGGTGAACTTGTCCACTGCCACCAAGAGTTGTGTCATGCCAGACCACACTATCTTGAAGGGGCCGACCATGTCGAGCCCCAAATAGGAAATGACCAGGTGATAGCGATCGTCTTGAGTGTGGCAGCCAACGTGTGCTTCTGTTAGCTGAAACGCTGGCAACCATTGTACGCTCACACCATTTGCTCAATGTCCTCTAGCGCAGTCGGCCAGTAGAAGCCATGGCGAAATGCCTTAGCTACTATGGCCCTTGATGATGCGTGGTGGCCACATTCTCCTTGATGGATGTCCACGAGGATCCGGATTCCTTCTTCTTGGCTGACAACGCTGATAAATGCCTCCGACACTGCGCTTGTACAACTCGTTGTTGATGATGATATATGCACTTGCTCTGTGCTTGATTTGTCTTGCCGCAACCTCTTCGTCGGGGAGTCTACCCCTAGCGATGAAGTCGATGAGGGGCTTGGCCCATGTAGGGATCTCCCGAATGGCATGCACACTTTGGATGATCAGCTTTACTTCCTCGCGCATGGCAGGGTCGGGCTCGTCAGGTGTCCTACCTGGTGGAAGGATGGAGCCGGCAGTCCTCGGGCTTCTGGAGCAGGCTTGGGGTGTCGAGGCCTTCGACCCAACAGTCCCTGGGACCTTCGATCCGGTAGTCCCTAGGACCTTCGTGGCGATATCCGTGTCCTTGGAGCCAGCAGTCCCCGGGTCCGCATCTAGGACGATGGAGTCGAATTCCAGGGATGGCATGATGGAGGGCTTGCCCAGGTGATCCAGGGAAACTCCAGGCAAAATTGCTTGTCTTGTAGAGCCAACTCGGGCAAGTGCGTCAGAGGCTTCATTGTTGGCTCGAGGGACATGGTGGAATTCACACCCCTCGAAACAAGCGCATAGCCGTTGGACGAAGAACCGGTACATAGCCATGTTTGCATCCTTGGCGTCCCAATTACCCGATACTTGCTGCACCACCAAATCTGAGTCGCCGAAGCAGAGGACCCATTAGATGCCGATTTCTTTTGGCATCTTGAGGCCATGGATGAGCACTTCGTATTTGGAGACATTGTTTGAATCGTGGAAGTGGATCTGTAGCACGTATTCCAGACGGTCTCCCTTTGGAGAGGTGATGACGATTTCGGCTCCCAACCCCCCGCGCATTTTTGAGATGTCAAAGTGTAACTTCCAATGCATGGAGTCGGGAACCGGTGGAAGCTACTGAGTTTCTGCCCAATCGACCAGGAAATCAGCCAAGGCCTGAGACTTGATCACCGTTCTTGGCTCGTATTGGATGTTTTCGGCGGCGAGATCTAATGCTCACTTCGCCACCTGACTCGTGGAATCCTTGTTGCCGATGATCTCAAAGAGCGGTGCCAACACCACCACCCGGATGGAGTGCTCTTGGAAGTAGTTCTTCAACTTCCTGACGGCCATGTACACACCGTACACCAACTTCTGGTAGGGGGGTTAGTTCTGCTTCAAGAGCGAGAGCACTTTGCTCAGGTATTACACCAGGCGCTGGACCGGCTGTGCTTTTCTTTCTTCTAGCCTCTCCACCACGAGCATGGCACTAACGACCTGGTTGGTGGCCGTGATGTATATTAGCATTGGCTCCTTTGCATCCGGGGCCGCCAGTATGGGCGGGAAGGAGAGGATGTGCTTGAAGTCGTGGAAGGTCGCGTTCGCTTGAGCCGTCCAGACAAACTAGTTGATTTTCTTCATGAGCTGGTATAGTGGGAGTGCTTTCTCGCCCAGCTGGCTGATGAACCCGCTGAGGGAGGCTAGGCATCCGGTGAACTTCTGCATGTCGCGTAGGTTCTACGACAGCTGCATGCGCTCGATTGCGCCTATCTTTTCCAGGTTGGTCTCGAGCCCTTGTTCCAAGACAAGGAAACCGAGGAGCTGTCCGGCTAGGACACCGAAGACACACTTCTCTAGGTTCAGCTTCATTTGGAACCGATAGAAGTTAGTGAATGGTTCCTTCAGGTCCTCGAGGAGCGTGTGTCACTATTTTGTCTTCACCACCACATCATCGACGTAGGCGTGTATGTTTCTCCCGATCTGTGCTTGCAGGCACTTTTGCATGCAGCGCTGGTATGTTGCCCCTACATTTTCAGTCCAAATGGCATAGTGGTATAACAGTAAGCCCCATACAGGGTAATGAAGACCGTTTTTATTTGATCCATGGGATTCAACTTAATCTGGTGGTATCCTGAATAGGCATCTAGAAAGGATAACAGGTCACAGCCGGTCGTGGAATCGATCACTTGATCTATCCGCGGTAGGGCGAAGGGATCTTTGGGGAAGGCATTGTTGAGGCTGGTGTAGTCGACGCACATGCGCCATGTCTTGCTCTTCTTCAGTACCAACACTGGGTTGGCCTGTTGGGTTTGCATCATAGAAAACAAATATTTTCCTACGATGTGAACATCTAAGCACCAAGATCTATCTACCTAGATACAATCAATGGGTGGATATACATCCATAGAGAACATACCCTTGAAGAGCGAAAAAGCATTGTTAAAAAAACTGATTTCGTGGTTGATGCAGTCATACACTTGCCGATCTCAAGATCGTGATGAAGTCCAGCGAGTCTAGCAGGTCCAACACTAGCACGTCCAGCAGGTCCAGCACCAGCAAGTCCAGCACCGCAAAGCAGTGGTGCATTTGTGATCGCACACACGTCTGGTACCCCAACAACCTCCACGTCCTTGCTCCAGTGATGCAGCAGAAGCAACAACTCTTTTCTAGATAAAGCCACCGGGAACATGTATCTCGCTAATCCGAGACCATGGGGAATAATTTCTAGAGAGGGAGAGAGATCCTTCACGAGGAGGTGTGAGAGTGGAGGAGGAGAGGAGCGCCTTTTATAGGAGGAGGGGGCAGACCCCACAGGGCCATGCACATGGCATGGTGGTGCCCCCACCTCTTCCTCCATAATGGTGAGTGGAGCTTCCACTAAGCCCACTCCCATTAAAACCAACTCCACTCACTTTGCATTAATTTTCCACCAAATTTAATGCAAGGTCTCATTAAATAAAACTATTTTATTTATTTTATTAGATTTTTAATTACTTTAATTAACAAACATTCACATAAAACCCCTTGCAACATTTCGATATCACATGCAGAACCAGTTTCTGCAATTTCACCCGAAACAATTCCGGTTTCCATCGAAATGATTCCAGCGCTTTCTTAAATCTTTATCTGAAACATATTTGCTCCAAATGGTGCGGTATCCCTTAAGTGTGTCACCCTATGGTTCGTGAATAATACAGACAAGATTGAGACCCCTCTTCGATCAATAATCAGCAGCGGGACCTGGCACATTCAATGATGACTCTAGCGATCGTGTGAACCTTTAAACATCATAACTAAATCCCTTTGTCTCGCGATATATTACATGTCCGAGATTTGATCATTGTTATCTCCATACCTAGTGATCTCGTTACCGACATGTACTCTTTTCTTGTTCTCGTGATATAACATTCTAGTGATCACATCACTTGCTTGCAAGCTATCTCAATGTCATATCACCGAGAGGGACCAGAGTATATCTATCCGTCATTGGGATGGACAAATCCCACTCTTGATCCATGAGCCTCAACATAACACTTTCAGAGTACCCAAACCCACCTTTATAGTCACCCTGTTATAGTGTGACGTTTGATGTTATCAAAGTACTCTTCTGGTGTTAGTAATTAAAATGATCTCATGGTCTAAGGACTAAAGTTACTTTGTATGATGTTATAGAAATTGGAACACAATGACTTTGATCGTATTGCCATACTTCGGATGAATGTTCATCACACGATTCAACAATATTGTGACCTCGTTATTAACAACATCCAATGTCCATGACCAGGAAACCTTGATCATCTTGTTAATCAATGAGTTAGTTTATAAGAGAGGCATAACTAGGAACCCTTTATTTATTTATTAAACACACATGCATTAATGTTTCCAATTAATACAATTATAGCATGCAAAATAAACATTTATCAAAAACGAGGAATAAGATAATAACCACTTTATTATTGCCTCTCGGGCATATTCCCTTCATGGCCAACCACTCCAGATGGTACACTTCCATGATAAACCCGGCTGCAAGGAGCTGGGTGATTTCCTCACCAATTGTTTTCCTTTTCTCCTCCACGAAGCGGCGGAGAGATTGTTTGACCAGCTTCACATCCGATCGGACGTGAAGAGAGTGCTGGGCGAGCTCCCTCGGAACACCCGTCGTGTCCTTGGAGGACCGTGTGAAGATGTCCCGATTCTCACGGAGGAAGTCGACAAGCGCGCTTTCCTATTTGCTATCAAGGCCATTTCTAACCAGGACGAACTTGTTTGGCTTGGCCTCGTTGACCAAAATCTTCTTAGTGCCCTTGGATGGCTTGAATTGCGTCTCTCCGACTGGCTTGGGCCTGCCCACCGGCATGTCAGCTTGCACCAGCGCCACATTCTGCATGATGATGCGCTTCTCTTTCATGATGATCATGGCCTCGGCTAGCTTGGAGCCATCAGTGGCATAGTGATGGGTTCGTAGCATGGAAAACAAAAATTTTCTACCGCAAGAACGAACAAAACCCAGATCTAATCTAGATAAAAGCCAAGATCTAATCTATTAGACATGAGCAACGAGATAGATCTGTACTAACCTCGAGAACGAAAGCGTTACGAGATTAGATCTCGGGGTTGATGTAGTCGATCACTTGCCGATCTCAAGATCGTGTGGGACGATCCTTCCGTAGCGATTACGGCGCTTCCGCAATCGGTCACACGCAAGGAGTCGAAGACCTTCCTCTCCCGTTCAGCAAAGCAGGAGGTAGTAGATCTTCTCCACGGAATCCCAGCAGCACGACGGTGTGGTGGTGGTGGAGGAGAGAATTCTGCAGGGCTTCGCCTAAGCTGGAGCAGAGCAAAGGTAGAGGAGAGAGGCGGCGGCTAGAGCTTGTTATGAGAGAGGGCTAGGAGGGGGCGCCCCCTCCCTTCTATTTAAAGGAGGGAGGAGCGCCAGGGGAGGGGGAGTCCTAGTAGGACTCCCCTCCTATGGCCGGCGGGTTGAGAAGGGGGGAGGAGTCCTCCTCCCCCACGAATCCGTGTCTTGCCCCATAAAGACTCCTTGATCCTTTCTTGGTTTTCAAGAAAACTCCAAGAAATCTTCTAGAACCTTCCAGAACATTCCGAAACCTTCTAGAATCTCCATATAAACACTCCGAAACATTTCCTAACTTAGAAAATGATCCCCAATATATGAATCTTATTCTCCGGACAATTCCGGATCTCCTCGTGATGTCCCGGATCCAATCCGAGACTCCGAACAACATTCGGTTTCCAACGCACATTCCATATCTACTTAAAACAACTTCGAACCTTAAGTGTGTCACCCTACGGTCCATGAATATGCAGACATGATGAAGACACCTCTCCGATCAATAACCATCAGCGGGATCTGGAGATCCATAACGGCTCCCACATACTCAACGATGACTTCGTGATTGATAGAACCATTAACATATGAAACCAATTCCCTTTGTCACGCGATATCCTACTTATCCGAGGTTTGATCGTCGGTATCTCCATACCTAGTTCTTCCTCACATCGATAAGTACTCTTTACTGCTCCATGTTATGTCATCCCTTGTGACCTAGTCACATGCTTGCAAGCTATCTAGATGACATTCCACCGAGAGGGCCCAGAGCATATCTATCCGTCATATGGATGGACAAATCCCAATCTTGGTTCATGCGCTTCAACACATACTTTTAGAATACCCAATGACACCTTTATAACCGCCCAGTTACGAAGCGGTGTTTGATGTCATCAAAGTACCCATCCGGTGATGGTGATTAACATAACCTCATGGTCGAAGGATTAGGTTACTATGCATTTGAAAGCTTACAGCAATACGAACTTAATGACTTGATCTTATGCTACGCTTACTATGGGTGTGTGTCCATCACATCATTCTCCTAATGATATAACCTTGTTATTAATGACATCCAATGTCCATGATCAGGAAACCATGATCATCATTTAATCAACAAGCTAGTTCCACAAGAGGCTTACTAGGGACTCTTTTATGTTTACAAAACACACATGTATTAGTGTTTCCTTATAATACAATTATAGCATGGGATGTAAACATTCATCATAAACACAAAGATATAATAATAACCAGTTTTATTATTGCCTCTTGGGCATATCTCCAACACATAGTCCATCGACCGCTTGTAGCAGATGGCGATGGTGATCACTCCCTTGGGCCCGAGGAGCTTCATATTGAGTTACGCGTACCACTGTGCTGCCATGAACTTGGTTAGCGTCGGGCGCCCAAGGATGGCATGGTACGTGCTAGAGAGATTACCACCTAGAACCAGATGGCCTCGTGGCGGAAGTTGTCCTTCACACTGAAGATGACATCCAGCCAGATTTTGCCGATTGGCAAATGTGAAGGGCCTAGAACAACGTCGTGGAAGGAGGTGCTGGAAAGCTAGAGCTGAGACTCGCTGATGACGAGCCGGTCTAGCGAGCTGCAGTACAAGAGGTTGATGTTGCTACCTCTATCAATGAGGATTGGTGAGAACCTGCAGGATTGCATCTTGGAGATGATGATGGGGTCCAGGACCATCGCATAGCTTCCTAGATTAGGTAGCACAGCCGGCTAGTCTTTCCTGCTCCATGTGATTTCTTGCTCCGACCAGTTCAGGTACCGGGGGACGGGAGGGACGATAGTGTTCACGTCCTCCTTGCAACACCTATTGTTATGCTTGGTCTCCGGCTCTGTCGTGAAGATGTGGTAATTGCCCACTTGGAGAGGGTAGCCGTTGTCATCCTTGTCTTGGCGTTGGCGCTCACGGTTGTCCTATGGGCCACCGGCTGGGGGAGGTGGTGGTGGTGGCGGGAGTCCACCGGCTCCGGCCATTCTTTTGGTCCAACTGCACTAGTGGGTCATGTGCATAGCTAGCTTGTTTTTGACTCTATGAAACTTGCATGGCCCATCAAACATTGACTCGATAGTGTACTTGGGCCTTGGGGGATGGTCATCGGGGTTCTGCCTTTGGCTGCCTCCCGCAGCCGGATCCTCCTGAACCGCTGCCACCATCTTGGTGTCGTACTGGTTGTCTGGTTGGTCACCTTTCCCTTTTGCCGTGGCAGTTGTCGTGGCCGTGCCTCCTAGAGTGGTGGTGCTGCTCACCCGGCTGGCGTCGGTCCACTGAGCCATCCGTAATGTTTTGCCCTTGGTCGTCAACCACGATGGCCTTCTTAATCGCCGAGTCAGCGGTGGTGTACTTGTCCGCAATGTCCATGGACTAGGCCATGGTCTGGGGGTCCACCCGGCTGAGCTTGTTCTTGAGCATGGTGCCATCTTGGTAGCCGTTGGTGAAGAAATCGATTGCCTGGTGCTTGCTTACCCCCTCGCAAGAGTTGTGCATGCTTTTCCAGCGGGTGAGGTACGCGCGGTCGGATTTGTCCTTGCCCTGAATGGAGAGGGCAAGCTCACGGGACCTGCCTGACCGCATGTAGGTGCCGATGAAGTTGTGAATGAATGCTTCCTCGAAGTCCAGCCAAGCATTGATGTTGTTGTCGAGTAGGCTGTTTAGCCACGTTCTCGTTGATCTGAGGAGCATGAGGAGGGTGTAGCATACAACTACCCACCGGTTTCTATTCGCGATGTCCACCACGGCGACATAATCTACTAGCCAGTCCTCTGGCCTGAGCGTGGGAGCAAAAATCCCTTTGGAAATGGCTCATTCCGGATGTGCAGTCCGAAACATTTTGGGCCGACCGGGCTTTCTTCCTCCACAACGCGTGACTAGACCAAGAGGTTGATACGCGCACGCATCCATGGCTGCCAACTCACGGGGGCCGAGTCATCCCGTCAGACAAGACACGAGGGGGGGGGGGAGTCTGGCTCCCACTGGCTCTATCATTGGGTGCGCGATGTCATTGCCCGTGGCTGGCTCTGTTAGCTGGAGCATGGTTCCTGCTGGTGACCATTGTGGCTTCTTGGGGACGTTGTCCATGGCTGCCGTATCCACCACCAAGGTGGCTATTCTGATTTGTTTCATTTGGTAAGGAAGCCTGGTGCGTATGCTTGCTGGCTCCTTGGACTAATGGATCCGCCATCTGGCGGGGATCTTGGTTCTTGATGTTCCCCACCTGGTTGGGTCCTGCCTCGGCCTGCTGCTTGTTGGACATGGCGACGCGGATCTAGACGTGCTCCTGCTAGCGGCGCAACTCTTTGCCCTTGAGGTGGCTTAGCTTTGCGGAGGCCACTTACTCTGTCCTCATGTTCTTGGTGGGACTGCTGTAAACCGGCTGAACCACGGGGGTGCGCGAGTTCGGGGTCCTGCAGACTCGATGATGCGCTCCTGTGAGGAGCGCTCCAGTTTCGGCCGTGCTGCCATTTGGGGATTTTTTTGGGGGAAGGAGGGAGGAGAGGGGAGGGGGCGGGGGCTAGTCGATGGTGCTGGCTTGGATGAGGGGAAGAGGCTAGGGGAAATGGGTGAGAGTGGAATGCTCGAACAAAAGGCGGGGCCGTGCTACCTCGTCACTCCCCAACGTTAGCCCTGGCTCGTCCTCTCTTCATTGTTCTATTTAGGCTGGTCATAGTGCTAAATATAGTAACTTGCAGATGTTACTAGCTTCATAGTGGGGGATAACATGTGTGTGGTGTCATGCAAGACCTAATTAATTAGGTTCTAGACTCATATAGTGTTGGTATGTGTGATGTTATGGTAACTGCATTGAGGTCGCGACCTTGGTTCGGGGCTGCGAACTTGTAATGGGATTAGGCATGAGCACTGCAGACACAACAAAGTACCTAGGTCTGGGGCCCTCTCGGCGAGGTATCACCCCTACTCCTGCAAGGATCTACTATCTCGGGGGCGTATGCCCAATACAAGTGCTCCTTGAGTTGTTTCTGTTCCTTAGCTAGAAGGAGCTAGATGTAGAGGATGAACTAAGATCTTCGAGTCTCCCTGTAACCCTAGCTCTACCGTCCCTTATATACTGGCTAGGAGGCATAGGATACAATGTGGGTTTTCGGGTTTACAAAGCGGGCCTAGGGTTTACAAAGTGGGCCGACTGGCTAGGCCCAACTAGTGGGCCTGGACCCAGTCAGCGCTATAGTGGCTGCCAGCCGTGCTACAGTGCTTAGTCGCTAGACTGTTAGAGGTCATCCGACAATGTTGTGCTCAGCCGCCAAGCTTTGCCCCACTCAGTGCGGTCGTCGTGTAGCGCCGTTTGGGCGGCACGCAAACCCACCGTTAGAGGATACATAGGAATGCTCTACAAGGGCGTCATGCCCTCCGTATCCTTGCCATCGAATCCAAGGCGACCGGGTGGAGCTGCCCACCCAGCAGGATCTTCTGGTTACCCGGCTAGACAGGCCAGCTGGGGAAGCTTGATGATGGACCGGTTGTAACGTTCCACCCGGATATAGATCTTCTGCCTTGTGGCCATTTGACATGATATCTCTGGAGCCGGCCGACTTTGGCCTGACTTATCCCATCCGAGGGTCATCCCCCCGATAGTGGGCTCCACGCACTTGTGGCCCATTCACGAAAAGGCCTATATTAGTCACTGCGAGTCCAACTCACTGACTCTGTCTATGTCCGATTTGGGTCCTACCCAAATAGATTTCCGATTCCGGGCTAACCCAAACTTGCTCCCTCTCTTAAGTGTGTGACCGATAGGCTCATGGTGAATCACACACGATTTAAGTCTCACTCATGACCAATCAGTCGGCAGCGGCTCCTAGCAGAACATGCTGACTCCCAAGTGCCAAAGAGTCATGACAACATACCTTCCAATGTGACTTTCGTCTGAGTCCCTTTTGCCTCACAATACATCTTGTCAAACTATATGCAAATAATCGTCATCCTTCAAATATCTCAACTCTCTTCTCAATCCGAGATAAGTGATTCATCCAACTAGCTCTTAGTCGTCTGCCTCGGTTAACACTTAACCGAGTCGTGCATGGCCATGCTTTACGAATCATATCTTCCGAGAGAGCCCAGAGAATATCTCTCAAGTCGAAGGGGAAAATCCCATCTTGGTTATCCACATCATGCATCTTGATTCTCAGCCGACCCAAACTCTGCCTTTATAACTGCCCTTTGACGAAACATCGTTTGACAGAACCTAAGTCGGTGATCCACAACTCGGTTTTTGCAATAACCTCAGGTCTAAGGATTACATTGATCGATACATACAAATGACGACTTGTTCATTGTATCTCAATATGGGTCATTCCGACCCGCTAAACTTTTTAGCCGAATCCGTGTAAGTCGGTATAGCATCACAATGCCCATGATAAGTGGAACCGAGACATCAGCCGACTTTCACATTAGTCTAAGTTGTGTGTCCAGCATAACCTCAACGACCAATGACATTTAGTGTGAATAACATGAATCACATATTCAATGATATATATCATAAGTTCATATAAGGACAACATAATAACTTTATGAATACATCGGGAATAACATCATACATGATTGCCTCTAGGGCATATTCCCAATAGTCTCCCACTTGCACTAAAGTCAACCATCCGACATTACATGTCTTGGAATCTAATGCCCATGGCTCTTAGGTGCGCCTCATGCTTCGGCTATGGTAGAAGCTTTGTCAACGGATCCACAATATTTGCATTCGTGTGTACCTTGCATAATTTGATATCACCTTGATCCATGAACTGGCGAATCAGGTGGTACCGCATGAGTATATGTTTGTTCGGCTGGTGTTGTCTAGGTTCCTTGGCTTGTGTAATAACACCATTGTTGTTAGAATACACGTCTAACGGATTGGACGAGCCCTGAACCACACCAAGATCCATGAGGAAATTCCTCATCCAAATGACTTCCTTTGTCGCCTTCGAGGTGGCAATATACTCAGCCTCTGTCATAGACGCATACACAGTCTCTTGCTTGGAACTCTTCCATCTCATAGCCCCTCCGTTTATAACAAACACATATTCAGACTACGAACAAGAATCATCCGAGTCAGTGAGATAACTTGCATCTGTGTAACCCCTTACACTAAGTTCATCCTCACCTCCATAAACTAGGAACATATCCTTAGTCCTTCTCAAGTACTTAAGGATATTTGTAGCCGCTGTCTAGTGGATTTCTCTAGGGTCAGCCTAGTATATGCTCACAACACTTAGAGTGATGGGTATATGCTAATCGGGGTATGCCCAGAAGGAAGATTCGACTGGCCCAGGACCCAAGCGAGTGGGCATGCTGGCACGGCGATTGGAAGGAGACTACGGATGAATCCCGGCAACTAAAGATGGAGGCCCAAGACTCTGGCTAGGCCTAGTCAGATTAGGTCAAATCCTTCGAAACCTAAACTGATTCAGTTGTAATCCTATAAACCCTAGCGAGGTGACTCTATATAAACCTCCCTAGGGCTCTCGTTGTACTTACATCCTGTTAGCTACCCCATCCAAGCGACTCGCTACCTAGCCATCGAGCTCGTCGATCTTGTAATCCACTCACAGATAATACAGTCTAGAAGGAAGTAGGTCTTTACACTACGGGGGCCGAACCTGGGTAAACCCTTGTGTCTGCACCCAATCTTGTTCCGTGGATGGCGACTCGCTCTTGCCCCCAGTAGTATCAACTAGTACCCCTGGTTGCAAATGTCGTGGCCATTCCCACGACAATGGTGCACACCGTGGGGCTTGGCCAGTCAAGCCTGAGATCTGCGAAGAGACCCTACACTCCAATCGACCGGCCAATGACTACCGGTCGATCGCCACCGGTTGCATGGTTTCTAGCGGCAGATTCCTCCAGATCCTGCCGAGCAGCTACATATCAGTGTCGCACACGGGCAGTCACACCTCGGTGATGCCAATCGGCACCATCAACCTCTTCGTCGGGTTCATAGACGCCATCGACCTGGTGAAAACGGCGATAATCGGTGGATCACCTCCACGCAATCTGCTTTTGGAGGAGCAGGTTTGTTCCATCACCCACCTCACCTCTGAATACGACTCGGCCGCCAGCGACACGGCCGGGAGCGACGTGGTTCTTCGTGATGACGCCTAATCGGTGGCCATTGCTTTGGCCGCCGGATCCATCACTATCGCGTCGCACGAGGACTCCATCACGCGAGTCTCCAACACCGAGGATTTCGAGGATCCCTCCATCCTCGAGATCTTTGACTCTGATTCTAGATCGGAGTCCCCTGATGAGGCACAAGCTAGATCTAGTCGCTACAACACCATCTACATGGATGGTAGCAGCGCACCTCCGGATGCCTTCACCACGCACCTCCCGGTGATGGCAACGGCGATGGAGGTCGAAGAATACCACTAGTAGCTAGAGGTGAGAAAGGTTAGGGAGCAGGCCGAGAGCGATAAATTTCGCCTCGAGCAACAAACAACATATGAGCTATCGCTCTACCACCAGCACCACATCAAGAGTCGCCTCAACCCCTCTATTCAGGGGCGCACCCTGAACTTCGACAATGATCGGGACCCCGTACACGTGGATGAGCTCGAGCATTGCCGTAATGCACCATAGATGGTAGTCGCACGACACCTTGGGCACCAGCACATGGAGCTCCACCACCACCATGCCGTTCGACTCCTCCGGAGTACCAATGGATCTTGATCGTGCCACATGAGCTCGACACCAACAGGATCCCACTCTATTCCACCCTGATGTACAACATCATCACGGGGCTGGCCACAGTCGCCAACCTCAACCTCACGGGAGAGGGCACGCTGCAGGTCAAGTATGCTCAGGCCCTACTCGCCAAGGTAGACAAGCAACAAGTCGTGGGGATCAACCCGCGAGGGTGGATGTACTCTCGCTCGACCTGCAGTCGTGCGCCCTTGAGCGACTGCCCCACAGTCGACAATGCCAACAACTGCCCTACACCCGAGCCTCAGCAGCTCCAACCCCGGTGGCAAATCTTTCCAACTCTACCAACTAGTCGTGACTAGTGCATAACACGGTTGCCGCCAACGGTTAGCCAATCGACGCATGGGCCCATATCGTCAACAACCAAGCCTAACGAGCTCGCTAGCAACATGATCTGAGGAACACCCTCTCCAATTGTGGCAACCACGAGGCCGAGCCGAGAGGCAGCCGAATCGGCCCACAGTGCATCAGACCAATGATCCGGGGCGAGACATACCCCTCCACTTTCAAAGCACCGAAGGATATCAAGAAGTACGACCCCACATACGATCCAGTAGTGTGGATCGACATGTACCTCATGGCGATGGGGATCGCTAGCCATACGGATCTACTCGCTGCTCGCTACCTCCCCCTAATGATGGAGGGAGCGACTCGCCAATGGATCAGCACTCTCCCTGAGAACAACATTGACTTGTGGGAAGATATGCGAGACGCCTTCGTCAGGCACTTTGAGGGCTCCTACACCCACGCCACTACTATCGAGGACCTGGAACGCTGCATCCAGGGACCGCGCGAGTCGACTCACCATTGGGTCCAACGGTGGTAGGACCTGTGGATCAATGCCTTCGGCATCCACCCAGACATGGTGATCCACTTCTTCAAGAACGCATGCTAGTACGGACCCCTGGTTGCCAAGATCAAGAGGGTCTGTCGAACGCTCGACAACATCCCCGACCTCCTCGAGATCGCCAAGCGCTATGCGAGGAAGACCCCAACCAAGACTCAGACGATGAGTGAGGCGAGAGACATCGCTAAAGCGGCCACGACAACGGCAGGCACCATGAATTATGCTACAGCAACACCCGCCTAACCGGCAAGCGTCACGGTGAGGGAAGTGTCGACTTTGTCGCCAACGCTAACTGCGGGTAGCGCGACCCCAAGAACTTCCGCCGCGACGGAGGAAACTTCCGTGCCAACAACCTTGTGAGGCTGAAACTCGACCCCACGGCTCTGCTCAACCAACCTTGTTTCTACCACAGTAGGGAGGGGAAGCCCGCCACTCACACCACCGCCAACTACCACTCTCTCAAAGAGACCGAGAAGGCAAGGCAAGCAAGAGAAGTCCCCAATAACAACCCACCAAGGGACCATGGCAATGTCGGCGTGTTCGGCAACAAAGTCGGCTTGCTGCATACATTCACTAGGCTCAGCACCAAGCGCGAGAAGAAGGTACTCGCCCGCGCCGTCGCCATCAACACGGTGACACAAGTGGATGTTCCGCGTTGGCTCAATTGGTACGAGAAAAGCATCACCTAGAGTCGCGAAGATCATGTGCCCCAAGATCGAGTACGAATGGCGAGTCGCCCTGGTCGTCAAGGCCATAGTGGCTGGTTATTGGCTCCCCAAAACATTGTTGGACGGCAGGAGCTCCACCAACATACTGTACCTGGACACCTTTAGGAGGCTGCAGCTCCTGCAGTCGATAATCGAATCGACCCTCACAACCTTCCATGGCATCACCCTCGGTCGGAAGGCATATCCAATCCGCAAGGTGACGCTGCCAGTCACCTTCGGCACACGAGCCACTTTTCACACCAAGCGAATCATCTTCGAGTTGGTGAACTTCTGCAGACCGTACCATTGCATCTTGGGGTGACAAGCATTCGCCAAATTCATGGCGTCCCCCCACTACGCGTACAATATGATGAAACTCTCGGGGCCATGCGGAATCATCACCGTCCACGGTGACCCCGATATGGCCATGGAATGTGAGGGCAACGGCGCCAAGCTCGCCGATGCTTTCATCGCCGATGAACCAAACCACACGGACAAAAATGCGAAATATGCAAGTGGCATCGACAAGGATGAACTGGCGATCCTAAAGAAGCCCACCTCGGCCAGAGCTGTGCAAGCAACCTTCGAGACCTCCATGCACACCCACACTATCGAGCTCGTTACAGGCGACTCGAGCTAGAAGGTCACCGTGGGAACCAACATGAGTCCCGCATAGGAAAGCCTGCTCATCGAGTTCCTACGTGAGAATCGTGACATCTTCGCTTGGTAACCATCTGACCTGCCAGGTATCCTGTCATGGTGGTGGCACGGCAGATGCCATGGATAAGCTAAAGATGGGGCCAATGAGCGCTAGGGGAATCGAGGAAGGGATAGCCTGGTGATTTCACGCACAAGTGTTTATGTATTAGCTCTATCAATGGAGGTTACAAGTGCTCCTCGAGCTGTTCGTGAGAAGGAGACTAGATCTCTTACCCCCCACAACTAAGCTCTAGAGTTCTACCTTAGACAGAGAAAATGATCGATCCCTCTCTATGGAGGCCCTAGTGCTCCTTATATAGGCGAGCCCGGGTTACAAAGTTAGGGCATACATGGAGGCATATTCCCCGAATATGCCCATTGGTTAAAGCTAGATGCTTCTTTATTCACTTTAACGGTTCGTCCAGACTATGGACATAACCCTCTGCGTACTCCATGCCTTTAAGCATCACCATACACGGGCTACGTCAGCCGACACTGCCCGCGTCATCTTGGTCGAACATGCCCCGCTAGTCCTTCCCTCTGATTGCTTCGCTCATGCTACAATGGTCAGAGGTCACCTTTTGACCAACGGGAGATTCCTTCCTTCTCTTAGAAGCCAAGTTGTTGCCCGGCTGGCGCTTGGCTAACCTGGCTACGAGGGTACATACATAATTGGTAGACAAATATGGCCGACATATATTTCATGCCGGCCAGATTAATGCTAGGAAGATACCCACCGGGCCAGGTTACTCCGTAAGTCGGCCTACCTTGAGATGACCCAGCCAGCTCTTGCTTTGACCGTGCCATACCTCAGCTAACTCGACCTTTATACCCCGACGTGACCCTACCTGGGGGTATCCCCCCAACATGTCCCAAGGGAACTCGCTGAGTACAAGTTAAACACGGACTCGAAGGCATGACCTGTCAAGCATCATTACGGCCCTTCAATGAAGAGCGCCACTGAGCAATCGCCGAAGAGGTGCAGTGGCTACTCGTCGCAAGGTTCATTTGGCCCATCAAGTACTCCAAGTGGTTGGCTAACCCAGTCCTGGTACTGAAGAAGAGCACCACCTGGAGGATGAGTATCAACTACACCAACCTCAATAGCGCCTGCCCAAAGGAGCAGTTCGTGCTCCCGCGCATTGACCAGATCATCAACTCGACCATGGGGTCCGAGTCGCTGTGCTTCCTCGATGCTTACTCCAGCTACAACCAGATCAAGATGGTCGTCGAGGACGAGGAGAAAACAGCCTTCATCACGCCATTCGGAGCCTTCTGCTACACCACGATGACGTTTGGCCTCAAGAATGCCGGAGTAACCTTCCAACGGTGCATGCAGGAGTGCCTAGACAGCCAAATTGGCTGCAACATCCACGTCTACATTGACGACATGGTGATAAAATCCTAGACCGCGACATCCTAGGGAACCTCGCCTTATGGGTAAGGGTCGACCGCCTTCTGCTTCTTGACAGCGAGTTCCGGTGCCTCGCCAATGTCATCCTTCCTCTTCTTGGAAGGGTCTGCCACCTCCCCGACGCGGCTCGAGGGAATTTTTGACATGGTCACCGAAGTTATCCTCTTTGGTTTGCTCCTGCGAGTTCAGAATAATCAATGAGTCACAAATTCTGGTGAGTGAGATAATCATTCAACCCAACAAGATAAAGATGCTTACTTGGTGACCGGGATAACTGATGTCTATTCACATCTATTCTTGTACACAGTTGTTGGGCCTCCAAGTGCAGAGGTTTGTAGAATAGCAAAAAGTTTCCCTTAAGTGGATCACCCAAGGTTTATCGAACTCAGGGAGGAAGTGGTCAAAGGTATCCCTCTCAAGCAACCCTGCAATCAAGATACAAGAAGTCTCTTGTGTCCCCAACACACCCAATACACTTGTCAGGTGTATAGGTGCACTAGTTCGGCGAAGAGATAGTTAAATACATGTGGTATGGATATAAGACAACGGTGCCAGAAAAGAGCTTGATGGGAGGAAAAGACTAAAGGAAAAAAGATGGAAGCAAGCAAACATGTAACAGATCTAGTTGCAAACGGTGTTTCAATGTTTAGAAACAAGGCCTAGGGATCATACTTTCGCTAGTGAACACTCTCATATAAATATCTTCTCTTCATGATACTACTCTGAACTACTCTCCGGTTGGACACTCTAATCTATGGTAGGGCTATAATAGCACAGCTCAAAGTTCGCTTTCCCCATCTAGATAACTGATGACCCACAAGTATAGGGCGTGTATCGCAGTATTTTCGATAAGTAAGAGTGTCGAACCCAACGAGGAGCAGAAGGTGCTAGCTAGTGGTATGGATCAGGAATTCTCTGCAAATACTTAGCAAACGGATTTTTAGGGTTTTTTGATATAGCAAGTAAATAAAGCACGAGTAAATGAAAGACAATAGGAATAAATGCAGCAAGTGGCCCAATCCTTTATGCAGCAAAGGATAAGCCGGTTGTATTACTTAAGATGACCAAACGTTCTTGAGGACACACGGGAAGACTGTCAAATGCTTTCTCTTCATATAGTTGATTAATCTTCTTTAGCTTGCTAAGTGTTGTGTGGGTGAACCTGTGCTAATGTACCGACTTTCCTAGGACTAATACATACTTGTGATTATACCCCTTGCAAACATCTGTAAGTACAAGAAAGTAAGTAAGGTAGAAACCTAACCACAACATTAAACTCTAAGACCCTTACGTCCCTTGTGCAATGGTTTCCTAACAGGGGTTCAGGTTTCTGTCACTCCGGCAACCCCTACGATTAGTAGCCAAATACACAATGCATTCCCCTAGGCCCATATAGGTGAAGTGTCATGTAGTCGAAGTTCACATGACACCACTAGAAGAAGTACACCACAACTTAAATATCAAACTATTGAATCTTTCTCAACACAACTCCACTACTAACAACATGACTTCTCCCATGTCCTCAAGAACAAAACGAACTACTCACAAGACATCATATGGATCATGATCAGAGATGGAATAATGATGTATAACAATCTGAACATAAACAATAACTCAATGGTTCCACTCAATAGCATCAACTACAAAGAGTAATCAACACCAGGAAAGTTTCCCCTAAGAACTATGCAAGATTCAACCCAATTGTTACAGCAATATGGAGATGGTGATGACGGTGCTGATGGTGATGATGGTGGTGATGATGATGATGATCCCGATGAAGTACATCTTGATGGTGGTGTTGATGGCGTCGATCTCCCCTCTCTGGGAAGGAATTCCCTTGGTAGAAATCTGTCTGCCGGAGAGATCTTTCTCTCTCGGTGTTTTCCGCCCCGTAGAGGCGGCGGAATCTTTCTGTGGTCGTTCCCTGAGAATTAGGGTTTCAGGAGGATTATATACGCCAGAGGGGAGAGCTAGAGGTGGGCCAGGGCGGCCACACCACCTGGTGGCGTGGCCTAGGATGGCCCGCGCCAGGGGGTGGTGTGGGCCCCATGTGGCCCATCTCCACTCCTCCTTCTTGCAGTCTTCGTCTTCTGGAAAAATAGGATTTTCCATATATTTTCCCGGATTTTCCGATCTTTGCGAATTTCGCCTCCAAACAGCACCTTTTCCATCAGAATCCTGACTCCAACGGTCCATGCTCCAGAAGTCATCAACCATGCAAAAACAGATGAAATAACATATGTATCACCTCTTAATATGAAATGTATCAATGAATACCAGTAAATTATGATATATAATAGTGATGCAAAATGGACGTATCAACTCCCCCCAAGCTTAGACTTCGCTTGTCCCCAACCGAAACTGAACTCAATAAACATGGCCTCAAGTTTATGGAGTGAAGAGTCGATAAAAAGAATACAAACAAGAAGCATCACATTCATCAATACATAAGTCATAGCAGAAGACAACTCACTATTATATAACTCAACTTGCAATGAGTAAAGGAAACACAATAAAGATACATAAAGTAAATCATAACTGGTAATGGCAAACTTGGATCTTGGTCAGAGAATAGTTGATAATTTGCTGGAGTTCACAAATAACTGATTTTCAATGATAGCTTTCAAAGTAGTAATCACCAAGATAAGAGCAATGTGCAAAACAAAGAACATAAGAAACATGATTGAATAAATCATCATATGAATGAATGAAACACAACAACTCAAAATACTTGCTCAGATAGAAGGGAATAGGTTTACTGACTCAACTAAAAAGTAAAAGAAAGGCCCTTCGCAGAGGGAAGCAGGGATTGCAAGTTTCATAAAGAGCTCCCAAAAATTATGATACTTATTAGCTTTCAGCTCTCATTGCCCCTATCATAGGAATATTTAGGTGATTAAGGTTAAAGTGATCAAATATGAGGATATGCTTGACAAGTTGTAAATTGAGAATCTCAAGTCCCTTGAATACGAGGGCCGCTCCTCATGCTACTCAAGTTTAGTCACCGGTAAGTTCTTGTCATCGTAAGCACATGTGTATCATGGAGAACCGCCAACGGGGTACCCCTTGCCCGATGATACGGAAGAATCCTCATATCAAAATGACAAGGCAAGCAGACAACAAGCATCTCAACAATCTTCTTATTTACCATGGGAATATGGTGCTTTTTTCTCTCTTTCCTCTTTTCTCATCTCTTTTTCTTTTTCTTTTTCTCTTTTTCTGAATCTCAATCTCTTTTTTATAAGAAGAATGCTTCATAGATGCTCGTTATTGTTACGCTGCAGGTTTCCACCATGACAGCATGGATTAGACCATCGGCCCAGGTGTTTCTCTAACACACATGCATAACTCCATGGACTTACAAGCTCCCCTTTCATTTCACACCGACGACATCCATAGACAAAAGAACATGATATCAACTAGGTACAAAGTACCAGCGCAATGTTGAAAGTGTTCCCCATGACAGCATGGTTCTGCTAATTCACAACTTACAAAGCGCAAGCATATACGCAACATAGATGAGCACAATGGTTCAAGTTTATTAAATGCAAGAAAGTAAAGTGTGCCATCAAGTTCATGAGAGATTTAATCACTACTTTCACATAACGAGTTTAATTTGGGAGGTAGATAAAACAGGAATTTACTTGGAATAGCAATAATGCTAATAGGTAGGTATGGTGGACACAAATGGCATGGGTTTTGGTTTAAAGGAGTGGATGCACGAGAAGAATTCCCTCTCAGTATAGATTTTTGGCTAGCAAGGCTGGGTAGCAAGTATAAGAGTTGAAGGAAACAAACAAACATACAAGTGATAAAGACAAACATGCAATCTTCCTTGGAAGCACAAAAGATCTTAAACATACAAGTTATAAGAGTTTAATTTGGAAGGTTGATAAAAACATGAATTTACTTGGAATAGCAATAATGCTAATAGGTAGGTATGGTGGACATAAATGACATAGGTTTGTTTAAGGATTGGATGCATGAGAAGAATTCCCTCTCAGTATAGGTTTTTGGCTAGCAAGGCTGGGTAGCAAGTATAAGAGTTGAAGGAAACAAACAAACATACAAGTGATAAAAAAACATGCAATATTCCTTGGAAGCACAAAAGATCTTAACTAGAGAATACTAAACTTATGAGAAAATCAAGAAAGAAAGATGCTGAAATTATTTTTCTTTAGAGTACTTTTATCTTTTCATTCAACTCTCAAAAATAGTGTTGCTACTGACCAAGCCAGGTTTGCCAAAACCAACTAAATTAACTCAATGATCCCAAAGTGATACCAATACTAATGATAAGATCAATCATATAACTATGAATTGAAAACTAATATAAGATATGCAAAAGAGTAAATGATAGAACTTCTCATTAATATTCCATAACGGCAACTCACACCAAGGGATACATATCTAATGAGAGAGGGGACACTTCCATAATGAAAACCATCCTACATGATAACTTCTCTATTCATGATATGACTCTACTAAAAAGGTAAAAAGATAGAAGATAGTGATGTGATACCACGGCACTCCCCCAGGCTTGGAACAAACTAAGGGGATGCCAATCCTGATGACGAATTACTCCTTCGGTGGTGGTGGTATTCTCTTGGTTGGTGTGAGGAATTCTTCCAGCAACTTGTGAAGCCTGTTATTCTCTTCTTGAAGCATATCCACCTTCCTCCTCAAGACTCGATACTTGTCGCAGAACTCATCAGTGACTCGTAGAGATTCCACTGCTACAGGACAAGAACTGAGATCTAGAGTTGGAGGTATCAGCCCCTTCATGCCTGCTATCATGTCCTTTACTTCCTCCTTGCCGTTCTGATCCATGTCTTCACGCCTAGTTGCGATCCTTTCTTCTTCCACCCGTCCTACGAAGGTCTTCTGCTCAAGATTGTGATGGAGCTCACGACAGCGTCGCAACTCGTGATCCTTTGAAGATGAACCCTTGAACGACATCTGAACAAAATAGACCGAAACAAAAACATGACGAGAACACGATATATGAACCTCGGGGGATCCCAGGGATTATATATTATGAAGTTTCATAACAAAAGGAAGGTACTGGGAGAAAACGGGTCGGCGACGGAGTCCGAGGTGGCCACACCACCTACTGGCGCGGCCAGGGGGGGCCCACGCCAGGGGGGTGTGAGCCACCCTAGCTCCGTTTCCGTCCCTCTTTCGCTTCATAACTTTCCTTGTTGGATAAAAACTGCAAAAATATAACTGGATAGATCTTTCGTGGAACTTTTCTTACCACAACTGTTACCTATTTGAAAATGGACTCTGCAGGTCTCTGAATTTGGTCTTTGATAAATTTTTCTGGAGTCACCACTTTAATAACATCAATATCTTCATCTTCATACACTTATTGCTTGAGTCATGAAACCTTTCACTTCCTTATTACACCATTATCTTCACTAACCTGGAAATTTCTTTCACACAAAACTTCACACAGTTCTCATTAGCAACATTAGTATAAGTGAAGTGATAAAACCTTTTGGGTCAAATTTCAACTGAAAACCATCAAAACAAGAGCTACTATAGCAAATTCTTCCAAAAACCCAAAAATAATTCAAAAGGAAATCGATTAAAGAAGCAAATGCAAGAGTGGCAAAATCTGTCAAAACAGACCAGCAGGTAAAGATCAATTTTTTTGAAAATATTCTGTTGCTCAAATCAAAAAGTGCAAAACTAACGAAAGTTAAATAACAACCTGGGGCAGAAACACAAAAAATTACAGCTCAATCCAACATACATAGATCTCTCACAAAGTTTTACGGTGAAGCACAAAAATATGTTTCGGGTCAGCAACTTCCCCAAATATTACTCCTCTCTCATTAGAGGTTGATCTTGACACAAAAACCAAAAAAAAAAATGATAAGGAGCGGTTATTACCGAAGTAATAACTTCCAAGACTCAAAGAAACAAAAACAAACTGAAAGCAAAAATAAATTGGGTTGTCTCCCAAAAGCTCTTTTCTTTATAGCCATTAAGATGGGCATGAAATTTTTGATGATGCTCACTTAGGAATATGAATTGAAGTGAAAGAGATCATTAAGAAGAAAAAATACGCACGTTTAAGTCTAACCCACTTCCTATGCAAGGAAACTTTGTGAACAAACAATTTGTTGAAACCAGAGGCTACAAGCATAGGAAGGCAAAATAAGTGCAACATAAAAACTTTCAGCATAAAATGAGGAAACTTGATATTATTGAGATACATAAGAACACTTTTCCCTCTCTCATAGTAACTTTTAGTATCATGCATAAACTTAACAATATAACTATCACAAGGACCATCGTAGCAATGATCACTTATTCTAACAGAAAACACAGGAATACTAGCTCTCATAACACTACTATGTGAAACAATATTAGAGGTATCCTTACAAAGGATAGTGTGTCCCTCTTCTTCATATTTAGTGACAAAGTCTTTCACATTTGCTATTATAGGTTCATCATCCATTTTTTTATCAGGTTCAACAGCTTTACTTGTACTTTCATTAACCATACTAGCTATCATAGAATGTTCCTTTATCTTAACTGGGAAAGGCATTTTCTCAATATAAGGTTCAGGTAAAACACGATTAGCAGTATAAACTTCAGTATTTTTTGCAGGAACACTCTTAGCAATATCTTTATAAGGTTCATGATACTTATTCCACTTCTTTTTAGGCACTTCAATGTAGGCAGCAAAAGCCTTAAAATAAGAAGCAATAGCTTGAGAGTCTAGACCATAAGCATTTTTAATATTTTGAAAGTCATCAGTTCCCATAAAAGATTCAATGCATTCATAATCATAATTTATACCTGACTTTCTTCCTTTGTCATTCTCCCAAGCTTCAGCATTGTCTTGAATACGGTCCAGAAGATCCCATTTAGCTTCTTCTTCCATGCGAGTGAATGATCCAGCACAAGAAGCATCCAATAAATCCTTATCATGAAGAGAAAGCGTTGGATAAAAGGTATTGATAATAATATTGTTGGGGAGCTCATGAATGGGAAAGTTGAGCATAAGTAACTTCAATCTCCCCAAGCTTGGGTTGTACTCTCTCCATCAAGAGGCCAAAAGTTGTATATTTGATTCCGATCTTTATGAATCTCACTAGGAAGATAAAACTTTGAATAAAAGAGAGGTACCATTTCCTCCCATTCAAGAGCTTGACCATTCTTCAACAGCTTATACCTTTCCTCATCTCTTCCTTTCAGTGACAATGAGAATAACTTCTTCTTAACTTGATCTGTAGTAATACCTGCACACTTGAACAATCCGCATAATCCGTGTATAAAGAGCAAATGATCACCGGGATGGACAGTTCCATCCCCAACATAGTAGTTATCCATAACACGATCAATAATTCTTGTAGGTATTTTAAAAGTATCATTCTTAGCAGGTGGTGGTTCATCTAGTACCTTAATTATCCATAGCGAAAATAAAGCAACAAGCAGTAAACAATACTCACGGAAGTTTCCTTTACTAGTTCCACTTTCAATAGCGCTTCACTCCCGGCAACGGTGAAAAATAGTCTTGATGACCCACAAGTATAGGGGTGTATCATAGTATTTTGATAAGTAAGTGTCGAACCCAGGCTAGTGGTATGGATCAGAAATTCTCTGCAAATACTTAAAAGCGGATTTTTAGGGTTTTTGATATAGTAAATAAAAAAGCAAGTAAATAAAAGACAATATGAATAAATGCAGCAAGTGGCCCAATCCTTTATGCAGCAAGGGACAAGCGGTTGTATTACTTAAGATGACCAAACATTCTCGAGGACACGGGAAAGGCGCGAGTGCTTTCGCTTCATATAGTTGATTAATCTTCTTTAGCTTGCTAAGTGTTGTGTGGGTGAACAACCGACCTTCCTAGGACTAATACATACTTGTGATTATATTAGTACAAGAAAGTAATTAAGGTAGAAACCTAACCACATCTTTAAACTCTAAGACCCTTACGTCCCTTGTGCAATGGTTTCCTAATGGGGGTTCAGGTTTCTGTCACTCCAGCAACCCCTACGATTAGTAGCCAAATACACAAAGAATTCCCCTAGGCCCATATAGGTGAAGTGTCATGTAGTCGACGTTCACATGACACGACAACTTAAATATCAAACTATTGAATCTTTCTCAACACAACTCCACTACTAACAACATGACTTCTCCCATGTCCTCAAGAACAAAATGAACTACTCACAAGACATCATATGGATCATGATCAGAGATGGAATAATGATGTATAACAATCTGAACATAAACAGTAATTCAATGGTTCCACTCAATAGCATCAACTACAAAGAGTAATCAACACTGGGAAAGTTTCCCTTAAGAACTATGCAAGATTCAACCCAATTGTTACAACAATATGGAGATGGTGATGATGGTGGTGATGATGATGATCTCGATGAATTCCAGCTTGCTGGTGGTGTTGATGGCGACGATCTCCCGTCTCCGGCAAGGAATTCCCCCGGCAGAAATCTGTCTGCCGGAGAGATCTTTCTCTCTCGGTGTTTTCCGCCCTGCAGAGGCGGCGAAATCATTTTGTGGTCGTTCCCGGAGTATTAGGGTTTCGGGAGGATTATATACGCCAGAGGGGAGAGCTGGAGGTGGGCGGCCACCACACCAGTGGCGTGGCGTGGGGTGTGGCCAGGATGGTGTGGGCCCCTGTGGCCCATCTCCACTCCTCCTCCTGGCAGTCTTCGTCTTCTGGAAGGATTTTCCATATATTTTCCCGGATTTTATGATCTTCGCGAATTTCGCCTCCAAACAGCACCTTTTCCATCAGAATCCTGACTGCAGCGGTCCATGCTCCAAAAGTCATCAACCATGCAAAAACAAATGAAATAACATAAGTATCACTGATACGTCCATTTTGCACCACTATTCTATGTCATAATTCACTGTTATTTATTGATATATTTCATATTGAGAGGTGATACTTATGTTATTTCATCTGTTTTTGCATGGTTGATGACTTTTGGAGCATGGACCGCTGGAGTGAGGATTCTGATGGAAAAGGTGCTATTTGGAGGCAAAATTCGCGAAGATCAGAAAATCTGGAAAAATATACAGAAAATCCTATTTTTCCAGAAGACGAAGGAAGCCAGAAGGGGGCTGGAGATGGGCCATAGGGGGCCCACACCACCCCCTGGCACGGGCCACCCTGGGCCACGCCACTAGGTGGTGTGGCCACCCTGGTCCACCCCTGGCACTCCGCTCTGGTGTATATAATCCTCCTGAAACCCTAAGACTCGGGGAGTGACCACAGAAAGATTCCGCCGCCTCTGCGGGGCGGAAAACATCAAGAGGGAAAGATCTCTCCGGTAGATAGATTTCTGCCAAGGGAATTCCTTCTCGGAGAGGGGAGATTGTCGCCATCAACACCACCATCAAGCTGGACTTCATCGGGATCATCATCATCATCACCACCACCATCATCACCATCAGCACCCTCATCACCATCTCCATATTGCTGTAACAATTGATTTGAATCTTGCATAGTTCATAGGGGAAACTTTCCCGGTGTTGATTACTCTTTGTAGTTGATGCTATTGAGTGAACCATTGAATTATTGTTTATGTTCAGATTGTTATACATCATTATTACATCTCTGATCATGATCCATATGATGTATTGTGAGTAGTTCGTTTTGTCCTTGAGGACATGGGAGAAGTCATGTTGTTAGTAGTGGAGTTGTGTTGAGAAAGATTCAATAGTTTGATATTTAAGTTGTGGTGTACTTCTTCTAGTGGTGTCATGTGAACGTCGACTACATGACACTTCACCTATATGGGCCTAGGGGGGTGCATTGTGTATTGGGCTACTAATCGTAGGGGTTGCTTGAGTGATGTAAACCTGACCCTGCTAGGGAAACCATTGCACAAGGGACGTAAGGGTGTTAGATTTTAAAGCTGTGGTTAGGTTTCTACCTTAATTACTTTCTTGTACTTACGGATGTTTGCAACGGCTATAATCACAAGTATGTATTAGTCCTAGGAAGGTCGGTACATTAGTACAGGTTCACCCACACAACACTTAGCAAGCTAAAGAAGATTAATCAACTATATGAAGCGAAAGCACTTGACAATATTCCCATGTGTCCTCGAGAACGTTTGGTCATCTTAAGTAATACAACCGGCTTGTCCTTTGCTGCATAAAGGATTGGGCCACTTGCTGCATTTATTCCTACTGTCTTTTATTTACTTGTACTTCGTTTACTTGCTTTATCAAAAAACCCTAAAAATCCGTTTGCTAAGTATTTGTAGAGGATTCCTGATCCATGCCACTAGCCAGCACCTTCTGCTCCATGTTGGGTTCGACACTCTTACTTATCGAAAATACTGCGATATACACCCCTATACTTGTGGGTCATCAAGACTATTTTCTGGCGCCGTTGCCGGGGAGTGAAGTGCTATTGGAGAGTGGAACTGGTAAATGAAACTTCTACTGTGAGTATTGTTTACTTCTGTTTGTTGCTTTATTATTGTTATGGATAATTCACTGAGTTTCTTATTTGGCAATGCTACTACCACTTCTAAGGTAGTAGATGAACCACCACCTGCTAAGAATGATGTTATTAAAATACCTACAAGAATTATTGATCGTGTTATGGATAACTACTATGGTGGGGATGGAATAGTCCATCCCGGTGATCATTTAATCTTTATACATGAATTATGCGGGTTGTTCAAGTGTGCAGGTATTATTACAAATCAAGTTAAGAAGAAGTTATTCTCATTATCACTGAAAGGAAGAGCTGAGGAATGGTATAAGCTGCTGAAGAATGGTCAAGCTCTGGAATGGGAGGAAATACTGCCTCTCTTTTATTCAAAGTTTTATCCTCCTAGTGAGATTCATAAAGATCGGAATCAAATATACAACTTTTGGCCTCTTGACGGAGAGAGTACAGCTCAAGCTTGGGGGAGATTGAAGTTACTAATGCTCAAATGTCCCATTCATGAGCTCCCCAACAATATTATTATTAATAACTTTTATGTAAGGATCCCGCTACATGACAAGGATTTATTGGATGCTTCTTGTGCTGGATCATTTACTCGCATGGAATAAGAAGCTAAATGGGATCTTCTGGACCGTATTCAAGACAATGCTGAAGCTTTGGAGAATGACAAAGGTAGAAAGTCAGGTATAAATTATGATTATGAATGCATTGAATCTTTTATGGGAACTGATGACTTTCAAAATATTAATAATACTTATGGTCTTGATTTTCAAGTTATTACAAATTGCTTTAAGGGTTTTGCTTCTTATATTGAAATCCCAAAAAGGGGATGGAGCAAGTACCATGCACCTTATAAAGATATCGTTGACTGTGTTCCTGTTGGGAGTACTGAGTTTTACACTATTGATCACATCTTACCTGAACTTTATATCGAGAAACCCTTCCCGGAAAAGGTAAAGGACTATCCTATGATAACTAGTCTAATCACTAAAAGTGCAAAGAGAACTGTAAAACCTAATGAACAAATAAACATTGAACCTGTTGTAGCAATTGTGAAAGACCTTGTCACTAAAAGCGTAGAGGATGAACACATAGTCTTTTGTGAGGATGCTTCTAACATTGTTTCACATCCTAATAGAATTAATAAAAATTAGTGTCCCTGTGCTTGCTGTTAGAATTGGTGATCATTGCTATTATGGTTTATGTGATATTGGTGCAAGTTCCAGTGCTATTCCTTATGTGCTTTACAGAGAAATTATGCATCTCTCCAATTGGTATTGTACGAGACGTGGAAGTTCTTTGTGGTAAGATTAAGTACCCTGCTGATTTTCTAGTACTTGATTCAACTGCTAGTAAAACTTATCCTATTATTTTTGGTAGACCTTTCTTGAGTACTTGTGGAGATATTATAGATTGCAAAAGGGAGAAAATCTTGACTAAGTTTGATGGGGAATCTTATGAGTTTAATTCCTCAAAATTCACTAAAGAACCTTGTGAAGAGGAAACCCATAATGAGGATTTTAGAGTTGAACAACTTGCTTCTATTTCTCTTGCTCCTAACAATGCCTTGCAACAATTTATGGAAGATCATAAAAGTGAAATCTTCATGGAAGAAAGGAATGAGATTGACGAGATTCTTCGTAATCAGCCTAAGATGCTTAAGCATAACTTGCCTGTAGAAGACTTGGGTACCACGTTGCCACCTAAAAAGGATCTGGTTTTTGATCTAAAACCTCTCCCTAATGATCTTAAATATGCTTATATTGATGATAAAAAGATATATCCAATTATTATTAGCTCTAAACTTTCAGGGAAGGAAGAAGAAAGGTTATTGGAGGTTTTGAAGAAACACCGAGGAGCTATGGGCTATACTTTGGATGATTTAAAAGGGATATAGAACCAGATGGTATTGAAGCAGATGCAAAACCATTAGTAGAGCACCAACGATGTTTAAATCCTAAGATGAAGGAAGTGGTAAGAAATGAGGTATT
The DNA here is from genome assembly GCA_023614405.1 of Avena insularis. Lineage (NCBI taxonomy): Eukaryota > Viridiplantae > Streptophyta > Magnoliopsida > Poales > Poaceae > Avena > Avena insularis. The sequence goes on along the minus strand of CM042696.1, from coordinate 365,788,552 downwards.
GAAACTCCTTGATGCTGGTATTATTTACCCTATTGCTGATAGTGAATGGGTTAGTCCTGTTCATTGTGTTCCTAAAAAGGAGGTATTACTGTTGTTCCTAATGATAACGATGATCTTATTCCCCAAAGAATATTAGTAGGCTATAGGATGTGCATTGATTTTAGGAAAGTCAACAAAGTTACTAAGAAAGATCTCTACCCGCTTCCTTTTATTGATCAAATGTTGGAAAGGTTGTCTAAAAAGACCCATTTTTGTTTTCTTGATGGTTATTCTGGTTTCTCTCAAATTGCTGCTAAACAACAAGACCAAGAAAAAACTACGTTTACTTACCCTTACGGTACTTATGCTTATAGACGTATGCCTTTTGGTTTATGTAATGCTCCTGCTACTTTTCAAAGATGCATGTCTGCTATCTTTCATGGCTTTTGTGAGGAAATTGTGGAAGTGTTCATGGATGACTTTTCTGTCTATGGAACTTCTTTTGATAATTGTCTGCACAACCTTGATAAAGTTTTGTAGAGGTGTGAAGAAACTAATCTTGTTCTTAATTGGGAGAAATGCCACTTCATGGTTAATGAAGGGATTGTCCTTGGGCATAAAGTTTCTGAAAGAGGCATAGAAGTTGATAGAGCTAAGGTTGAGGCAATTGAGAAGATGCCATGCCCAAGAGACATCAAAGGTATTCGTAGTATCCTTGGTCATGCTGGTTTCTATAGAAGGTTTATTAAAGATTTTTCTAGGATATCAAAACCCCTCACTAATCTTCTTCAAAAATATGTACCCTTTGTTTTTGATGATGATTGTAAGGAAGCTTTTGAAACTCTTAAGAAGGCTTTAACCACAACTCCTATCGTTCAACCACCTGATTGGAGTTTACCTTTTGAAATAATGTGTGATGCTAGTGATTTTGCTGTAGGTGCTGTCCTTGGGCAGCGAATTGATAAAAAGCTAAACATTATTCATTATGCTAGTAAGACTCTAGACGTTGCTCAAAGGAATTATGCTACTACTGAAAAGGAATTTCTAGCTGTCGTTTTTGCTTGTGATAAGTTTAGACCCTATATTGTAGACTCAAAGTCACCATTCATACTGATCATGCTGCTATTAAGTACCTTATGACGAAGAAGGACGCTAATCCTAGGCTTATTAGATGGGTGTTGCTTTTACAAGAGTTTGATCTACATATAGTAGATAGGAAAGGTGCTGAAAACCTTGTAGCGGATAATTTATCTCGATTGGAAAACATCTCTTTTGACCCTATGCCTGTCAATGATAGTTTCCCAAATGAACAGCTGGCTGCAGTAGGGGTAAGCTCGCGAGGGAGCCCTTGGTACGCTGATTATGCTAACTTTATTGTCTCCAAGTATTTGCCTCCAAATTTTACAGCTCAGCAAAGAAGGAAGTTCTTCTATGATTTGAGGCATTATTTCTGGGATGACCCACACTTATATAAAGAAGGAGTGGATGGTATTATGCGAAGATGTATTCCAGAATATGAACAAAAGGAGATATTGCGTAAATGTCATGGCAGTGCTTATGGAGTACATCATGCAGGAGATAGAACTGCGCAAAAAGTGCTACAATCAGGTTTCTACTGGCCTACCCTTTTTAAAGATGCAAGAAAATTTGTTTTATCTTGTGATGAATGTCAGCGTGTTGGTAATATCTCTAGATGCAATGAAATGCCTATGAACTACTCTCTAGTTATTGAACCCTTTGATTGCTGGGGATTTGACTTTATGGGTCCTTTCCCCCTCGAAATGTTATACTCATATTCTTATTGCTGTTGATTATGTTACTAAGTGGGTAGAAGCCATTCCTACGAAGAGTGCTGACGGGGAGACTTCTCTAAAAATGCTTAAGGATGTTATCTTTCCTAGGTTTGGAGCGCCCAGGTATCTCATGACTGATGGGGGTTCTCATTTCATTCATGGTGGTTTTAGAAAGACCCTTGCTAAATATGATGTTAATCATAGAATTGCTTCAGCTTATCACCCCCAAACTAGCGGGCAAGTAGAGTTATCAAATAGAGAAATTAAATCCATTTGGCAAAATACTGTTAATAGATCTAGAAAAAACTGGGCTAAAAAGTTGAATGATGCTTTATGGGCTTATAGAACTGCCTACAAAAATCCCATGGGGATGTCTCCTTATAAAATGGTTTATGGGAAAGCTTGTCACCTACCTTTAGAATTAGAACACAAGGCTTACTGGGCAGTTAAAGAACTAAATAGAGATTGTAAGCTCGCTGGTGAGAAAAGATTATTCGACTTAAGTTCTTTTTAGATGAATGGAGGAGTGAAGCATATGAAAATGCTAGGCTCTTTAGGGAAAAAGTTAAAAGATGGCATGACAAGTGAATACTTAAGAGAGAATTTCATGTTGGTGAGAAAGTTCTATTGTATAGATCTCGTCTCAGATTTTTTGCAGGAAAGCTACTGTCAAAATGGGAAGGACCCTTCATTATTGAAGAAGTGTACCATTTGGGAGCAATAAAAAATTCTTATTTAAAAGATAATACTACACAAGTAGTGAATGGGCAGCGACTCAAGCACTATATTGCTGGAGATTCTTACAATGAAGATGTTGATGCCTTTTAAGTTATAACTCAAGAGAAATTTATCAAGGACCAGGTTTAGAGACCTATAGAGTCCGTTTTCAAATAGGTAACAGTTCTGGTAAGAAAAGTTCCGCGAAAATACTATCCAACTATATTTTTGCAGTTTTTAGTCAATATGGAAAGCTACGAAGCAAAAGAGGGGCGGAGCGGCTGTGGTGGCTCACACCACCTGTGGCAGCACCCACCCACGCCACCAGGTGGTGTGGCCACTCCGAACTCTGCCTCCGACTCGTTTTCTCCCAGTACCTTCCTTTTGATGTGAAACTTCGTAATATATAACCCCCCGGATCTCCTGAGGTTCGTATATCATGTTTTCGTCATGTGTTCGTTTCGATCTATTTCTGACAGGTAGAGTCCCAGATTTGGAGCCACAGTGTCTTCCTCTGGATCAACCAAGGAGGATCTCTTAGAGGATATCATCAACCCATACATGAGGGAGTTGAAGATTCATCCCAAGGAGTTGTTGTCTGAAGACGGGGAGGTCTGGATAGAAGAGATACAAGGCCCTAAAGGTGAAGGAAGTCTGGAGGACAGGATGGAAGCACTAGAGCAAGAAGTCTTTAGGTACAAGAAGATGGCGGAACGGGAAGTGGATATCATCCACAAGATTTGTTCCGAACTCATCGCCGAGCACCAAAAGGAGACTGCTGAGCTCAAGGATGAAGTCCTCTCACTCTGCCAAACAACCAATGAACTTCAAGCACAACTCTACAATGTTCAAAATCAAAACTATGAGTACAAAGTTAGATTTAAACGCATAAGTGCTGCTGCAAGTTTCAGGATGCTAGAAACCACGATGTCCTTTGTTGATGGGAAGCCCTTACCCTGGAAGTCGGACGAAGATGAGAGGATACCACCACCACTGAAGGAGTAATTTGTCATCAGGTTTGGCATCCCCTTGGTTTGTTCCAATCTTGGGGGAGTGCCACGGTATCACATCACTATCTTTTATCTTTTTACCTTATTAGTAGAGTCATATCATGAATAGAGAAGTTATTATGTAGGATGGTTTGCATTATGGAAGTGTCCCCTCTCTCGTTAGATATGTATCCCTTGGTGTGAGTTGCCGTTATGGATTATTAATGAGAAGTTCTATCATTTACTCTTTTGCATAGCTTATATTAGTTTTCAATTCGTGGTTATATGATTGATCTTGTTGTTAGTATTGGTATCACTTTGGGATCATTGAGTTAATTTAGTTGGTTTTGGAAAACCTGGCTCGGTCAGTAGCAACACTATTTTTGAGAGTTGAATGAAAAATATAGAAGTACTCTAAAGAAATATAATTTCATCATCTTTCTTTCTTGATTTGCTCATAAGTCTAGTATTTTCTAGTTAAGATCTTTTGTGCTTCGAAGGAAGATTGCATGTTTGTCTTTATCACTTGTATGTTTGTTTGTTTCCTTCAACTCTTATACTTGCTACCCAGCCTTGCTAGCCAAAAATCTATACTGAGAGGGAATTCTTCTCGTGCATCCACTCCTTTAAACCAAAATCCATGCCATTTGTGTCCACCATACCTACCTATTAGCATTATTGCTATTCCAAGTAAATTCCTGTTTTATCTACCTCCCAAATTAAACTCGTTATGTGAAAGTAGTGATTAAAGCTCTCTCGAACTTGATGGCACACTTTACTTTCTTGCATTTAATAAACTTGAACCATTGTGCTCACCTATGTTGCGTATATGCTTGCGCTTTGTAAGTTGTGAATTAGCAGAACCATGCTATCATGGGGAACGCTTTCAACATTGCACTGGTACTTTGTACCTAGTTGATATCATGTTCTTTTGTCTATATATTTCGTCGGTGTGAAATGAAAGGGGAGCTTGTAAGTCCATGGAGTTATGCGTGTGTGTTAGAGAAACGTCTGGGTCGCTGGTCTAATCCATGCTGACATGGTGGAAACCTGCAGCGTAACCATAACGAGCATCTATGAAGCATTCTTCTTATAAATAAGAGTCCGATATTGAGAAAAAAGAGAAAAAGAAAAAAAGAGATTATGAAAAGAGGAAAGAGAGAAAAAAGCACCATATTCCCATGGTAAATAAGAAGATTGCTGAGATTTTTGTTGTCTGCTTGCCTTGTCATTTTGATATGGGGATTCTTCCGTATAATCGGGCAAGGGGTACCCCGTTGGCAGTTCTCTATGATACACATATGCTTACAATGACAAGAACTTACCAGTGACTAAACTTGAGTAGCATGAGGAGCGGCCCTCGTATTCAAGGGACACGAGATTCTCAATTTACAACTTGTCAATGCATATCCTCATATTTGATCACTTTAACCTTAATCACCTAAAGATGCCTATGATAGGGGCAGTGAGAGCTAAAATCTAGTAAGTACCATAATTTTTGGGAGCTCTTTATGAGACTTGCAATCCCTGCTTCCCTCTGTGAAGGGCCTTTCTTTTACTTTTTAAGTTGAGTCAGTAAACCTATTCCCTTCTATCTCAGCAAGTATTTTGAGTTGTTGTCTTTCATTCATTCATATGATGATTTATTCAATCACGTTTCTTATGTTCCTTGTTTTGCACATTGCTCTTATCTTGATGTTTACTACTTTGAAAGCTATCATTGAAAACCAGTTATTTGTGAACTCCAGCAAATTATCAACTATTCTTCGACCAAGAGCTAAGTTTGCCATTACCAATTATGATTTACTTTATGTATCTTTATTGTGTTTCCTTTACTTATTGCAAGTTGAGTTATATAATAGTGAGTTGTCTTCTATTATGATCTATGTATTGATGAATGTGATGCTTCTTGTCTATATTCTTTTATCGACTCTTCACTCCATAAACCCGAGGTCATGTTTATTGAGCTCAGTTTCGCTTGGGGACAAGCGAAGTCTAAGCTTGGGGGGAGTTGATACGTCCATTTTGCATCACTATTCTATGTCATAATTCAGTGTTATTCATTGATATATTTCGTATTGAGAGGTGATACTTATGTTATTTCATCTGTTTTTGCATGGTTGATGACTTTTGGAGCATGGACCGCTGTAGTCAGGATTCTGATGGAAAAGGTGCTGTTTGGAGCCAAAATTCACGAAGATCAGAAAATCCAGGAAAATATACGGAAAATCCTATTTTTCCAGAAGACGAAGGAAGCCAGAAGGGGGGCTGGAGATGGGCCACAGGGGGCCCACACCACCCCTTTGCACGGGCCACCCTAGGCCGCGCCACTAGGTGGTGTGGCCACCCTGGTCCACCCCTGGCACTCCCCTCTAGCGTATATAATCCTCCCGAAACCCTAAGACTCGGGGAGCGACCACAGAAAGATTCCGCCGCCTCTGCGGGGCGGAAAACACCGAGAGAGAAAGATCTCTCCGGCAGACAGATTTTTGCCGGGGGAATTCCTTCTCGGAGAGGGGAGATCGTCGCCATCAACACCACCATCAAGCTGGACTTCATCGGGATCATCATCATCATCATCACCACCATCATCACCATCAGCACCCTCATCACCATCTCCATATTGCTGTAACAATTGAGTTGAATCTTGCATAGTTCATATGGGAAACTTTCCCGGTGTTGATTACTCCCTGTAGTTGATGCTATTGAGTGAACCGTTGAATTATTGTTTATGTTCATATTGTTATACATCATTATTTCATCTCTGATCATGATCCATATGATGTCTTGTGAGTAGTTCGTTTTGTTTCTGAGGACATGGGAGAAGTCATGTTGTTAGTAGCGGAATTGTGTTGAGGAAGATTCAATAGTTTGATATTTAAGTTGTGGTGTACTTCTTCTAGCGGTGTCATGTGAACGTCGACTACATGACACTTCACCTATATGGGCCTAGGGAAATGCATTGTGTATTTAGCTACTAATCGTAGAGGTTGCCGGAGTGACAGAAACCTAAACCCCCGTTAGGAAACCATTGCACAAGGGACGTCAGGGTCTTAGAGTTTAAATCCGTGGTTAGGTTTCTACCTTAATTACTTTCTTGTACTTACGGATGTTTGTAAGGGGTATAATCACAAGTATGTATTAGTCCTAGGAAGGTCGGTACATTAGCACAGGTTCACCCACACAACACTTAGCAAGCTAAAGAAGATTAATCAACTATATGAAGCGAAAGCACTTGACAGTCTTCCCATTTGTCCTCGAGAACGTTTGGTCATCTTAAGTAATACAACCTGCTTGTCCTTTATTGCATAAAGGATTGGGCCACTTTCTGCATTTATTCCTACTGTCTTTCATTTACTCGTACTTCATTTACTTGCTTTATCAAAACCCCCTAAAAATCCGTTTGCTAAGTATTTGCAGAGAATTCCTGATCCATACCACTAGCCAGCACCTTCTGCTCCTCGTTGGGTTCGACACTCTTACTTATCGAAAATACTGCGATACACCCCCTATACTTGTGGGTCATCAATCACCTCTTAATATGAAATATATCAATGAATAACAGTAAATTATGATATAGAATAGTGATGCAAAATGGACGTATCAATAACCCCTCACTATCACCTTGAGCGCTAGGTGGTTCCAACAAACACCACAATTTCATAGAGACATCCAACTCAAATTATACTCGTGATAGGTATTTGTAATCTCTAGCCTAACTGCCACACGGTGTGCACACTGTCAACTTCACACACTTGGGGATAACAGAGATTAATTAAAGCACTTGAGTAGCAGAATAGATCTATATTACAAAGCTCATGATCTCAATAAGAACACGCATAGAGAGAGAGATGAACACATAGCTACTAGTAGAGCCCTTAGCCTCGAGGAAGAACTACTCCCACATCATCATGGGAATCAGCAACGACGATGGGGATGGTGGTGGAGATCGATGGAGATGGCTTCGAGGGCACTTCCCCGTCCCGACAAGGTGCTGGAACAGAGACTTTCTATCCCCCGAATCTCCCCTTCGGTGGCGGTGGTGCTGCGGAACTTTTCATGGCTAGAGGCTGGATGATTTAGGGTTTCTGCATCGGAGGCTTCTTATAGGCGAAAGGGAGATGTCAGAGGGTGGACCAGGGGCCCACACCACCAGGTGGAGCGGCCAGGGGGACCCGCGCCACCACATGGTGTGGCCAACCCCTGGCCCCTCTCCGTCTTTTCTTCTGGCTCTGTGAATCTTCCGGTAAAATATCAACTTTGGCTTTTGTCCGGTCCAATTTCGTGAATATTCATTTTCTGGCTTTTCTGGAACCAAAAACAAAAGAAAACAGGCAACTGGAACTGTGGCATCTTGTTAATAGGTTAGTTCTAGAAAATGTATAAAAATACCTCAAAGTTTGCAACGTATCAATAACGCGTAGACCAGTAGGGATGTGCAGTGGCTTCTCTAGCTCAGGGCCGATTGTGCGCGCCAGTCCCGCCTCCAACACACTAGCTTGACGCCGCGGTTTAGACGACCCCACTGGCTTCTTCGCCGACCCGACGACTACTGTTTGGGCCTCCGACGCCTTTGTTGCTAGGGCTTATGACGTCTTCGCGGCTGTCGAGGCCTCCAGTGCCTTCGTCGGTGCCGGGGCTTCCGACCCCTTCGCCATCGGTAGAGCCTTTGCTCCAATCGTTGGTGCTGGGTCCTCTGACCCCTTGACCATGCTCAGTATCTCTGCTGCCTCTTCAGCGGCCTCCTTCGAATTGAGCACCGTTGTTGGTTCGGTCACTGCCTTCGCGGGCGGCTTCGTCTTTGGGGTGGCCTTGGCCGGAATAGCCACCCGTTTGGAGCTCTGATCATTGACGATTTCCATGTCGTTGTCAAGCTCCTCGTGGTTGTGGCTGGCCTGGATCTCGGGGCGCTTCTGGCCACGAGTATTCCGCGGCACGGAGACAAGTTCTCCCTCTTCATCAGCCTCCTTCGACCTATCGGATGCGTCCCCCTCGTCTTTGTCAAGGAGCTAATCTTGCGTCTCCTTGTCCAGCAGGGGCAACCAATGCTCCAGAACCTGGAAGGTCTACAAAGAAAGGCAAACTCATGAGTCAGATAAGCAACTTAAAAACAACTGGCAAATGAAGTGACTAAAAAATGAAAAGGGAAACTTACTGGAGGAGCCGGTTTGCTGCTCGGCTTATACGGAGCGAGGCCCTCATGGAGGTCACTAAAGGCCCCCTCCGTGATCTTCTTCAAAGCGACGGAGTAATCCTCCGCGACCCACAAATCTGGGCTCGACCTAGGAGGATCAAATCATGCACTATATTCATACATTCAGCTGGCCCGAGTGGCGAGAGGCACCAATCGCTGCCCGAGCCAACATTTGAAGAGGTTGATCGTCTTCAACCCTTCTTCCTCGATCTTGGACATACGGGTCCATAACTTGTCCACAACTGCCTTATGGTCCTTGGGGAGCTTGTGTACTGACAACCGCCACGAATTGCTCTTCTTCGTGGTGTACGCCAAGATTGCCACATCCTTGGCTAGGGTGGTTTCCTTGATGTAAAACCACCATTTCTTCCATTCACTGGCCACCATCTTCAGCAGCAAAAGCTCGAAGAAGCTAGCACCTGGCTTCACCTGGAAGGTGACATCGCCAGCGGCTAGTAGAGGCATGCCCTTCCCCTTGCGGCTAGCCCGGCTGTGAAATAGCTCGAGCCAGAGCGGGAGGTAGGGACGGCAGCTGAGGTAACTCTCACAGAAGGCGACAAAGACCGCCAACTACTCTATGCTGTGCGACCCTAGATCTGAGGGCTTTATTTGGTAGAAGTGAAGAAATCTTCTAAAGAATACGGAAGTGGGGAACCCTAACCCACGCTCTAGATGGCTGACAAAGGAAATAAATTCGTCGACTCGTGGTTTCGGTTTGCTCTCACCCGCGGGCGGGACTCGCCACTGCCCTTTCAAGAAAATTCTTGCGTCCTGGAAGGACTGCAAGAGGGTCATGGAACATTTGGACTTGGACCACGTGGGCACTAATACTTCAATCTGGATTCATGGATGTAGTATAATAGCTTTTTCCCTAGAAGACCTAGGTTTAATCGAACCTCAGAAATCAATGCTAAAAGGTAATAAAAAGGAGATATCTACAAGACTTTGTTTGTTTGTTTTACCTTAGTTGACCGGACCAATCTAGTTTACTTTATAATGGGTTTTAATCAATGGATGGAAATAGGTCAGGGTTGAAGATCCACCTGCAGCTGCACATCAAATGGGATAAAAGATAATAATAAGCATAGTCATGTATAATGTTTGAATAGAGATGATCTATTTTGGGCAACACATCATAATATTTTAGAGCCCCCGTGATACATCGAGCATAGAAATAGACTTTTAACCCAACCGAGTGCACACCGAAGCCACGGGTTACAAACGATTATTAAGTGTAAAACACAGATCAAAGCTTTAAGTGGTGATGTTGTTGTTGATCCCGAATGGGGTGCTAAGCGAAGACCATACTACCCTTTCTGTCACTGAGGTTCCTATGACCGCCGCTAGCCGAGTATCCCAGCTCAAGCCTTTATCAATCTATGGGATCGTGGGTACCTACAAGTCCACAGATCGAGACAAGAGACGAAGAAACAAAATATACAAATCACAATTGCAAACAAAACACAATTCTCCCATGATCTAGATGCACATAATCATTGCGAGGTTTCTCCCCAACCCACAGCCTGTGAGGACTACTCACTCGTAACAAATAGATCGGAGATAGAAAACATCATACAAATACTTAGATTGAAATCAAATATTCTTACAATGGTCGCCAAATCACAAGGAGATCTAAAGTATAATGCAATGGCTATGTCTAGTGGATGGATAGATGGTGGAAATGATGAACAATGGTGTGGATCTCCTTTGGTGGTGTTGTGATTGAATCTGAGAATGGCGGCTCTCTGGCTAGCGGTTGGAGCCTCAAAATATATATGCGTCTTCACCAAAGTTGTAGGGCTTGACGAGACGAAGCCGTCGCCACCTGGTACAGGGGGGAGTACAGGCAGACCACGCCCGTACCAGTGGTCATTAAGCATACTGACGCCCTGTCATAGCTTCCCAATTACTTGGCCGTGTGTACTTTCTTAAAATCCTTCATTATGACTCCTTATTTCGCATTAAAAGCCATGATTTCCTGCACAACATAAATCAAAGAGAGGATTTTCATATCTTTGCAATTATTAGTCATTAGTGTCAAGGATGGATAGTTTCTGTGGCAATTGCTTGACCAAAAACAAATTTAAATGCAGTGGAAGATGGCAAAAATCGGAGCCATCAGGCACCATCAGCATGAACTCGTGTAGCCTGGGATCTAAATCGGATGCTCACACGGAGAAGCAAAAAAGGAGAAGAATGGGGAGCATGGAGGAAAGATCCGTACCTCCCACTGCAACTCGCCTTTTATAGCGGTGTCATTCAATGATCGTGGACTAGCCATTACCCCACGGTAATTCCACCGAGGTTAACATTGGGAATTACCCAACAACTAGTTTGACCAAGGCCGGCGGTCCAACTTCTGCCAAAATGGTCACTCGACTCGTCTGCTCCATTCACTTGCCCATTCCACTCGATTGGGAGAGGTGACTCGAGAACCAATCGACTCGCCAAAGCTGCAACTGAAGATAAACATAAAGCTTCTCCCTTCATTGGAGGAGTTCGTCACCGATTCAACTAGGCGTTCACTCAAACTCGCCTACTCTGACTGCCAAGTCAACACCTTCGCTGAACCCCTGACACACTCAGGGACTACTGATGGGGATATGGCAATCGGGGTATGCCAGAAGGAAGATTTGACTTGCCCAGGACCCCAGCGAGTGGGCCCGATGGCACGATGACTGGAAGGAGGCTATGGATGAAGCCCGGGGACTAAAGATGGAGGCCCAAGACTCTAGCTAGGCCTAGTCGGATTAGCTTAAATCCTCTTAAACCTAAACTGATTTGATTGTAATCTTGTAAACCCTAGCAAGGTGACTCTGTATAAACCTCCCTAGGGCTCTCGTTGCACTTACGTCCTGTTAGCTACCCCATCAAAGCGACTCGTTTCCTAGCCGCCAAGCTTGTTGATATTGTAATCCACTCACCGATAATACAATCTAGCAGGAAGTAGGTCTTTACCCTACGGGGGCCAAACCTGGGTAAATCCTTGTGTCTGCACCCAATCTCGTTCTGCAGATGGTGACTCGCTCTTTCCCCCAATCATATTAATCGCTACCCCTGGTAGCGACTATCGTGGACATTCCCATGACATAGAGCATAGGAAACATTCAGCCTTTTACAAATCATAGCATACATGATGGATCCGACTGCTGGAGCATATAGAATCTCACTCATCTGACTTCGCTCATTAGTTATCGAAGGACACAGAGTCTTTCTTAGTTTTACACCATGGGACATCAGTAAGAAACCGTTCTTAGACGATTCCATGTTGAACTTCTTCAACACTTTGTCCAAATATGTACTCTGACTCAATCCAATGAGCCACCTTGATATATCTCTATAGATCCGGATTCCTAGTATGTAAGTCACCTCACCCAAGTCCTTCATCGAAAAACTCTTTTCTAATGATTTGGTTTCTTGCAACATCCAATCAGTAATATGTCATCCACATATAAGATCAGAAAGTTTACTTTGCTCCCACTAAACTTCTTGTATAAACAAGAATCAAGATCACTCTTGATGAAGACAAACGATTTAACTACCTCAACAAAGCGAATATTCCAACTCTGAGATGCTTGCTTGAACCCATAAATGGATTTCCGAAGCTTGCATACCATATCGGCTTTAGCTAGATCGACAAAACCCTCGGGTTGTATCATGTACATGTCCTTGGTTAAATTTCCATTAAGGAAACTGTCTTGACATCCATCTGCCATATCTCATAGTCGAAATAGGATGCTATAGCTAACATGATCCAAACTGACTTAAGCATCTCTAAGGGTGAGAAAGTCTCATCGTAGTAAACTCCTTGAACCTGTCAGAACCCCTTCGTGACAAGCCGTGCTTTATAGAAACACATATTTCCATCCATATCAGTTTTCTTCTTAAATACTCATTTGCACTTGACGGGTCTTGCACCGTCTGACAGATTAACCAAGTTTGAAACTTGATTTTCATCCATGGACTTTAACTCGGATCTCATGGTTGCGAGCCACAATTCAGAATCGTATCCACCATCGCTTCCGAATAAGTTGTTGGCTCATCACTGTCTAATAGTAACACATCACGAACATTTCACAATCTTCCCGACCTTCGTGGTGCAGGTGCATTTGCCGGCTTAGCCACCACGACCGGGTCAACCTCCAGGGATTTTGCCGACCCGCTACTAGCTGGTACCTCTCGAATTTCTTCGAGCTGCACCGTGCTCCCACTCACTCCCTGATTGAGAAACTCTTTCTCAAGGAAGACACTGTTCCGAGCGACAAACACTTTGCCCTCTTCTCGGTTGTAGAAGTACTAACCCAAGGTTTCCCTCGGATACCCCATGAAAATACACTTATTCGACTTGGTTGTAAGCTTGTCCGACTGAAGTCACTTGACAAATGCTTCATAACCCCAAAGCTTAAGAAAAGACAAACTCAGCTTCTCTACCGACTTTGATGGTACATTGTTTAGTGCGAATACTGCAGTTTCTAGACAATAACCCTAAAATGATAATGGCAGATCTATTCGACTCATCATTGATTGTACCATGTCCAACAAGGTATGATTCCTCCTTTAGGACACACCATTTCTCTGCGGAGTTCCCGGAGGAGTGAGCTGGGAACCTATTCCACAACTCTTCAGATGGTCATCAAACTCATGGCTAATGTACTTGCCTCCTCGGTCGACTGAAGAAACTTTATTTTCTTGCCGAGTTGATTAATACCTCATTCTAGAATTCCTTGATCTTTTTAAAGGCTTCCGATTTATGTTTCATCAAGTAGATATATCTATACCTACTCAAATCATTAGTGAAAGTAATGAAGTACTCATAACCACCTCTAGCTGTCGTGTTCATCGGGCCACCACTACTTGGGAAAACCCTATAGGAGATAGGCTTATAGGAGGCAATCCTAACCATATGCGCACCCACTAAATCTACAAGGTGCACTTCTTAAGGGTGCATCTTGTATATTTGAATAGTGGAGGCGCATGTGTGAAGGGTGTGTCTCCTATTTTTCATGTACGGATCAGATCTGTCTGCCTCCCCTTATTCAAGGAGCACCTGGTCCATATGTGTCAACACCCGGATTTTTAATCCCAGATGCCCGTTATCCCATACCTCGCAATCCAGGATTACCATTTTTGCGAGACATAACGGATTGGATATCACAGTACATCATCCATTACAAACCATACATAAGGTCTTTTACACAAATAAGGATCTCATGATCTAGTCTTTAATACAACAAGCAGTGGAAATAAAAGATAAGCGTAGCGGTGGGGTCCATCTTCAGGGGCACAAGCAATGCTGACGAAGGCAGATAGTCCTAGCTATCATAGCCATCCTGATGACCATCCTCCTAATAGTCTCCTTCATAGTCTGGCCATGATAATAGCCAGGGACAAAAGCCATGAGTACTCTTTAAGTACTCGCAAACTACTAATAGCAGGTACTATAGTTCTAAGTTAAAGTGCTAAATCTAAGTTTAACTATAAAGTTAAGTTTGAAACCTAAGCTGAGTTCTGAAGCAAAGAAAGATAAAATAAAGTTCTAGAATCACTTAAGTTGGGAAGCTAGTATCATAAACACAACCCTGTTGTGGTCAAGTCAAGATTCATCATTCATTTCAAGTTTTTTAGAAAACATCTGACAACGAAACAGTATGGCCATTCCAACTGTCCATAACCACGGACGCGGCTATTCGAATAGTTTGACACTCTGTAGAGGTGGTACACTTTCACCACAAGATTTGATACATCTGTCAGGGATAACCCTGAATCATCATACTTAGTATGCATATAATCAAACATAAGCTTACCATTACACACCCTAGTATAAGCACCTCTCCTATGAGCATGGCCTCCCAACCATGACCATCAGTCATCTTGGGCACTGCATAGGTGGACATCATGAGAGGTAGCCTCAACTCAAACCTCTCCCGTGAGGGAACTAATACTAATGCATATAAATTTCCAGCTAAGCCTTACCCAATTCAGGTAATGGGGTTGTACGGTAAATTTGGAATGGTATCGCATCCGAATCCAACCATCAGTTTTGTAAAAGGGTTAAGGCTCATGCCTCATCATTTTCATCATCATAAACCAGTTGTGTTTCTCAACACATGTCAAAACATCTCAATAGAATGACTCATCATTCCAAGGTTTTCACAATTCATTTTCACCAATTGTTCCCATCTAAAGTGACACAAGTTTTTGATCTACTCTAACTACTAAGTTAAGAGTATTCACTAAGGTGGAAGGATGGGATCAATCTGATGCCATAGAATGACATCTAAAGGTTTCTATGTAGGTCAAGTTTTATACTTTTTATGCTACCTTCAAAACAAGTAAAGAACTTTGTGTAAACTAAGGGAGGTAACACTTGTCAATAAGATTTGAGGTACTAATAGTTAAAGGGGTGTGATCAAAGCATGCTTAAGGCATCTTTGCTAAACCATCTAGTTTGTTTCTAGTTTGCTAAACACTAAACTTGCAAGGGTTAATCTTGGGTACTGGTTGCTTGCTAAGGGTAGCTTGCACTGTTAATGGTGGCTTGCCTTGGTTGGTGAAGTGGTTGAAGTTTTCTTCATCTTCGTCTTGATAGCACTCCTCCTCCTCGTAAGCTTGGTCGGTACTATCTTCTATAACAATACATACGGAGTAGACAATCACCAAACAATACTTAACTAGGCTAGATAGCTTTCTAAGACACATAATTGATGATCTATTATCATCACAAGCATCACAAGTTTAATTCAATAGTTCCATTCTTTTTAATTTAGAAAAGTAATTTCTACTCGTTGAAAAATTAAGTAAGATTTAATATTCACCACTTAAAATATGGGATCATGTTGACACATGTCATCACTACATATTCTAACATGTGGGAATGAGATTTAAGGGTTGGATGAATATTACGTTGGTTTAAGTTCATTATTTAATGATTTAAAGTGACTAGAAATGCCTATATAGCATTATTTTGGTACTAGTCCAAAGTCACTGCATGTAAACCCTAATATTATTACATATTTGGATATATATGATGAAATGTGATTTTTGAGAGTTGGAAACAACTCAAAAGCTCACTTGGTTGATTTTATAAAAATGTTGCAAGTTGCAAATGCTTCTGTTTTGTTATTTTTATTAGGAGAGATCTATAACTCTAATTGAATTAAATCCAACGGGCTTGGATAGAGCATTTCAGTACCCTTCAGAAAAAATTGGTTTCATGCAATTTGGATTTCTAAAACTCTCTGAATTGATTTTCAAACTCGGGGACAGAAACTAGATTCAAACTAAAAAGAAAAATCCAGATTTGAATGGGTGGGCTAGCGCGGGAAAAGACTTGGGCCGGCCCAGTGGCACTCCGCGGCACGGGGCTCAGCTGGCAGGGGGGTCCCACTTGTCAGCGGCACTTAAAACGCGAAACAGTACACGCGCTGTGGGCCGTAGGATTAGAATAGGAATCTATGGCTGAGGGTCGTCGTCGACGACAAACAGGTCGCCAGCGAGCTCGAACCCTAGCGGCTCGGTGGGGGTCTGCTGTGGATGTACCAGGGCTCTAGCAGGGTCGACGAGGCGGGCAAACAAACTGGAAGACGACGGCGAGGTGAGGCATGGTTGCGGTGGAGCTTGGGGTGGTCGCAATCAGTAGCACCCTTCTCCTCCCGAGGCGGCGGCTCCGGCTCCAATTCTGGCGAGCTGCTGCTCCCTTTGCTCCGGCGAGAGGTGAGTGAGGTTCAGAGAGGTGGAGGGGAGTGGAATGATGTGGAGAGAAGAGGCTGGGGAGGGCTCCTTTTATAGGCCCGACGGTGAGACCGAGCGGGATGGGCAGTCAACGGTGGCGACATGGCTATGGCAGGGTAGAGGCATGGCTGAGGGTGGCGATCGATGGGTGGTTCCCTGGCGGTGCTCTAGGCATTAAATGCAGCTGTAGGGGCGGTGGCACGCGGTCTGGGCGAGGTGGCCCTCTGTCTCTAGCCTGGGGCTGGTTGGGCGGTGGAGGTGGACCACTGGCGCTGTGCTAGACATGGCGAGAGAGGTTGGAGAGGGCTGCTGCTGCGAGTGCACGGTCGGCCAGCGAGAGAGGGCTCGTCATGGCAGTGTAGTGCAGCTAGGGGGTAGGGAAGAGGCTAGGGTTGGTCTGGTCAGGCTTGAGGGGGACAAGATGATCAAAGCACATTGCAATTGCTAGACAAAATCAACCCAAAACAGTATTAGTTAGGCCAATATGATCTTGCCAGCAAGGTGTTTGATGAAATGGCCGAAAGAGAAAAAGTTTTGAATTTTGGTTTCAAATTTTTTGAGTGATCTCCACTAGTGCTAGGTAGTCTCTGGTTGCAAGGGTTTTGAAAGAGGAGCTCAAATAGATGGGTTTTGAAATAAGGGTGATCTATGCATATGCATTAGATTCAACTTTCAATTGTCATTTAAAATAAGTAAAAGAATGTTTTTAGCAGATCAAAAGGTGGGCCTTGGTACCTCATTATGTGTACTAGCAAGGGGTACAAAGATCAAGAATTGCTGTTAGGAATTGAGTACTAGGAATAGCCAAAGTAGTGTAGTGGATTAAAATGGCCAAAATGACCATTCCTCCTTTTTAATTCTTTTTGATTTGATTTTCTTTAGGAAAAGTTTGGGAATGATGTAGATGATGTTTAAATCACCTAAGAAACATTTTACAAGCATTGGATCACACAATCATGGCAATTCAAAACAACTCCTATTTTAAATGCACACACATAAGAATGCTTTCATTTTAAATTTGGAAAAGTTTTTGTTAACCCCATTTTTTGATGATTTGATCTTGATAAGCTTGGATTAAAGTTTTGGGATGTTACAAACCTTCCCCCCTTAAACAAAATCTCGTCCTGAGATTGACAAGAAAACTAGGAACTAAGGAGATCTAGGAACTCTGTCCTAATGTAATCTTCGCGCTCGGCTTCCTCTTCGGTATGGTTGCTCCACTGAATCTTGAGAAACTTGATGCTTCTAGTCCTGGTGGTTCTGTAAGCTTCTTCTAAGATACGGATGGGTACTTCTTTGTAGGTCAAGTCATTGTTGATTTCCACAGCTCTGTGATCGATGTTCTTGAAAACTTCAGTCTTCTCGGGCACTTCCAGACATTTGCGAAGTAACGAGATATGGAACACATTGTGGATGGCGGACATCTCTTCAGGCAGTTCCAATTGATACGATACTTCTCCTCGATGATTCAGAATCTTGAAGGGTCTGATATATCTGGGGGCTAACTTTCCTTTCAGGCTAAAGCTTTGCGTTCCCTTCAATGGTGAAACCTTGAGATACACAAAATCTTCGACATTGAAAGTCAGGTCCCTCCTTCTCTTGTCAGCATAGCTCTTCTGTCTGGATTGGGCAGTCTTGAGGTGCTCACGGACTTTGTGAACTTTCTCTTCGGCTTCTCGGAGAATGTCGGGTCCAAAGATCTGACTCTCTCCTACTTGCGACCAATTCAAAAGGGTATGACACTTTCTTCCATATAGGAACTCAAATGGTGCCATCTGCAAACTAGCTTGATAACTGTTGTTATATGAGAATTCTGCGAAAGGCAGGCAGCCTTCCCATTTTGATCTGTATTCCAACACACAAGCTCTAAGCATATCCTCCAATATCTGGTTGACTCTCTTAGTTTGTCCATCTGTTTGTGAGTGATACGCGGTGCCGAAGTTCAACTTGGTTCCTCATCCTTCCTGAACTTTCTGCCAAAATCTTGAAGTAAACTGGGTTCCTCGATCTGACACGATGGTCTTGGGGGTTCCATGCAGACTAACAATCCTAGCAATATACAGCTCTACTAGCTTTGCACTCTGGTAGGTAGTCTTGACAGGTATGAAGTGGGCTACCTTGGACAGTCTATCAACGATGACCCATATTGAGTCATTTCCCCTACTAGAAGTAGGCAAACCGGTGATAAAGTCCATTCCGACGGAATCCCATTTCCATTCCGGAATCTGCAATGGTTGCAATAGTCCTGCAGGTCTCTGATGCTCTGCTTTGACACTTTGATAGATGTCACATTTGGCGATGTAGCTTCCGATTTCTCTCTTCATCTTGTGCCACCAAAATTGCTCTTTCAAATCCTGATACATCTTTGTTCCTCCGGGGTGGATAGAATAAAGAGTATCATGAGCTTCCTTCATGATAATTTCCTTCAGCTCTGAATCTGCTGGCACACAGATACGTCCTTTGTACCACAGTACTCCTTCTTCGTCTTTAGTGAATCCAGGTACCTTTCCTGTACCAATACGACGTTTGATTCCGTCGATACTTTCATTCCCCTTCTGGGCTTCCTTGATTTGGCTAATCAAAGTGGGTTGAAGTTCAATGCTAGCTAGGAATCCTTTGCTAACTAACTCAGTCCTGAACTGCTCCAACTCCTCATACAAACTTGGTTGTTTCTCCTTGATCATGGTGTTAAGCCTACACGACAATCTGCTAAGGGCATCCGCTACCACATTGGCTTTGCCGGGGTGATAGTGAATGTCAAGGTCATAATCCTTGATTAACTCTATCCATCTTCTTTGCCTCATATTCAGCTCCTTCTGAGTGAAGATATACTTCAGGCTCTTATGATCTGAGTAAATCTCACAGCGATTACTCAACAAATAATGACGTCATGTCTTCAATGCTAGAACCACAGCGGCTAGCTCAAGATCATGGGTAGGATAGTTCTGCTCATGCTGCTGCAGTTGTCGAGACAGATATGCGATGACTTTGCCTTCTTGCATCAATGCACATCCTAGGCCAATCTTGGATGCATCACAATACACATCAAACGGCTTCTTGATGTCTGGCATGATCAAAATTGGGGCTGATATCAATCTCTTCTTCAGCTCCTGGAAACTGGCTTCACACTTGTCTGTCCATTCAAACTTCTTGTCCTTCTTCAACAACTGGGTCATTGGTCGGGCTATGCTCGAGAATCCTTCTACGGACTTGTGGTAATATCTCGCTAATCCGACAAATGAACTGACTTGGGTTTGATTGGTTGGGGCTTCCCATTCTTCGACATCTTTGATCTTGGTGGGATCAACAGAGACTCCTCCAGCAGGCACAATATGTCCTAGGAATCCTACTTGTTTCAGCCAAAACTCACACTTGCTGAACTTGGCATATAACTGATGCTTTCTCAGGGTTTCTAGGATGATTCTTAGATGTTTCTCATGTTCTTCTTCTGACTTGGAATAGATAAGGATGTCGTCGATAAACACAACTACAAACTTATCTAGGAAATTCATAAAGATCTTATTCATGAGATTCATGAAATAAGCAGAGGCATTGGTTAATCCAAAAGACATAACCGTATACTCGTATAAACCATAGCGAGTAGTAAAGGCGGTCTTCGGAATATATGTTGCACGAATCTTAAGTTGCTGATAACCAGTCCTAAGATCAATCTTTGACAATACCTGAGCTCCAGTCAACTGATCAAATAGATCCTATATCTTTGGCAAGGGGTACTTGTTCTTGATGGTGACATCATTCAACTTTCTGTAGTCTGTACACAGACGGTTGCCTCCATCTTTCTTGTCGATGAATAACACTGGTGATCTCCATGGCGATGCACTTGGCTGAATCAAGCCGGTTGCTAACATGGCATCCAACTGCTTCTTCAGTTCCACTAACTCTGAGGGGTTCATGGTATAGGGTCTCTAGGCTATAGGTCCGGTTCCGGGGATTAGTTTGATAATGAACTCTATATCCCTATCCGGGGGCATACCTGGCAATTCGTCTGGGAATACGTCGGGGTATTCACAGACTACTCTGACTTGGTCTAAGGTGGGCAGGCCTACACTCTTGTTGCACTTGAATTGACGGGGTAAGGTTTCAGAGATATGCTCTACTATTACTCCAGAACTACTGGTCATGGTGATGGCTTTCTTAGCACAGTCTATCAATCCTTTATGCCTTGACATCCAGTCCATACCTAGTACTACTTCCAATCCTTTGGTTCCAAGTACAATTAGGTTGGCATAAAAATATATCCCATGTATTCTGATAGGTACAACTTTGCAAATTTTTCTACCTTTTGTAGTTGAACCGGGGATTTGAACTATCATGACATGCTTCTGGTTGGTTGGATGAATCTTACTAGTGCATACAAATTCTTCGGTGACAAATGAATGTGATGCTCCAGAATCAAACAATACTCTTGCTAAAACTAAGTTGACAGAAAACATACCCAACACTACATCTGGCGCTTCCTGGGCTTCTTCTGCGTTCATGTGGAAGAGACGACCGTTGCGGTTGTGAGGGTTCCCTGGGGCAAATCTCCTTCCTGGTTGAACACGATGGTGCTGCTGAGCTGGGGCATTCACAGGGGCATTGGCGGAAGTCTTCTTGGGACACTCATTGGAGTAGTGACCCTTCACTCCACACTCAAAACAAGTGATCTAGGACTTATCCTTGACGGCTACAGGCACAACATTGCTGCCAGTTCTGGGTGTAGTGTTGTTGTTGTTGTTGTTGTTGCTCTTGGAGGGGCACAGTTGAAATTGTTGGCATTGCCAGAGTGGTGATTGTTTCCTCCGGACTTCACATTGCCTCCGCTACGGTTGGGGTAGCTTGGGCGAGGATTTGGGGGTCGGTTGTTCCTTGGTGCATATCCTAGGGAGGGGTTGGGATGGTACTTCTGGTGACTACTGGATCCAGACTACTGCATCATACAATGCTTGCGGTTGTCGTTTGCCTGGTTAATCTTCCCTTCCATCTGAATGGCAGAGTCGACTAGCTCTTCGAGATCCTGGAAACGGATGTTGACGAGGACAGTCTGCATCTCATCATGCAGTCCGTTCAAGAATCTCTCCTTCTTCTTGGCCTCCGTGTTGATCTCATCCGGTGCATATCTGGCAAGTGACAAGAATCTGTCATGGTACTCCACCATAGTCATTCTTCCTTGCTTCAATTCGCGGAATTCATCTCTCATCCTGTTGACGAGACATTGCGGCACGTGGGTGCGGCTAAACTTGACTTTGAACGCTTCCCAGGTCATCACCTGGCCATGGTTCATATTGCGGATGCTATTCCACCAAGCTCTTGCATCTCCCGCCAGATAGTGGGTGGCGAAGAGAACTTTCTCATTTTCATCAACTCCTACAACTTCAAGGTTGTTTTCCATGGTCTGTAACCAGTCATTAGCATCTAATGGGTTCTCAGATTGGTTGAAGATTGGGGGATTTGTGTTCTGAAATTTTTTGAGTTTAGATCCATGGTGATCCTGATTTCAATGTCCTTGGTTGTTGAGAGCCATTTGGGCAATCTGCTGCAATGTTGCTAAGTTGGCTTGACGCTCGGTCCTGCTTGCTTCACGGTCTGCGATGAGATTATGCAAGATCTGCAGCATTGGGTCCTGCGACGAGCTGCTCCCTCCTTGGTTTCCACGAGTCATCTGAAGATTGAGATAGATATAGGGGTAAGAGGGAATTTCTAAGGTTCATGGTTTTGGGTTTTCAAAGCATAAACATTTAGTTAGACTCAGTTTTTTTCCCACTAACTTCACTTTCATTCATGCAAGCAAGCACCCGATACAACACAAACCACAACAATCAAAGGGGAAAACAGATGGTTTAAAGAACCATTCTGCAAGCTACGATACAATGAAATGATACATCTCAGGCTACGACAGTGCTCTAGTGCATCTACTCATCGTCGATGAAGTCGGAGTCTTCATCATCAGTGTATAAGTCCACAGCATCTTCTTCCAGAAAATCGTCATCGTTGCTGAGGTAAGAATCCATATCTCCCTGGATGTCTTCACCCTCATCTTCTTCTTCCCTGGCGGCAAGCTGAGCTTCCTGATCCTTGATGGTCTTTTCGAGGTCGGCCACCTTCTTGCGAAGACCGGCGATGGTGCGATCCTTCTTTGCACGCTGGCGGCAAAGAGACTGGCGATCTTGGACAAGCAGTGCAAAAGTCTGGGCCTTCTGGTCGGCGATGGCACAATTCTGGTTGGCTAACTCCCTGGCATTGTCCAGTTCCTGCTGTCTGTCATGAAGCAAGAAGTCAAGGTTCTCCACTTGACGCCTCAACTCTGGGTGACTTGGCATCTCCATCGGCATTCCCATGAAGTCACGTCTTGCATAGTGGGCAAAACGTGTTCCTTGGATCTTGTTGACGCTGAGGGCACATAGACGTGCGAGAGCTTCATGCATTGCCCTGGCTAATCCATCTAGCCAGTTGTACTCTCTCACGGAGAACTGAATTCTTCCAGAAGTTGGTGCTTCGATGCTTCCTCTAATATCTGCGGTGACTAGCCATTGTAGGTCTCCTCTTGGCGGTCCTGGAAGTTGAGCTCCAAGAAACTCCAGATGTGGGCGTCCCAGTAACTCTGACAGTGAATCCAGATCCCTTTCGAAGATCAGCTTTCCTCCGTTTCCCAACTGGTAGAACTTGCTGAATTGAGTCTCCATCTACAAGAATTAAGGACGAGGAAGTTAGTGAAGTGATCAAGTATGTCAAATTTTAAGTAGTAATGTAAGAATTTTGAGGAACATGAATTTTTGAGAAAGAATGAGTTCACAAGGGTAAGAGGGGAAATAGTTTTTCAGAAATACTCACTTTGGTTTTGAAACTAAGTTTTTGTTTGACGTCCATTCTAACTAGGTTCTCCTATGGTCAGGATGGCTCTGATACCAACTTGTCAACACCCGGATTTTTAATCCCAGATGCCCGTTATGCCATACCTCGCAATCCCAGGATTACCATTTTTGCGAGACATAACGGATTGGATATCATAGTACATCATCCATTACAAACCATACATAAGGTCTTTTACACAAATAAGGATCTCATGATCCAGTCTTTAATACAACAAGCAGCGGAAATAAAAGATAAGCGTAGCGGTGGGGTCCATCTTCAGGGGCACATGCAATGCTGACGAAGGTAGATAGTCCTAGTTATCATAGCTGTCCTGATGACCATCCGCCTGATAGTCTCCTTCATAGTCTGGCCATGAGAATAGCCAGGGACAAAAGCCATGAGTACTCTTTAAGTACTCGCAAACTACTAATAACAGATACTATAGTTCTAAGTTAAAGTGCTAAATCTAAGTTTAACCATAAAGTTAAGTTTGAATACTATGCTGAGTTCTGAAGCAAAGAAAGATAAAATAAAGTTCTAGAATCACTTAAGTTGGGAAGTTAGTATCATAAACACAACCCTGTTGTGGTCGTCAAGATTCATCATTCATTTCAAGTTTTTTAGAAAACATCTGACAACGAAAAACAGTATGGCCATTCCAACTGTCCATAACTGCGGCCGCGGCTATTCAAATAGTTTGACACTCTGCAGAGGTGGTACACTTTCACCACAAGATTCGATACATCTGCCAGGGATAACCCTGAATCATCATACTTAGTATGCAGATAATCAAACATAACCTTCTCTTTACACACCCTAGTATAAGCACATCTCCTATGAGCATGGCCTCCCAACCATGACCATCAGTCATCTTGGGCACTGCATAGGTGGACATCATGAGAGGTAGCCTCATCTCAAACCTCTCCCGTGAGGGAACTAATACTAATGCATATAAATTTCCAGCTAAGCCTTACCCAATTCAGGTAATGTGGTTGTACGGTAAATTTGGAATGGTATCGCATCCGAATCCAACCATCAGTTTTGTAAAAGGGTTAAGGCTCATGCCTCATCATTTTCATCATCATAAACCAGTTGTGTTTCTCAACACATGTCAAAACATCTCAATAGAATGACTCATCATTCCAAGGTTTTCACAATTCATTTTCACCAATTGTTCCCATCTAAAGTGACTCAAGTTTTTGATCTACTCTAACTACTAAGTTAAGAGTATTCACTAAGGTAGAAGGATGGGATCAATCTCATGCCATAGAATGACATCTAAAGGTTTCTAAGTAGGTCAAGTTTTATACTTTTTATGCTACCTTCAAAAAAAGTAAAGAACTTTGTGTAAACTAAGGGAGGTAAAACTTGTCAATAAGACTTGAGGTACTAATAGTTAAAGGGGTGTGATCAAAGCATGCTTAAGGAATCTTTGCTAAACCATCTAGTTTGTTTCTAGTTTGCTAAACACTAAACTTGCAAGGGTTAATCTTGGGTATAGCTAGCTTGCTAAGGGTAGCTTGCACTGTTAATGGTGGCTTGCCTTGGTTGGTGCAGTGGTTGAAGTTTTCTTCGTCTTCGTCTTGATAACACTCCTCCTCCTCGTAAGCTTGGTCGGTACTATCTTCTATAACAATACATACGGAGTAGACAATCACCAAACAATACTTAACTAGGCTAGATAGCTTTCTAAGACACACAATTGATGATCTATTATCATCACAAGCATCACAAGTTTAATTCAATAGTTCCATTCTTTTTAATTTAGAAAAGTAATTTCTACTCATTGAAAAATTAACTAAGATTTAATATTCACCACTTAAAATATGGGATCATGTTGACACATGTCATCACCACATATTCTAACATGTGGGAATGAGATTTAAGGGTTGGATCAATATTACGTTGGTTTAAGTTCATTATTTAATGATTTAAAGTGACTAGAAATGCCTATATAGCATTATTTTGGTACTAGTCCAAAGTCACTGCATGTAAACCTTAATATTATTACATATTTGGATAGATATGATGAAATGTGATTTTTGAGAGTTGGAAACAACTCAAAAGCTCACTTGGTTGATTTTATAAAAATATTGCAAGTTGCAAATGCCCTTTGTTTTGTTATTTTTATTAGGCGAGATCTATAACTCTAATTGAATTAAATCCAACGGGCTTGGATAGAGCATTTCAATACCCTTCAGCCAAAATTGGTTTCATGCAATTTGGATTTATAAAACTCTCTGAATTGATTTTCAAACTAGGGGACAGAAACTAGATTTAAACTAAAAAGAAAAATCCAGATTTGAACGGGTGGGCTAGCGCGGGAAAAGACTTGGGCTGGCTCAGTGGCGCTCCGCGGTGCGGGGCTCAGCTGACAGGGGGTCCCACTTGTCAGCGGCACTTAAAACGCGAAACGGTACGCACGCTGTGGGCCGTAGGATTAGAATAGGAATCTATGGCCGAGGGTCGTCGTCGACGACGAACAGGTCGCCGGCGAGCTCGAACCCTAGCGGCTCGGTGGCGGTCTGCTGGGGACATACCAGGGCTCCAGCGGGGTCGGCGAGGCAGGCAAACAAACTGGAAGACAACGGCGAGGCGAGGCACAGTTGTGGTGGAGCTTGGGGTGGTCGCAATCAGCGACGCCCTTCTCCTCCCGAGGCGGCGGCTCCAATTCCCTTTGCTAGCTCCCTTAGAGGCGGGTGAGGTTCAGAGAGGTGAGGGGAGTGGAATGGTGTGGAGAGAAGAGGCTGGGGAGGGCTCCTTTTATAGGCCCGACGGTGAGACCGAGCGGGATGGGCAGTCGACGGTGGCGACATGGCTACGACGGGGTAGAGGCATGGCTAAGGGTGGCGATCGATGGGTGGTTCCCTGGCGGTGCTCTAGGCATTGAATGCGGCCGTAGGGGCGGTGGCACGCTGATGCAGGCGAGTGGCGCTCAGAGGCGTCGGTGTCCACGGTGAGCGGTGGCTGTGAGGCTTTGGGCGGCCAGCGGGGGTGTCTCGGGTGTTCTCCAGGTCGTGGCGGAGCGGCGGGCGTGGGCTGTGTCCAAGGGGTGGTCTGAGCGAGGCGGCAGGCGTGCTCAGGCGGCGGCATGCTCGACCAGCTCCGTGGGCGGTTCTGGCTGCTCGCCTCTCGCCTCTGGGGCTGGTTGGGCGGTGGAGGTGGACCACTGGCGGTGTGCTAGACATTGCGAGAGAGGTTGGAGAGGGCTGCTGCTGCGAGTGCACGGTCGGCCGGCGAGAGAGGGCTCGGCATGGCAGTGCAGTGCAACTAGGGGGTAGGGAAGAGGCCGGGGTTGGTCTGGTCAGGCTTGAGGGGGACAAGATGATCAAAGCACATTGCAATTGCTAGACAAAATCAACCCAAAACAGTATTAGTTAGGCCAATATGATCTTGCCAGCAAGGTGTTTGATGAAATGGCCGAAAGAGAAAAAGTTTTGAATTTTGGATTCAATATTTTTGAGTGATCTCCACTAGTGCTAGGTAGTCTCTGGTTGCAAGGGTTTTGAAAGTGGAGCTCAAATAGATGGGTTTTGAAATAGGGGTGATCTATGCATATGCATTAGATTCAATTTTCAATTGTCATTTAAAATAAGTAAAAGAATGTTTTTAGCAGATCAAATGGTGGGCCTTGGTACCTCATTATGTGTAATAGAAAGGGGTACAAAGATCAAGAATTGTTTCTGTTAGGAATTGAGTACTAGGAATAGCCAAAGTAGTGTAGTGGATTAAAATGGCCAAAATGAACATTCCTCCTTTTTAATTCTTTTTGATTTGATTTTCTTCAGGAAAAGTTTGGGAATGATGTATATGATGTTTAAACCAGCTAAGAAACATTTTACAAGCATTGGATCACACAATCATGGAAATTCAAAACAACTCCTATTTTAAATGCACACACATATGAATGTTTTCATTTTAAATTTGGAAAAGTTTTTGTTAACCCCATTTTTTGGATGATTTGATTTTGATAAGCTTGGATTAAAGTTTTG
Source organism: Avena insularis (assembly GCA_023614405.1). Lineage (NCBI taxonomy): Eukaryota > Viridiplantae > Streptophyta > Magnoliopsida > Poales > Poaceae > Avena > Avena insularis. The sequence goes on along the minus strand of CM042696.1, from coordinate 365,761,305 downwards.
GGATGTTACAATATGCGCCTCGAGTAATTCAAATACTCGAGGCACATATGACCTAATGCGCCTCGAATAAGGTGGGTGGGCCTGGTGGTGGTTGGTGCCCCAATATTGGAGGCGCATATGCACATATGCGCCTTGTGTATTTTGGATATTGGAGGCACATATTGAGCATATGCGCCTCGAATAAGGTGGGTAGGCCCAGTGGTGGTGGTAGGTTCCCCAATACTGGAGGCACATATGCCCATATGCGCCTTGTGTATTTTTTGGATATTGGAGGCGCATGACCCGTAGATGCGCCTCTAGTAACTGAGGTGGGCCTAAAGCCTGAACCCGCGGGCCCACCTCCATGTGCCAAAAAGTGGGAAAGGTGGTACCAGAATACTCGAGGCACATCCTATACAAGATGCGCCTTGTGTTCTTAAATTATACAAGGCGCATCTTGTATGGGATGCGCCTCGAGTATTTTGGCACCACCTTTTTCACTTTTGGGCACATGGAGCCACCTAGCACCACTCACTTCTCTCCACCTTTTGGGCGGGATTCGAAATTATAATCCATCTACCCACCTACCCCTCTCCTTTTCCCTCCCATTCTTCTCCTTCTCCTCCCATTCTACTTCTTCTCCTCCTTCTCCTTCTCCTTCTCCTCCTTCTCCTCTCCTCCTCTCCTCCTCTTCTCCTTCTTCTCCTTCTAATCTCTCTCTGGCCTCCTTGCTCCGGCCTCCTCCTCCTCCTCCTTGTAGTCACAATAATGATGAGCTCTTCCTCCGACCGTCACATCCTCCTCCGGCCGCCACCACTTCCTCCTCTAGCCACCACCTCCTCCTCTGGCCGCCACCTCCTCCTCCTCGGCCTGACACCTCCCGCGTGAGAACTAACGTGGCCATGGCCTCCTGCACTTCCCCGCGGTGGTAGGTTGTGGCCGCGGCCATGACCACCATGCTCCGGCGAGGCGACATGACAGCGGTGATGCGCAAACTCGATTGCTTTTGAAATTCAAAATGAGGGTGTTTTTTGCATTTTGACGGTGGCAGCGGCGCCGCGGGTAAATTTGTAATTCGAAAATGCTATTCGAGGCAAATCTATAAAGCTATTAGAGGCGCATCATTCAGACATACTCGAGGCGCATCATTCAGACATACTCGAGGCGCATCTTTCAATATGCGCCTCACATATATATCTAGGGTATACAAGGCACATATTAGATGTGCCTCGAGGAAAAAATACTAGCAGCGCAAGCCTTGAGGCGCATCCCATATGCGCCTCGAATAACCTTTCTGGTGCGCCTCGAGTAGGGTTTTCCCTAGTAGTGCACATACATCACTATGTACTAGTCCCAATAAGTCGGGCGCCCTTTCACAATTCTTTGCAAAAGGTGTCTTGTTCATTTTGTCGAGTAGGAAAGATTCACATGTCTCGAATGACTTAGTTGAAAAAAGTTAGGAGTCCATCATCATGGAGATTCTTCATGTATTTCCATCTTATATGACCAAGCCGACAGTGCCAAAAGTAAGTCATATTCAGATCATTTGGTTTCAACCTTTTCTCATTTATGTTATAGACCGACTCACTATCAAGATTCAAAATAAATAACTCGTCCTGGACGGGTGCAAAGCCATGAAACATATCATTCAAATACAAAGAACAACCATTATTCTTAATATTTGACTCATAGCCTTGTATCATCAAACATGAGGCAGAAATAGTGTTTCGACTAAGCACTGGAACATAATAACAATTATTTAGCTCCATTAAGAATCTAGAAGGTAAATGAAGTTGCATCGTGCCAACTTCCAACGCAGTGAATCTCGCCTTGTTGCCGACTTGAATGTCAACCTCGCCTCTCGCCAAGCTCCTAATTCTTACCAGTCCCTGCAACGAGTTATAGATGTGAATAACTGATCCGGTATCATATACCCATGAACTATTAGGTGCATCAGCAAGATAAATTTCTATAACATTGCAAACAAGCGTACCTGAGCCGGAAGTCACACCTCCACTCTTGGCTTTGTCAGCCAAATAATTGCTACAATTCCTCTTCTAGTGGCCATCCTCCTTGCAATAGAAGCAGGTGGATCCAGCTGTAGGAGATGGCTTAGTCCTCGAGGAAGCGCCTTAGACCGGGTTCTCATCCTTGCCTCATGACTTTGCATTCTTCTTCTTAGTCCAAGAACTCTTATTAAACTTAGCCTTATTCTGCACCATCAACACTTGACTAGCACCTTTCTTGAGATCCGCCTCAGCCTGCTTGAGCATCCCATGTAATTCAGTGAGCTTCTTATCCTTACCATGCATGTGGTAGTTTGATATTAACTGACCATATGCACTAGGAAGAGAGTTTAGAATTATGTCTGTAGTGAACTCTTCGCTAATGGGATAGCCCAGCCTTTCAAGAGACTGCACGTAACCAACCTGTTCAAGTATTAGGCATATACGGTTGTTATGGTAGTTTAGATAGAGTTAGGATATGTTTACGTGCAATCCTAACTTGACTTGTACTCCAAGATAATCCCATGTACGCCTATATATACTCGCCTAGGAGGCTCAATATTATATCCATCATATTCCGCCAAACTCATACTCTTTCATGGTATCAGCCTAACCGGTCCAAACCCTAGCCGCACGCTTCCGCCGCGCTGCCCCCAGCGGGATCGATATCCATGATCTCCGCCGGGGGCCACGCAATCCGTCGTAGGGTTCATCCGGCGATCTGTGATCGGCTGCCCCGGTGAGTCTTTTCCGATCTACTCGCCGGTCACTTGGCTGGTCTTCTTTTTTTGGTTTATCGATCATAGATCGGATTGAGTCGCCCACCGTCATCGTCATCACCGCGCCTCTACTCCGACCATCGGTGTCGACGATCTACACCGTGCCCATGCGCCTGCCTCCTCTGCTGCTTGCCTTGGCAGGCTATCGTGGCCTCATAGCAGGCTGCCACGCACCTCGGCCGGTTGCTGCGCCTTCCTCGATAAGTTGCTATGGTCGTCCCCCTTGGATCGTCTTCACTATCATCGCCTGGGACTTCACCAACAATGCCGCCATCAACTCCGATCTACGCGTCGTCAATGCCATGGCACATACAGTGCACCATCGGTCTGATCAACCGATATCGCACCCGTCTACACTAAGCACATCCTCGAGCACGAGCCTACCACCGCCCGAGCTACGGGCTGGCGCTATGTCGCTCCTTCGGGCCGTGGCGCCACCGCCTTTGGTCCATGCTACCGGCTTCCAAACGCACCTTCCTTGGCATGTACGTTGCGGGTGGTCTCCCAGTCGATGCACCAACTTGCGCCCTGTAGCTATGCCACCCCAACGGGTCATAGCATCGCTGCATGCAGTCTACATCGATGTCCCTATGCACCGATGACCCAGGCTATATCCGCACCACCTCCATGGTGAAGGTCATCTACGTCCGCGCATGATCTTCATCACGTCGGATTCTTCTTCGCCTACATCAAGTACCACCGCCGTGCCAATCTAGGCGTCCAACATGACCACTCCAGGTCACCATTGGTTTAGCCGCCTTCTACGTCTTCGTCCCTGCCCTTGCGTTCCTAGTATTGGCAACACCGGTGCGTGTCTTTGTCCCTGACTTGTCCTTGATCTTGGCAGTCTTGGATCGGCGCCTCGTCTTTATAGGCCTCGACAAAGTCTTCTTCGGCACCGACACCTTCCTCTACGACTGCCTCGACCGCGTCACCGACAAGCTCTTCTTTGCATACTCGGATCTAGCAAAATCAAAGTGCGCGTTCTTCCCCGACGTGCGCCTAGTTTCGGCAAAACTATGGCTGCACCTCGTCCTCGATGTCTCGGACTGCATCCACTTCGGCATCGACACCCCTTGGCAAGCTATTGTGGCCCCACGACAAGCCTCCACGGACCCTTGGCAAGCTGTCGCGGCCCCACGATGATTGCCTCGATGCGTCTCTATCATCCTCCTCGCACACTATGCGCATGTGGCTTCACGTGCAGCTACCTCGACACTAGCATCCCCGACCACAACATCGACCATAGCGACCCCTCACAATGGCTACCTGACCTCGACACCACATCAAGCTTTCGGCTCCCTCGACATCGCCACAAGGGCTATCACCTCGCTCGAGCATCTCACCAGCTTCCTCTATAGTCCAAACTACCACGACGTGACACCATCCATGATGTTCCCGCTTGGACAGCGGGGGGATGTCAGCCTACTGGATGCTACTTCAGTTTATCTCCAGTCTGACCATCAGCGATGTTCTAGATGTTCACGATGCTACCGATACGACTGCGGGGGAGTGTTAGAGTATTAGGCATATACGGTTGTTATGGTAGTTTAGATAGAGTTAGGACTTGTTTACGTACAATCCTAATTTGACTTGTACTCCAAGATAATCCCATGTACGCCTATATATACTCTCCAATGAGGCCCAATAATATGTCCATCATATTCCACCAAACTCATACTCTTTCACAACCATCTTGATCACATGCGGACTCATCGGATTGCCATCCTTAAGCTTACAACTCAGCAAAGCTTGAGAGACTTGATACCTCTCGGTCTTTACCTGATGATGAGTTCAAAATTCAAGCATATTCAAGTATATAAATTATTCATATTGTCACTCATTACATGCTACATCTATCGAAAACTATGCCTATTATGTATGATTACTAGTTCTCATTCATTTCCACATGGACTTTACACATTAGTAGTTTTATTAGGATTTTATTACCTTTTTCTTGTCTGTGATTTACGTGTAGGTGCTATGAACAATCATGGATAAAAGGAGCCGAGAAGATTCAATATGGAGGAGTTGCAGGCACCAGACTTAGCCATTTCAGGGGAGGAAAAAGTGGGTTTCCATCAACTCCAAATTAAGATCCAATTCCACGGTGTTGTAGCCCTCGTCCTTATAAATCCAACGAGCCAAAGAACACCTCAATCGGAGTCCGTATGAAGAAATGGAGGCCAAAACACTGCGGAGTACTGCGAGCGTAACGGCCACTGGTACAGATGGAGCCCGCCCGTACCGTACAGTCGTACCATCCTCCGATGGCTTTGTTTCGTCAAAAGGGACAACATTTTTGAAGGCCCAATGGAAATATTCGGCCCCAAGCTCCGTCGGCTCGAAACTGACCTCCAGATGCCTATTTAAAGAGGGGAAAACCCTAGAACAATGGTGAGATCCATCCATGCCTTAGGGGTAGAGCCCTGCCGCTCCGCCACCTCCATAGCCGCCGCACACAAGATCCACATCTTCACACCATCAATAAATATGAGGATAAGGAGGCGCCCCCATCTTCACCATGTGCACCGTTCATCATCATCATCTCCAACGGCATCTCCATCTCTCTCTCCCTTGTCTTAGATCTTGTAATTGTAAGATTGAACATGGTTGTGACTTCATTAATACATTCATCTATGTTTTATTGTTCATCCATGTGTGATTGATTTATTAGGTTCTCGGTTGAGGTTTGATCTAGTGTGCTAAGTTAGAATGTGTTTGTGATCCAAGTATTCAATTACATGAGTAGCGAAGATGAGTTCATAGGATCCCTTGGTCCAGAAGTGTATGTTTGCCTGGCGAGTGACACACGAGAATCATGCATTAATGTGACAGCCCGGTAATCGAGTGGGGAACATTTATTTATTGAAGGAATATCTTATAGACAATGGATCACACATATATTCACCCATCTAGTACTAGTGAGACTGAAGCCTAGAAACCCGCTCCCATTCCATTCAATCCTACAGCTACAACCCTTTAGTTTAGTTCTTGTTCTAGCTTTCTTTCAGTACTTTATTTACCTTGTTACTAGTTACTTTAAATCTCTCTTGTTTACTATTATGCTAGCAACTTATAGTATAGACTATTTCCAAACACCGTTTTGGGTGTGAACATGGCCGCATTTACAACGTGGCTGCAGGGTTGTGTTGTTGCCATTTGCAAAGCTTCCAAGGGAAGGACTTTATAAATAATATTTGCTGCTACAAGTACCGCAATTACCCTATTATTGATCAGAGGAAATCCAGGAATCACCTGAGTCTGGAACATACTTTTGAGGCTTTCGATCATATCGTAGGCCTCAACATTCTCGAACTACTGCTGCAAGTCCGGTTCCATGTGAGCAAGCATAAGACATCTAATTTCTGTAGACTTATCACAAGTCCTACGGTAGGCATTGGTGGCTGCGACAGTCGCATTCTCATTCGGCTCATCTAGAAGTGGGTTGTCTAGGACATAGTCCCTCTTTTCTTGTTTGAGAACAATTCTCAGATTACGATACGAGTTGGTGAAATTAGTTCCATTAAGCTTATATTTCTCTAGGATAGTTCTCAACGCAAAACTGGGAATCTGAGGGAGATTGCTAGGTGCCATTGATCTACAATAGAAAAATATGCAAAACACTTAAGCCATGTATCCATAAAAGACAAAGCATATTAAACACTTTAATACTTATGCTCCCACTAGAACCAACACCCCTCCGATGGTTACTTAGTGATTCAGGATCCTAAATAAGAAAGACGACTAGTGAGCGTTAGCATCACCACTAGTCATCAAGTGATCTAGGTAGACAACACCTTGTCAATCGCATCTCATACAAATCATATTGGTCGGGTGGCATCACATGCCCCCGATCCCGTCTGACTTTTCCCCGAGCCCCACAACCATTATGATAGACCCGTCTAGATTACAGAGTGCTTCTTCTATTAGAGTCCAACTCGAAAGCACCTAGTTGGAAAGAATTGATAGCACCTCAATTTTATGAGCCAACTACAAAAATTGTCCCACTTGTGATGGTGCAGCACTGGCAGGGAAACCGACTAGACCTTCTTTGAGGGATTACTTTCTACCAACTATCAAATAGAGGTAAAATAGAGACATGACAATAACACAAGACAAAATAATTATAATGTGTAATGGTATGGCTGTCTTCATGGCGATCTCCATCTCCACAAAGCTGGTAATTCGACTCGTGCCAACACTTGTCACGTTTCGCCTTACTCCATGTCACCAACTTGTACATCAACTTGCATGTCATCCAGGTTCTCCAAACAGCTACACTAGCTAGTGAAGTAAATTACAATGCGACACGAAGGTCATTATACAATAAAAATGACAACACCTAGGCTCCAGCCGACTGGAAAAATCTATGATACGCAGATCACGTATGGATTACACACATCATATGCACATAAGCCATACCGTCCACATCATCATCCTGCAAAAAAAGTTATGCTTATATATGATATATACCAGCATTATGAAACTCGCAACGACATCTAAGGCGCTATAATAGGGCGAAGCCTGCAGGGATCCAAGGGGCAGTGCCCCTCGTGGGGAGCGCCCGACGGCTTTTCCAAAAACGCAGATCTCATCTGCATTCCAAACATGGACTTCTTCATTGGATAAAACAATTTTACCCAAATCTGATCCGTACTCTGATTTGATCAAACTCTTTGATCTTCGATCACTACATGTGGATTTACGTGTCACAGTCTGCACCGATGGCGGAAGCTGACCAGTAGGGGTATATTGTTCCACGACCTTAGCAGTATGATCACGGAAACCATATCATTCATTCCCCCGAGTACAGTTGATCCAATCAACCTCGTACAAAATCGATCTATCTCATAGATCGACCACCAAAATAGCAATTAGATCCAATCTAATGCCAGCCACATATCACATATGCATGAACTCGATCCTACAACCAAAAGCTATCGTTCTGGTACCACTGTTGGGACACATAGAGATAAACAAAACATTTTTCCTACATAGTACATCCAAGATCTAACTCAGGTGATAGGCCACGAGGATTACCACCAGACGCGTAGTTGTGGAACTGATGAAGCATGCCTGACGAGTGGTAACCTCGGCAATGTCCATAATTACGGACTTAGGGTTTCGTGGAATTGAGAACGCTGGGGATTTCATTGGCTGATCAGACAAACAAGGGAGTCGAGGACGTCTGATTGCTTAGGAACAAATCGATTACAGATTGCTCAAGGCTTCTTTCGGTGCCTCTTTGTTGGCTCCTCCCAGCCTTTATATAATAGGCTGGGTCCCAAGGCCGTATACGGATAGGTTACAAGTTACAATTACAACACTTAATATAACGTCGGTTCCTACTCTTTCCTTATCTAGCAAGATATGCCTTCCATTGGATGCTTAAATAATCATAATAACCTGGATAATCATACCCATGTCAGTAGCCCCCGAGAATCCATACAAATCGTAGATTCAGGTCGAGTCTCAAAGGAAATGTGAGCCGAAGTTTTCTTTATAATGTATTTTTATTTAACTATCGTAGCGATATGGTACAACATCTATGATGCATCCAACGGATTGGGAATCAGTTAATTTCTTCTGGGCAAAAACACCATGAAGATACATCTAATTCAAGTCCCCAGGCCTAAACACGGTATTTTTTGGCGTAATATAGTTTGAGACATTGAGGTCTTATCGAATACTGAATTCCAATACTATTATTTCGGGTACCCAACGCGTCCATCGGGATTTTTTATCATATCGTTGATACGGATAATTTACTGGCAGAGCCCATTCATGTGCGGTTACCAGGCTTTTATCCTGGGGTCTTACCTTCATGTCATGGACACGATATTCAGACTTTTATCACATTAGGCGTGGTTCGAAGATTTTCTGAATTTTTTCGACTGCCTTGTTTGGCTGTTGGAATAACTGAAGTTGTTAGTTTTCTCGGATATTGTATGGGTGCTCCCGATGGGAGTAACCATCCGAGGATACAAATATGTAATACTCATAAGTTCATATGTTTTTCAACCTTGTTTGTAGTTTGTCGTTTTATCAGGTGCGCTTTCAATGCACGGGGATAATATTCCTTCGGGTCCTGCTGGACTATACTATTTCTATTGGGTGCGCGACAATGCTCCCTATGGAAGTAGCCCCCGAGGCTATGTTTGGATGCTTGCATCGGGACGAAAAACATTTTTAAACTCAAGATTAATCGGGTGCGTAGCCAACACTTCCCATGGGAGTAGCCCTCGAGTCTGTGTTCAAAGTACGAACCCAATAATTTATTATGAAATAGTTGGTTGTACGTACCCGAATATTTCTTCATTCTTGCCTATTCATGACGTTATTGCTAACAAAGGTAGCGTGTCCTGGTTTTCGAGAAACGAGTCCTGATGGGACGTTACGATAGTGGGCCCATGTTGCAGTAATGATGATTCTTGAGCGGTGCGTCAGCGGTAATTTTTGACCGCACGATCCTCTTTATGCACGAGAATCAAGGCATCATGCAGATTTCCTCCGTGTTTACCATGGTAATAACTGCCCATGATTTTTATCCTTTTACCGATCGTTGCCATGTGTCTCCATACTCTACATCTTGATGTTCCGTTGCCCTTATCTAACGGCTGAGCTTCATGTTCCTTTTCCTTCGAAACAAGGGAGAATACCTTTACTATTTTTACTATTCCCCTTCGTTGTATACTTCTTCTTCTTCCTTGCACCGTGCCTGCACTCTCTGTGTTCTTGCCTGTTCTTCCTTGCACACTCTCCTCCTCCCCTCGAGATCCGTCATGGGAAATTCCAAGGTAGGTAATTCCGCTGCCGCCGCCAAAGCAAAGAAGAAGACGACCATCAGATGGGCTCCCACGAAGTGCACTCAGCAAGATCTGCGTGAGGCCCACAACTACTGCCTCCTAGATGAATGCACCTTCAAGCCTTCGGGGGATGAAGAAACTCCCGTTCCTGAGCTTGGATTGCGGGTCATGTTTCTCTCCTTCCTCTACCATAGTATTTCTCTTCCCGTTCACGAATTCTTCGTGGCTTACTCTTTGTTTACGGCGTGCAGTTTTACCAGCTCACGCCAAATTCCATTCTTCACATCGCCTGTTTCATCACTTTTTGCGAGTGCTTCCTTGGGATCCATCCCCATTGGGGCCTACGGAAGTACTTTTTCTATGTTTGCCGTAATGCCTCTGATGACTTTGTCCATGATGTCGGGGGCTCCATATTTTCTATTCTCTCTGAAGTTGATTATTTTGACTTTAAATTTTTGGATTCTGTCCGAGGATGGAAAAACAAGTGGTTTTACATCACGGACCAGAAAAACAAGGGCCAAACCTTCAGGTTGGCACCTTTTGACCCCAGGAAAACCTGCCAAAGACTTGACTCATGGGACCAACGCCCTACTCCCGAAGAAATGAAGGAGATCAAGCCCTTGCTAACGCGGCTTGAAAAATTGCGCACTGAAGTTCGCAAGGATCTATCAGGTTTGTAGATTTTGGCCTACTTCATCTAGGTGCGCATCCAGCCTATCCAAGCGAGGTTGTCCGGTATGTGGGCTTATACGGCCAAGAAGGATCCCATGAGGATTTCACCAGATAGTCTTCCTCTCCACATTTACGAGAAAAGGGTTCGCTCGTTCACCACGCCGAGAAGAAGAACCCAGTTCCTTCAGATTGTCAAGTGGAACCTTTTGGAAAGAAGAATCTTCTCCCAGATGTGAGACTTCTTTGCTTTCCTTTACCTGGTATAATGTTTATCATCTTATTCAGTCTACTTGTGGTGTAGTAATATGATCATCTTTCTGCACTTCCCCCTTACGAAAGGCGGCGAACTACCGGCCAACGCTTCCCTATCTGAAGAAATCACCGGGACTGCAACTGCAACTGATGAAGAATAGGAGGCATTCGTTGGTGAGTCTTCTTCAGATACCCATTATGTTTCTTCATCTCAGTCTAGGGACTTTCGAAGGGTGCCTGCTGCTAAGAAATGGAAGCGCTCTGAAGCCATCGAAACTATCAAAGATTCCGATGATTCGACGGGTTCACAGCCGCAGCTGAAAACCCTATTGAGGTTGATATGTAGGATGCATCTTTTCTGTATGACGCAAAATGTTCCCTCGTAAGTGCGTTTTTTTCTTTTATTATATGCTTATGGTGATTTTCCCCTTGCTGAAACGAATTTTTTTATCCTGCTTCTACAACAATGATGAAGAAGAAGATCCTCCATTGTCTCCCCTGGTGCTTCTGTCATGCCTCATCTTGTCAAGTCGCCTATGCCATCGACGGATCTGGAGAAAGCACATGAATTAGTTGCGAAGAAACCGATCCCGAAAGATGTTCTTGCCTCACCGAAACCGCCACCGCAAAAAAGGAGGAAAATTGCTGGAAAAGGTGTGGCGATAGCTGAAAACCCTATTGAGGTTGATATGCATGATGTAAGTGTAGGGCTCCGGAGCAGAAAACAAAAAATTTCTAACTACGCAAACACCTATACTAGGATCTATACTATATAGACATAAGTAATGGAAAAGGAAGACGGTATTCATACCCTTGAAGACCGAGGAACGCCTTACGCAAGAAGGCGCATGTTGATGAAAATGAGCACCTCCAAGCACCCCAAGTGTGGTGCCTCTGAAGTACTACACACGTTTGGTGTAGGCGGCGTCTCCAGGGCTCTGACCCAGCCGAGCAGCGGAAGAGGAAGATGGCAGACCGAAGATCACATGTCGGTAGTGTGAAGGTGGAGAACTCAAAACCCCGAGGTCCTCTCCAATATTACAGAGAAACCCTCAAAGGAGATGAGAGAGATGACAGAATGGGATGGTTTCCAAGGGGAGGGGGTGACCCCTATTTATAGTGGGAGGGGAGGGGCACCACCCAAGGGGTAGGCGGTGTGGAACTATTCCCATAGCCACCAGCCACCAAGGGGGAGCCGCCAGCCTAGGTGGGCCCCACATGGGGAGCCTACTAGGGCATGGCCGGCTGGCCCTCCTCCCTAGGCGCCTTGCTTTGGGCCTCCCCTCTGGGTGAGGCCCATTAGAATTGGGCTGCCTATAATAAATAAAATAAAATATATTTTTTAATATCAATTCACCCAATTAATGCAAAACACATATATTATTATATTTCTCATTTTGGAACTCCTTCCGGACCCCTCCGACCAACATCGGGTATTACCCGGAACTATTACGGGTTCTCTCTCTCTATTTCTCCTACGGTGTCGTATCAATCCATATGTGTCCCCACCCTTAAGCATGACATCCTTCGGTTCAGAAACACTCTGGACATAATCGAGACCTCTCTCGTATCAATGATCATCAGCGGGACCTGGATGCCCATGATAAGCCCCGTGTGTTTCATTAATCTTATCGCTTGAACCTTTAACATCATTTCTCGTTCCCTTTGCCACTTGATACATAGTTCACCCGAGATTTGATCTTCGGTATATCCATACCTTAGTTCAATCTTGTTACCAATGAACTTGTTTACTCATTCCCATGTCATTGCATTCTGTAACATCCCAAAACTTTGATCAAGGTTAATCAAGTTCAAATCACCCAATTCGGGGTTAACAAAAACTTTTTAGCATTAAAATAATTAGGAATGCATGTTTGTTGCATTAATATAGAATTGTTTAGAAATGCCATGTTTGATTGTTCTAATGGTTGTAAAATGACTCAAAGATGAATGCCACATCATCTAGATCATTCCAAAACCAAATCGAAAGAAAAAGAAATCAAATGGAATTAATAAATGCAAATGGTCACTTTTGCCATTTTAATCCACTAGGTCACTTTAGGTGTTCCTAGAAGTCAAATTCAAACAGAAACATTCTCAACTCTTTTCACCCCTTGCTAGTACAAGTAAAGATCTACCAAGGCCCACTTTGAAATCTTACAAAAACATTTAAACACTAATTTTAAATGGCATTTGAAAATGGAATCCATTTCATATGCATAGATCCCACCTTTTCAAAAATCACTCAAATAAATTCCCCTTGACCATTCCAAGCAAACTTGGAATCCCAAGCTTAAGTGGAGAACCCTCAAAAATTTTGAATCCAAAATTCAAAACTTTTCTTCATGCGGCCATTCTATCGAACACATGGCAGGCACAGATCAAATACTAGAGTAGCTTCACTATTTCTACAGTGATCATCGACCAATTTGATATCCATCTTAACCTCATGTCCCCCTAGAATCTACCCCAGCCCAGACAACATCCCCCTTCGCCGCTAGAAGTAGTGGCGTGCCACCCAAATATGGTCATCGTCGGCCAAACATGGACAACGCGCCAGAGACAACGCCATGCCAAACCAGCTTGTCCCCTAGCTCCGCCGCACCCTACCGCGACCCCCTGTCCACCCCATGAAAGCAGCCGAGCCCTGGACCACCGAGGAGCAGCCGCGCATCGCCTCCTCTATGCCATGCACGGACCGCTCCAGTGCGCCAACCCCAACCCGCTCGCCCAGCTCACTCCTTGCTCCCAGCTTGCGCGTGCAGCATCGCCTTAACCCCAGTAGCCTCCGAGACAACCCCTCTCCTCGCTGCATGACCTGCAGCCACCGCACGCCGCGTCAAACGCCGTCGGACCCACTCAGAGCACTAGCCTCGCCCGACCAAAAGCCACCGCCCCTAGCTGCGCCATTGCGTCGCAGACGACCGCCAAGAGGCAGTGCACCGTCCGCCTACCCCGCCCATGCCTTTAACACCCTGTACCACCGTCACTGACGAGCTCACGGTCGCACTCCTCGGTCCCCTTGTTGGGCTATATAAGGAGCCCTCCCCAGCACCATTTCTCCACACTCCAACACTCCCCACCTCCCATTGAGTCCCTCACACCATCCCCGGAGCCACTCAAGCCACCGTTCGTTGGAATTTCCACCGGAGCCGCCGTAGTAGACGAGGAAGGGGGCAGTCGATTGTGACCACCTCAGTTGCTGTCGTGACCACGCCTGAGTTCGCCGTCGTCCACCAGTCTGATCGCCCCCATCGCCACGTTAGCTGGAGCCCTGGTGTCGTCAGATTGATGAAAAGTACGCCATGAGGGGGTCCTCGAGGCGTGCAGAAGAGAGGGGTGTGAGACGTACGGTGCTCCAGGAAGGTGAGCACACAGGTTTACCCAGGTTCGAATCCACCGGCTTTGGACGGATCCTACTCCTGCTAGCAATCCAGTAATACGGCAGAGCCGAAATATGGGTTACAACAGGTTCGCCTGTGCGAGTTGAGATTGTAGACTATTGGGGTGACCTAAAGGCTCTCCCTAGGACAGATTATATAGATATCCGGCCTAGGGTTTACAGGATAGATCTATCCGGCTATGACTAAGAGTCGGTTATAGAGTACATCTTGAACTACAAGTAACACTATGGGCCTATGTCGGTAGGTATTCTGGGCCTTCCCGTAGCCGGATTGGGCTCTTTCTCTTCTCCCTGACTGGGCTGCCCATGAAGAAAATCTCTAACCCGAAGTGGGCCACCCTGGTCAGTGAGGAACTGTGAGGATACCCGGAAAGTATATCCCCAACAGCAGCCCCCGGAAGTCTCTAAGATCCAAAGTCGGATTCATCATCATCTAGCTTGATCTTCGGCTTGAAGAATCTTGAAGGGTTCCTGAAACTTCAAAACAAAAGATATGATCCGGGTCTCAAAAATAAGTCGGACCTATTAGTACGTTAGTCGTGTTTCCAGCTCATAATTCAAACTAAGCCATAACTTGGTATCTGACGTCATCTGACATTTCCTGTCAGCACGACTGTTGGTGGGTCCATATTTCCTGGAACCGAGGCGCTGTTTTAATGCGTGCGTGGAGATCGAGGCGACGTAATCATCGCACGGAGGTTTCCCTGTTCTTTCCATGACGCGTGGCACGGTTACTGTGGCATTTGCACGAATCTTGGCGCGGTCGGTGGTTATAAGGGGTGAGGATTCCTTTTCCTCATCTTCTTCACCTATTCCCTGTGCCGTTTCCTTCTCCTCCACTTCTCCCATGCGCACAGAGCTCCCTTGCCCCCAAAGATTCCCAGCGCCACCCAACCAAGGTCACCGGTGCACCAGGAAATGGCTTCCACTTCATCTTCCGGCGCAGCAGCGATGGTAGCAGCAGCGGAAAAGGAGAGCAATCGTGGGGTTTGGATCCCGTGCGTCCTTGACAACGACAAGCTCCACGACATAGAAGAAGAAGGGCTCCTCCGTGTCGGCGATTGGCAGAGCGGCTTCAGCGAAGCCGTCCCCAACCCTCACAACAGTGAGCGAGTGCACTTCGGCACTCACCTGGACAGAGGTTTCTCCTTTCCTCCCTCATATTTCTTTTCTAATGTGATAGATCACTACGGTGTTCAACTTCACCATCTCCCCCCGAACTCCATCTTAGAGATGAGCGCCTATGCGTCTTTGTGCGAGGGGTATCTCGGCATTAGGCCGAGTCTCACTCTCTTCCGGTACTATTTCCATGTCCGGAGAAATTCCATCACCGCCGGTAATCCTTACATTACCGGTACGATTAGTCTTTCGGTTAGGCGTGAGCGTGTTTATCCTCAGATTTTAGCTAGTGAGTCGGTCAAATAGTGGCCGGCTACCTTTTTTATCATAAGGATATTCTCGCTCCTGGCAAAGCTACTGCTTTTCCGGCTTTCATCGATGGAGCTGCCACGCCCCAAGCGTCATGGGACAAGGTCGGTCCGGCTCTTAGTGACGATCTGATTCTCGCCAAGAGACAGATCGAATACCTTATGAATCATAAGGGCCTGAAAGGGTCCGACTTAGTCCAAATCTGGGTGGCACGCCGAATCTAGCCTCTCCAGCACCACGACGACCGACTGATGCATTCCATCACGGCATCGAAAAAGGACTCCCTCCGCATAATCCCCAAGTCCTTAAACCCACAAGATTATATAAGCCAAATCAAATGGCTAATAAAGGAGCGGATAAAGAGAAAGATTCCGGATTTGTCCCTGGACATGCATACAGCAGAAGACCCTGTAGTGCTGGTAAGCTTTAGCAATAAACCCTTTTTATGTGTTTCGCCTTTAAGTTATTTCGCAACACTGAGATATTATCTTCTTTTCAGCTTGCCGACCTCCCTGAGTCGGAATTAGCTCCTATCGAGGGATATCCTCCCGAGTTTTCTCAGGAGGAGGAATTGGTCCCACTGCGGGATGTTGTGCCTCGGAAGCACAAAGCTCCGACAGTGGCTATCGGCACAAAGGAAGTGCCAGTTGTGAAGAGGTAACTTTCCACACAACTTCCGCCTTTGTACTTTACTCGTGATTTCTTCTGAGATTTAATGTTCTTCATTCTATTACCTTCTCAGAGCTAAGCAGCTTATCAAGGGCAAGGGAAAGGGAACTAATTCTAAGCCCCTGCGCTAGACGAAGCTAACTTTGGCTTCTCCTGCCGTGGCTCCTCCGACTCCTGCCCCTCAGCCTTCTGCAGCGCCGGAGATTACTCCATCTCCAATCGCTGCAGAAGATCCGGCTCCCTCAGTAGAGCCAACGATCCTTGAGTCGCAGACTGACATCACCATGGGTGACTCGGGTTTTGATAAGGGTGAACCCTCTTCGGGTAATGATCCCTCGGCAGAAGTTTTCACCGACAACCTCCTGAGCAATCCGGGACTTGCCAAATTTGGCTTATCTCGGAAATCTGCAGAGGAGATCCAACAGTTGGCCAAGGAATGCCTTGAAAGCCGAACCATTTCTGCCGAAGAAGAAGCACAAGAAGCGGAGGACGTCAAGTACTCCACTCTTCTCGAACAAGTCCGCCTTCGCGACGAGGGGTTAAGAGCTGGTGTGCTTCCACCACCTCCGATTATTCCACTCACCCTCACCGAGAAGGTTACCACTGAAGTGAACATGTGCCTGAGAAAGCTCACACATGAACATCATGTAAGTTGGAATTCCAACTCACATTTTTATTTATGGTACTTTATATCATATCCTCTATCCCCAAGCATGAAGTTGGATAGAGAATCTGGGTTTATGCTTCCTTAGGATGCCAAAGAATGAACTAGTGTAGCCCCCAAGGCTCGTGCTGATATTAGCAACAATATTAGCCCGAGTCTTTAGTAGACTTCTGACTCTGGGTATTCTGACTTACAGAAAGTTAATTCATATAACCAGGAATTGTTGAAGAATATCTGCAATAAGCGGAGAGAGATCAAAGCTCTCTGACTTGAAAATGCTGAACTAAAGGCCAAAGGTAAACATTCCGAGACTCAACCCTTGTCCTGCGTTTTCATAGTCGAATGTTTTTGTTGAACTGTTGTTCTTTTGACTTACAGCACTGGTAAAGCAGTCCTGCGATATGATCGAAGAAGCCGAGAATCTGAAAACCCTGGTGGTGGAAAACAAAGATCTCCGCTGAGAGCTAGACCAGCTTAAGGCGGATCATGAGAAGATCATCGCTCAAGTTCTCGAATCCTCCTCCATGGCCACCGTGGAGCGCGATCGCAAGATTGCACTCCACGAGAAGAAAATCTCGGATCTTACCAATGACTTGTTCAGAGAGAGGGACATTTCTGAAGCACTCCGGACTGAACTCCAGAGTCTTCGTGAGGATAAAACCAAAGTCGATGATGTCATCTTTGGTATGTTTCCATCTTTCTGACTTGTCTACATTCTTTGATTCTTTCGATGTTGGATTTATTTAAACACTTTGCATTATATGCATAGGTCCTATGAACTTGACGGACTCCACCTCTGCCGAGCCTCGCACCCACCAGCTTACCCAAGTCGGTGATTTGCTTCTTGACTTCCGCCAATCCATCGAGGATATTGGCGAAGCTCTCAAGGTTCCGGATATGCATAGCATGTCCGACTTTCAGGTGCGAGACAAGGCAAAGGAGATCCCGCAGCTTGTCCAGGACTGGAACATGTCCTGCGCGTGATCCGCAGCGCAGAACGCTCTCACACTGGTCATGAGCCACCATGTAAGCATGGAAATCTGGCAAGTGACCAGAGGGTACTCTACTATGGACGAATATGGCCAGAAGCAAGATATCAAAGCCATCATGGACTCCTGCGCCGGATATGGGTGCCACGTAGCTGATTTAACCAGATACGCCACTCCCTTCTTCACCCGCATGGACACGCCGCCTCCGCCTTCCGAAGAAATAGCCGAAGTTTCCGACGATGACCAAACCATATCGGATTTGGACATCTCGGATTGTTATCAAGGTGCGGCTGATGTATCCAGCGAGCCGGCAGCTCCTACCTCTCCTCCTGCATCATAAGTCATCAGAAAGAAACAGATGTGTTATTCTGAAAACATTATGGATCTATAAATAAGTAGTGTATTACTTTTGATAGTGCTAAATTTTTATCTATTCAACACTTTTGTTTAAATTTTTGTGTGCCTAAATGTTTGCATAAGCACTTTAATTTTTTGTTTGCACTTATCGTCCCTTTAGTGAGCCGGCTAAACCTTTAGCACGGAAACTTTCCCAAGCAATGGAGCTCAATTGCGAAACCAGTTTAAACTCGAAAACAAAGCCGGCTTCTAGTACCAACAATTCACTACTCGGAAAATACCCGCATCTAGCAATCAGAGAAATAACCAAAGTATAGACTAGAAAATTTAGATTTATACCCGAGGGTAGCAATTTTAGAATCGGAAATCTAAACCAGAACAAACATGAGCATAAAGTACTTTCAAGTATTCTAGGATTTTCAACTGTGACATGATCGTTCGGAAATAAGATGGTAAAAACTTCTCAGAAAAACTTGAGGCAACCAAAACTTTTATTTCTCACAGAACATGTACACATATATGATTACAAAGAAGGATAAACTAAGAATAAAAGGGACGTAGCTGAGCAATATTCCATGGTCTGTCTAACTCATCCGAATTTGTACTGCCTCCAGCTCTCTTTCTCTTCTTAGTAGCAGGTCTTTCTTTGACTGGCCGCATATCAGTTAAGTAGTATGAACCATTGTGCAATACTCGACTAACCAAGAAGGGCCCTTCCCATATAGGGGAAAGTTTGTGCTTTCTTTGTTGCACAAGCCGGAGAACCAAATCGCCTTTATTGAAAGATCTGTTTTTGACTCTTTGGCTTTGATACTTGTGTAACTTTTGCTGATAGGCTGTTGATCTCATTTCAGCAACGACGCGAACTTCTTCGACTAAGTCGAGATCATTTTGTCGAGAAATCTCGGCATTCTCTTTGATATACGCGGCCACTCTAGGAGAGGTGTGAATAAAATCACTAGGAAGAACTGCTTCCGCGCCATAGACCAAGAAGAAATGTGTGTATCCAGTTGACCTGTTCGGAGTTGTTCGTAAACTCCATACTACATAAGGTAATTCCTCTGCCCAAGCCCCCGCAGCACGTTGTAGTGGTGCTTCGAGTCTTGGTTTTAGGCCCCGTAGGATTAATCCATTTGCTCTTTAGACTTGTACATTAGCTTGTGGATGTGCGACTGATGCAATGTCAAGCCGGAAATTTTGTTCGTTGTAGAATTCGGCAAGTTTTCCCATAGAGAAATTACTCCTGTTGTCCGTGATAATACTATGTGGATAACCATACTAGATTATAACATCCTCGAAAAATCTTCTGGTTGTTTCTCCATCACAACTAGTGACGGGTTTAGCCTCAATCCATTTGGTGAATTTATCCACCATCACTAAGAGGTGAGTAAATCCACTTGGAGCCCGTTTAAACGGTCCTACCATGTCAAGCCCCCAGACCGCGAAAGGCCATGTTATAGGAATCGTTCGCAGATGATCAACTAGAACGTGAGCTTGTTTGGCGTACTTTTGGCAGCCCTTGCACGTCTTGACCAGGCGCTCGGCATCTGCCTTGGCTGTAAGCCAAAAAACCCGTGTCGGAAAGCTTTTTCCACTAAAGATTTGGCTGCAGCATGGTGACCATACTCGCCTTCGTGGATTTCTCTAAGATTTCCACTCCTTCTTCTGGAGATACACATCGTTGAAAGACCCCAGACACACTCCACTTATAGAGCTCACCACTAACTACAGTATAGGATTTCGCTTGTCGGATGATCTGCCGGCTTAGAACTTCGTCTTGGGGTAATTTGCCATCTACCAAATATTCAAGGTAGGGTTGAGTCCAACTGGGAATTACAGCCAGAACTGCTATCAAAGGTGAGTCGGATTTGGTCGGATATTCCTTGTCCACTCCCTTTATTGAGGGAACTTTGAGGTGCTCTAAAAAAGCGCCATCCGGGACCTCTTTCCGTGCAGAGCCAATTCGAGATAATGCATCCGCTTCCTCATTTTCTGCTCGAGGGATGTGTTGAACCTTAAACCCTTCGAATGATTTAGATAGATCGTCCATGACAGCTTTACATGCTGCCATGTGCTTATTTGCATTACAAATATCCGACACTTGCTGAGCAACAAGATCTGAATCTCTGTAACACATCAAACGTCGGATGCCAATATCCTTAGCAATCTGGATTCCATGCAACAGTGCTTCATACTCGGCAATATTATTTGTCGCTGTGAAGTGGATCTGCAACACGTATAAAAGTTTATCACCTTGGGGTGATTTGAGTACCACGCTAGCCCTGAGCCCCCGCGAGCCTTAGACCCATCAAAATATAGGGTCCAATATTCCCACTCGGGCAGGGTCATATTCTCCTTTGTCTCTGTCCAATCAGCAACAAAGTTAGCGAGGATTTTGGATTTGATTGTTGTCCGGGGTTTATACTCAATATTGAAAGCTGAAAGTTCTATGCCCCATTTGGCGACACGTCCTGTGGCATCACTGTTGTTGATTATATCTCTCATGGGAGCTGTGCTCACCATGGTAATTGGATGTTCCTGAAAATAATGTCATAGCTTACGATATGCTAAGAGCACACCGTAGGCTAGCTTTTGATAGTGCGGATACCGCTGCTTTGATTCTGTTAAGACCTCGCTGAGAAAGTAAGTCGGATGCTGCACCAAGTGTTCCTGATTTTCCTGCGGTCTCTCCACTACCATGGCGATACTGACGACTTTGTTTGTCGCAGCAAGATAGAGCAACATCGATTCCTGTGGTTCCGGGGCTGCAAGGATGGGAGCAGATGAGAGTACTGCTTTCAGGTCTTGCAATGCAGCTTCAGCTTCGTCGATCCATACAAAATCCTTGGTCTTTTTCAGAAGTTTGTTTAATGGTGCGGCTCTTTCACCGAGCCAGCTTACAAACCGACTGTCTGTGGCAATGCAGCCAGTTAGTCTTTTTACTTCCTTTAGGGCTCGATTCCAACGGGGCTACAGACAAGAAAGGTCCTTTTGAGATTCTATTTCCCCTTGGGCGAGTTGGCCTGGAAATATTGAGTATAGCCTTGATTTTGTCTCGGTTGACCTCTATACCTCTTTGAGACACGATAAAACCTAACAATTTTCCGGCTGGGATTCCGAAGAAGCATTTCTTCGGGTTAAGCATTATGTTGTATTTTCGTAGATTGGCAAACGTTTCGTCCAAGTCGGAAATCAATGTTTCCTTCTTTTTGGACATCACGGCAATATCATCCACATATGCATGTACATTGCGTCCGATTTGATCGTGGAGGCAATGCTGCATTGTGCGCTGGTGCGTAGCTCCTGTGTTTTTCAGCCCAAAGGGCATCATAACAAAACAGAAGGTTCCGAAGGGGGTTATGAATGAAGTTTTGACTTTGTTAGATTCCTTCATCTGGATTTGGTGATAGCCGGAATATGCGTCGAGAAAACAGAGGAATTCCGAGCCTGCCGTAGAATCGATAACTTGATCAATCCTAGGCAGAGCAAACGGATCTTTGGGGCAAGCGTTGTTCAAGGAAGTATAATCAACACACATCCTTAAATCAGTGGTGTCCTTTTTAGGGACCATTACAGGATTGGTCGACCACTCAGTGTGGATGACCTCTTCTATGAATCTGGCTAACTTGAGCCATGCTAGTTCCTTAGCTATTGCCTTACGCTTTTCATCACCGAAATGTCGTAAGGACTGTTTGACGGGTTTATCATTCGGGTTTACATTTAAAGAGTGCTCGGCAAGTTCCCTAGGTACTCTGGTCATGTCAGATGGCTGCCATGCGAAGATATCTTGATTTGCTTTGAGGAACTTGATGAGCGTATGTGCTATCTAGGCCTACGCCTATCTGGGTCACCTGGGAGGGGTCATCATCCTTCAACGGCATCTTCTGCGTCTCTTTTGATGCCTTGAACTCCGGATTCAGCTTTGTCACCTCTTTCTTCATTGCAGGCATCTCAGACGGATCTATGCTCTTCTTGATTTCCTGGTACTCTCTGGGCGTGCAACACGGCTTCAACAAAGGCGGCATTTCCATCCTCGCACTCTCGCGCTTTTCTTCGGGTCTCCCCTGATGGTGATCACGTCGTTGGAAGCTGGAATTTTCATCATATTGTAAATGTAACATGGACGAGCCATAAAATCCCAGTAAGCCGGACGTCCGAATATAGCGTGGTATGCGCTCTTGAACGGGACCACTTTGAAGGAAAGTGCCTCCGTCCGGTAGTTCTTTGGAGTTCCAAAGGTAACATCCAAAGTGATTTCCCCTAGGGAATTTGCTTGTCTTCCTAGGACAACCCCGTGAAAGATCACAGAGCTGTGGTTCAGCTGGGTCTCCGAGATCTTCATCCAGCATAGCATTTCGACATACAGAATGTTAATGATGCTATCACCGTCCATGAGAGTCTTGGAGAAACCATAGCCATCAATAAGTGGATTGACAACTAAGGCGTATTTTCCTCGCCTGTGCAATTTAGGCGGATGCTCAGCACGGTCAAATGTGATTGCCACTTCCGACCAGTCCAAGAATTGAGGGACAGCTGGAACTATTGCGTTGAGCTCATGTAGATCTGCTATCATGACCTTTGCTGGTTGAGATCCAAGGAAGGTGACGTAAGTGTCTTTCTTGGTCGGAAATTTTTTCTTCCATTCCGGCTTGGGATTTGAAGCATCAGCTTCCTCCATGTTGGAATCTTCCTTGGTCTCTTTATCCTTTTCGGGATTCTTCTTTCCCTTCTTCCGCTTAGCCCTGTAGCCAGCGGTATCATCTCTCTTAATGTCATCATTAAAACGACACTTGGTGTTTGTGTGGGACGAGCCCCCATTGGCGTCTAGGTGATGCACACATGGGTTATTGGCAATGTCGGCCCAAGAGTAGGTTTTGCCAGGTTGCTGGTCTCCTCTACATTGAACTCTTGACGTTCCACGACCGCATCCGCGGCCACCGCCACGTCCTCCTCGTCCTCCAGACCCGAAAGTAGCAGTAACCACTACCGTTTCCGCGTTGGGCTTTTCTTCCGAGGTATTCTTGCGCTTCTGAGCTTGTTAGTTTGGTTGTTTTGCCGACTGTGGCATAGCTAAGGCGTTCAGTAATCCCTCTGCGTTGTCCTCAGCATCTGCATACTTGCTCGATGTTTCTATCATCTCTCCCAAATAAGTGACCTTGTCACACTTCAAGCGATGATGTAGTAAACCAATTGGGAGACCTGCAATGAAAGCTTCAATCGCAGTTTGATCGTTTACTCCTTCACAAGAGTTCTTGGTGTCGATCCATCATCCGAGATAATCCCAGCAAGTTTCTCCGGCTTTCTGGGTGCAACGCTGTAGGTCTCCTACCGTACAGGGCCTCTGGTATGTGCCTCGAAATTCCGAAAGAACACACTTTGCATGTCATACCAGTTGTGGATGGTGTTCTTCGGAAGTTCATTGAGCCATGATCGTGCCGTCTTCCGCAACATGAGTTGGAGATATCGGATTGCGACCAGGCTGTTTCCGCCTTTGGTGATGCAGCAAGCTTGGAAGAAATCCTGGAGCCAAGTATTTGGCCGAGCTATGTCGTGGTAGGCTTGAATGTGTCTTGAGATAGCAAATCCTTCCGGGAATTTTGTAGCTCTTCTGCGTGGTCCGAATCACTTTGGGCCCATGTATATATCATCATTTTTGTAGCGCCGCGCCTCTATGTTGGAATTAATCCTGTGACTTGCATCACTTGGGGATAAGGATCGTCCCGAATGACGGCTATGGCTGCGGTGCCTTGGAGCCGGACTTCGGCTTCTGCCACCACCTCCTCCACCATGATGTCCTCCTTGGCCTCCTTGGGGGCCGTTATGATGGCTACTTAGTGGGCAAGGTGGAGCAGTTGGGTTGTTTCTGGCTGATCGCCGGCCTCTGTCTGGAGCGTCATTATTCCGGTTCTGGGGAGGATCTTCATTGTGACGAGCCCCCTGCCGGTTTGACTCAACACGGTGTCCGTCATTCCTTTGCCCGTCAGCCGGACGGCTTGCATGTCTAGGAGGTGGCATTGTTTGTCGGTCCTCCTCCTGGCGTTTCTCTTTATCTTCTTCCATGCGATCCTTCGACTCTCGCCGGGGAGGGTTCTTCGGATTCAGTGCAGCGATTGCCTCTTGCTCTGCGATGGGGTAACGTTACGCTAGTCACGTGCAGGTTTTTGATGTTGTCCTAAAGATCCAGTTCTTGAGTAGTTGTCTTCCCGACGGTCGAGATGATAATGCTGTTCTGGAACACGTTGGGTTCTTACGTCAGCCCAGGACGGATCCGTTCGACATTGGTCAGAATGAGAGACCAGATTTTGGCTTCCGGACAGGGCGACCTTTTGCTGCTCCAGACCCTTGTTGAGTAGTTTAATGCCCAATCGGATCTATTCTAGGCCTGGATTAGCAGATAGGATCTCTCGAGCCGCAACGGTGTTCTGTACTGGTGTTGGATACACCCAATCCCCGTTTCTGTCATGCCAAGGCATACCATGTTCTCCTCCAAAGAGTACTTTGTGAATCTGCAAGAACTGGTCGTCATGAGTATGACGTTTCCTGGTCTTCTGATGTTGCCTGGAGTTGTACTTCTCCGCAGTTGCCATGCATTTCTTTTCTTCCTCGAGATTTTTGGCTTCATCGAGGAGTACTTGGCGACGCGCTTCTAGGGCTGGGCCCTTTCGTCCAGCTCTTCAGTAGTAAGTTCTGCAGCTGTAGGAATAGGTGTGGTTAATGTAGCATCGATGAGTTTACGTGCACCTTCAGTGATCACGTGTCCATCCACCGACTCTTCTTTGGGCTCGTCTGAGATAAGATCTCCATCTGAGTCTTCCTCATATTCCTTGGCAATCACCTCCTCTGCTGGAGGATCTTTTGCTGGGGTCTTGTTCATCTTCTTTGCCTTCTTGGCAGCGCCGATAGCAAAGACGGCTTTGGGTCTGTTTCCCGGAGTCAAGCTCTGATCGGTACTTTCGGACATCTGGACCTCGGGATTATATCCGATTTCCATGTCATCCTGCGCTTTGGGAGAGTTTTCCCCAGATCCTTCATCCATGGCTTCTTCTTCCTCTACAGCTTTGGAGTTATACTCCTCTTCATACTCCTTGGAGAACTTTCGGAAATCTGCCGATGTCATCGAGTCATCCGAAGATGCGGGTACGTTGGCGTTTGTTCTGATAGCCTCTAGCACAGAATCGGTGTTGTCTCCAGCATCAGCAGAGCTGAATCCGGATCCCACATATCCGATAAAGTTTGATGTGCTTCTCCTGAGATAACTGCGGTCTTCATAGTAGGATTCATCAAAACGCCTAACGGTCTCGAGGATTTCATCTACGCCTGAGTTTTGCATCATCATGCGTCTTAGTGTGTATCTCAGGAAGGGCCTGTCCGTCCCGGCGTCATCAGAGCCGGAACCAGCGTTGCTGCTATGCTCCAATTGGATTTCGACTTCAGCGGGTGGGTCGATCTGGGATTTGGTCTCTCCAGGGAGATCCACTCTAGAATCGACTTGGACTGCCAGGTCTGCTTCAGGCTCAGATTTCTCCACTATCTCCGTAACTGGTGCAGGCTGGGTGGGATTAGGGTTTTCTGAGATTCGGAACTCTGCCGCCTCCGTGAACAAAGGGGACCCAGAAATTTCTTCTACCTCTATCTTCACCACTAGGGTGGGTGGGACAGGTTCAGCAAAGCCGATGTAAACATCGATCTCGCCAAAAGACATGATGGTGTAGGTGGTCACGGCTTCCCTAGCCGGAATCCAGGTCTCGTCGAGAACGATGAGAGGGACGTCGCTGGCGTAGAGGATGCGACCGACGGTGATAGTCTTGCCGATTCCGATTCTTGCAGATTCCGCTTGGAACACAGATCCGAAGCTCATTGCCCCACGGTGGGCGCCAACTGTCGTCGGATTGATGACAAGTACGCCATGAGGGGGTCCTTGAGGCGTGCGGAAGAGAGGGGTGTGAGACGTATGGTGCTCTGGGACGGTGAGCACACAAGTTTACCCAGGTTCAAACCCGCCGGCTTTGGACGGATCCTACTCCTGCTAGCAATCCAGTAATACGGCAGAGCCGGAATATGGTTTACAAGGGGTTCGCCTGTGTGCGTTGAGATTGTAGACTATTGGGGAGCCCTAAAGGCTCTCCCTAGGACGGCTTATATAGATATCCGGCCTAGGGTTTACAGGAGAGATCTATCCGGCTATGACTAAGAGTCGGTTACAGAGTACATCTTGAAGTACAAGTAACACTATGGGCCTATGTCGGTAAGTCTTCTAGGCCTTCCTGTAGCCGGATTGGACTCCGTCTCTTCTCCCTGACTGGGTCCCCTGTGAAGCAAAGCTCTAACCCGAAGTGGGCCACCCTGGTTAATGAGGAACTGTGAGGATACCTAGAAAGTATATCCCCAACACCTGGTAAGCCACCAATCGACCCCCACCGAGCAACTAGGGTTCAGTCTCGCCGGCGACCTATCCGTCGCCGACGATGAACCACGACCGTTGATCCACCGTCTAATCGCACGGCTCACATCGCCCCGTACCGCTTCGTGTGAGATGTGCCGCTGACATGCGGGACCCCCCTGTCAGTTGCCTTCTGTGCCGCGGAGCGCCACCGGGCCGGCCCATTTAGTTTCCCGCGCTGGCCCTAAATTTCAAATAACAATTTTTCTATTAAAGCTTAAACTCAATTCTGTCCACTAGTTTAAAAATCAATTCAGAGAGTTCTACTAAACCAAATTGAATGATTCAAATTATGTTAGAAAGATAATTCAAATATCTATCCAAGACCGTTGGATTTAAATCAATTAGAGTTATAGATCACATATAGCAAAAAAACAAAACAGAGACTTTTCTACATTCAAACATTTTCCAAAAATCAACCATAATAGCTTTTGAGTTGATTCCAACTCTTAAAAAATCACATTTGATAGTACCTATCTGAATATGTAATAATATTTAGGTTTACATGCAGTGAATTTGGACTAGTACCAAAATAATGCTATATATGCATTTCTAGTCACTTTAAATCATTTAAATATGAATCCTAAACTTTATAAAAGGTGATCCAACATTTAAATCACATTCCCATGTATTAGAATATGTGGTGATGACACGTGTCCACATGATCCCATATTTTAATTGGAGAATATTAAATCTTAACTAATTTCAATGAGTAGAAATTACTTTTCTCAAATAAAATAAATGAAACTAGTTCATTAAATCTTGTGATGATTGTGATGATACTAGATCATCAAATATGTGCCTTAGTGTGCTAAGTAGACTAGTTAAGTATTGTTTGGTGATTGTGTATCCCGTATGTATTTATAGACGATAGTACCGACCAAGTCTACAAGAAAGAGGAGTTCTACCCCGAAGAAGACGAGGATAATTTCAACCACTGCACCAATCAAGGAAAGCTATTATTGGCAAGCTAATACTTGCAAGCCATCATTAACAATGCAAGCTAACCCTTGCAAGCAAGATAACCTAAGCAAGATGCATTAGGCATGCTTTGGTTATACCTTTTGATTTATACCCATCCCAAGTTTTACTTACAAGTTTTACCTTTTACTTTACCAAAGTTTTCTTTACTTTTAGTAATGCTTTGTGAGATTTTAGAAACTAGTTTAGATAGCATAAAGAGTATAAAACATGGCCTATACTAGATGTCATTCTATGGCATGAGATTGACATTAGCATCCTACCTTATTGAACACTCTTAACTTAGTAGTTGGAGCTAAACCAAAAACTTGATCACTCTAGATGGGAATACTTGGTGAAAATGCTTATGAAAACCTTGGAATGATGAGTCATTCTATTGAGATGTTTTGGCATGTGTTGAGAAACACAAATGGTTTATTATGATGAAAATGTTGAGGCATGAGCCTTAGCCCTTTATAAAAACTGATGGTTGGGTTTGGATGCGATACCATTCCAATTTTACCGTACAACCCCAATACCTGAATTGGGTAAGGCTTAGCCGGAAGTTTATATGCATTAGTATTGGTTCCCTCGCGGGAGAGGTTTGAGCTGAGGCTACCTGTTGATGTTGTCCACCTATGCAGTGCCTAGGATGGCAGATGGCCATGGCTGGGAGGCCAAGCTCATAGGAGAGGTGCTTATACTAGAGTGTGTAAAGGAAAGGCTATGTTTGATTATCCGCATACTAAGTATGATGATTCAGGGTTACCCCTGACGGATGTATTGAATTTTGTGGTGAAAGTGTACCACCTCTGCAGAGTGTCAAACTATTCGAATAGCCGTGTCCGCGGTCATGCATAGTTGGAGTGGCCATACTATTCTGTCGTCAGATGTTTTCAAAATGACTTATGAAATAAATTGTGACATGAATGGCCACAATAGGGTTGTGACTATGAAAACTAAGTTCCCACTTAGGTGATTTAGAACTTGATTTTATCTTTCTTTGTTTTTGAACTCAGCTTAGGTTTCAAACTTAACTTTGCAAATAAACGTAGAACTTAGCATTTCCTACTAGAACTACCTGACTTGTTATTGATAGTTTGCGAGTACTTAAAGAGTACTCATGGCTTTGTCCCTGGCTATTCCCATGGCCAGACTATGAGGAGGACTATTCGGAAGGAGGACAACATGATGGCTACGACAACTAGGATCATCTCCCATCGTCAGCATTGCCTGTGACACTGAAGATGGAGCCCACCGCTATGCTATTTATTCTGCTACTTGTTTGTACTAAGACTAGATCATGAGATCCTTTATTTGTGTAAAACCTTATAATGGTTTGTAATGGATGATGTACTGTGATATCCAATCTGTTATGTCTCGCAAAAATGGTAATCCTAGGATTGCGATGTATGGCATAACAGGCATCTGGGATTAAAAATCCGGGTGTTGACAAGTTGGCATCAGAGCCATCCTGACCATAGGAGACCCTAGTTAGAATGGCCGTCCGAACAAAAACTTAGTTCAAAAACAAATGAAGAGAGTATTTATGAAAAACTATTTCCCCTCTTACCCTTGAGAACTCTTACATTGCTACATAAAATTTGTCACCCTTGATCACCTCACTAACTTTCTCATCCTAAACTCTTATAGATGGAAGTTCAGTACTGCAAGTTCTACCAGTTGGGCAACGGAGGCCAACTGATCTTCGAGAGGGATTTTGATGCACTGTCTGAGTACCTTGAGCATCCGCATCCGGAATTCTTTGGAGCTCAACTCAATGACCACCCAGGAGGAGATTTACAATGGCTGATAGTTACCGATCTTCGAGGCAAGATGGAAGCACCACTTTCCGAGAAGATGCAATTCACCTTGAGAGAGAACAACTGGCTAGATGGATTAGCCAGGGCTATGCATGAAGCTCTCGCTCGTCTTTGCGAACAGAATGTCAACTTGATCCAGGAAACTCGCTTTGCTCACTATGCAAGGCGTGATTCTATGGGAATGCCTCTGGAGATGCCAAGTCACCCGGAGTTGAAGTGCCAAGTGGAGAACCTCGACTTCCTACTGTATGGCAGACAGAAGGAATTGGACAATGCTCGAGCCTACGCCAACCACAACCTTGCCATTTCCGCCCAGAAGGCCCAGACTTTCTCACTGCTCATCAAGGATCATCAGTCACTTCGCCGGCAACGCGAGAAGAAGGATCGCACCATTGCTCGTCTTCGCAAGAAGGTGGCTGACCTCGAGAAGACCATCAAGGAGCAAGAAGCTCAGCTTGTAGCAAAAGAAGAAGAGGAAGAAGAAGGTGAAGACATCCAGGGGGATATTCACTCGTACCTCAGCAATGATGATGACTACCTGGAGGATGATGCCATGGACTTCTACACAGACGATGATGACTCCGACTTCATCGATGATGAGTAGATGCACTAGAGCACTATCGTAGGAGTGAGAAGTATCGGTCCCATTGTATCTTAGCTTACAGAATGGTTCTTAAAACCATCTGTTTTCCTTTTGATGTGGTGTGTGTGTTTGTATCGTGTTCTTTGATTGATTGAATGAAAAGAAGTTTGTTTGCAAAACCTGAGTCAAACTCAAAGTTTTAGCTTTGAAACCAAAACCATGAACCTTAGAACTTTCCCTCTTACCCCTTTATCTATCTCAATCTTGAGATGACTCATGGAAACCAAGGAGCTAGCAGCTCATCGTAGGACCCGATGCTGCAGATTCAGTAGATGCTAGTTTCGGACTGTGAAGCTAGTAGAGCAGAGCGCCAAGCCAACCTAGCTACCCTGCAGCAGATCACCCAGATGACCCACAATAATCACGGCCATGGAAATCAGGATCATCATGGATCCAAACTCAAAAACTTCCAGAATACCAATCCCCCAATCTTTAGCAAGTCTGGAGACCCGCTGGACGTTGATGATTGGTTACAGACCATGGAGAATAACTTAGAAGTCGCAGGAGTGGATGCCAACGAGAAAGTTCTGTTTGCCACCCACTATCTGGCAGGAGATGCAAGAGCTTGGTGGAACAGCACCCGCACGATGAACCAAGGTCAAGTGATGATGTGGGAAGCTTTCAAGGTCAAGTTCAGCCGCACCCATGTGCCGCAGGGTTTATTCACCAGAATGAGAGATGAATTTAGAGAACTAAAGCAAGGCAGAATGACTGTAGTGGAGTACCGTGACAGATTCTTGTCCCTCACCAGGTATGCACCTGATGAGATCAACACGGAAGCCAAGAAGAAGGAGAGATTCCTGAATGGACTGCATGATGATATGCAGACGGTGCTAGTCAACATCCGTTTTGATGACCTTGAAGAGCTAGTCGACTCTGCCATTCAGATGGAAGGGAAGATCAACCAAGTGAATGACAACCGCAAACACCGGATGATGCACCAAGCTGGGTCCCATAGTGCCCAGAAGTATCACCCCAACCCGTCTACAGGATATGCCCCATGGAACAATAGACCCCCAATGTGTCATCCAAGCTACCCCAACCATAGCGGAGGAAATGTGAAGACCGGAGGAAACAAAAACCACCACCCCGGCAACTCCAACAACTTCAACCGTGCACCGCCCAAGTCCAACAACAACAATAACAACAACACTGCCCCAAGGACTGGAAGCAATGTTGTGCCTGTTGTAGCAAAAGACAAGTCACAAGTTACTTGTTTTGAGTGTGGAGTGAAGGGTCACTACTCCAATGAGTGTCCCAAGAAGATTGCTGCCACTGCCAACGTGAATGCCCCAGCTCAGCAGCAGCGCCGTGTTTATCCCGGAAGAAGATTCGCCCCAGGGAACCCTCACAACCGCAATGGCCGTCTCTTCCACATGAACGCCGAAGAAGCCCAAGAAGCGCCAGAGTCATGCTGGGTATGTTTTCTATTAACTAAGTATTAGCAAGAGTGTTGTTTGATTCTGGAGCATCACACTCGTTTGTTACCGAAGAATTTGCATGCACTAGTAAGATTCACCCAACCAACTTGAAGCATGTTATGATAGTTCAAATACCTGGTTTAACCACCAAAGCTAGAAAAATTTGCAAGGTTGTACCTATCAGAATACATGGGATAGATTTTTATGCCAATCTAGTAGTACTTGGAACCAAAGGTTTCGAAGTAGTACTAGGAATGGATTGGATGTCGAAGCATAAAGGATTGATCGACTGTGCCAAGAAATCCATCACCATGACCAGTAGCTCTGGAGTATCAGTAGAGCATATATCTGAAACCTTGCCCCGTCAATTCAAATGCAACAAGCGTCTAGCCCTACCCACCATAGACCAAGTCAGAGTAGTTTGTGAATACCCCGACGTATTCCCAGATGAATTGCCCGGTATGCCCCCAGATCGGGATATCGAGTTCATTATTGAACTAATTCCTGAAACCGGACCCATAGCTCAGAGACCCTATAGCATGAACCCATTAGAGTTAGTGGAGCTAAAGAAGCAACTGGATGCTATGCTGGAGAAAGGCTTGATTCAACCAAGCGCATCGCCATGGAGATCGCCCGTGTTGTTCGTCGACAAGAAGGATGGAGGCAACCGTTTGTGCACAGATTACCGGAAGCTGAATGATGTCACCATCAAGAACAAGTACCCATTGCCAAAGATAGAGGGTCTATTTGATCAGTTGACTGGTGCCAGAGTGTTCTCTAAGATCGATCTTAGGACTGGTTATCATCAACTTAAGATTCGTCCAACGGATATTCCAAAGACCGCCTTTACCACCAGATATGGATTATATGAGTATACAGTCATGTATTTTGGATTAACCAATGCCCCCGCTTATTTCATGAATCTCATGAATAAGATTTTTATGAATTTTCTGGATAAGTTTGTCGTTGTGTTTACCGACGATATTCTTATATACTCCAAGTCAGAAGAAGACCATGAGCAACATCTGAGAATCATCTTTGAAACCCTTAGAGAGCATCAGTTGTATGCCAAGTTCAGCAAATGTGAGTTCTGGCTGAAAGAAGTAGGATTCCTCGGACATATTGTGTCGGCAGGAGGAGTCGCTGTTGATCCTGCCAAGATCAAAGATATTGAAGAATGGGAAGCCCCAACCACTCAAACCCAAGTTCGTGCATTTCTCAGATTAGCGGGATATTACCGCAAGTTCGTAGAAGGATTTTCGAGCATCGCAAGACCGATGACCCAATTGTTGAAGAAGGACAAGAAGTTTGAATGGACCGACAAATGTGAAGCAAGTTTCCAAGAGCTCAAGAAGAGATTGATTTCAGCCCCAATATTGATTATGCCAGATATCAAGAAGCTGTTTGATGTGTATTGTGATCCATCCAAGATTGGTCTCGGATGTGTATTGATGAAAGAAGGCAAAGTCATAGCATATCTGTCCTGACAACTGAAGCAACATGAGCAAAACTACCCTACCCATGATCTTGAATTAGCAGTTGTAGTTTTAGGTTTAAAGACATGGCGTCATTACCTTATGGGTAATCGCTGTGAGATTTATCTAGATCACAAGAGCTTGAAGTATATTTTC
Source organism: Avena insularis (assembly GCA_023614405.1). Lineage (NCBI taxonomy): Eukaryota > Viridiplantae > Streptophyta > Magnoliopsida > Poales > Poaceae > Avena > Avena insularis. The sequence continues at coordinate 365,728,380 of CM042696.1, read as the reverse complement.
ACTCAGAAGGAGCTGAATATGAGGCAAAGGAGATGGATAGAGTTAATCAAGTATTATGCCCTTGACATTCACTATCACCCTGGCAAAGACAATGTGGTAGCGGATGCTCTTAGCAGATTGTTGTGTAGGTTAAACACCATGATCAAGGAGAAGCAACCAAGTTTGCATGAGGAGTTGGAGCAGTTTAGAACTGAGCTTGTTAGCAAAGGATTTTTAGCTAGCATTAAACTTCAACCCACTTTGATTAGCCAAATCAAGGAAGCCCAGAAGGGAAATGCAAGTATCGACGGAATCAAGCGTCGTATTGGTACAGGAAAGGTACCTGGATTAACCGAAGATGAAGAAGGAGTTATGTGGTACAAAGGACGTATCTGTGTGCCTGCAGATTCGGAGATGAAGCAAGTTATCATGCAAGAAGATCATGATACTCTTTATTTTATCCACCCCAAAGGAACGAAGATGTATCAAGATTTGAAGGAGCAATTTTGGTGTCACAAGATGAAGAGAGAAATCAGAATCTACATCGCCAAGTGTGACATCTGTCAAAGAGTCAAAGCGGAACATCAGAGACCCGCAGGACTGTTGCAACCATTGCAGATTCTGGGATGGAAATGGGATTCTGTCGGAATGGACTTTATCACCGGTTTGCCTACTTCTAGTAGGGGAAATGACTCTATCTGGGTCATCATTGATAGACTGTCCAAGGTAGCCCATTTTATACCTGTTAAGACAACCTACCAGAGTTCAAAGCTCGCAAAGCTGTACATTGCTAGAATTGTTAGTCTGCATGGAACCCCCAAGACTATAGTATCAGATCGAGGAACCTAATTTACCTCGAGATTTTGGCAGAAAGTCCAAGAAGGATTAGGGACCAAGTTGAATTTCAGCACAACTTATCACCCGCAAACCGACGGACATACTGAAAGAGTCAACCAAATCTTAGAAGATATGTTGAGAGCTTGTGTGTTAGAGTATGGATCAAAATGGGAAGATTGCCTGCCTTTCGCAGAATTCTCATATAACAACCGTTACCAAGCCAGTTTGCAAATAGCCCCATTTGAGTTCTTATATGGGAGAAAGTGATGTACCCCTTTAAATTGGTCGCAAGTAGGAGAGAGTCAGATTTTCGGACCCGACATCCTACGAGAAGCCGAAGAGAAGGTTCACAAAGTTCGTGAGCACCTCAAGGCCACCCAATCCAGGCAGAAGAGTTACGCTGACAAGAGATGTAGAGACCTGACTTTCAATGTCGGAGATTTTGTGTATCTCAAAGTTTCGCCATTGAAGGGAACACAACGTTTTAGTCTAAAAGGAAAGTTAGCCCCTAGATATATCGGACCTTTCAAGATTCTGAATCGTCGAGGAGAAGTATCGTATCAACTGGAACTGCCAGATGAGATGTCTGCCATCCACAATGTGTTCCATATCTCGTTACTTCGCAAATGCCTAGAAGTGCCGGAGAAGACCGAAGTTTTCAAGAACATCGATCACCGAGCCGTTGATATCAACAAGGATCTGACGTATCGTGAAGTGCCCATACATATCTTGGAGGAAGCTTATAGAAGCACCAGGACCCGGAGTATCAAATTTCTCAAGATCAAATGGAGCAACCATACCGAAGAAGAAGCCACTTGGGAGCGAGAATATTACATTAGGACCGAGTTTCTAGATCTCATTAGTTCCTAGTTTTCTTTCTTAAATCTCGGGACGAGGTTTTGTTTAAGGGGGGAAGGTTTGTAACATCCCAAAACTTTGATCAAGGTTAATCAAGTTCAAATCACCCAATTTGGGGTTAACAAAAACTTCTTAGCATTAAAATAATTAGGAATGCATGTGTGTTGCATTAATATAGAATTGTTTAGAAATGCCATGTTTGATTGTTCTAATGGTTGTAAAATGACTCAAAGATGAATGCCACATCATCTAGATCATTCCAAAACCAAATCCAAAGAAAAAGAAATCAAATGGAATTAATAAATGCAAATGGTCACTTTTGCCATTTTAATCCACTAGGTCACTTTAGGTGTTCCTAGAAGTCAAATTCAAACAGAAACATTCTCAACTCTTTTCACCCCTTGCTAGTACAAGTAAAGATCTACCAAGGCCCACTTTGAAATCTTACAAAAACATTTAAACACTAATTTTAAATGGCATTTGAAAATGGAATCCATTTCATATGCATAGATCCCACCTTTTCAAAAACCACTCGAATAAATCCCCCTTGACCATTCCAAGCAAACTTAGAATCTCAAGCTTAAGTGGAGAACCCTCAAAAATTTTGAATCCAAAATTCAAAAAATTTCTTCATGCGGCCATTCTGTCGAACACATGGCAGGCACAGATCAAACACTAGAGTAGCTTCACTATTTCTACAGTGATCATCGACCAATTTGGTCTCCATCTTAACCCCTTGTCCCCCTAGCACTATCCCAGCCTAGACAACAACCCCCTTCGCCGCTAGCAGCAGTGGTGCAGCCCAAATATGGTCATCGCCAGCCCAACATGGTCAACGCGCCAGAGACAATGCCGCGCCAAACCAGCTTGTCCCTAGCTCTGCCGCACCCTACCGCGACCCCCTGTCCACCCCACGGAAGCAACCGAGCCCTATACCACCGAGGAGCAACCGCGCACCGCCGCCTCTGTGCCATGCACAGACCGCTCCAGTGCACCGACCCCGACCCGCTCGCCCAGCTCACGCCTTGCTCACAGCTTGCGTGTCCAGCATCGCCTTAACCCCAGTAGCCTCCCAGACAACCCCTATCCCCGCCGCGTGACCTACAGCCACCGCATGTCGCGTCAAACACCATCGGACCCACTCAGAGCGCCACCCTCGCCTGACCAAAAGCCACCGCCCTAGTGTCAACACCCGGATTTTTAATCCTAGATGCTCGTTATGCCATACCTCGCAATCCCAGGATTACCATTTTTGTGAGACATAACGGATTGGATATCACGGTACATCATCCATTACAAACCATACATAAGGTTTTACACAAATAAGGATCTCATGATCCAGTCTTTAATACAACAAGCAGCGGAAATAAGTGATAGCGTAGCGGTGGGGTCCATCTTCAGGGGAACAGGCAATGCTGACGAAGGCAGATAGTCCTAGTTATCATAGCCGTCCTGCTGACCATCATCTTGATAATATCCTTCATAGTCTGGCCATGATAATAGCCAGGGACAAAAGCCATGAGTACTCTTTAAGTACTCGCAAACTACTACTAGCAAGGAGTATAATTCTAAATTTAAAGTATTGAATCTAAGTTAACTATCAAGTTAAGTTTGAAACCTAAGATGAGTTCAGAAGCAAAGAAAGAGAAAATAAGGTTCTAGAATCACTTAAGTTGGGAAGCTATTATCATCAACACAACCCTGTTGTGGTCAAGTCAAAGTTCATCCTTTGTTTCAAGTTATTTAGAAAACATCTGACAACGAAACAGTATGGCCATTCCAACTGTCCATAACCGCGGACGCGGCTATTCGAATAGTTTGACACTCTGTAGAGGTGGTACACTTTCACCACAAGATTCGATTCATCTGTCAGGGATAACCCTGAATCATCATACTTAGTATGCAGAGAATCAAACATAACCTTCCCTTTACACACCCTAGTACAAGCACCTCTCCTATGAGCATGGCCTCCCAACCATGACCATCAGTCATCTTGGGAACTTCATAGGTGGTCAACATTGATAGGTAGCCTCAGCTCAAACCTCTCCTGTGAGGGAACTAATACTAATGCATATAAATTTCCAGCTAAGCCTTACCCAATTCAGGTAATGTGGTTGTACGGTAAATTTGGAATGGTATCGCATCCGAATCCAACCATCAGTTTTATAAAAGGGTTAAGGCTCATGCCTCATCATTTTCATCATCATAAACCAGTTGTGTTTCTCAGCACATGTCAAAACATCTCAATAGAATGACTCATCATTCCAAGGTTTTAATAATTCATTTTCACCAAGTGTTCCCATCTAAAGTGACTCAAGTTTTTGAGCTATACTAAGGTACTAAGTTAAGAGTGTTCACTAAGGTGGAAAGATGGGATCAATCTCATGCCATAGAGTGACATCTAAAGGTTTCTAAGTAGGTCTAGTTTTATACTCTTTATGCTACCTTCAAAATTAAGTAAAGAACTTTGTGTAAACTAAGGGAGGTAAAACTTGTCAATAAGACTTGGGGTACTAATAGTTAAAGGGGTGTGATCAAAGCATGCTTAAGGCATCTTTGCTAAACCATCTAGTTTTATTCTAGCTTGCTAACAATAGCTTGCTAAAGTATGTTTTGCAAGGGTTAGCTTGCCACTAATAGCTTGCCTTGGTTGGTGCAGTGGTTGAAGTTTTCTTCTTCTTCTTCTTCTTGGTAGAACTCCTCCTCCTCGAAAGCTTGGTCGGTACTAGCGTCTATAAATACATAGGGAGTAGACAATCACCAAACAATACTTAACTAGGCTAAGTAGCATTCTAAAAACACACAATTGATGATCTATTATCATCACAAGCATCACAAGTTTAATTTCAATAGTTTCATCCTTTTTATTTTAGAAAAGTAATTTCTACTCATTGAAATATTAACTAAAATTTAATATTCACCACCAAAATATGGGGTCATGTGGACACATGTCCTCACCACATATTCTAACATGTGGGAATGAGATTTAAAGGTTGGATCAATATTACTTTGGTTTAAGTTTATTATTTAATGATTTAAAGTGACTAGAAATGCCTATATAGCATTATTTTGGTACTAGTCCAAAGTCACTGCATGTAAACCTTAATATTATTACATATTTAGATAGATATGATGAAATGTGATTTTTGAGAGTTGGAATCAACTCAAAATCTAACTTGGTTGATTTTATAAAAATGTTGCAAGTTGCAAAAGCTTCTGTCTTGTTAGGCGGCATCGGCATGGTGCGGTGGCACTGGGCGCGGGTTCTCCTCGGTGGTCCACAGCAGCACTTGGCTCGGGCAAGGGACAGAGAGGGGTGGTGAGGTGTTGGCTACCTCCTAGACATGCCGAGGGAAGGGGGAGTGGTCTGCTGCAGCGGGGCAAGGTTTGGCCGGCGAGCATGTCCTCGGTTTGGCATGGCCTGGGGGTTAGGGACAAGGGACAGAGGTGCTAAAGGCCTGGTTAGACCAAGAGGGGACAGAGAGGTTAAATGGAGATCAAATGGGGGCAAAACCCTGTGCAGAATAGTGAGCTAGGATTGGAGGTGGGATTAAGCATGCCAAGTGTTTGATGAAATGGCCGCAAGAGAAAAAGTTTTGAATTTTGAGTTCAAAATTTTTGAGTGATCTCCAGTAGTGATAGGTAGTCTCTGGTTGCAAGGGTTTTGAAAATGGAGTTCAAATAGATGGTTTTTGAAATAGGGGTGATCTATGCATATGCATTAGATTCAATTTTAAACTGTCATTTAAAATAGCTAACAGAATGTTTTTAGCAGATCAAAAGGTGGGCCTTGGTACCTCATTATGTGTACTAGCAAGGGGTGCAAAGATCAAGAACTGTTTCTATTAAGAATTGAGTACTAGGAATAGCCAAAGTAGGCATGAGAGTTAAATTTGCCAAAATGACCATTCCTTCATTTTAATTATTTTTTATTTGATTTTCTTTAGGAAAAGTTTGGGAATGATGTAGATGATGTTTAAATCACCTAAGAAACATTTTACAAGCATTGGATCAATCAATCATGGCAATTCAAACAACTCCTATTTTAAATGCACACATATATGAATGCTTTCATTTTAAATTTGGAAAAGTTTTTGTTAACCCTATTTTTGGATGATTAGATCTTGATAAGCTTGGATTAAAGTTTTGGGATGTTACAAACCTTCCCCCCTTAAACAAAATCTCGTCCCGAGATTTACAAAGAAAACTAGGAAATAAAGAGATCTGGGAACTCTATCCTAATGTAATCTTCGCGCTCCCAAGTAGCTTCCTCCTCGGTATGGTTGCTCCACTGAATCTTGAGAAACTTGATACTCCTGGTCCTGGTGGTTTTGTAGGCTTCTTCTAAGATACGGATGGGTACTTCCCGATAGGTCAGGTCCTCGTTGATTTCCACAGCTCTGTGATCGATGTTCTTGAAAACTTCAGCCTTCTCAGGTACTTCTAGGCATTTGCGAAGTAACGAGATATGGAACACATTGTGGATGGCTAACATCTCTTCAGGCAGTTCCAATTGATACGATACTTCTCCTCGGCGGTTCAGAATCTTGAAAGGTCCGATATATCTGGGGGCTAACTTTCCCTTCAGACTAAAGCGTTGAGTTTCCTTCAATGGTGAAACCTTGAGATATACGAAATCTCCGACATTGAAAGTCAGGTCTCTCCTTCTCTTGTCAGCATAGCTCTTCTGTCTGGATTGGGCGGTCTTGAGGTGCTCACGGACTTTGTGAACTTTCTCTTCTGCTTCTGGGAGAATGTCGGGTCCAAAGATCTGACTCTCTCCTACTTGCGACCAATTCAATGGGGTACGACACTTTCTTCCGTATAGGAATTCAAATGGTGCCATCTGCAAACTAGCCTAATAACTGTTGTTATATGAGAATTCTGGAAAGGCAGGCAGTCTTCCCATTTTGATCTGTATTCCAGCACACAAGCACTAAGCATATCCTCCAAGATCTGGTTGACTCTCTCAGTTTGTCCATCTATTTGCGGGTGATACGCGATACTGAAGTTCAACTTGGTTCCTAAACCTTCCTGAACTTTCTGCCAAAATCTTGAAGTAAACTGGGTTCCTCGATCTGATACGATGGTCTTGGGGGTTCCATGCAGACTAACAATTCTAGCAATGTACAGCTCTTCTAGCTTTGCACTCTGGTAGGTTGTCTTGACAGGTATGAAGTGGGCTACCTTGGACAGTCTATCAACTATGACCCAGATTGAGTCATTTCCCCTACTAGAAGTGGGTAAACCGGTGATAAAGTCCATTCCGACGGACTCCCATTTCCATTCCAGAATCTGCAATGGTTGCAATAGTCCTACAGGTCTCTGATGCTCTGCTTTGACTCTTTGATAGATGTCACATTTGGCGATGTAGCTTCCGATCTCTCTTTTCATCTTGTGCCACCAAAATTGCTCTTTCAAATCCTGATACATCTTTGTTCCTCCGGGGTGGATAGAATAAAGAGTATCATGAGCTTCCTTCATGATAACCTCCTTCAACTTCGAATCTGCCGGCACACAGATACGTCCTTTGTACCACAGTACAACTTCTTCGTCTTCGGTGAATCCAGGTACCTTTCCTGTACCAATACTACGTTTGATTCCGTCGATACTCTCATTTCCCTTCTGGGCTTCCTTGATTTGGCTAATCAAAGTGGGTTGAAGTTCAATGCTAGCTAGGAATCCTTTGCTAACTAACTCAGTCCTGAACTGCTCCAACTCCTCATACAAACTGGGTTGCTTCTCCTTGATCATGGTGTTAAGCCTACACGGCAATCTGCTAAGAGCATCCGCTACCACATTGGCTTTGCCGGGGTGATAGTGAATGTCTAGGTCATAATCCTTGATTAACTCTATCCATCTTCTTTGCCTCATATTCAGCTCCTTCTGGGTGAAGATATACTTCAAGCTCTTATGATCTGAGTAAATCTCACAACGATTACCCATCACATAATGACGCCATGTCTTCAATGCTAAATCCACGGCTGCTAGATCAAGATCATGGGTCGGATAGTTCTGCTCATGCTACTTCAGTTGTTGAGATAGATACGCGATGACTTTGCCTTCTTGCATCAATACACATCCTAGGCCAATCTTGGATGCATCACAATACACATCAAACGGCTTCTTGATGTCTGGCATGATCAAAATTGGGGCTGATATCAATCTCTTCTTTAGCTCTTGGAAACTGGCTTCACACTTGTCTGTCCATTCAAACTTCTTGTCCTTCTTCAACAATTGGGTCACTCGTCAGGCTATGCTCGAGAATCCTTCTACGAACTTTCGGTAATATCCCGCTAATCCGATAAATGAACGAACTTGGGTTTGATTGGTTGGGGCTTCCCATTCTTCGACATCTTTGATCTTGGTGGGATCAACAGAGACTCCTCCGGCAGACACAATATGTCCTAGGAATCCTACTTCTTTCAGCCAAAACTCACACTTGCTAAACTTGGCATATAACTGATGCTCTCTCAGGGTTTCTAGGATGATTCTCAGATGTTGCTCATGCTCTTCTTCTTACTTGGAGTAGATAAGGATGTTGTTGATAAACACAACTACAAACTTATCTAGGAAATTCATAAAGATCTTATTCATGAGATTCATGAAATAAGCAGGGGCATTGGTTAATCCAAAAGACATAACCGTATACTCGTATAAACCATAGCGAGTAGTAAAGGCGGTCTTCGGAATATCCGTTGCACGAATCTTAAGTTGGTGATAACCATTCCTAAGATCAATCTTTCAGAATACCTGAGCTCCGGTCAACTGATCAAATAGATCCTCTATCTTTGGCAAGGGGTACTTGTTCTTGATGGTGACGTCATTCAACTTTCTGTAGTCTGTACACAGACGGTTGCCTCCATCTTTCTTGTCGACGAATAACACTGGTGATCTCCATGGCGATGCGCTTGGCTGAATCAAACCTATTGCTAACATGGCATCCAACTGCTTCTTCAGTTCTACTAACTCTGAGGGGTTCATGGTATAGGGTCTCTGGGCTATAGGTCCGGTTCCGGGGATTAGTTCGATAATGAACTCAATATCCCTATCCAGGGGCATACCTGGCAATTCATCTGGGAATACGTCGGGGTATTCACAGACTACTCTGACTTGGTCAATGGTAGGCAGGGCTACACTCTTGTTGCACTTGAATTGACGGGGTAAGGTTTCAGAGATATGCTCCACTATTACTCCAGAACTACTGGTCATGGTGATGGATTTCTTAGCACAGTCTATCAGTCCTTTATGCCTTGACATCCAGTCCATACCTAGTACTACTTCCAAACCTTTGGTTCCAAGTACAATTAGGTTGGCATAAAATTATATCCCATGTATTCTGATAGGTACAGCTTTGCAAATTTTTCTAGCTTTTGTTGTCGAACCGGGGATTTGAACTATCATGACATGCTTCAGGTTGGTTGGGCGAATCTTACTAGTGCATACAAATTCTTCGGTGACAAATGAATGCGATGCTCTACAATCAAACAATACTCTTGCTAAAACTGAGTTGACAGAAAACATACCCAGCACTACATCTGGCGCTTCCTGGGCTTCTTTTGCGTTCATGTGGAAGAACGACTGTTTCGGTTGTGCGGGTTCCCTGGGGAAAATCTCCTTCCTGGTTGAACACGACGCTGTTGCTGAGCTGGGGCATTCACAGGGGCATTGGCGGCAGTCTTCTTGGGACACTCATTGGAGTAGTGACCCTTCACTCCACACTCGAAACAAGTGATCTGGGACTTGTCCTTGACTACGACAGGTACAGCATTGCTGCCAGTTCTGGGTGCAGTGTTGCTGTTGTTGTTGCTCTTGGGAGGGGCACGGTTGAAGTTGTTGGCATTGCCGGAGTTGTGATTGTTTCCTCCAGACTTCACATTGCCTCCGCTATGGTTGGGGTAGCTTGGGCGAGAATTTGGGGGTCGGTTGTTCCTTGGTGCATATCCTGGTGAAGGGTTAGCACGGTACTTCTGGTGACTACTGGATCCAGACTGCTGCATCATATGGCGCTTGCGGTTGTCGTTTGCCTGGTTAATCTTGCCTTCCATCTGAATGGCAGAGTCGACTAGCTCTTCGAGATCCTGGAAACGGATGTTGACGAGGACATTCTGCATCTCATCATGCAGTCCGTTTAAGAATCTCTCTTTCTTCTTGGACTCCGTGTTGATCTCATCCAGTGCATATCTGGCAAGTGACAAGAATTTGTCACGGTACTCTACCACAGTCATTCTTCCTTGCTTCAATTCGCGGAATTCATCTCTCATCCTCTTGACAAGACCTTGCGGCACGTGGGTGCGGCTGAATTTGACCTTGAATGCTTCCCAGCTCATCACCTGGCCATGGTTTATATTACGGATGCTATTCCACCAAGCTCTTGCATCTCCCGCCAGATAGTGGGTGGCGAAGAGAACTTTCTCATTCTCATCAACTCCTGCAACTTCGAGGTTGTTTTCCATGGTCTGTAACCAGTCATCGGCATCTAATGGGTTTTCAGATTGGTTCAAGATTGGGGGATTGGTGTTCTGATAGTTTTTGAGTTTAGATCCATGGTGATCCTGATTTCCATGTCCTTGGTTGTTGAGAGCCATTTGGGCGATCTGCTACAATGTTGCTAAGTTGGCTTGACGCTCGGCCCTGCTTGCTTCACGGTCCGCAATAAGATTCTGCAAGATCTGTAGCATTGGGTCCTGCGACGAGCTGCTCCATCCTTGGTTTCCACGAGTCATCTGAAGATTTAGATAGATATAGGGGTAAGAGGGAAATTCTAAGGTTCATGGCTTTGGGTTTTCAAAGCTAAAACTTTGAGTTAGACTCAGGTTTTTCAACTAACTTATTTCTCATTCATGCAAGCAAGCACACGATACAACACACACCACAAGAAGCAAAGGGGAAAACAGATGGTTTGAAGAACCATTCTGCAAGCTACAATACAATGAGATGCTACATCTCATGCTACGATAGTGCTCTAGTGCATCTATTCATCATCGATGAAGTCAAAGTCTTCATCATCAGCGTAGAAGTCCACACCATCCTCTTCTAGAAAGTCATCATCGTTGCTGAGGTAAGAATCCATATCTCCCTGGATGTCTTCACCCTCATCATCTTTTTCCTTGGCGGCAAGCTGAGCTTCCTGCTCCTTGACGTTCTTCTCCAGGTCAGCCACCTTCTTGCGAAGATGGGCGATGGTGTGATCCTTCTTTGTACGCTGGCGACGAAGAGACTGACGATCTTGGACAAGCAGTGCGAAAGTCTGGGCCTTCTGGTCGGCGATGGCACGGTTCTGGTTGGCTAACTCTCTGGCATTGTCCAGTTCCTGCTGTCGGTCATGCAGCAAGAAGTCAAGGTTCTCCACTTGACGCCTCAATTCTAGGTGACTTGGCATCTCCATCGGCATTCACATGAAGTCACGTCTTGCATAGTGGGCAAAACGGGTTCCTTGAATCTTGTTGACGCTGAGGACACATAGACGTGCGAGAGCTTCATGCATTGCCCTGGCTAATCCATCTAGCCAGTTGTTCTCTCTCACGGAGAACTAAATTCTCCCGAAATTTGGTGCTTCGATGCTTCCTCGAAGATCCACGGTGACTAGCCATTGTAGGTCTCCTCCTAGGGGTCCTGGAAGTTGAGCTCCAAGAAACTCCGGATGTGGGCGTCCTAGTAACTCTGATAGTGAATTTAGATCCCTCTCGAAGATCAGCTGACCTCCATTTCCCAACTGGTAAAACTTGCTGAACTGAGTCTCCATCTACAAGGATTAAGGATGAGGAAGTTAGTGAAGTGATCAAGTGTGTCAAATTTTAATTGGTAATGTAAGAATTTTGAGGAACATGTATTTTTGAGAAAGAATGAGTTCACAAGGGTAAGAGAGGAAATAGTTTTTCATAAATACTCACTTTGGTTTTGAAGCTAAGTTTTTGGTTTGGACGTCCATTCTAACTAGGGTCTCATATGGTCAGGATGGCTCTGATACCAACTTGTCAACACCCGGACTTTTAATCCTAGATGCCCGTTATGCCATACCTCGCAATCCCAGGATTACCATTTTTGCGAGACATAACGGATTGGATATCACAGTACATCATCCATTACAAACCATACATAAGGTTTTACACAAATAAGGATCTCATGATCCAGTCTTTAATACAACAAGCAGCGGAAATAAGCGATAGCGTAGCGGTAGGGTCCATCTTCAGGGGCACAGGCAATGCTGACGAAGGTAGATAGTCCTAGTTATCATAGCTGTCCTGCTGACCATCATCTTGATAATCTCCTTCATAGTCTGGCCATGATAATAGCCAGGGACAAAAGCCATGAGTACTCTTTAAGTACTCGCAAACTACTACTAGCAAGGAGTATAATTCTAAATTTAAAGTACTGAATCTAAGTTAACTATCAAGTTAAGGTTGAAACCTAAGCTGAGTTCAGAAGCAAAGAAAGATAAAATAAGGTTCTAGAATCACTTAAGTTGGGAAGCTATTATCATCAACACAACCCTGTTGTGGTCAAGTCAAAGTTCATCTTTCGTTTCAAGTTATTTAGAAAACATCTGACAACGAAATAGTATGGCCATTCCAACTGTCCATAACCGCGGACGCGGCTATTCGAATAGTTTGACACTCTGCAGAGGTGTTACACTTTCACCACAAGATTCGATACATCTGTCAGGGATAACCCTGAATCATCATACTTAGTATGCAGATAATAAACGTAACCTTCCCTTTACACACCCTAGTACAAGAACCTCTCCTATGAGCATGGCCTCCCAACCATGACCATCAGTCATCTTGGGAACTGCATAGGTGGTCAACATTGAGAGGTAGCCTCAGCTCAAACCTCTCCCGTGAGGGAATTAATACTAATGCATATAAATTTCCAGCTAAGACTTACCCAATTCAGGTAATTTGGTTGTACGGTAAATTTGGAATGGTATCGCATCCGAATCCAACCATCAGTTTTATAAAAGGGTTAAGGCTCATGCCTCATCATTTTCATCATCATAAACCAGTTGTGTTTCTCAGCACATGTCAAAACATCTCAATAGAATGACTCATCATTCCAAGGTTTTCATAATTCATTTTCACCAAGTGTTCCCATCTAAAGTGACTCAAGTTTTTGAGCTATACTAAGGTACTAAGTTAAGAGTGTTCACTAAGGTGGAAAGATGGGATCAATCTCATGCCATAGAATGACATCTAAAGGTTTCTAAGTAGGTCTAGTTTTATACTCTTTATGCTACCTTCAAAATTAAGTAAAGAACTTTGTGTAAACTAAGGGAGGTAAAACTTGTCAATAAGACTTGGGGTACTAATAGTTAAAGGGGTGTGATCAAAGCATGCTTAAGGCATCTTTGATAAACCATCTAGTTTTATTCTAGCTTGCTAACAATAGCTTGATAAAGTATGTTTTGCAAGGGTTAACTTGCCACTAATAGCTTGCCTTGGTTGGTGCAGTGGTTGAAGTTTTCTTCTTCTTCTTCTTCTTCTTCTTGGTAGAACTCCTCCTCGAAAGCTTGGTCGGTACTAGCGTCTATAAATACATAGGGAGTAGACAATCACCAAATAATACTTAACTAGGCTAAGTAGCATTCTAAAAACACACAATTGATGATCTATTATCATCACAAGCATCACAAGTTTAATTTCAATAGTTTCATCCTTTTTATTTTAGAAAAGTAATTTCTACTCATTGAAATATTAACTAAAATTTAATATTCACCACCAAAATATGGGATCATGTGGACACATGTCCTCACCACATATTCTAACATGTGGGAATGAGATTTAAAGGTTGGATCAATATTACTTTGGTTTAAGTTTATTATTTAATTATTTAAAGTGACTAGAAATGCCTATATAGCATTATTTTGGTACTAGTCCAAAGTCACTGCATGTAAACCTTAATATTATTACATATTTAGATAGATATGATGAAATGTGATTTTTGAGAGTTGGAATCAACTCAAAATCTAACTTGGTTGATTTTATAAAAATGTTGCAAGTTGCAAAAGCTTCTGTCTTGCTATTTTTATTAGGAGAGATCTATAACTCTAATTGAATTAAATCTAACGGGCTTGGATAGATCATTTTAATACCTTTCAGACAAAATTGGTTTCATGCAATTTGGATTTCTAAAACTCTCTGAATTGATTTTCAAACTAGTGGACAGAAACTAGATTCAAACTAAAAAGAAAAATCCAGATTTGAATCGATGGGATAGCGCGGGAAAAGGAAAGGGGCCGACCCAGTGGTGCTCCACGGCGCGGGGCTCAGCTGACAGGGGTCCCGCTTGTCAGCGGCACTTAACACGCGAAACGGTACGCGCGCTGTGGGCCGTGCGATTAGAAGCGTGATCAACGGCTGAGAGTCGTCGTCGACGACGAACAGGTCGCCGGCGAGCTCGAACCCTAGCGGCTCGGTGGGGGTCTACTGGGGGCGTACCAGGGCTCCAGCAGGGTCAGCAAGGCGGGCAAACGAAGTGGAAGACGACGGCGAGGCGAGGTGTGGTCGCGGCTGAGCTTGGGGTGGTCGAAATCAACGGCACCCTTCTCCTCCAGAGGCGGCGGCTCCGGCTCCAATTCCGGCGAGCTGCTGCTCCACTTGCTCCGGCGAGAGGTGGGTGAGGTTCAGAGAGGTGAGGGGAGTAGAATGGTGTGGAGAAGAATGGCTGGGAAGGGCTCCTTTTATAGGCCCGACGGTGAGACCGAGCGGGATGGGTCGACGATGGCGACATGGCTACAATGAGCTAAGCGGCATGCACGGGATGGCGATCGATGGGCGGTTCCCTGGCGGTGCTCTAGGACTTAAATGCGGCCGTAGGGGCGATGGTATGCGGTCTGGGTGAGGTGGCGCTCTGGGAGGCAGAGGCAACGTTGTCCACGGCGAGCGGTGGCTATGGGGCTTTGGGCGGCGAATGGGGATGTCTGGGGTGTTCTCCAGGTCGAGGCGGAGCGGCGGGCGCGGGCTGCGATCGAGCGGCGGCTTGTGCACGCGGGGATAGAGCATGCTCTACGGGCGGCATCGGCATGGTGCGGTGGCACTGGGCGCGGGTTCTCCTCGGTGGTCCACGGCAGCACTTGGCTCGGGCAAGGGATAGAGAGGGGCGGTGAGGTGTTGGCTACCTCCTAGACATGGCGAGGGAAGAGGGAGTGGTCTGCTGCAGCGGGGCAAGGTTTGGCCGGCGAGCATGTCCTCGGTTTGGCATGGCCTGGGGGTTAGGGACAGAGGTGCTAAAGGCCTGGTTAGACCAAGAGGGGACAGAGAGGTTAAATGGAGATCAAATGGGGGCAAAACCCTGTGCAGAATAGTGAGCTAGGATTAGAGGTGGGATTAAGCATGCCAAGTGTTTGATGAAATGTCCGCAAGAGAAAAAGTTTTGAATTTTGAGTTCAAATTTTTTGAGTGATCTCCACTAGTGATAGGTAGTCTCTGGTTGCAAGGGTTTTGAAAATGGAGCTCAAATAGATGGTTTTTGAAATAGGGGTGATCTATGCATATGCATTAGATTCAATTTTAAACTATCATTTAAAATAGCTAACATAATGTTTTTAGCAGATCAAAAGGTGGGCCTTGGTACCTCATTATGTCTACTAGCAAGGGGTGCAAAGATCAAGAATTGTTTCTGTTAAGAATTGAGTACTAGGAATAGCCAAAGTAGGCATGAGAGTTAAATTTGCCAAAATGACCATTCCTTCATTTTAATTATTTTTTATTTGATTTTCTTTAGGAAAAGTTTGGGAATGATGTAGATGATGTTTAAATCACCTAAGAAACATTTTACAAGCATTGGATCAATCAATCATGGCAATTCAAACAACTCCTATTTTAAATGCACACATATATGAATGCTTTCATTTTAAATTTGGAAAAGTTTTTGTTAACCCTATTTTTTGATGATTAGATCTTGATAAGCTTGGATTAATGTTTTGGGATGTTACACCTAGCTATGCCATTGCATCACAGATGACCGCCAGGAGGCAGCGCACCATCCGCCTACCCTGTCCATGCCTTTAGAACCATGTACCACTATCACCGACGAGCTCACCATCACACCCCTCGGTCCCCTCGTTGGGCTATATAAGGAGCCCTCCCCAGCACCATTTCTCCATAGTCCAACACTCCCCACCTCCCACTGAGTCCCTCACACCATCCCTGGAGCCACTCGAACCACCGTTCGCCGGAATTTCCACCGGAGCCGCCGCAGCAAAGGAGGAAGGGGGCAGTCGATTGCGACCACCCCAGGAGCCGCCACGACCGCGCCTGAGTCTGCCGTTGTCCACCAGTACGATTTCCCCCATCGCCATGTTAGCTGGAGCCCTGGTAAGCCCCCAATCGACCCCCACTGAGCCGCTAGGGTCCAGTCTCGCCGGCGACCTGTCTATCGTCGATGATGAACCACGACCATTGATCCACCGTCTAATCGCACGACCCACATCGCCCCGTACCGCTTCACGTGAGATGTGCCTCTGACATGCTGGACCCCCCTATCAGTTGCCTTATGCGCCGCGGAACGCCACTGGGCCAGCCCATTTAGTTTCCTGCGCTGGCCCTAAATTTCAAATAACGATTTTTCTATTAAAGCTTAAACTCAATTCTGTCCACTAGTTTAAAAATCAATTCAGAGGGTTCTACGAAACCAAATTGAATGATTCAAATTTTGTTAGAAATATAATTCAAATATCTATCCAAGCCCATTGGATTTAAATTAATTAGAGTTATAGATCACATATAGAAAAAATAACAAAACAGATACTTTTCTACATTCAAACATTTTTCAAAAATCAACCATAATAGCTTTTAAGTTGATTACAACTCTTAAAAATCACATTTGACAATACCTATCTGAATATGTAATAATATTTAGGTTTTCATGCAGTGACTTTGGACTAGTACCAGAATAATGCTATATAGGCATTTCTAGTCACTTTAAATCATTCAAATATGAATCCTAAACTTTATAAAAGGTGATCCAACATTTAAATAACATTCCCATGTATTAGAATATGTGGTGATGACATGTGTCCACATGATCCCATATTTTAATTGGAGAATATTAAATCTTAACTAATTTCAATGAGTAGAAATTACTTTTCTCAAATAAAATATATGAAACTAGTTCATTAAATCTTGTGATGATTGTGATGATACTAGATCATCAAATATGTGCCTTAGTGTGCTAAGTAGACTAGTTAATTTTTATTTGGTGATTGTGTATATCGTATGTATTTATAGATGATAGTACCGACCAAGTCTACGAGGAGGAGGAGTTCTACCCCGAAGAAGACGAGGATAATTTCAACCACTGCACCAATCCAGGCAAGCTATTATTGGCAAGCTAATACTTGCAAGCCATCATTAACAATGCAAGCTAACCCTTGCAAGCAAGATAACCTAAGCAAGATGCATTAGGCATGCTTTGGTTATACCTTTTGATTTATACCCATCCCAAGTTTTACTTACAAGTTTTACCTTTTACTTTACCAAAGTTTTCTTTACTTTTATTAATGCTTTGTGAGATTTTAGAAAGTAGTTTAGATAGCATAAAGAGTATAAAACTTATCCTATACTAGATGTCATTCTATGGCATGAGATTGAGATTAGCATCCTACCTTAGTGAACACTCTTAACTTAGTAGTTGGAGCTAAACCAAAAACTTGATCACTCTAGATGGGAATACTTGGTGAAAATGCTTATGAAAACCTATGAATGATGAGTTATTCTATTGAGATGTTTTGACATGTGTTGAGAAACACAAATAGTTTATGATGATGAAAATGTTGAGGCATGAGCCTTATCCCTTTATAAAAACTAATGGTTGGGTTCGAATGCGAGACCATTCCAATTTTACCGTACAACCCCAATACCTGAATTGGGTAAGGCTTAGCCGGAAGTTTATATGCATTAGTAATTGTTCCCTCATGGGAGAGGTTTGAGCTTAGGCTACCTCTTGATGTTGTCCACCTATGCAGTGCCCAGGATGGCAGATGGCCATGGCTGGGAGGCCAAGCTCATAGGAGAGGTGCTTATACTAGAGTGTGTAAAGGAAAGGTTATGTTTGATTATCCGCATATTAAGTATGATGATTCAGGGTTACCCCTGACGGATGTATTGAATTTTGTGGTGAAAGTGTACCACCTCTGCAGAGTGTCAAACTATTCGAATAGCCGCGTCCGTGGTCATGGACAGTTGGAGTGGCCATACTGTTCCGTCGTTAGATGTTTTCAAAATGACTTATGAAATAAATTATGACATGACTTGACCACAATAGGGTTGTGACTATGAAAACTAAGTTCCCACTTAGGTGATTCAGAACTTTATTTTATCTTTTTTTGTTTCTGAACTCAGCTTAGGTTTCAAACTTAACTTTGCAAATAAATGTAGAACTTAGCATTTCCTACTAGAACTACCTTACTTGTTAGTGATAGTTTGCGAGTACTTAAAGAGTACTCATGGCTTTGTCCCTAGCTATTTCCGTGGCCAGACTATGAGGAGGACTATCTGGAAGGAGGACAACAGGATGGCTACGACAACTAGGATCATCTCTCATCGCCAGCATTGCCTGTGACACTGAAGATGGAGCCCACTGCTATGCTATTTATTCCGCTACTTGTTCGTACTAAGACTGGATCATGAGATCCTTTATTTGTGTAAGACCTTATAATGGTTTGTAATGGATGATGTACTATGATATGCAATCTGTTATGTCTTGCAAAAATGGTAATCCTGGGATTGCGATGCATGGCATAACAGGCATCTGGGATTAAAAATTCGGGTGTTGACACATTCCGTGACCTATGCTTGTAAGCTTCATTAATGCAACATCATTGAGATGGCCATGTGTATCTATCCATTACATGGATTGGCAAATCCTAGTCTTGATATGTACTCCTCTACGCGCCCCTTTGGGAAACCTGAGTGGCACCTCTTTGATCATCCTTTTACAGCTTGATACTTGATACCATCTAAGCTCCCTCCAGAACGGTGATTTGCATTATCTCACAGTCTAAGGATGGGGTTGCGAGGTTTCTTTACTTTATCATTAATGGTAAACTTTGTAACTAGATATCATTATGATAGAACTGTTGGATGTTTTTCTATCACATCATTCAACCAATGACATGACCTCATTGTCAATTGGTATAAATGCCCATGATCTCGAAACCCTAGATCATCCTCATGACCAATGAGCTAGTTCGGAATAGGTAACTAGATACTCAGTTTGTTTACATACCACACATTTATTAACGTTTCGTATTAACACAGTTATAGCACGACATGAAACATATTATGAACATACAAGAGATATATCAAATAAAACACTTTAATATTTGTCTCTAGGGCATATCTCCTTCAGTAAGTGCTATTTCCGAAGTTTGTTTTGTAGCTTGCCCCTGTTTATTACTAGTAACCCAATAATCTATTCTCTGTGCTTGTAGCTACTGATGCGTGAGATGGTTGATATGGCCTCTCGCTTTATTCAGATCCATAATGAAGATGAAGAGTCTAAAGGTCTGTTCTGTCATCCAAAAAAATGATATCTCTGATTTCTATTGATTTGGTGTCATTTTAACTATCCAGCCACTGCCAAGGAGTTCGGAGTTATCCGGGACAAGGCATTGGAGCATGCTAAATATTTGGAAGCCAAATTGCAGGTCGTGGGGGAGGCACTGGAGGAGGCTAGGCAAAGAGCTAAAGCTGATGCCAAAGAAAAGGAGAGGCAATCTATTGCCCTCGCCGAACGAGATGAAAATCTCAGGAAGCCACTAGAAGTCCTCAACGCTTCTCTGACTCGTAAGTTGTATTGTTTTTGATAATTCCTTCAGTTCTTGTCCCTTACTTTAGATCTTATATGCTGCACAGCTTACTAGCCAGTCTCTAATGTTGGATGAGGATAAGAAGGTTGATCCTTTGTCGGATGATGTTGGAACTTTGGAGGCAAACAATGTACATGGGTGTAATCGTCTGATTCGTTTGCGCCGTGCTTTTAAGAGCCTTCACACCACAATTTTCCTAGCAAAGGAGGTGGCAACAGACCTGAACGACCTTGTTGCCATCTTTGGCACCGATCTGAGCTCGCTGATAGGATATAGTATGATCCAGTCGAAGAGTGGTGCCGAAACCTCCATGGCTCTAGAAATGACGCATGGCAAGAAGGTCGACTAGAAGAAGGTTAGCTCCTCTATTCCAGTAACTAGTGATGGCAAAGAGATTAACCTGAAACTCTACATTAAAAGGGACAAGAAATATTCGCGGCTTCTTCTAGGTATAGGTTCGGGTCAAGAGAAATCTGCTGCCCCTCCTTTGACTGGAGCTCCTTCTGGGAGCACTGCTCTAGTTGTCCCTTCTTTGGCTGATGCTCCGTCGGCTAGTGCTACGCTGTCTGCCGAAAAATCTGCCTCATAGTTGACCCATACTCATGGAAACCCCTTCTTGTGCTTTTAATTTGCTTGTAATGAACCTGGTCGCATGTGCTGAACTATTCCTTGGGTTGAGGACCAACTTTTTGCATATATATATAATGTGTCTGTTGCCGTGTATGCAAGTTGTCCGGTTTACTGAAATCCTTGCACTTTTCGTTTGTTCTACCAGATATTCCTTGATTCAGCTGTTCCTTCTGGGTCCATCCAAGCTTCTAATACGCAACCATCTTCTTCCAGGGTAGGCGCATCCGGGACTATTGTTGTTCGTGTTGTGGATCCACCGCTATATGCAGAAAAGATTCAACGATTGAAATGGCTAGGAGGCAATCTTCGAACTGTGCAGGCAATGGTAGATGTGTCGCAGTCAAAAATGCGCAAAGTGTTGGATCATGAAGCATATATTTTAGAAGAAATCACCAGGGTGGTCGAAAAAAGTGCTTTGTAAGTTTCTCACAGAGCCTAAGAGCCTTGCTTATTCGGTCGTTGAAGTTGACCTTCTTCTTTTTCTTCATGTATTCGATTGTGCGAGAAGAAATAAACTTAGCATCTGCGAACCCGAATGAATGCTCTATTGGAGGCCTCTCAAGGTAATAGTAGTGATTTCTAGACTGACCATCACTATGCATATACGTTGGCCTTGCTCCAGGATCATGTGTCCGAGGTAGAGGAATTTGTCGAGTGTTGTCGCTAATCCCTGACCATTGTATATAATGCCATGTTTCCTCGGGATCCTCAGCCTCAGGGTCTTGCCGACTTGATGGTGGAATTTTGGCAATGCGAGAGGATTTATCATTTTGTGAACCTTCAACTCGTGGCAGGTGCCAATCTCGCCCTTTCTTGGGTGCACGTATATCATCTCACCCTGGACTTAGACGCTGGGTCGCTAGGATTGCCTCCCCTCCTAGGGGTGGGATGGTCAACATGGAGCCCCATTATGGGGCTGCTCGTAGGCCTGCCATCAGAATCGTCCGAAGGTGCCTGGAGGAAGACAAATATTTTTTTCTAAATTTCGCCATATGATTAAATATTTTCCTGTAAAAAAACATGTATGTTATGTAGATTTCTGTTCCGATGTCGGTAAATATATGATGTCTGTGTTTTTACGAAAGTTGTTAGCTGATACGAAAGTTGTTTTTATGCGAGACCCTTTCTTTTGCCTGACGCCCTGGGACCGAGTCAGCTATTTGGGTCAAAGCGTGCTATATTGTTGATCGAGGAAACCAAAAAAATTGTCATGCTATATTTGGTGAAGCCCCCAAGTGTCGGGCGGATATTTTTGTTCGATTGACAATTGATATAGCCCCTGAGTATCGGGTCGATGAATAGAACAGATAAAAAAAGGATTGAGACTCGGTTTGAACTTATCTTTATTTATCATCGAATCATAGGAGGTACATATTTTGTCGTGCTCGCCTGGTCGTTGGACTTATTGGAATATAAAATGCAAAAAAGTAAAAATCATAAACATCTGCGCTTCCCAGTTTGAGGTGCTTTGTTGCTATCTTCGCGTGCTCCCTTTGGATGTCGGCTGTGTTACTGACCGCGGTGACTCGAGGGTTTTTTGCTCGTCTTTCGACCAGAGGCACGGTTTCTGCATCATGGACCAAAGAGAAAGGTTGTGTGTCCTGTGTTGTTGCTTCAGGTGGCGAAGCTGATGCACATGCGTAGTCCTGTGTTTTTCTTCAGGCCGAGTACTAGGTTGGCCACCCATGTTGCTTTTATTATTTCTGTGATGTACCATAAATTAGTGAGGCGATGGAGCTTTTGTCCAATGGACTTGGTTGCTGGTTCCGTGGTTTGTCGTGTGGATCGTATCTTGACAGCTAGTTGCGGTTCAAATGGGTTCTCGTCAGGTTCCTTGGGGACTTCCTGTATGTTGGTTGATTTTAATGCGAACCAATGAGTGCGCTTTCCTACGAGGGACCAAAGTTGGAGGCCGGATAGGTTGTCCTGTTTGGGTTTATAGGGTAGATCTGATTTTCTCTTACCGTGTCTGAAGTTTGGTCAGCCAGAATGTGACCTTCGGGTAGTGGCTCTGTATCTGGTATTTTCAGCTAGGCGAATTCTATTTCCATCCCGAAGGATTCAGATATTTTGTTGAATTCCTGATCGCAGTTATCAGAGCGGGTGAAACTGCCCCTCACAATTATGATTCTGTTGGTGCTAGCATTTTTAATACTAAATATACATAGTAAGGTACTACCATAAATCTTGTGAAAGCTGGGCGTCCTAGGATCGCGTGGTATTGCGATGGCTAGTCCATGACTTCAAACTCAAGCTTTTCACACCTAAAATTGTTCCTTGATCTGAAGACTAAGTCGAGGTAGGCTTTGCCTAGAGGAATCTTGGCTTTGCCTGGGACTATTCCATGGAAGGTCGTGTCCATTGGTGACAGGTTTGTCAGGGACCAATTCATTGCTCGAAGGGTTTTGGCATAGATTAGATAGATCCTGCTGCCTACATCCAAGAAAACTTTGCTCATGTCGAACCCGCTAATTTGGGCTTCCACAATCAAAGCCGAATGACCTGGTCATGGGACTCGAAGTGTATGATCGACCCTGCCAAATGTGATTTCTTGCTCTGACCAATGAAGGTAATCGGGTGTGGGTGGTGGAGTTGTTTCCGCCATGTTAACTTGTCATGTGATCAGCTTCTGGATCCTGTTGGATGGGCGCCCTTTCTAGATCATTGACATTGCGCCCCTGGACCTTGGATATTCGTCCTCTTGGTTTCTATTTATTGCGGGTTGTGGTTGCCCTGCTGGTGGTTGTACTAGAGGTGGCGGCGGTGCACCAAGAGCAAGGGTTCCAGATGTGGTAGTGTATCCTTGGTTTGCTGCTTCGGCTGCCTTCGCGTTGCATACCTCCTACATTTTTAGGAAAGTGCAGCAGTCCTTCATGCGATGGTTCGATCGCCTCTTTCCTGCGGAGTCGACGTAAAAATGCATATTGTAGGGTCCTTCTAACATCTATAGTGGAGACATTGGGGGCTCCCAAGCCCTTGGCTGGTACTGCTGTGCAGATTGGCTTCCACCAGCATTGTCTCTGTTTCTACGGTATCCGCCGCTACGGTCATCGTTTGTTCGTTTGTCCTCTCCTGAAAAACCAGCCGCAACATAGCTCGTCCTGCCGCATCTGTCGTTACTACGTCTTCTCCTATCATTATTGTGCATGTCCTGATCTTCTTCGGGCGAGTGCCCCCGCTTGTTGTTTACCACATCTTCGCCATCTACCTAGTGATTTGCCATGTCCATTAATTGCGAGATTGTTTTGGGCTTGACTCGCCCCAGTTTGTTAATGAATTCTATTTGGTGAAGGTCGTCGTGGAACGTGTCGATTGACGTTTCATCAGATATAGCTTCGCCTGAATTCTTGATGATGTTCCACCGCTGGATAAATGCTCGTATCGGTTCTCCAGATTTCTGATTGCATGACCGTAACTGCACTAGGGATGTGGGTCGCTTGTACGTCGATGTGAAGTTTCAGATGAACTTATCTTTGAGGTTGTTCCAGCTGCTGATGGATTCTTCGGGTAGCTACCTGGCCATGAGCGGGCAGCGTCGTTTAAGTGCAACTACAAGCTTTGCATTGCGGTGGCCTTGGAGCCACCCTGAAGTTTAACGGTTGCCAGTTAATCTACCAGCCAAGCCTTGGGTTCTTGGAGACCATCGTACTTTTGGCGATCGTGAGGAAGTTTGAAGTCCTTGGGTACTGGGGTCTTGCGAACCCGCTCGGTAAAGCAACTAGCACCGCATAGTTCATACTCATCCTTGCTTTTGCCATCATAGTATCTTTGGCTCCTACGCTCTTCCCTTGACCTATTGAATCTACGTTGTGTAATTTTGTTTCTTGCATCGTCTCATGGTTCGGAGTTCGGAAAGTGCCCCCGATGTGGTGATCGTGATCGTCGGGTGTGTCCCACATGCCGAGGGCTATTGCGATGGCATGGCGATTTATCGAGTTGCCTTGAAGTTCCTTGTTCTCCCTGTGCGAGGGATGCCCCCACCATGCCGAGGTTCATGAGAGTAGAGCGGTGAAGATCCACTCGGGGATCGTCGGGTGCGGGTTGAGTTGTGAGTAAGTAAGTCTGGATAGGTAAAATTGTGGCTTGCATTGTTTTTGCTTTGATGTGCCCTGCCGGATCTAAAGGATAGGTCCAGATCTCAAGTCATCACGTTTCTTTCGGCCTCTAGGATAACCGTGAGGTTCCTCTCCATGGTGCACCTCCAATTACGCTGCCTGATCCGCGGGTGGAGCTTAGCAGTGCCTGCCGTATGCTAGATTCGTCGGCTAACCTTTTTCTTTCATCGAGTTATCCATGCATCCTTAGCAGGTCCCTCTTTTTGTGGTGAAGCAAGTACTAGTATGCCATCAAATCCTCGCGTGTGGCTTCCGCCGTCATGGGGACTGCACCCGAGACTACGTCCCTTGCCTTTTTCCATGTTTTAGCCGACAGCTGAAGGGTCAAACGTTCCCCATCGCGCTCTCCTTCTCTTCCTTGTACAACGCAATTCTTGGGTGGATCTCCTCCATTTTTGTGGTTTTTTGCATCATCACCTGATAAAATATCATTAGGGTTGAGAAGCGGGTTACCGTTGGAGTCGCGCGGTGTTGTTGGTTTTCCAATGATCATGCACACTTGCCAAGTACGGGTTGCTGCTATTTTTATTGGATCCACAAGAGACACTGTACGTGAGATCCCGCGGGTTCTACTCTGGATAGATTTCAGCCATCCTGATTCCGAAGTCGATGTCTTCGTCTCTTTCCCTAGGTTTGGTGTTTGCTAGACTTAAGCCATGTGATGGTGTTAGCTGGGAGTTTTACCCAAAGGAGAGAGCGTCGAGATTGGCCAGATCCCCTAGATCTGTGGAGTTTCTAGAGTTTTCTTCGCCATTCGCTAGTTGGGGCACGACTTCTTCAGATGAGCTGACGGAAGATGCAGGTATCATCGTAGGCACTACTCTTATGACCGACGGACCCGAAGAGAACGGGGCCGATGGGCAGAGATTTTTGGGTTCCTCCACCTGAAAGTGGAAGCTTCCGATGATGATATCGGATCCGCCGTTGAAGCTGACGGGAACCGAAATAGGGGTGGGTGGGCGTGTATCTGCTACTGTTGAGTTTTTGCTTGTTGAAGAGGGGGCCGCCGAATCCATGACTCCAGCGTTCATATTTCCAACAGACAGTGCCAATTGACGAGTGGTAACCTCGGCAATATCCATAGTTATGGACTTCGGGTTTCGTGGAAAAGAGAACACTGGGGATTTCATCGGCTGATCAGACAAACAAGAGAGTCAAAGTCGTCTAATTGCTTAGAAACAAATCGATTACAGATTACTCAAGGCTTCTTTCGGTACCTCTCCATTGGCTCCTCCTAGCCTTTATATAATAGGATGGGTCCCTAGGCTGTATACGGATAGGTTACAAGTTACAATTACAACACTTAATACACCGTCGATTCCTACGCTTTCCTTATCTAGCAAGATATGCCTTCCGTTAGATCCTTCTTGGGCCTTCCTTGGTTCCTTCTTGGGCCTTGCATGCTGTAAGCGTTTGTATTACTAGGGTAACTAATCATAATAACCCAGGTAATCATACCCATGTCAGCGCCGCTCGATGTAGTGCAGTCCTCACAATCCGATCCGATCCATGATCATCGATGTTGAACGTACAACACCTCTTCCAGTATCCACACGTACGAGGAGGAGCACCGACAGTGGACTGCTAGGTTCGATACGGTGGCTGGACTGAACTGGACTGGAGCTAGGGTTTCAATGCATGGAATGACCTAACCGTGCCCCTTGGGCACCTGCGCCCAAGTATATATAGGGAGTGAAAGTGGGTTCCACTCACTTGTGGCTCATTCACTAAAATGCCTATATTATTCAATGCAAGTCCAACTCACTAACTCAGTTCGTGTCTAATTCGGGTCTAACCCAAATAGATTTTTGGTTCGGGTCTAACCCAAAATTGCTCCCGCTCTTAAGTGTGTGACCCAACAGGCCCATGGTGACTTGGGCACGATTCAAGTCTCACTCGTGACCAATCAGTCGGCAGTGGCTCCTAGCAGAACATGTCGACTCCCAAGTACCAAAGAGTCATGATGACATACCTTCCAATGCGACTTTCGTCTGAGTTCCTTTTGCCTCATAATATATCTTGTCAAGCTATAGGCGAGTAATCGTCATCTTTCAAATATCTCAACTCCCTTCTCGATCCCAGACAAGTGATTCATCCGACTAACTGTTAGTTGGTCGCCTCGGTTAACACTTAACGAGTAATGCATGGCCATGATTTCCAAATCATATCTTCCGAGAGGGCCTAGAGAATATCTCTCCAGTCAGAGGGGCAAAATCCCATCTTGGTTATCCACATCACGCGGATTGATTCTCAGTCGACCCGAACGCTGCCTTAATTACTGCCCTTTGATGGAACACCGTTTGACAAAACCTAAATCAGTGATCCACAACTCGGATTATGCAATAACCTCAGGTCTAAGGATTACATTGATCGAGGCATACAAATGACGACTTGTTTGTTGTATCTCAATATGGGTCATTCCGACTCGCTAAACTCTTTAGCCGAATCCGTATAAGTCGGAATAGCATCACCATGCCCATGACAAGTGAAACCGAGTCATCAGCTGACTTTCACATTAGTCTAAGTTGTGTGTCTAGCACAACCTCAACGACCAAGGACATTTAGTATGAACAACATGAATACATAGTTCCACAACCGAATCACATATTCAATGATACATATCAGAAGTTCATACAAGGACAATATAATAACTTTATGAATACACGGGAATAACATCATACATGATCGCCTCTAGGGAATATTCCCAACAGTTGCTTCTTCATTGTTCTCATTACACGGAGGCCTCGTAGGATATCACGATCCTTGGTCGCTAGTGCGGTGGCCTTTTCAACCTCCAAGATAGAGGCCCTTCTCGGAGTCTCTCACAGGAATCACCGTGTCCACGCAGCCAAGTGGTACGTCCCAGAGGTGCATAGATGGCCAGCGATGGAGGCTTGACGATGGTAGAGAAGAACTAGGACTCTATTGCTTTTTTAGATGGCCTAGTAGGGTCTTTTTTGAACTTTTCATGGCCTTATCTTCAAATTCTAGGTTTTGTGGACTAGATATGTTAAGGGGCCTCGATGTAAATTATACCCACCTATGTACCACCGCTTGGTTTTATTGCAGCCACTAGGTCCTTTGGGACCTTTCCTGTGCAAAAAAACATGGACCATGTCCTAAATCATGTTCATCAGAAGGTTACTACTGCAATGAACGAGGCATTTTTAGCACCATATACCCAAGATGAGGTGAAGAAGTCACTTTTCCAGATGTTCCCAACGAAGGCACCGGGGCCTGATGGGTTTCCAGTCAATTTTTTCAAAGGCATTGGGACGTTTGTGGTGCAGATGTCACGAGAGCAGTCTTGATCATTGTTGGTGGTAATGAGTTAGCACAAAGTATAAATGACAAGGTACTATTTTTGATACCAAAGGTAAAGAATCCTACCCTCTTGATGCAATTTCGACCGATTGGCCTTTGCAATGTCTTCTACAAAATTGCTTCGAAAGTCTTAGCAAACTGGCTCAAAGTTATTCTTCTTGATATAATCTTTGAGGAACAATTGGCCTTTGTCTCGGGCATATTGATTACTAATAACATTATTTTAGCCTATGAATGTTTGCTCTTCATGAAGAGAAGCAGTTCAAAAGAATAGTCATTGTGCTTTAAAGCTTGATATGATGAAATCATATGATCGTATGGAGTGGGATTATTTGGATGCTATTATGGAGAAATTGGGGTTTTGCCAGAATTAGATACATGTGGTTGTGGGTATCGTTAGATCAATATCTGTGTAGTCATGTTTAATAGAAACAAGTTGGATCGTTTCAAACCAACAAGAGGTATTACACAAGGTGATCTTATCTCACCCTATCTATTTTTATTAGCATCAGAGGGCCTTTCATGCCTTTTAAAATTTCATGATCAGTCATCACAACTCATAGGTATTAAGGTGGCTCCAACGACTCTGCCAGTGAACCATATTTTATTTGGTGATGACAACCTATTGTTCTTTAAAGGTATTAGAGATGGGATGGATGAGTTGTCACACCTGTTGGAGACATATTGTCAAGCTTCAGGACAGAGAACTAACAAGGACAAGTCATCAATCTTTTTTACCAAAGGTTGTCCACAAAACCTTGGTAATGAGATTAAGACAATCCTAGGTGTGAATAATGAGGCCATGAATGAGGGATATTTGGGGATTCCCACGGATGTTGGATCCTCAAGAAATGGCACATTCAAATTTCTGAGGGACCGTGTGTGGAACAAGATCAAAGGATGGCTTGAGAAGATTTTGTCCGCTGGTGGTAAGGAAGTTCTCATAAAGTAAGACATCTCTATATACAATGGCATGCTTCAGGTTGCCGAAAGGTCTTTGTGAGCATATTAACTCTTTAATTCGCCAATTTTGGTGGGGCAGCAAAGAAGGGAAGAGAAAGCCTTGTTGGGTGTTGTGGGATACTATGATGATGCCAAAACATCTTTGTGGTTTGGGTTTCAAAGATTTGGAGCTTTTTAATTTGTGCTTGCTCGCA
Source organism: Avena insularis (assembly GCA_023614405.1). Taxonomy (NCBI): domain Eukaryota; kingdom Viridiplantae; phylum Streptophyta; class Magnoliopsida; order Poales; family Poaceae; genus Avena; species Avena insularis. Next base: position 365,699,671 of record CM042696.1, on the reverse strand, counting down.
CGTTAGTCGCGGCGCATGCTCCAGGATCCGAACTCCCTGAGTGCCCGTATTCTCGGATCCATTTATTTTCCAAATACCTCTATTCTAGAGGCGGAATTGGGCCCTCACCCTTCGCAAATTTGGAGATCGCTATTGGATGGGAGGAACATCTTAGTCCAGGGGCCGATCAAGCGCCTAGGAGATGGACGGACTCCAGGAATTTGGCTGATAGGTAGGTTCCTTAGGAAACTGTGTTGAGACCGATTGGGCCAATTATGGATGACCCTCCTCAGCTTGTTTTAGATATTATTGATGATACTAATGTGACATGGAAGGAGGAGATGGTATGTGCATGTTTTTCGCCGATGGATGCTGATGTTATTCTCGGAAGACCTTTATGTACACGGAGAGAACATGACATTTAGGCCTGGAATTTTGACAAAAAGGGATGTTTTCTGTCCGCTCAGCCTACCGAATGATTATTAATACTAAATTGAGTAGGGAGAATTACTTTCATGGAAACCTAGGTTCATCCAACGTTGTGGCAGAGAGTAAGGATTGGTGCTAGTTGTGTGAAACTCCTGTCCCGTCCAATATAAGAATCTTCCTGTGGAGATTAGCTCAACAGTCCCTACCTTTTGCCGACCTTCTTCAACATAGAAACATGGCGAGATCGAGTGCATGTACCCTTTGCGACACTGAAGACTCTTGGAGGCTGACGAGGGTTTAACTCATCAATGACCATTGTTATGGACTTGGGTTTTGGAGAAGGAGGGAGCACTGGAAGCATCAATCGGCTAGCAAACAAGCACACAGGGACGCAAGGTTTACCCAGGTTCAGGCCTCGTAGAGGTCCCTACTCCTGCTTGTCTGCTCTTGGAATTAACGAAGGAATCGAAGATTACAGGGGCGCGCAGATGCAATCTGGCGAGAGTTGTGAAAACTATGGTTGCGTGTGTCCTCCTCGCCGCCCCCTCCTAGCCTTTATATAGATAGGCTAGGTCTCGGGTAGCAGGTCGAGTCGGTTACAGGTTAGGGTTTTTCCTTTAAACTTTCTATCTTTAGCTTCTTCTTGTATCGCAAGCAATCGAGAGTCCGTGGGCCACTCGACTTCTCCATTGGACCGTGGAAACGCCGTGGGCTCCCACCGTATCTAGACCGTATATACCAAACTCGAGTACCTGTAGGGTATACCCATGTCAGAGGCACTCCCTTATTGAGTGCAATATGGCAAATAGTGTATGGGAATTATCAGATGATCTAATGGTTGAGCACCTGATTACATGTGGTGAGCCAAACGCTAGACAATGGCTCTTTCATCTACTAGATTCATTACCACATGACCAATTGACTAGACTAGCTGCTACTCTATGGGTGATCTGAACGGCGAGGAGAAAGGATATCCATGAGAATATATTTTAAAACCCATCATCTACTCATAGGTTTGTCAATTCCTTCTTAGAAGAGCTAATGGGTTTATCTAAACCCACAGATCATGTGGCTGCCCACACGCCACAGACCGATGTGGCTCCTAGATGGATCCCACCATCCTTAGAAATTCCCAAGATGACGTGAAACAAAGGGCTAGTTGTTGCGTTATGCCGTGACAACAATGGGATATATCTTGGCTCTTATGCTTTGGTTTTCTCTGGTATCACCGATCCAGCTACTTTAGAGACACTTGTGAAGCCATGACTTTAGCTGAGGATCTGGGCCTTAATCATATGATAATTGCCTCTCTTTTTTGCATGATAATTGCCTCTGACTGTAAACAAATTGTATCCGACATCATAGAGGGAACCAATGGAAAATATGGACCAATTGTCGATGAGATCAAGGAGCGAGCTGCCAAGTATCAAGAGGTGCAAGTTCGTTTTCGAAGGGAGAGCTTCTAATTTGAAGCCCACAAACTAGCTAGACACGCTTTATCTTTTGGTGTTGGTCGCCACTTGTGGCTAGGCAACCCTGACTCTATTCTTATTCCTATAAACATTCTCGGTGATCAATAAAGTCTAGATGGTTTGCCCTAACAAGTCACAACGTTCACATGTAATTATCCACACACGAATCTTGGCATCAAAATCACGTAGATTGAGAACAAACTAATTCTGAGTCGACTAAGCACTAGTAAATCTATATGATGTTTTTCGTCATATAAGTACATAAATTGGGTAATTGATTAATCTTCACGGAAAAACATTAGTTATTTAACGGCCACCTTCTTTGAACTTACTTGTTAACTGCCGCTTTTCTTTGAATTTAGTTATCAACGGCCGCTGCCGGAGACAAGATAAATAAAATGCAGAAAAACAAGACGAGAGAGGGTGCGAGATGGTGGTGATGGCTTTTTCTTTGCTCAGCTCTGCGCCTCTGCCGGCTCAAGAGAGATTAACAAGACGGGACGTTGTCGATGGATGGTGATCGACAAGTTAGCAGGTAGTATATCCGTCCGCCGCCCCGAAACCCCCTCCAAAACCCACCGTTTAGACCGATGTCTGACGACTCTTATCGGCTCTCGCCCGTCTCACAAACGTACGGCAGTTCGCCACCTTCTTCAGAATGGGTAGCTTGTAATCTCTTTGGTAACGACAAGCCATAATGGCCAAAATTAACGAGACTGAACTAAAATGGATGATCCTGAGAGCGATGTCTTATATATGTGGGGTAGCAGTTAATTAATTTAGCACTACAATGTTCATCCAATTAGTGATGTTGTCAATGCAAAAAAAAAAAGATATTGTCACATATTCTGCCGAAAATCATTGCTCGGACAACAAAAGAAAATCAAATTACCTAAAACGCAGAGTTTTTTCAGACACTTAAGTTGTAAACGGAATGAAAACAGACAAGTGGTGCCACATTTATTATATATTCTTTGCGAAAACGGAAACAAATATAGAAACCTCAGAAACAAAAATAGAAATAGATATTATCAAAAACAGAAATAGACCGAATATGATAGGGGCATAGAGTGATAAGACGATCGGAATCAAGAGAACCCTTGAATCACGCAAAAAATTCAAGCAAGCTAATAAAACTATTCCCTAATTCCACATACTCGGTTTACAAGAAAATAAGGAAAATGTCAAATTGTGGAAGCCTCCTTAAATGCATGAAGAGATTGCGTGATTACTGGTTTTGGGATGAGCTGTTTTAAAGGTTTGGCTTGACTTAATTTGCTAGTTAGATTTGGTTGTGCACGTCCTGAAAACGATGTTCCTTTTTTTTCTGTTTCTGTCAAAAATATTTGTTTCATTTCCGTTCTGCAAATTTTTATTTCCATACTTTCATTCCGTTTCTAGTTTTTCGTGAATTTTTTTAAAAACTTTCTGTTCCATTTTAATCTCTACCGGCACTCACATCGTCTTGGTTTGTCTAAGGCTAGGCCTAGTGGTAGTAGCATAAGGTGTATCATGCATGCCAACTTGCAAAATTTTGATGTGACACTACAATTAATAAAGAGAGAGAAAGGCGTGGTGGTGGTATCATAGTATGATACAGTAAAATTATGTAATTTAATAGAAAATATATTTCATACACACAATTGCATTGAGATCGTAGAAAAAAATTAAATATAATATAATACTACTAGATGATACTAACCACTGTAGAGATAGTATAGTATGCATGATACCACTCGTGTATAATACTTTGCACTATGACCGCCTAACAAAGTTGGTCTGTTCCATAAGCTCTACATGTAACCGTAACCAACTTATACAGTTGCAGCGACCGAGACGTATGCAGCCATCACCCGGTCCTAGACAAGAACACAAATGCCGGCCAATTCGATTAGTGCTAATCAATCCTTAGCTCATCACGCCGGCCCGCGTATAGCAACAAAATGCCTCAGTCGTGCGCATAAAAACCCTCGGGCACATCGTCACACTCCCACAGTCCACGCTCCACTTATTAGCTAGCCTCTCTTCTTTCAAAATCCATGGCCATGAGCTTTCAGCTCTATTCTCTCCTGCTCCACCTGCTCGCCATGCAAGGCGCGGCATACGGTGGCGGCGTCGAGGACAAGGATGACAGCGCCCTGATCACGTCCTGCCTCGCGGCCGGCGGCGTGCGCAACGTGACGACGCGCCAGTCGCCCGCGTACGGCGCCGCGCTGGCCTTCTCCGTCCAGAACCTCCGGTTCGCGGCCGGATGCGCAGACGCTCATCGAGGGCCCGCCGCCGTGGTCGTCCCGGCGTCGCTGGCCGAGCTGCGCGCCACCGTGCGGTGCGCGAGGGAGGCCGGGTTCCTTGTGCGACTACGTAGCGGCGGCCACAGCTACGAGGGCCTCTCCTACACCACGGATGGCGCCGCTGCCGCCTTTGTCGTCGTCGACCTCGTGGCGCTCGACCGCGTCCAGGTCGACGCCGGGTCGCGCACGGCGTGGGTCCAGGCCGGCGCGACGCTCGGCCAGGTGTACCACGCCGTCGCCGAGGCCAGCGGGACGCTCGCGTTCTCCGCCGGGTCGTGCCCCACGGTCGGCTCGGGCGGCCACATCGCCGGGGGCGGGTTCGGGCTGCTGTCCCGCAAGTACGGGCTCGCCGGGGACAACGTGATCGACGCCGTGCTGGTCGACGCCGACGGCCGCGTCCTGCACCGGGACGGCATGGGGGAGGACGTCTTCTGGGCGATCCGCGGCGGCGGTGGCGGCGCCTGGGGCGCCATCTACGCGTGGCAGGTCCAGCTGAGCCCGGTCCCGGAGCGCGTCACGGTCTTCGTCGTCAACCGTCCCGGCACCGTGGCCTCGGTGGCGCGTCTCGTCTCGAAATGGCAGCGCGTCTCGCCGTCGCTCCCAGACGACTTCTACCTCTCGGCTTTCGTGGGAGCCGGCCTACCCGAGTCGGACCGGACCGGCATCTCGGTCACGTTCAAAGGGTTCTACCTCGGGCCGAGCCACGAAGCGGTGGAGATACTCTCCGCACGGTTCCCCGAGATCGGGCTTTCGGACCTGAACCCCAGAGAGATGAGCTGGATCGAATCCATCGTCTTCTTCTCGGGCCTCCCCGAAGGGAGCTCTCCCTCGGACCTGACGGACCGGGTGCTCCACGGGAAGAACTACTTCAAGGCGAAGTCCGATTTCGTGCGCCGTCCGATGGCCATCGACGAGCTGACCGGAGCCGTCGATTTCCTGTCGAAGCAGCCCAAGGCATACGTCATCTTGGACCCCTACGGCGGCGCCATGGACCGGTTCGGCCCCGCCGATCTGCCGTTCCCGCATCGCAGAGGCAACATCCACGGCATCCAGTATCTGATCGACTGGATGGAGGAGGATGACGGCCACAGGGAGGAGTACATGGACTGGTTGCGACGATTCTATGACTTCATGGGACCATATGTGTCCAACAGTCCACGCACCGCGTACATAAACTACCAAGACCTTGATCTAGGAACCAACACCTGGTCTGGTTCTAGTATGATGAACGACGATGGTACTCCGAACCCGGAAGTGGAGGCGGCGAGGACGTGGGGCGAGAGGTACTTCCTCAGCAACTACGACCGTCTCGTCCGTGCAAAGACCGCCATCGATCCAGAGAATGTGTTCCGCAATGCTCAGAGCATTCCGCCGCTCTCAATCGGGGACCGGGAGACGACTAGGACTACACGTGGTATCTCGCCCAAAGTCGCATCCCAGGACAAGGTATCCCTGACTGATAGCTAAGAGGCAGACACACGATACAAGATTCACAACATTGATCTATAGAACATGTACGTACTTGCAATGCACAAAATATTGTCCGTGGGAAATCCACGTGGCATCTCGTACGAAGGTGCAACCAAAGATTTAGACATGTCATGGAAAGACAGCCACATACCGACGCATTTCGTGATTGTGTTTGTGTTTGTGTTGTCCTTTTGCAATGTTGCTTTCCTGGTGCCGTCCGGGAGGACTTTTTTGTGTAGAGTAAGGTGATTTGGATTTGGATTGGTAGATGGAGCTAAGCAGAAAACGAGAGGATTTGTTTGGTACTCTACTTGGTGCTCTGCCGCTGAAATGATGGAACTCGGGTCGATTCGTCTCGGCGGTCCGGTACTGTACTATTTGCTGCGTTGCTGTAGATACGATGCTGATAACTAGGATGCATGGTATATCCTAATATCCACATACACACGCAAGCTGACAAGCATATTCTCTTCTTTTCTTCGTTTTCTCTCGTCACATCCATGATCCATCGCGGCCTTTAATCCGAATAATGAATTGATAAAACATGATTATATATATAATAATTAACTAGATCACGCAAACTCACAGAGCAGGTGAACAAATTACATCTAAACAAGATAAACTTATCGCATCTACACCAATCGCTAGAATAAATAATTCTAACAGAATCTGAAAGAGACAGTTCAGTATTACGTACGGTAGAGCAGCCGCAGTAGCCGCAGCGGTAGCAGCAGCGTCGTCGCTCATGTTGAGGTTGTCGAAGAGGTCGGTGCCGTCTAGGAAGAAGTCGCCATCCCGGAACTCGTCGTCGAGAGACGTTGTGGATTCCACTAGTCGCGCGGAAACGCTCCCCAAAAACCTGATCGCCCCTCACTCGTACAGGTTCACAAGAGGCTGGGTTCCGGAGGCCTACTGTCCCGACCTCCGGTGCACGCCGCAAGCCGGGATGGGGAAGATGAAAAGGCGGCGGCGCAATAGACTGGAAGGAGACGCGTATGTAGGTAGTGTCGATTAGGTTTAGCTGCGGACGCTTATATATCGCAAGTTAGGGAGATCGTGGGACTCAGCCCACGTCCGAGTCGGTAACAACCACGTCCCATAAAGACTGGAAACGGCTGACTAATTAACGCATCCGTTAATGACTCGTAATTAATCTATGATTAAGTTTTCCGACAATCAAAAATAAAGCTCGGCTTGGCAAGATTCCCGCAACCCGCAAGGCGAGGCAGGTGGCGTCGGAGGAGTGCGCGAGAGCTGCTCTTCTTCTCACACCTTATTGAGTGGTGGAACAGCCTAGTACATAAGGAGGTGTAACTCTCCCTCACTAGCAATGTGGGATTAAACTTTAGTCCCACTTGCACAGCCATATGCTGCCATGCACAAATAGACTAAAGAGAATTTCAGAATTTGTCTAATAGGCCAACAACCCAATTACTCACCAAATTCCAACAGCTCCTTGTGATGAATTGCGTCCTCGCCATCCCTATGACTCTCTGGCCACAACATCACCAAAATTAATTACGGTGAGATTGTCGTGTTGTTACTGATGTAGTTTTTTAAGGAAACTAGGAAACATGTCTGTGCGTTACGACGGTAGAAAAAAATTACCCACTCTGCCACAAAATATAGGGGGCCTAAGGACTGGTCAAAAGTTAAATTTTACTAACTTGGACCAAATATTTAAGAAAAAATGTGTACATCTATATTACGGAATGAACGCATTAAGAAAATATACTTTATGATAAATTTATTGATATTGCTTTGGTATTTTAATATTTATATTTTTATATATATTATTGGGCAAACTTAGAAAACATTGCCTTTTGACTAAACCTTAGATGCCTTATATTTTGAGACGGAGGGAGTATACCGCAGAGGCATCCAACCCAGTCTGTGCAATACATATCTTCATATTTTTTGCTTTTGCTGCCTGCATTTCCAAGCATGTTTCTCTAAGTTTTTAACTACATTCTCACATTAAAGTTGGTGCAAAGGCTGATCTTGAATTCCATGTGAAGGACAAGTACACCAGCAATCAGAGACATAGACCACACTCAACAAGGGAACAAGAAATACACTAAGAATATTCCACTAAAAAATTCATGTAAAAATTGACAAGGCTGTAAAATATGTTGTTTTATTCTCGAGATGAATCAATACAACACTTGTTTCTGTCATGTCCTCTTGCAAAAGTAGTGTAGTGCATCGTATATCTGGTCTTTAATATCACTCCTCATGGCGGTATTAACAATTTGTTTGGAAATTGGCTAATGGGAGTGTCTCAAAAGGATAAAGTACAAATCTGAATTGGTGTATGTGCTTTACTTTGGGTTATATGGAATATACAGAATGACTATATCTTTAACAAAGTCAAAACTACTTCTTTTATGCAAGTTATCCCACTAGATACACACTGGATCCGTATATGGTCCTTCCTTCAGCCTATCGAGAAGTGTGAGGCTTTGGATACTAGTTTCCCAAGTGTTGCACCTTCGAGGGAGTTACACACGTTCGGTGTCTGACGACGACCCCCGCTCCCCCGATCTAGCAGTTGTTGTGGAAGTAGACCTTCTGAATCCGAATCCCGGGGCGCGACAGCGCTCCACGGTGAAGAAGTCTCCTGCTTGCATAGTCCTGACTTGGGACCGCGGTCACGGGAGAGAGAGAATCAACTAGAGGTCTCTCTAAAAGAGAGGGAACCTTTATCGATTGTTGGTGTATTTATTTTCTCAAGATACCTCTCTTTATATAAGGGAAAAATGACCACATGTGGCTTTAGCTAAGCCATGTGGAACTAAACAAGAGAGAGGGGAGAGGGGGGCTGGCCGCCACTGGGCAGGGCCCAAGTGGGCCCCACGAGGGGTCCCTTGGCCCAGCCAGCCACTTACCTGTTGGGGATCGGTGCGGAAAACAAAAAATTTCCTACGACGGAACCCCAGAAACTAGCCTAGGATCTATCTATGTAGTAATGCGGTAACGGCCATTGCGTAGAGAATACATATCCTTGTAGACCGTATGCGGTTAACGTTCCGCGGGGAATGTGGTTGAAGTAGTCGTACTCGTAGCCGACCTCAAGGTCGCGAAGCTCCTCATAGGTCACCCCTTGCTTCTTCTTGATCTTCATCATCTTCATCGTGCAACAGCTCCGGCTCACAACATTCTAGCGCCCCAAGTGTTGCGCCTCGTGTCTTCGTACACATCCGGTGCATGATGAGACCTCCGGCTCCCCGATCCCGCCGGGAGTGCAGAAGTTGATATCCGGTTGAAATCCCTACAGCGCAACGGCGTACTGCAGGTGTGCCTTGATCGCATAGCCCAGACTTGGGGCCATGGTCATGAGGTATAGAGAGAGGGAGGAGGAGAAAGTTAACCAAAGGACTTATCCAATTGTGTGTTTAATCCCACCCATGGGCACCCCTTTATATAGGCGGAGGGGGTGTGTCCTCCCCATTGGGTTAGCCATGTGGGACTAATACTAAAGGAAAAAGTCAGCAGAAATTCGGACTGCCAAATGGGCCAAAAGTACTCAGCCCAAATAGCAAACGGAAAATAGCTAAATAAAAAGAAAATGAGAAAAAAGCACGGCAATGACAGCAGCCGATTAGGCGGCACCTTGCCAGCATGACCCAGCCAGCAAGCCACCAACTTGCCGGTGATCAGCTGACAACCAGCTCGCCTGGCTGCCAACCCAACCGGGTGGGCTGGCTATCAGCCATGACCAGCCTGGCACAGCCTCCCGGGTGAGCCTCTACTGGCGGCCCAAGTGGCGGTGGCGCCTCAGTGGGCAGTCGCTCCCCCTGTGAGCCAGCTTCACACCGACTGGCGGCGCCCAGTTGCTTGCCGCCATTGCTGTGGGTTATCCGCCACTGCCGGGCTGCTTGTTTACTTTTTCCCTTTTATTTTTCTGCACTTTTATTTCTAGGCCTTTTTCCTCTGGGATTTGGCCTAATATAAAAGTTGACTTTATAAATCTTAATCTAAATATTATTTATAATATATTAATGCATAATTAACATATAATAAATATATATTTAAATTCCCATTTATCCGAAAATACTTTTCGGGGTTTTTCCTTTATTCTTTCTCCGAACAACTTCGGATCTCTCCGCGGAACAATTCCGTCTTTCTCTCTTTCTCTACTATGATTCCGTCTTACGAATGATCGCTCTCATCGTACCCTTAAGTGTATCCTCTAACGGCTCGGGAATACTCTAGACATGATCTGTATCAATGATCAACAGAGAGACCAGGGATGTCCATGTGACGCCTATGCATTCCTGATGACAATATCGTTTGAACCGTCTAAATGTAGCATCCTCTTCCTTTTGTTTCTTGATACAACTTGTCCGAGATCCGATCATTGGTATCCCATACCTTGTTCAATCTCGTTCACAACAAGTTCTGTTTTCTTGTTACCGTGATATTACATCCCCGTGACCTAGTCACATGTTACAACATTTATAGATGTAATCTCACCAAGACGGCTGTATGTATCTTTACCCGTCATGTGGGTGAACAAATTCCGGTCTTGCAGTCACATGTCATCTATTGTTCCTTCGGAATAACCAACGTACACCTCTATGGCCACCACATTACCAGATGACGTTTGATACAGTCAAAGCAGCATAGGGAAACAGTGAGTAATATGAGCTCACAGTCTAAGGAGAAGGAGTCTAGGTATAGTTGTTGCAACAATGAACTATATGACTTGATCGTGTTGCAATCCTTCGAGGAATGTCCAATCACATCATTCTCCAATGATATGATCCCGTTGTCAGTCGGCATAAATGCCCATGATCTTGAAACCCATATCATCTTCGTGATCAACGAACTAGTATGAATAGAGGCTACTAGGGACTTTGTTGTTTCATACCACACCTGTACCAATGTTTCTACTTGGCACAGTTATAGCACAATATGAAACTATTATAAACTAATTGAGATATGACAATAAAAACCTATTTATTATTTGCCTCTAGGGCATATCTCCTTCAGTCTCCCACTTGCACTAGAGTACAAATAATCTAGCTCGCATTTTACTCATATAAACCATATTCCATATGTGTTTACAGATCATGCATGCTCATGGGAAACGTCATGTCCATGTTCTGTTTTACCAGATCATTATGTCTTTTGCAAATCATTAATGTCTTCCTAATTTTGATATTCACACCATTATCGTATAATGGGTCGAAGCATTTGTTTAGCAACAAAGCGAGACTTTTGTTTCTAGTGTTTTTGATGACGGTGTTTTCACCTTGTCATCTAAACTTCGAAACACACTTTGCTATCCTTTGTGTATATACTATAGTCATGGCAGCAGAACGAGGCCGGATTCCAGGGGCTTACAGTGACGTTAGATCAACCTCCAGGGCTTTCTCATGGGCACTGGGCCCTCGGACAGATCATTCTACGTTAAAAGCGAACTAGCCCCGCCATAACATTATACATCACATCAGATGTAGCCTTTATACTTCGATATCTATGTAGATCCTAGTGCATGAAATGCATCTATTCCACTTACATTGCTTCCTGCCATTTATGTACAAACTCAATTCTGGTTCAGTGATCAACTCAGGAATCACTCAAAGACATGTTCTTACAGTTAAGAGCTAGTCCTTCCAACCAGAACCTTGGGTCACATTATGTCGAGTATGCATCATGGTTATATGGAAGAACCTATGACTGAGGCATAGGAGATGCAACGCATCTCTTTCTTTCAACCATAGTTGCAATACTAACTCAATGCTTCACATAGTAAGAACTAATTTTTTACCTTGTTCCATTCTGAGCTTCTTTAGAATCTTGTTTAGGACATTCTGAACATCTTTCAGAATCAAGTCTAGGAAGCATTCAACATTCAGTGTTTATTAAACTCACCAATCTATCTCGATAGATCTTATTGTTTAATAACTTAAACTTCATCCTTATTTACCTATTTAAATGTTATTAACATCAATCACATCATTCATATATGTTGTCCACATATCCTAGAATGATTTCATGCTCCCACTCAAATATGACATTCATGTTTGAGATCCAGGGATTTCACTTTGCTCCCACTCAGAATATGTCAGCTACATATTATGAATTAGCCAAGCTGATTTTCTCCCACTCAAAACTAGGTCCTCTCGATAATCTTGGACATTCCAAAATTCCCTGACCATAATCAAATCGAGAATTCCATTAACGAGATTTCAATGACTATTCATTTCTCGTACTTAGGTCCATTACGCTTCTTTGTAACTTGTAGGTATGTCTTGTTCAAAACATGACAAGTGAATCAACAATATAATTCCACAAACTTGTAGAATATATATTTGAATCCTACTTGCTTTAGTAAAAGTATTCATTGAAACTTTATGATCATTATCATTGGTTTCTCATCTATTTGTAGAGTTTGGTTTCACAAAACAAATTTCGCCGCGCCACTCAACAATCCAGAGGTAAGGTCAAATACCTTATTTGATATTTTACTTTCTTCCACCTGTATCTTCATCAATACACGTTACTTAGACATCAGCAGGTTTGCCCCTTGTGGATGATGCATTCATAGTTTCCTAAGAATGCTTTACAAAGACTTGTTTATTGTTTGCTTTGATTGATTTCGAAATATCGAAAATCTCGAAACTGCCTTAACACTTATGGTGTGTGTTGTGTTTTTCGAATCTTAGATGTTCCTTTTTTATTCAAATGAGTATTATTTTCTTTGATCTTTAACTTCTGAAGACACAACTACAAATAAAGAGAAATATATTACCCATATGTATCTAATACATATTGATTATGATGTTTAGACATTTCAACAAAGTTTGAATTCATCCAATTATCATAATTTGTGAAACATCTTTCACAAGTTCCATTTATGCTAAACTTAACTTGAATGCCTTAGTCATGTCGATTAAATTGAAGAGACTTGTTAATTCAGTTAATTCAATATCCCATTTCGTCATGAACTCATTTGAATAATTCAAATCATTTCAAACTTCATGTTTCATTAATTAAATACACTTATTCACTTAAGTCCACAATAAATGATTTCTACTACTTGTTGAAAATATGATACATCGTTATGTATAAGATTCAACATTTCTTCGCATATCACCGTTTTACCAGAATGTAGAGTTTTAGTGATTCTGCCCAAGAGGCATGGTTTTGCAAAGTCTCTAGATTAAGCATCTAGGACCCCGATCTTTCATAAAGAACCTGCAATAACCAAAATGACTTAAACTGTAGTGTCATTTCATTATTAAACTTTGGATATCTTTTAGCATTCTAATCCTTTATAAATGTTTTAAACTATTATCATTGACATAGTGATGAGAATAACTTATTTGTAATCATGATGTGACCATAAGGTATTGTTCATAAGAATAGTACAAACTGGTTTGTAACTTGTTCATATGAATAATCGTCTCGCCATAAGCAAGACACACAAACAGGGATTAAAAATTTATATTCAAGTCCACTAATCCAAATGATAAACTTTGAGGAAAGAGGTGATGTCGGCCATCAACTGATTTGCTTGCCATCATCAAGTCACGTTGCCTCAAAACCAACAATTCTCAAGCAGATCCTCCTGTTTTCACAAAATGGGACAAGTATCAAATACTTTGCCAACTGCAATGAGTTTTGCAAAAACCACATTTATAATTTTGTATATCTAACATATACCTTTTTCATCCATGACCTCCATTTGCAATCAAGCCCTTCTAAGAGTTCTCAACTCTAATGCAAGATCACTAAGTGTTTTTCCAAACATTCGGAGTCATCGAATTATCTCCTAATGGTTATTGTGTCAAGAAGAGAAGATCACCTTTTACGAGGATATCCCTCAGGCGTGGGTATTAATCTATGAAGTTGGACCCTTTTGCTAAGTTCCAAATAAGCAATATATTCCCATGGTCTCAAAGGACCTCAATGGGATAGGCTAAGATCTACTAAGATATTTGCAAACAGACATCTAGACTAAGTTTATAATAAGAGATCAATTTATAATTGGTCTCCACTAAAACGGTCATCCCCTGGACAATTTTAGTGATCACATGATCCCTATCCTCTGCACCTCCCCCGTGTTACACAGCCATCAGTGCATTATCAAAGGTAGACATTCAACAATGCCAATCACATCATCCATGTGACTCATGCTCGATCTTTCGATCTCTTGTGTTCCGAGGCCACGCTTCTGTGGCGTGCTAGGCTCGCCAAATCTAACTTGTGTGTATTCGCTGTGCAACATGGCTTACACCCACTGTATGCGAACGTAGATATGTCTGACACCCAGGCTTGTAACCCTGGATCGCCTCATACCGAAGAACTTTCTTGGTGGTGCACACACAAGGGGAACACGGAACATTGGAATTCAATAGGGATTATCTTATTTGCTACCGTTGAGTATCTAAATACTAGCACACAATAATATGTAAAAACTTGTATCCACATCATATGTATAATGTGATATGATATGGTCTTTCTTGTTGCACCTTGATCTCCATCGAGCGCTCCGGCATGATCTCCATCTTGCCCTTGGTTCGACGCCAAGTCCACGACGCCTCCACCAGGTCGTTCATCGGAACGATGACTATTACTATACTACTTAGTAACAGAAAAGTAAACTACTTTACCTTCGTATCGACCAATGCCATATCATAATCACATGCCCCCTGCAAAATAAAGTTAGATGCCTCTAATTTATCTATTGCAAGTTTTCGTGGTTGTTAGGGCTTTCGCACTAGAACCGTTTCTAACTACGAACTTTCCAACCACAACATGGATCCGACAGTTGTCTCTACTACACCCCTTTCGGGGCCCTCCGTTGTAAATGCTATATCAACTATCGAATGAGAGACAGACACCCGCTAGCCACTTATACGGTACAAGCCGTATGTTGAGCGTGGAACCAGTCTCGCGTACAAATATGCGTAAGGTCGGTCCGGGCCGCTTCATCAAACAAAATCGCTATATAAACAAGTACACGTTAGATGGTAACAACTAAGGGATCAATGCCCACAAAAAACTTGTGCGTACTGGCCGTACAACACTCCTACGCATAGATCGGCTCTGATACCACTGTTGGGGATCGGTGCGGAAAATAAAATATTTCCTACGACGAAACCCCAGAAACTAGCCTAGGATCTATCTATGTAGTAATGCGGTAATGGCCATTCCGTAGAGAATACATACCCTTGTAGACCGTACGCGGTTAACATTCCGCGGGGAACGTGGTTGAAGCAGTCGTACTCGTAGCCGACCTAAAGGTCGTGAAGCTCCTCGCAGGTCACCTCTTGCTCCTTCTTGATCTTCATCATCTTCATCGTGCAATAGCTCCGGCTCACGACATTCTAGCGCCCCAAGTGTTGCGCCTCGTGTCTTCGTACACATCCGGTGCATGATGAGACCTCCGACTCCCTGATCCCGCCGGGAGTGCGGAAGTTGATATCCGGCTAGGAATCCCTGTAGCGCAACGGCGTACTGCAGGTGTGCCTCGATTGCACAGCCCAGACTTGGGGCCATGGTCACGAGGTATAGAGAGAGGGAGGAGGAGAAAGTCAACCAAAGGACTTCTCCAATTGTGTGTTTAATTCCACCCATGGGCACCCCTTTATATAGGCGGAGGGGGTGTGCCCTCCCCATTGAGTTAGCCATGTGAGACTAATACTAAAGGAAAAAGTCAGCAGAAATTCGGACTGCCAAATGGGCAAAAAGTACTCAGCCAAAATAGCAAACAGAAAATAGCTAAATAAAAAGAAAAAGAGAAAAAGGCAGCAGCAGCAGCCAGCCGGGTGGGCCGGCCTGCCCACCATGACTGCCAAAGACGGCAAGCCAGCCAACCTCGGCGGTGGCAATGACAGCCGCTCGCCAGCCCTGCCAACCCAGCCCGGGTGGGTCGGCTATCAGCGGCGGCCCGCGGCAGCCTGGCGCCCACCCCGGGTGGGCCTCTGTGCCCGGGCGCCCGGGTGGGCCAAGTGGTCGCTCCCAGCGTGCTTCACCGCCTTGGTGGTGCCAGGTTCTCGCCCGCATGCAGTGGCGGTTATCCGCCACGTAATTTGGCTGTTTTACTTTTTCCCTTTTATTTTTCTGCACTTTTATTTCTAGGCCTTTTCCCTCTGGGATTTGGTCTAATATAAATGTTGACTTTATAAATCTTAATCTAAATATTATTTATAATATATTATTCATAATTAACATATAATAAATATATATTTAAATTCCCATATCCGAAAACACTTTTCGGGGCTTTTCCTTTATTCTTTCTCCGAACAACTTTGGATCTCTCCGCGGAACGATTCCGGCTTTCTCTCTTTCTCTACTATGATTCCGTCTTATGAATGATCGCTCTCATCGTACCCTTAAGTGTATCCTCTCACGGCTCGGGAATGCTCTAGACATGATCTGTATCAATAATCAACAGAGGGACTAGGGATGTCCATGTGACCCCTATGCATTCATGATGACAATGTCATTTGAACCGTCTAAATGTAGCATCCTCTTCCTTTTGTTTCTTGAAACAACTTGTCCGACATCCGATCATTGGTATCCCATACCTTGTTCAATCTCGTTCACAACAAGTTCTGTTTTCTTGTTACCGTGATATTACATCCCCGTGACCCAGTCACATGTTGCAACATTTATAGATGTAATCTCACCAAGACGGCCGTATGTATCTTTACCCGTCATGTGGGTGAACAAATCCCGATCTTGCAGTCACATGTCATCTACTGTTCCTTCGGAATACCCAACGTACACCTTTATGGCCACCGCATTACCAGATGACGTTTGATGCAGTCAAAGCAGCCTAGGGAAACAGTGAGTAATATGAGCTCACGGTCTAAGGAGAAGGAGTCTAGGTATAGCTGTTGCAACAATGAAGTATATGACTTGATCGTGTTGCAATCCTTCGAGGAATATCCAATCACATCATTCTCCAATGATATGATCCCGTTGTCAGTTGGCATAAATGCCCATGATCTTGAAACCCAGATCATCTCCGTGACCAACGAACTAGTATGAATAGAGGCTACTAGGGACTTTGTTGTTTCATACTTGTAACACCCTCAGAATCGTCCCTATGCAAGTTTCAGCGCTTCCCGCCAAACCCGCATAGAAACGATTCAAAGGTGCCCACCAGGCACTTGCGTGCGGGTGGAAAACGAAGTAATATCATTACACAATAGTCCTCGATGGAACCCACAAAACATATATATACAACGACTGATCAAGAGTCAAGAATCTGAATATACAATACAAAGATCCAAATCACCTTTAAACGATACGGTCGTCGAATGCGTACGGACAAGATGCAAATTGAGCTAAGAGCCTGAAGAATAACCAATGGCGTCCATAACCCTGCCCAGCCAAGCGGAAGGGTCACCGCTAACGATGTCGATCTCAAAACCTGCTTAAACAAAAGGGTGCCGACAAAGGGCAAAGGAAAAGAGAGAGCGGTCGATCACGAGGCGATTGCAGCGAGACTAGAATTCGGCGGTCCTCGCCTACATAGGTATGGTGGACTGCAGCGGCAGCGCAGTATGCACTAAACAACCTATAGAGACTCGATATAACTGTCGGCTATCAGAGAGGGATAAGAAAGACCTATTCGGAACCAACCTGATACTACCACCAAATATACCCATCCTGGTGTTTCCCCCTCGAGACCAAACGAGGAAGTCAACCGAGGAACTCACACCGTTGGCAGTTTTATTTATTCAGTTATCGTTGCAGCAATTACTAGTTAGGTATAGATAGTCATCCTGATATAATAAGCAGTGGGCAGTTTTAGTTAACCATTCCGTTGTAGTTGCAACACTTACTAGTCAAATACAATTAGCATGAGATGTCCCAAACCCAGCAGTTGTTGGTACTTTTATTTAGCCATTCCGTTGCAGTGAAGCTGATTACTAGTCATATCGGATACAAGTCAATTTATAACAGTAAACTTTATTTATAGTTGTCTATGATCGAGAACTGTGCTCCAAGTCGTCCATAACCGCGGACACGGCTTTTCGAAAAGATTTAACCCTGCAGGAGTGCACCAAAGTATCCACACGCACTTCGACCCTTTTTGCCAGATCAGTTAACATACACCCATCGGTATGTTGGCGGGGCCTAAGTCATGATGTTTCCCAGACCCAAAGCAAGTACATGGGGGCCACCCCACTAAGCTACCATAGCAACGGTCACGGTCTCGAGACGGACCCCGGGTTTGCGTCAATGGCTGTAAACGACCGGGAACCCGAAAGTGTGACTGGCTTGTGGATACCGAAAACACTCCGCTTCCCTAAGCGATGCAGTGCTACCTCGCACAATTTTAAATAAAGCAGTAAAGCATGGCATAAGTACAGGATAGTAAATAAAACCTCAAACTAGTTGTGGCCCCCGGTACAATACTTTGAAATCAGGTACTAATCGATGGGGTGCCCACACACCCCACCTGTGGTTAGCGCGCTTGATCTCGGAATAGGTGTCAAGAACTCGGGGTCCTACGGGACACAAGTGGACGGTTAACAACCAAATAACATCTATTGCCCACCTGTGCCTCTGCATCATTTACCTACTTCAATTTTAGTTATTAAACATTAAGTAAAGTCTTGATCATCTCCAACATTAAACACACGGCAATACTCCAACAACTGTGGTACTTGACGACACGCAACGGCACTTGAGCAAGCGACTACGACGCGCAAGTCCAACTATCTACCAATCAACAGGTAATAGGATGTGTACAAGGCAATATACGGCTGCAAGGGGTATCACGGGTACGAAAACTAGAGCATCGCAACACAGATAGCAATAGATCAACAGGAGGGAATAAATACTATAAAAGTAAGATAGGTAGAAAGGGGAAGATGCTCGCCTGAAAACATTGTCGAAGGTTCATCCGAAGATCGGATCGACACTCGCATCAACTCAACGGCCTTATCCGCGAAGATCCAAAACACTAGAAGAAACACCGGATGCACTATTTATTACTAAGGCAAAAGATCGGCATGATGCATGTATGATGTATGACATGGCAAGATGCGATGCAATTAGGCAATATTAAGCGGAACCGGGGTCCCGACAATTATTTACTAGGTTCATGTTGTTTAGATGCCCTGCAATTTAAATGTTGTCTTAACATGGCAAAAGATAGCACCGGTTCGCTACACAAATTTAAATGGAGTCCGGAATAAGACAAAGATATCCCACATAAACACTCCATATTTAATTATGAGGTGAATCGGCATAATGCCCCCAACCCACATGATATGCATGCGAGATGAACAATTTAATATGCAACAATTTTTATGTATAGCATTTTTAAAATAGGGGCTCAGGAAAAGGTTCACACTTCTGGGTTCGGCAGATCTTGGTTCCGGGGTTCGGGGTTCGGACTCAGGGGCGACGGGGAGAACGGTTCGACGGGATCGGTCTCGGACAACGGGAAGTAGAACTTGTCGCATCCGAAAAGAAGGACTTGGTTCGGCGTCGAGGCGCATCGGATTCGCCCGGGTCGGTGTCGATCTTGTCATTGCGAAGGTCTTGTCGGGTCCATAGATCGGCCGGTCTTGTCGTTCGAGAAGTAGAACTTGGCGTCCCGCAGCGAAGTGCTCGTTGTTCCGTGTGGCGATCTTGGCGGTCATCGGGTCCGAGAAGAAGATCTTGGCCTTCGGCGTCCTTCGGCTTCATGATGTAGAACTTGTCAGTTTCGTATCGGCGTAATTGACGACTTCGGGTCCGGGAAGGAGGTCTTGAGGTCCTTAGCGGGAGATCTTGTCGTCCGTGATGAAGACTCGGGTCTGGAAAGGGGCTTCAGAATCCGTGAAGAAGACCTTGGTGCTCCGTGAGGAAGATCCTGTTGTTCCGGCTTCTACATTCGAGGTCGGACTTGGTTTGGCGACGTGGTCTTCAGATCAACGTTGGCCTGTGCGCGATGTATCGGGTTCAAGCGTCGACGATAGAAGAACTTGTCTTGGACCAACTCTCCTCGGAAGATATTACGGACAGCAGCACATGAAAACAAAGTCGATCTGGTCTACCGAGGCTACAACAGCACCACACAGTCACCACACCTGGTAACAAGCAGGCACATGCGCGTGAGGCTGGCAGAGGAACACCAAAAAGGGCGGCCGACAGCAGCCTTGCTACGGAGGACAGCGCCCGCGCGGACGGCAGAGCTAGGCGGGGGAAGATGGGTGGCAGAGGAGGGGACGCCGGCGGCGGGGTCACGCGGCCGTGGAGGCAGAGCTCGGGGCCGGAGGTGGCGTCAGGCGAGACGGCAGGCGGGCAGGCGAGGCGTGGAACTGCCTGAGGCTCGGTTCGGCGAAGGCAGCAGGCGCGTGGGCGATGGCGAGAGCGTGGACGCCGGGCGAGGGGGAGCCCTGGCGGCGAGCGGGGGCGCCGGCCGGCGTTGGGGGCTCCGGGGCGCAGCTGGAGAGGAAAACAGGGAGGAAGCGATCAGGCGGGGCCTGCGCCAGCGGAGATCAGGCGGAGGAGGACGAGAGAGGCATGGCGTCGATGCCGAGCTTAGTGCAGGCAGCGAGGAGGGCGGCGACGGGGAGGTGACTCGGGGTCCGGCGGGGTGGGGCAGCGAGGAGGGAGGCCGGCGCGAGGGGCGGCGAGGCGGCGAGGAGGCCGACGGAGCAGGCGGGTCGGGTGCCTAGCGGCTGGCTCGGCCACCGATGGAAGGGGCGACCGGCGGGGTGGAAGGCGATAGGATCGAGGCGGGGTAGGTGGGGAAAGTGGGGCTGGGGCGCGCGTGCGGGAGATGGGGAGGTGGGACCGGGGTGGTCGGTTGGTCCAGGGGAAGTGGGTCGGGGCGGCAGGTGGGGCTAGCCAGGTGGTGTTGGGGCGTGTGTGGCTGCGTGTGTGTGCGTGTGGGTGAGGGAGTGGGGTGGGTCCGGGCTGGCTGATGTGGCGGCATGGGAGTGGAGGGAGTTGGGAAAGTGGTGAGGTGGCGGTTGGCTATTGGGTGGGGTGAGGTGGCCGGGGTGAGGTGGCGGGGCTGGGTAGAATAGGATTGGGTAGTTTTAGGATTAGATATTTTTGATTAGGGTTTTCTTTTGGGCCGGGTAGTAGGTGGTCTGACCGGTTGGGCTTTTGGGCCGGCCGGCTGGACTGCCTCCCCAAAATAATAGTTTTTGTTATTTCTTTTATTTTAAAATAAATTTTGTAAATAGTTTTAGATAAATAAAAGATCTGGCTGGACCGACGGTTTTGGTTTGAACAAAGAGGGGAGGATATTAATATAGAAAACAAAGTAGGTCTTTTAGCAAAATAGTTTTAATCAATTAGATGCATGCTGATGTCATGATGATGCACAAGTATTTTTAACACGCGATTTTCTAGTACTGGATTTACCCGGGGTGCTACAATTCGACACCACTAACAATGGATCTCGCCCTCGAGATCCGCCTCATGGTACCGGAAGGAAGGTCGACGATCTGCATCTTCTCGCTTCGTGTAGTTCCTCGCGACACCACTAACAAGAGGCCGTTGTCCGTGATCGTCGAGAGAACACTCCAGGAACAAAAGGTCGAAGGTAGAGGTATCAACAAATAAAGCCACCTCTAACTTCGATAGAAAGAGAGAACCGATGCATTCTCATCCACTTCAATGTACAAAAGCGAATAGAAGGGGTAGTCGGCATGGGGGTCAATCCATCACGCACCCAAACTATTACTCTGCACAATCAGTAGAAAAGCATGCAACCATTCTCGGAATCAGACTGAAGATCTCGACAATCGAGGTTCAGAAACAAAAGAGTGATGCAGACTCTGCACCGGATCTGGCGTAGATGATGTCGTCGCGTCAGAAAACAACGGAAGGCACAAACAAGGAACAAAGAATGGTACCACAGAAGACGGATTCCTCAGATAGCATGAACACCGGATGGTAGAACACCGTTACCAAAGGAGGAAGCGAAACCACAAGGTGCGATGGAACCCAACCACGAGAAATCCTGGACTCGAAGAGAGAGAAGAGAGCGGATTCAAAACACGCAGAGGTGAGAGGAGAGCAGCAGAGGGGTAAGGAGTAAAATCAGACCTAATCAGAACTATCCAACCGATTTTGCAAAAATAGTTTTGACACTCTACTTCGACTGTTAGCTAGGTTATCCTACAGGCTGGACTTGTGGGGTATCGCAACTGCTGGGCTCTGATACCACTCTGTAACACCCTCAGAATCGTCCCTATGCAAGTTTCAGCGCTTCCCGCCAAACCCGCATAGAAACGATTCAAAGGTGCCCACCAGGCACTTGCGTGCGGGTGGAAAACGAAGTAATATCATTACACAATAGTCCTCGATGGAACCCACAAAACATATATATATAACAGCGACTCGAAGAGTCAAGAATACAGATATACAATACAAAGATCCAAATCACCTTTAAAACGATACAGCGTCCGAGTACGGACAAGATGCAAATTGAGCTAAGAGCCCTGAAGAATAACCAATGGCGTCCATAACCTGCCGAAGCCAAGCGGAAGGGTCACCACGCTAACGACGTCGATCTCAAAACCATCTTAAACAAAGGGTGCCCAAAGGGCAAAGGAAAAGAGAGCGGTCGATCTTGAGAGGCCAAGTACGGCGAGACTAGAATTAATGGTCCTCGCCTACATAGGTGTGGTGGACTGCAGCGGCAGCGCAGTATGCACTAAACAACCTATAGAGACTCGATATAACTGTCGGCTATCAGAGAGGGATAATAAAGACCTATTCAGAACCAACCTGATACTACCACCAAACATACCCATCCTGGTGTTTCCCCCTCGATACCAAACGAGGAAGTCAACCGAGGAACTCACACCGTTGGCAGTTTTATTTATTCAGTTATCGTTGCAGCAATTACTAGTTAGGTATAGATAGTCATCCTGATATAATAAGCAGTGGGCAGTTTTAGTTAACCATTCCGTTGTAGTTGCAACACTTACTAGTCAAATACAATTAGCATGAGATGTCCCAAACCCAGCAGTTGTTGGTACTTTTATTTAGCCATTCCGTTGCAGTGAAGCTGATTACTAGTCATATCGGATACAAGTCAATTTATAACAGTAAACTTTAGTTATAGTTGTCTATGATCGAGAACTGTGCTCCAAGTCGTCCATAACCGCGGACACGGCTTTTCGAAAAGATTTAACCCTGCAGGGGTGCACCAAAGTATCCACACGCACTTCGACCCTTTTGCGGATCAGTTAACATACACCCATCGGTATGTCGGCGGGGCCTAAGTCATGATGTTTCCCAGACCCAAAGCAAGTACATGGGGGCCACCCCACTAAGCTACCCGCAACGAAGTCGGCCGGTCTCCGAGACGGACTCAGGGTTTGCGTCAATGGCTGTAAACGACTGGGAACCCGAAAGTGTGACTGGGCTTGTCGATACCGCGAAAACACTCCGCTTCCCTAAACAGTACAGGTGCAGTACCTCGCACAATTTTAAATAAAGCAGTAAAGCATGGCATAAGTACAGGATAGTAAATAAAACCTCAAACTAGTTTGTGGCCCCCGGTACAGTACTTTGAAATCAGGTACTAATCGATGGGGGTGCCCACACACCCCACCTGTGGTTAGCGCGCTCGATCTCGGAACAGGTGTCAAGAACTCGGGGTCCTACGGGACACAAGTGGACGGTTAACAACCAAATAACATCTATTGCCCACCTGTGCCTCTGCATCATTTACCTACTTCAATTTTAGTTATTAAACAGTAAGTAAAGTCTTGATCATCTCCAACATTAAACACACGGCAATACTCCAACAACTGTGGTACTTGAGGACACGCAACGGCACTTGAGCAAGCGACTACGACGCGCAAGTCCAACTATCTACCAATCAACAGGTAATAGGATGTGTACAAGGCAATATACGGCTGCAAGGGGTATCACGGGTACGAAAACTAGAGCATCGCAACACAGATAGCAATAGATCAACAGGAGGGAATAAATACTATAAAAGTAAGATAGGTAGAAAGGGGGAGATGCTCGCCTGAAAACATTGTCGAAGGTTCATCCGAAGATCGGATCGACACTCGCATCAACTCAACGGCCTTATCCGCGAAGATCCAAAACACTAGAAGAAACACCGGATGCACTATTTATTACTAAGGCAAAAGATCGGCATGATGCATGTATGATGTATGACATGGCAAGATGCGATGCAATTAGGCAATATTAAGCGGAACCGGGGTCCCGACAATTATTTACTAGGTTCATGTTGTTTAGATGCCCTGCAATTTAAATGTTGTCTTAACATGGCAAAAGATAGCACCGGTTCGCTACACAAATTTAAATGGAGTCCGGAATAAGACAAAGATATCCCACATAAACACTCCATATTTAATTATGAGGTGAATCGGCATAATGCCCCCAACCCACATGATATGCATGCGAGATGAACAATTTAATATGCAACAAGTTTTACATATAGCATTTTTAAAATAGGGGCTCAGGAAAAGGTTCACACTTCTGGGTTCGGCAGATCTTGGTTCCGGGGTTCGGGGTTCGGACTCAGGGGCGACGGGGAGAACGGTTCGACGGGATCGGTCTCGGACAACGGGAAGTAGAACTTGTCGCATCCGAAAAGAAGGACTTGGTTCAGCGTCGAGGCGCATCGGATTCGCCCGGGTCGGTGTCGATCTTGTCGTTGCGAAGGTCTTGTCGGGTCCACAGATCGGCCGGTCTTGTCGTTCGGGAAGTAGAACTTGGCGTCCTGCGGCGAAGTGCTCGTTGTTCCGTGTGGCGATCTTGGCGGTCATCGGGTCCGAGAAGGAGATCTTGGCCTTCGGCGTTCTTCGGCTTCATGATGTAGAACTTGTCAGTTTCGTATCGGCGTAATTGACGACTTCGGGTCCGGGAAGGAGGTCTTGAGGTCCTTAGCGGGAGATCTTGTCGTCCGTGATGAAGACTCGGGTCTGGAACGGGGCTTCAGAATCCGTGAAGAAGACCTTGGTGCTCCGTGAGGAAGATCCTGTTGTTCCGGCTTCTACATTCGAGGTCGGACTTGGTTTGGCGACGTGGTCTTCAGATCAACGTTGGCCTGTGATATGTATCGGGTTCAAGCGTCGACGATAGAAGAACTTGTCTTGGACCAACTCTCGGAAGATATTACGGACAGCAGACACGAAAACAAAGTCGATCTGGTGCCGAGGCTACAACAGCACACGCCACCACACTGGTAACAAGGTGCAGATGCGCGCGTGAGGCTAGCAGAGGAACACCAAAAAGGGCGGCCGACAGCAGCCTTGCTACGGAGGACAGCGCCCGCGCGGACGGCAGAGCTAGGCGGGGGAAGATGGGTGGCAGAGGAGGGGACGCCGGCGGCGGGGTCACGCGGCCGTGGAGGCAGAGCTCGGGGCCGGAGGTGGCGTCGGGCAGAGGACGGGCAGAGACGGGGCGAGGAGGCGTGGAACTCGCTGCGGGGCTCGGTTCGAGCAGAGGCGGTTGGACGGCGACGCAGGCGAGAGGCGCGTGGACGCCGGGCGAGGGGGAGCCCTGGCGGCGAGCGGGGGCGCCGGCCGGCGTTGGGGGCTCCGGGGCGCAGCCGCGGGAGAGGAAAACCGGGGAGGAAGCGGTCGGGGCAGGGGCCTGCTGCCAGCGGAGATCGGGCGGAGGAGGACGGCCGGAGGGTCGCTGCCGATGCCGAAGCAGGCAGGACGCCGGAGGACGGGCGATGGGGAGGTGACTCGGGGTCCGGCGGGGTGGGGCAGCGAGGAGGGAGACCGGCGCGAGGGGCGGCGAGGAGGAAGGCCGGCGCGAGGGGCGGCGAGGAGGCCGACGGAGCAGGCGGGTCGGGTGCCTAGCGGCTGGCTCGGCCACCGACGGAAGGGGCGACCGGCGGGGTGGAAGGCGATAGGATCGAGGCGGGGTAGGTGGGGAAAGTGGGGCTGGGGCGCGCGTGCGGGAGATGGGGAGGTGGGACAGGGGTGGTCGGTTGGTCCAGGGGAAGTGGGTCGGGGCGGCAGTGGGCTAGCTGTGGTGTTGGGTGTGGCTGCGTGTGTGCGTGGGTGAGGGAGTGGGGTGGGTCCGGCTGGCTGATGTGGGCATGGGAGGGAGTTGGGAAAGTGGTGAGGTGGCGGTTGGCTATTGGGTGGGGTGAGGTGGCCGGGGTGAGGTGGCGGGGCTGGGTAGAATAGGATTGGGTAGTTTTAGGATTAGATATTTTTGACTAGGGTTTTCTTTTGGGCCGGGTAGTAGGTGGTCTGACCGGTTGGGCTTTTGGGCCGGCCGGCTGGACTGCCTCCCCAAAATAATAGTTTTTGTTATTTCTTTTATTTTAAAATAAATTTTGTAAATAGTTTTAGATAAATAAAAGATCCGGCTGGACCGACGGTTTTGGTTTGAACAAAGAGGGGAGGATATTAATATAGAAAACAAAGTAGGTCTTTTAGCAAAATAGTTTTAATCAATTAGATGCATGCTGATGTCATGATGATGCACAAGTATTTTTAACACGCGATTTTCTAGTACTGGATTTACCTGGGGTGCTACAATACCACACCTATACCAATGTTTCTACTTGACATAGTTATAGCACAATATGAAACTATTATAAACTAATTGATATATGACAATAAAAACCTATTTATTATTTGCCTCTAGGGCATATCTCCTTCATTCCCCTCCTTCCTCCCTTTGGTCTTTTCCTCATGGGCCCTTTTCCCTTAGGGATTTTGGCCCAATAGGTATTTAACCATTTTAATTTCCTTTTCTTTTCTTAAATAATTATAAATAAATGATTAAATCAATATTTAACATTTACTTACATATTATTCAACCCTCGTGGCTGTGGACTTACCGAAACCCTTCCGGTTTTCTCTCTTTCTATTCTTAGGTGATTCTGCCGATACCAAAATAATCCCTGAGCATCACCAAGCCCTTAAGCATGATACCCCACGGTTAGGGAACACTTTAGAAATGGTCGAGACCTCTCTCATACCAATGATCATCAGCAGGACCTGGATGCCCATGGTGACCCCTGTGCATTGCACGAATCTTTTATCGTTGAACCATGAACGTCATGTCATATTCCTTTTGTCTCTGTGATACTTGCATTGTCTGAGATCCAGTCAGTGACATCACCATGTCGTGTTAAATCTTGTTACCGACAAATTCTACTTAACTCGTTTTGACAAGTGATATCCCCGTGACCTAGTGACATGATGTGCAGCTTTATGGATATAACTTCTCTGAGTGGGCCCTTGAGTGTCTCTCCATCACGTGAATGGACAAATCCCGCTATTGACACATAATGCCTCTACATGCCCCTCTGAATACCTGAAGACACTTTTATGTTCACTTTTTACCAAGTGACATTTGATGCAATCAAGGCACTCTCAGGTGACAATGATTGATATGGTCTCACGGTCTAAGAAACAAGACACTAGGTTTCCTAATCATCGCAACTTGAACTTTGTGACATGATCGTGTTATGATGCGTAGTTTGGGCATTTCTCATCATCTCATTCGCTCAATGAGGTGACTCCATTGTCAACTAGGATAAATCCCACATGATCAGGAAACCTTGATCATCTGTTGACCAATGAACTAGTGACTAGAGTTTCACTAGGAACTTTTGGTTGTTTATATATCAAACATGTATTGGCGTTTCCTTTCAATACAGTTATAGCATGATACAAAACTTAATCATAAATTTTGTGAAATATGATAATAATCCATATTATTATTTATCTCTAGGGCATATTTCCAGCAGTCTCCCACTTGCACTAGGTACAAATAAACTAACTGCATTTGTTTACTAATCATCGACACCATATAACCTGGAACTTATGATCATGCTTGCTCATGGAAGAGGTTGAGTCTAGAGTCTGGACTTTACAGCCCCTCATATCCTTTGCAAATCACTAATGTCACCTTAGTTGATATTAATACTTTATCATCTTATGATAATATCTTGTGTATGTATAGTAGTTATGGCAACCGAGTGAGGTCGGTTCTAGGAGCCAACAGTGACGTTAGATCAGCAAATGCGAGCTTTCTCATGGGACTGTGCTCTGGGACACACCCTTTGTGAAAAGATGAACTTGTCTTGCCAGAACATTATACATCACTTTGGTAGTATCCTTATACTTTTATTTAAATGTAGTTATTGAAACATTAGCGCACCATGTGCATTTTTCGATGTTTATCACCATGCTTCCTATTTGACTTAAATCGGTATTTTTAATGCAGAGAATTCCAATCTTTTAAGGTTAACATATGCCCTCATAACATAACCCTTTATGCTTTAAGGTATGTCATCCTTCATGGATCTGGAAAACATGTCCACGGTTATCATTAGACACTATGGGCAAACTTAGCTCAATGTTCAGTGATTTATACTTAATCACTTCCAAACGTTTCTTCTTGGAGCAAAAGCCTGGGGGTGAAAACTCACCCCAGAAGCTTCTGCAAATAGATCCATGTAGAACCATCAGATGCCAAAACAAGTGAATAAAGAAAAGCTTTAATGGCACAAAAAATGCAACTGCAACATACCTGAAAGCGCTTTAGCGATGGAGAGAAGATGTTCCGTGAATTCTTTTTCTCTGTTTGCAGTAACAGCCGCCAAATCCTCTTCACGCTGCTTCGACTCCTGCTTGAGGCGGTCATAGGCCGCGAGCGCCTCATCTCGCTTGGTCTCCATCATGTTGATTCCCTTCTCAAGAGAATTCACCTGACGGAGCAAGTCATTATTATCCTCTGCAAAACAAGGAGAATATATCAAGACCAATCAAAACAAAAGTACAGCAGCACAACACAAACCAACAAAACTCACTTTGCAGTTGTCGGTTGTTGATATCTAGCCAGGTGTGCTTCCAGCCCAATGATGCAATCTGTTCGCCAAGACGAATGGACTCCTTTCAAGACAGGATGTCAAGGATACCAAAGCATGAGCACCAACCTAACTTCAAATGACACGATTACGGACACTTACATGGTCATCCAAGGACTCTGAAGTCTCCTTCTGGGTGGACGTCCGGGCAACCATCTGGTGGTCCCCAGATGGGGGAACTCGAGGAGTTGGTGCTGGAGTTGGCCGCTATCTGGGGAGAGGGCAAGCACTCTCCACATCCTTGCCTTTGGATTCCATGACTCCGGTCTCCTTTAGGATGCGATAGTCATCAGATGATGATGACGCGGTTTTGCTATAGCAAAGTTTGCAAACAAACTTCAGACAAGAGACTCTGAAGACAAAATCAGTACATCTATCAGGCAAAAAGACTTACCCGTCAAAATCATCAAGGTCGAAGGAATCCTCAGATGCCTCTGTTTGCTTCCTCAGCTTCTTCAGCGGCAGAGGAGCAATAGCACGCATGGGCACTGCAGGGATTGGAGCATCCACACCAATCGAAGGATCCTTTGCCGTCTCCGGAGAAGAAGCATCTGAGTCCTTGCTTCGAGAGCGCTTGCGAGTGGTGCCCTCGCTGCACTCGGGAGCTTCCTTCTCCTCGGTGACGGGCAAAGTAGACCCAGATTCATCCTCCTCCACAGCCTCGGAGGGAATTATCCCTTTAGGCTGCGGAGGCAGAATGGTGTTCACCTTCCATTCCTGCCAAAGCACATGGTTACATACGCAAAACACCCTGCGGGCAAACAAAGAACAGTAGAAGAATAAATGACAAAGTTACCTCAGGAGGGGGTGACTCACGTGAAAGGGCAGCACGACTGAATACCTAGGGAGTTTCTCATTGTGGGTGAACTTGGTCAGTCCCCTGAACCTTTTGTCCACCTCGCCTAAGGACAAGTTCTCCTAAGAGACACGAGTGACATCGTCGACGCCAGTCCAAAGATACATCAGGTGCGCCCTAGCCTGTGGTAGCTGCACCCAACGGTGCATGCAAGTGTGGATGAGGTCTGGGCCATTAATCTCCTTCCCTCGAATGAGCTGGAGATCGCAGATGCGCGTGTACAAAACCTCGACTTCATCGGCCTTGCCGGGCATCACCACATTCTTCCAAGACCTTATCCTCTTCAATTCAGCTTTCGGATCAAAAGGAGCAAGTGCGTGAAGTTCATCATCGGCCTTCTGATCATGGATGTAAAACCACTTCTCCCTCCATCCCTGGACAGACTCGGAGCTCTTGAGGGAGAAGTATTGGATGTTTGGGTCCACATGGATACCGCGGCCTCCAATGTCATAGACCACATATCCAAAACCCGACTGCCACTTTAGCTTGAAGAGTTTTTTGAAAAGGCCGAAGTGCGGCTCGATTCCGAGTCAGCACTCGCAAAGAGTGATATAGCATGCAGTTGCAAAATAGAATTTGGGGTCAGCTGATGCAGCTAGAGCCCGTAGAAGAAGAGAAACCCTCGCACAAACTTGTGGAGGGGGAGAGAAAGGCCCTGAAGGACAAACGCAAGGAACATCACCCGAAATCCAATGGGGGCATTGGGGATTACCTCCAAGCCAGGCATCTTGCAGTCTTTTTTGTCGGCAGGGAGCAGACCGTCTTGGTGGTGCTGTTGGAGCTCATACTCCTTAATGGCGGTGCGCCGCCACGAGCCATTGGTGACGCGCATTCCAGCGCCCTTCTTCTTTCCGGTTGCAGTAGCAGTACCGGATTCGGTGGCGGCACCCTTCTTATTGGCCACAGCAGCGGCAACAACATATCCAGCAACGGTAGCACCCTTCTTCTTCCCCATTATTCGATGGCGATAGGATCACAAAAATAGCTTGGGAAGGTCTTGAGACCGTCCAACGCAGCAGCAGGGGCGAGAGCAAGGGAGCTGCGACGACTAGCAATGGAAGTAGTGCGCAAGGAAGAAGACGATGATTTGTGGGGAAATTGACCGCATAGGAGCCCCTACATAACCACAGGGCAGATGCAATCTAACGGCCAGAAAATCCTCAACCAGACGTGTGGCGCAAATCAATGCAGACGCGTGGCGATGGAAATAGTAAACCGTCACCACACTTTCCCCACTACGTGCAAGAATCGAGGAGGCACAGTTAAAACAAAAATTACGCATTCCTGGTCAAATCCCAGTTAGAAATGGGGCCCCACCTTCGTCACGTCCTGTCAATACCGCTTAGGCAGGCAAATGAGATCATCTAATGTCAGCACTGACGTCCTCTACTCTAGCAGGAGATCTCTTCGATTACTTTAGTCCTTGCTTGACTCTACGAGTTAACCAAGCACTCGGGGGCTACTCCTAATAGGAGCGCTGGCCGTGCACCCGAAAACTTCATAGGCACAAAATTGCCTTCACCAGTTAATGCCCCTCCTCAAATCTACGATTCGATTATGGACTCGGGGGCTACTTCCATAGAGAGCACTGAAAGCATATTCGGCTAAAACGAAAAAAGACAGCTGTCGAAAAAGTTCAAAGTCCCCACTCGAGTCTATGACTCGAATAGGCACTCGGGAGCTACTCCATAGGGAGCACTAGCCGCGCACCCTATGAAAAATCTTAGTCATTAAAAGTGTGTCGTCTATGTACACACTCGAAACGGTGACTCCGCCTCATATTCTCCCTACAAAGAGACAGCGTCTCCTGGGTCACCTGGATCACCTGCGTGGTGACTAAAAATTCAGATGCCGCGTTTACAACGTGAAGGTAAGACCTGAAAAAGGCCTGGCAATGCATCCGCTGCGCTGTACCAAATGTAAACCGTGCCTACAGGCACGATGAAATAAGCCTTGACGGACGCGTCGAGTGCCCACACCTAAAACACTGGAATTCGACTCTGTAAGGCCTCCACGGCAAGAGTCGAATTATGCCAGCATTATTTTGAATTCGAGTCCGGGGACTCGAATTTGAGTTGATAGCATTGTTTTACCCTAAGGCAGTTAACTGATCCCGATCCGTCGGATGAATCAGGCACACATATCGACAATCCCTATGACACGAATTGTGGCACCCGAAAGAACTTAGGATGAGCCTATATCCCATGCACTTGAAAGACTTATAGTCTCCACCTGAATCTACGATTCGGCTGGACACTCGGGGGCTACTGACATGGGTATACCTTACAGGTACTCGAGATTAGCCTATACGGTTCAGCCCAAGAAGCAGTCCGCGGTACAATCGGAGCCCAACAAGGATTCGGGTGGCCCATTGGAGTTTGACTTCTTGAAGGACATAGTAAAGTGTAGATAGAAAATTAAAGTGAAACACTAATCTGTAACCGACTCGACCTGCTACCCTAAGACCTAGCCTCTCTATATAAAGGCCAAGAGGGGGCAGTGAGGAGGACCAACTCCTACACCCCCGCATACACCTCGCTAAATTGCATCTATGAATCCTTGTAACTTCTGACTCCCTCATAATCAAAGAGCAAACAAGCAGGAGTAGGGTCCTCGATGAGGCCTGAACTTGGGTAAAACCTCATGTCACATGTGTGCTTGTTTGCTAGTCGATCGATGCCTCTAGTGCTGCCCACTTCCTTGAACCTAAGTCCATCAACGATGGGCATTGATGAGTTAACCCCTCGTCACCAGCACTTGCTTAAAAAATATATACATGCTGGATCTAGTTAAGTAGCAGGAGGCTTGTAGCCAAGTTTTCCGCCTTACAAACAGATAAGTTTTTCCGCATACATACTGTAGAGATACATTTAATACATCAATGTTTTTATGGCTCTGCTATAGGGGACTTTGCTACTACATCATCAGCAGTAGGAGAGCCATGCCTGGAGAGCTCATCAAACTCAGAGGGTCCCGGGCTAGATTCCGAAGATGCAAGTTCGTCGTCCATCTCCTCAGCAGGCACGAATAAGTCCACCATGGTTAGATTGGAAACCTTGGTGTAGTAGCCAGTGAGGGAGTTCCAAATAGCATCGGTATCGATCTCATTCCCTTCCTCGTCAAGCTTCGGCATGCCAGAGGTTATCAAGTCCATGTCGGCCTCGTCATAGTGCGCCTAGACCAAGGACAAGGCCATCATTGCATCAGCCCGGACGCAAGAAGCTTTCCAGTCCTTGATTTTCCTAGGGGCTCGGCGCAGGATCTCTGAATACTTGGCCACAGAATATGCCACCATGATGGTGATATCTAGGGGCAGGGCTATCTCCTTAGCTTGACTGATGGCAGTGTTAATGAAGTTGTTGGGAAGAATCATGCATTCCTTTGGATCCGGAGCACCTTCACCCATGTTGGTTAAACAAATGGGGGCTGTGTTTTCGTCAGAGAAAAGGGTCATGGGTATAACAATACAAGTGTTCTCCTTACAGAATTGACAAAGTTGGAGGAAAGTTACCGAAGATGCTCGTCTCGATTTGCTTACAGGTCCCCGCCAAGATGTCATGCTCCTTCTGAAGTTTCTTGTACACCTCAAGGTTCCGATCATTCTGCTCTTTGGCAGCTTGGTTTTGTTCCTTGAGTTGTTCAATTTCATTCTGCAGGTGCTGCATCTCAGCATCAGCAGATTCTTGCATCGCCTTCATCGCCTCTTCATGGCTCTTGACGGCTTCAGCCAGGTTTTTCTTCAAGATTTTATTTTCATCATCGTGCTCCTAGATATGCTTGGATTGCTTGACGATGCTCTTAGATTTGGCAATGGCCTCTATAAGATGTAACATGGAAAGCATTATGAGATTTTGGACGAAATAGATCCATGAGAAAAGAAAGGAGCTGTTAGAAGAAAAAAGACGCTTGCTATTTTTGATCTGTTCCTTCAGCAAGGCTGTTTTACCCTTTTCAAGATCCAGATCTTTTTGCAGCTTGGCATATTTCTCATTGGCGGTCTTTCTCCAGCTATTTTCATTTTGCAAAGAATGATAAAGTGCTTAGTTTCTCTAGAGCATCTAGTCGGAACTATTCGGTTTCAACTAAACGCTCGGGGGCTACAGTATCTGATTTAATTGAAAGGTATTCTCTCTTAGAGTATCTAGTCGAAATTATTAGTTCTAACTAGAAAATCGAGGGGTACATTGACAAGTTCTACACTTAGTTCTTTGGAGCACTCAGGTAAAAAACTATTTGTTTTCCGCCTAAGCACTCGGGGGTTACATTGGGATATATTACAAAGTAAAAGAAGTAAAGTTCAGAGACTTACACTGGTAATAACCTTCATATTGTTGGCCAAATGATCATATGCATTATGGAAGGTCCGGGCATTGTTATAAATAGCATCTGCCTGTTTAATAAGATCATCTATGCATACAGTTGAAGGAGTTAAAGGCAGAGGAGTTGTCGAAGCCGAAGGCATGGATGAAGTCCTGGCCGCCAACTGTGTTATAATGGCAGTTGATGGCGCAGAAGCTCCCGCCTCGTCCGTTGCTATGGCTGCCTCCGCCTCCGCTCCCTCCATCGCATGTTTCCCTTTCTCAGTGGCATCCTTAGCTGGAGCTTCAGCCACTTTGGAGGAAATGCTCTCCTGCGTAGCCTGGCTACTAGGAACAACGTCCATGCCGGCAAAACTTGAGACATCCAGAGTCGGATTGGTGTCTATCTCCATGGCGGAGGTCTCAGGGATGACGGGGGACGAGGCTCCGGTGGAGCCTGTTATAGGATTGGCGGCAAGAGTCGGGGGAGCAGAAGTGGGAGACGACTTGGAGAACATGTCGCGAATATTTTTTGAACCCCTAACATCTTTGGAGGTCTGCCTCAAACCAACACCGGATTTCTTCCTGAAATGTACACATTATAAGTACATGAATTGAATAGGTGCAAAGCACAACGTAGCCGGAGAATGAATATACTTACACTATGGCAGATGCCTTAGCTAAAGGGATGCTAGTGGATTTCTTCTTCTCCGCCTATAAGGCGGCAGTGGATTTTTTGGAGATTCCACTCTCCGTTTTCTTCTTCTTGCCCTCGACAGCAGTGTCAGAGGTGGAGCTCTTCCGCTTTAATGCTGCCAGAGCTGGCTTATCCTTGGGAGTGTCGTCATCAGACACAATGTGGATATCTTTCGGCTTTGGATCATAGACCTGAGAGGCCATCTGATCTGCCACCAAGGTCTCTAGCTGATAAGATCAAGTAGCAGGTCAAATGAATAACACGACCAAGATGGAAGAACTTAGAGTATATATGTATAACAAGAAACAAAGGAAACATAGTTACCACTGGGCACTTGCTGTTGGGTTCGCAGCATAGAAAACAAAAATTTCCTACGATGGGAACTATTATACGCCAAGATCTATCTATTAGATACAAGCAACGGGTGGATATACATCCATAGAGAACATACCCTCGAAGACAAAATAGCTTTGTTAATGAGATGGAACTCGTGGATGATGTAGTCGTACACTTTCTAGTCTCAAGATCATGATGAAGTCCAGCAGGTCCAGCTCCAACACGTCCATCAGATCCAGCTCCAGCAAGTCCATCACCACCAAGTACAGCACCGCAAATCAGCGGTGCATCCGTGATCGCACACACGTCCGGTACCCCGACAACCTCCATCCCTAACTCTAGCAAAGCAGTAGAAGCAGCAACTCCTTTCCAGTTAAAGCCACCGGGAACATGTAAATGGCTAATCCGAGACCATGGGGAATAACTAGAGGGGGAGAGAGATCCTTCACGAGGAGGTGTGAGTGAGAAGTGAGAGGAGGGGCTCCTTTTATAGGAGGAGGGGGGAAGCCAAGGGCCATGGCCGGCGGCCAAAGAGGGTGCCCCCACCTCTTCCTCCATTCATGTGAGTGGAGCTCCCACTCACACAAATGGCTCTCCATTTCCTCCACTCAAAATCCCACTCAAATCCCATTAAATTTCCACCAAATTTAATGCAATCTCTCATTAAATAAACCTCCTTTTATTTATTTATTCATAATTTTGTTAATTACTTTAATTAACAAACATTCACATAAAACCCCCTGCAACATTTCAATATCACATGCAGAACGGTTTCTAATTTCACCAAACAATTCGGTTTCCATCAAATGATTCCAGCTTTCTTAAATCTTTATCTGAAACATATTTGCTCTGAATGGTGTCGGTATCCCTTAACTATGTCACCCTACGGTTCGCGAATAATATAGACATGATCGAGACCCCTCTCCGATCAATAATCAGCAGCGGGACCTGGAGATCCGTACTGACTCCCACACATTCAACAATGACTCTTGTGATCATGTGAACCTTTAACGTCGTAACTAAATCCCTTTGTCTCGCGATATATTAAATGTCTGAGACTCGATCGTAGGTATCTCAATACCTAGTTTGATCTCGTTGCCGACATGCACTCTTTTCTCGTTCCCGTGATATAACATACTAGTGATCACATCACTTGCTTGCAAGTTATTTCAATGTGATATCACTGAGAGGGCCCTGAGTATATCTATCCATCATCGGGATGGACAAATCCCACTCTTGATCCATGAGCCTCTACATAACACCTTCGTAGCACTGAACCCACCTTTATAGTCACCCTTTTACGGTGTGACGTTTGATGTCGTCAAGATACTCTTCCGGTGTTAGTGATTAACATAATCTCATGGTCTAAGGACTAGGATTACTTCGTATGTTGTTATAGCAATATAAACATAATGACTTTGATCGTAATGCTATACTTTAGATGAATGTTCATCATATAATTCCACCATTGTCGTGACATCGTTATTAACAACATCCAATGTCCATGATTAGGAAACCTTGGTCACCTTGTTAATCAACGAGCTAATTTATATGAGAGGGATCACTAGGAACTTTGTATTTTTTTATTAAACACACATGTATTAACGTTTCCAATTAATACACTTGTAGCATGCAACATAAACATTTATCATGAAGATGGAATAATATAATAAACAGTTTATTATTGCCTCTCGGGCATATTCCCTTCAGTCTCCCACTTGCACTAGAGTCAATAATCTAGTTTGTAAACTTGTATATACAACACCTAGGTGTTGAATATACGCGTTTGCTAGTGGTTAACTGATGATTGCATTTTTGCATCATGTTTTACATTATTATTTTGCATCGTAGATGTAGGAGATGGCGTTCGCGCGCATATTTTATGTGTGTTTTCACTAGGATCAGGACAAATGATGGATCCAATGGATACAATTATTGAAGCAGTTGTACTGTGGAGAAAAGGAGTCAAAAACAACATAAATCGCTTATTTGGGAAATATTAATAATACTAGAAGAAAACCAGAAGCGAACAAAGGAGGCAGAGAGCA
The DNA here is from genome assembly GCA_023614405.1 of Avena insularis. Lineage (NCBI taxonomy): Eukaryota > Viridiplantae > Streptophyta > Magnoliopsida > Poales > Poaceae > Avena > Avena insularis. The sequence goes on along the minus strand of CM042696.1, from coordinate 365,662,985 downwards.
TAACGACCAACTATACGGCGGGAGAATTTTCTCTGGCCGTATAGCTGGCGCCGCCTCCGTCTCGTCAAATAGTTTCACCCCGTGCAATTGGTTCAGGGAGATGACATACAAAACACCTAGAAATTGCGAAAACCTCACCTCCGGAAGGCATCTGGAGGGGGAACTCGTCTGCCAGGGATCCATCTTCACCCTGCACAGATCCAGGAGGCTAAGGCATCGATCTTCATCAACCACCACTGCATCACCACCATCCTCATCCATCCCACCTACATCCTGTGTAGATCTTGTTGTAATTGCTATACTCGTTGTGGATTTATACAAGTACTATTCATCTATGATTGTTCCCATTACTATTGCCATGATGTTGATTGCCTCCATGTCTGAGTAGATCCTTAGTTCCGGGGAGATGGAGAAACCCTAACATATGACTGAGATGAGATAGAGATTATTATGTTATACATCATTATGTGTATGTGTTAATTGTATTCATCTTGATATTAAGGAGAAGTGCACCTTCTGAATATTTGCCTCTTATGGGGACTTGATGACCCACAAGTATAGGGGGTGTATCGCAGTATTTTCGAGGGAAGTGAAACCCAATTTATTGATTCAACACAAGGGGAGCCAAAGAATATTCATAAGCCTTAACAACTGAGTTGTCAATTCAGCACCTGGAAACAATCTTGCTCACAGCAGTTTATCAGTAGCAACAGTTTTGTAGTAGGAAAAGTAAAGTAGCAGCAGTAGTAAAGTAAAGACAGCAGTAACAATAGCAAGAAATGAGGGACTCGAAAAGGTAGGCATAGGGATGGATGGACGGGCATTGCATGGACAAGACAATTCATATGGAAATCAGAACATAGGGCAATTGTAGATAAATAAGATAAAGCATCCAAGTACTAGATAATCCTAGGCATGTGTCCCATATATAGTCATACGTGCTCGCAATGAAAACTTGCACAACATCTTTTGTCCTACCAGCCCGTTTGCTGTGGGGCCTCAAGGGAACTACTGGCAATTAAGGTGCTCCTTTTAATAGAGCACCGGAGCAAAGCATTAACACTCCGTGAACACATGTGATCCTCACATCAAATCCATTCCCTCCGGTTATCCCGATTTCTTTCACTTCGGGGCCTTTGGTTCCGGACAACAACGTGTGTATACAACTTGCAGGTAAGACCGTAAACAATACTATCATAATGAATCAATAACATGTTCAGATCTGAAATCATGGCACTCGGGCCCTAGTGACGAGCATTAAGCACAACAAGTCGCAACAAAGTCACAAAGCACTAATAGAAGATACTAGGAACCATGCCAAAACAATCTGATGCCATTACATGAACGATCTCATCCAATCCCTAACATCCCCATAGCCTACAGCAGGGGATTACTCACTCATAGATGGGGAAACATGGATGTTCGATGGAGAAGCGATGGTGATGATGATGGCGATGATCTCCTCCAATTCCCCGCCCCGGCAGGGTGCCAGAACGGAGTTTCTGGTGCTATTTCATGGAATTGTGTTGGCAAGTGAGCAGAACTCCTTCCGAAAAACGTCAATTTCTGCATTTTTAGGTCAGAAGGAATCTTATAGGCGAAGAGGGAGACCGAGGGGGTGCTTGGGGCGGCCAGACCACCCCCTGGCGCGGCCAGGCCCAGCCCGCGCGGCTAGGTGGTGTGGTTGAGTCCCAGCCCCACTCCGTCTCATATTCTGGCTCCGGGAGTCTTCTGGTGAAATAGGATTTTTGGCTTTTGTCCTGTCCAATTCCGAGAATGTTCATTTTCTGACTTTCCTGGAACCAAAAATAGCAGAAAACAGGCAACTGACACTGTGGCTCTTGTTAATAGGTTAGTCCAATAAATCATATAAAAAGTACTCCAAAGTGTGGACAAAACACAAGAAAGTAGATAAAACCAAGCATGGAACATCAAAAATTATAGATACATTTGCAATGTATTAACATCCCCAAGCTTAACTCCTGCTCGTCCTCGAGTAGGTAAGTGATAAAATAAGAATAATTTTTGAGGTGACATGCACCATCATAAACTTGATCAAAGTATTTGTAAAACATTCATAGCTGGGATCATAGTACTTCAATCATAACATGAAAGATAAAGTTCTAGCAATAAGACAAAGCAACTATGTTGCAACATGAAAAGGCACAAACAAAAGATTCATGAATAACAATGCTTTGCAAGACGTTTGTTTGTTTCACATAAAGAAAACATAGCATAGTGGCATTCAGCTTGTCCCTCATAGAGTAGCAAACATAAATGCATAGGACACCTTCAAAGTTCATAAGAGTGACTAGATACAAATAGTTTAAAATAAGCAATATCAAACCTATGCATCAATCAATAAGTCTTGGGAAAATGCACATAGAAGTAAGAATGGCCACTATGCTCTCAAAGTAGGTGCATAAAGATAGAAGGTGGAGACTCAACAAAAAAGTAAAAGAAAGGCCTTCATAGAAGGAAGTAGGGATTCAAGTTTCATAAAGAGCTTCCAAAAATTATGGTACTTAATAGCTTTCAGCTCTCATTGCCCCTATCATAAGAATCTTGAAGTGATTAAGGTTAAAGTGAACAAACTATGGTGTATATGCTTGACGAAGTATAAGTTAGAAATCTCATGTCCCTTGAATACGAGGGCCGCTCCTCATGCTACTCAAGTTTAGTCACAGGTAAGTTCTTGTCATCGTAAGTATATGTGTATCATAGAGAACCGCCAAAGGGGTACCCCCTTGCTCGATGATACGGAAGAATCCCCATATCAAAATGACAAGGAAAGGCATAACGGCATCTCAGCAATCTTCTTATTTACCATGGGAATATGGTGCTTTTTTCTCTCTTTCCTCTTTTCATAATCTTTTTTTTTCTCAATATAGGACTCTTTTTTATAAGAAGAATGCTTCATAGACAACTCATTATGGTTACGCTGCAGGTTTCCACCATGTTAGGATGGATTAGACCAGCGACCCAGGCGTTTCTCTAACACATATACATAACTCCATGGATTTACAAGCTCCCCTTTCATTTCACAATCGACATCCATAGACAAAAGGGCATGATATCAACTAGGTACAAAGTACTAGTGCAATGTTGAAAGCGTTCCTCATGACAACATGGTTCTGCTAATCCCCAACAAATAAGTGCAAGCATATACAACATAGACGACACAATGGTTCAAGTTTATTAAGGGCAAGAAAAGTAAAGTGTGCCATCAAGTTCGCGAGAGCTTTAATTACTAGTTTTCTCATAACAAGTTTAATTTGGAAGGTAAACAAAAACATGAATATACTTGGAATAGCACATGCTAGTAGGTAGGTATGGTGGACTCTTTGGAATAACTTGGTTTAGGGAGTTGGATGCATGAGTGGAACTCATACTTGGTTGTGGAGGCTAGCAAAAGACTAGGAGCGACAAACTAGGAGAGCAATAATGGCCATAATCATGCAGAGCGACAAAACATCATTGATCAAAGCATAAAGTGATACTATAAGTTGAAAACTAAAGGATCATAAAGGCCATGGTGACTTGATATAGTCATAACATGGTGTGAGCATGCGCCAAGTCAACCCAAATAAAGCATCAAAGGAGAATACCATAATATTATGCTTTAATATGCTAAAACAACACATGATTCTTCAAAGGCACATTAAGAAATCTCAATTGTTTATAACAAGTCATGCTACAACAAAGAATACTAAGCATAAAGCCAAAACAATATCGAGCATGGCATGACAAAGCATAGGCCACTGTCAAAAACAAGCTCTCTTTATCACTTAAGCATGAACTTTCCTACTCTTTTCCAATCCAAACCAAACTATTTGAAAACCAATGCATTAAAGAGGTGGTCCAACCAATTTATTCATAAAACTAAGAAAACAAAGCAAACGAAAAACCAAAACAAAAACGAAAAAGAATATGCTCCAAGAACAACACAATTGTGCATGAAACAATAAAAATGAAGTGTTTGGAAGAAACCTAGAATTTTTATTGATGAAGAAGGGGATGCCTTGGGCATCCCCAAGATTTGACGCTTGTACTTCTTGGATATTTCTTGGGGTGACACGCTTGGCATCCCCAAGCTTGAGATTTAGTTCATCCTTCATCTCATTACTCATTCCTTCCATACACCTGAAAATTTTCCTTCATACAAAACTTCACACAATCTTTATTAGCAACATTAGTGCACTCAAGATAATAGGTCTTTAGGTTCAGTTCCAACACCAATAAAACTTCCATTAAAACATAAGCTACTGTAGCACTTCCCTCAAAAAGCTCAATTCCCCAAAAGAACTCAAACAGGAACCAATAAGAAGCAAATGCAAATAACGGCAGAAATCTATCAAAACAGACCAGCAGGTAAAGACGAATTTTTTCAAAGACCTTCTGTTGCTCAAATCGATAAGTGTTGAACTAACGAAGTTAGATAACAACCTGGGGCAGAATAACAAAAAATCACGCCTCAAAAGGATGTAAAGAGATTTGACACGAATTTTTACGGTGAAGCACAGAAATCTGTTTTGGGACAGCAACTTTCCCAACCATTACTTCTCTCTCATTAGAGGTTACTCTTGGCACAAAAAGAAAATAAAAAGGATAAGGAGCGGTTATTACTGAAGTAATAACTTCCAAGACTCATCTAAAACTTTTGGGTTATCTCCCAATAAGTACTTTTCTTTAACGCCTTTAAGTTAGGCATGATAGTTTGAGAAGATGCTCACATAAGAAATATGAATTGAAGTCAAAGAGAGCATCAAGAAGCAAATTCAAAACACATTTAAGTCTAACCCACTTCCTATGCATAGGAATCTTGTATGCAAATAAATTTGCAAAGAACAAAGTGACAGGCATAGGAAGATAAAACAAGAGTAACTTCAAAACTTTCAGCACATAGAGAGGTGTTTCAATACCATGAAAACTTCTACAACCATATTTTCCTCTCTCATAATAATTTTCAGTAGCCTCATGAATAAACTCAACAATATAACTATCACATAAAGCATGCTTTTCATGTTCTACAGAAACATAATGTTTATCAAGCTCAAAAATAGTGGGATTAAAACCTTCAAACCCACTTTTAACAATTCTATAACACGATGGCTGATCTTTCAATATAGGACCATCGTCTAGAGCTTTATCATAAAAATTTTCTAAGCAAAACTCTTTAGTACTATGCATCTCGATGTTAGGCACAAATAAAGGATTATCACAGGTAGCATGAGCATAACATTTATCCTCCTTTGGTAAGCATGGGGGACAATCAAATAATGTAAGGGATAACAAGTTACTCTTATTAGAAGGTAGGCATGGGTAGCTAATCCATTCTTCCTCCTTTTGTTCATCACTCTCCTCCTCTTTTTCATCTAATGAGCTTTCAGGTTCATCAATTTCTTCCATCAGATCCTCCAAGGCATTAGTCTCTTCCATTTGTGGAAAGCATCTGTTAATATATTCAAGAATATAGACATTTTCTTGCTTGTAATTATCAAAGCAAAATTAAAGTATATCATAAACCTCATGTTTATAAGGTGAATCATCAATATTTTCAAGCAAACTGGCAAGTTCAAATGCACCCTTCCAAGCAATAAATTCTCAATTTGTTCCACATCATAAAAGTCATAATTTCCTCTAACATAACAAGATATGGTAACATTATAATTATACTCACATTAAAAAGGGAGGTGTTTGTACCTCTTACAGCAACAAGATTTATCAAAGCAATAAGTAACATTATAAGTAGAGCACACGTTTCTAGCAATGGTATACAATTTATCAATTTGTTCCCATAAGTGTTTCCCTTTTTGTGACAAGCGGTGTTCCTTATAATAATATTTTTGATCTTCCATGAACCCATCTTGCCAATAAGATTCAGTTTCAAAGAAACCAACCATTGACAACAAGCATGATAAAGCAAGACAATAACAAACAAACGAAAATAACAACTAGAGTAGGAACTAATTTTTTTTGTATTTTTGATAAAGAAACAAGCAAGCAAAGCGGAAATAAACTAAACTTGAACAATAGTGATTCCAAGTGGACTTGATAAATAAAGCTATGCTCCCCGGCAATGGCGCCAGAAAATAGTCTTGATGACCCACAAGTATAGGGGGTGTATCGCAGTATTTTCGAGGGAAGTGAAACCCAATTTATTGATTCGACACAAGGGGAGCCAAAGAATATTTATAAGCCTTAACAGCTGAGTTGTTAATTCAGCTGCACCTGGAAACAATCTTGCTCACAGCAGTTTATTAGTAGCAACAGTTTTGTACTAGGAAAATTAAAGTAGCAGCAGTAGTAAAGTAAAGACAATAGTAACAATAGCAGTAAACAGTAGGATTCGAGTGCGGTAGGCATAGGGATGGATGGACGTGCATTGCATGGACAAGACCATTCATATGGCAATCAGAACATAGGGCAATTGCAGATAAATAAGATAAAGCATCCAAGTACTAGATAATCCTAGGCATGTGTCCCATATATAGTCATATGTGCTCGCAATGAGAACTTGCACAATATCTTTTGTCCCGCCAATTCGCTTTGCAGCGGGCCTCAAGGAACTATCGAAATTAAGGTGCTCCTTTTAATAGAGCACCGAGCAAAGCATTAACACTCGTGAACACATGTGATCCTCACATCAAAGACATTCCTCCGGTTATCCCGATTGCCACTGGGCCTTTGGTTCTGGACAACAACGTGTGTATACAACTTGCAGGTAATACCATAAACAATACTATCATAATGAATCAATAACATGTTCAGATCTGAAATCATGGCACTCGGGCCCTAGTGACAGGCATTAAGCATAACAGGTCGCAACAAAGTCATAAAGCACTAATAGAAGATACTAGGCACCATGCCCTAACAATCTGATGCCATTACATGAACAATCTCATCCAATCCCTACCATCCCCATAGCCTACAGTGGGGGATTACTCACTCATAGATGGGGGAAGCATGGATGGTCGATGGAGAAGCGATGGTGATGATGATGGCGATGATCTCCTCCAATTCTCTGTCCTGGCAGGGTGCCAGAACGGAGTTTCTGGTGCTATTTCGTGGAATCTGGTGGTGGCGGTGGAGCGGAACTCCTTCTAGAAAAACGTCGAACCCCCCTGAGTTTTTAGGTCACAAGGCATCTTATAGGCAAAGAGGGAGACCGAGGGGGTGCCTTGGGCGACCAGACCACCCCCTGGCGCGGCCAGGCCCAGCCAGGCCCAGCCCACGCGGCCAGGTGGTGTGGCTGGGCCCCAGCCCCACTCCGTCTCATATTCTGGCTCCGGGAGTCTTCTGGTGAAATAGGATTTTTGGCTTTTGTCCCGTCCAATTCCGAGAATATTCATTTTCTGACTTTCCTGGAACCAAAAACAGCAGAAAACAGGCAGCTGGCACTGTGGCTCTTGTTAATAGGTTAGTCCAAGAAATCATATGAAAATTACTCCAAAGTGTGGACAAAACACAAAAGTAGATAAAACCAAGCATGGAACATCAAAAATTATAGATACATTTGCAATGTATCAGGACTCAATGGAGGGGATTAGATGTTAGTAGACGGAGGGATGATAGCACTTACTGTGACTATAAAGCTATTGTTATTCCTTACGTACTAACTTGGGGAACCAAGGAGAACTCATCAAGCCGTGTCTATGCCATGGGAGAGATCCCTTAATAGCGCGGTAATGCGATGGTTGTCGGTTACTGTCTGCTGTGGTTATGAGGACGATGTGTGCAGCGGTTGCTGGCAAATCGTCCATATATGGAGCTCCTCCCACATACATACACACTATGAGAATATTCGTTATAATACTCTCGATTACTTAGTCTAAATTGCTAGTAGTGTATCTGCTACTCCCTGAGAATGCATTTTCCCTATTGTAGTTCCAAAGTTCTATTACACACGCGATTCTTACTTTCTGCATTAAGTTTTGCTTTACTTTAAATTACCTTGTTCAACCAAAAACCCAAAAACAGCTCTACTTATCTTGCATCTTAAAGTTATTTCTTAAGTACTCCATTTAGTTATAATTAAAAGCATTTTAGTCTTTCGTCTACTGCTCCTTGTGGGATCGATATCTTTATTTCGAAACTAGCTACAAACGATCTGTGCACTTGCAGTCATCAAGCTATTTTCTTGTGCTTTTGCCGGGGAGCTTAGCACTATAAGTCACTTTACTTTTAGTTATTACTTTCATTGTACTAATTTTTACTTGAAGTTGCAGGACAAGAACAATGGACAATACTCAGCATTTAAATCAGCTTGAGGCAGTAAGGAAAATGGGTTCGCCCATGGACGCTTTTATAACTATCAACAAAAGCATAAATCCGGATGGATTCGAAATCCATCCTTTATTATTTGAGTTATTACATTCTAAGAAATTTGCAGGAACCAATGAAGAAAGTCCATATGGACACTTACAATTCTTTGAAGACATTTTGAGTTCCTTTATTTTTGATAACTGTAATCTTGATATGGTTAAAATCCAGTTGTTTAGACAAACTCTCTCTAATAATGTTTGCGACTGGTACAGATCTTTTTGTGCGGAAGCACCAAGCACTTGGGAGGAATTGACAACCATGTTCGTATCAAAATATTATTCTGAAAGCAAAGCTCACAGGATGAGAGGTATTATTATCAATTTAAAAAATAATCCTAGTGAGGTCTTATATGAAGGATATCTAAGGTATAAAAGTTACCTGGATAATTGCCCCCATCATCGTTTACCTGATTGGTCAATCACCCATACATTTTATGGAGGGCTAAATATTGAAAATAGAACGAATCTAGACACTGCTTCAAATGGCAGTTTTCTATCTTATACTTATGATGAGGCTTGGAATCTAATAATAAAAATGAAACAAGCAACTGAAAATTCTAAAGATAAGGAAAATATTACAAATAGTTTTTTAGAATATGCTTGCATTAACGATTTCCTTGCAGATGAGAGGACAAATACAATGATTAAAACCCTCGGTATTGATTCTTACTCAGTAAATAAAATTATTGTGAATTATGCAGGGCATTTGCAGGTACCTACAGAATGGGAACCTCGTAAACCTCTCGAAGAAAAGAAGCGTGCAAGAGCACTAATGGAAGATTTGTCCTCGATACCTATATGGGGAATTTTTGAAAAGAGACAAAGAGAGGAAGAACAAATAAAGAAGAGACTGAAGAAACCAGAAAGGAATTCCGAAGCTACACATATAAATAATGTTATAATAAAAGACCTTATGTAGGCACGAATAGTGGAGGATGAAGTGGTTATGTTAGACCGTGAAACTTCAGAATTTATCCAAGGTATGGTTTGAGGTAACGAAACTTCAAAACGTATGACCCATATATATTGTGGAGAAGCTTTCTTATATGGAATTTGTGAACCAATTTCCACCATAAATATTATGTCATCGTCAACTCCGCTACAACTTAAATAACCTGGATTTGAACTGGTAGACACTATTGTTAAAATATCTAATAAAACCAATATAAAACCAGAAGGGGTAATTAGAAATATCTATGTCTTTATTGGCTCACTCATGTACCCCCTTGATTTTTATATTGTTGATATGCCTCAAGATTCCTTTTGCCCTATTCTTTTAGGCAGGCCTTTATTTCCATCACCAAAGCTCGAGTGGATAATCAGAAGGAAACTATTTTACTAAAATTTGGAGAAGAAGAAATGACATTCCACTTTGCCAAACTAAAGAAGAGGCCATATGAAGTGGAGGATATCAAGGAAGAAAAGACAATTGTCGAGCTAGCGGCAATTCATTTTAGTACTCCACAAGATGAACTAGAAAGGAGTTTGATTAATTGGGAAGAAGTACTGGATGATGAGAAGAAAGAAGACATGGATGATTACCTTGATTCAATTCTGGAAGCACAAAATCCACATTACTATGAAGAACTGCTAAGAACGGGTGATGAAGAACCTCCACCAATAGAATTGAAAAAACTTCTAGACGATATGAGGTATGCATTTTTAGATAATGAAAATAAATCTCCTGTTATTATTAGCAAGAATCTATTAGAAAATGAAACGAATAAACTTATTTCAGTTTTGGTTAAGCATCGTGAAGCCTTTGGATATACATTGAGTGATATTAAAGGAATAGATCCATCTATTGTAACACATAAGATTACCATGCTTGATGATGCTGAACCTGTAGTAGATGCACAAAGAAGGCTTACTCCTAAGATGAAGGAAGTAGTAAGAAAATAAGTTAAACGCTTACTTGATGCCGGTATAATATATCCTATTTCTGATAGTAAGTGGGTTAGCCCAGCTCATTGCATACCAAGACAAGGTGGTCTTGATGCTGCTATGAATGAGGAAGGTGAGCTAGTTCCTATGTGACCAATTGTAGGATATCGTATGTGCATTGACTTTAGGAAATTAAACCGTGAAACATAAAAGAATCATAAACCTATACCTTTCATGGATAAAATTCTAGAAAGACTTAGTAATAATTCTTAATTTTGTTTTCTTGATGGTTATTCTGGATATTCTCAAATTGCCATACAGCCGGTAGATCAAGAGAAAAAAACTTTTACTTGTCCTTATGGCACAGATGCTTATAGATTAATTCCATTTGGCTTATGTAATGCAACAACAACTTTTTAGGAATGTGTTCTAAAGATTTTTGATGATTTTGTTGAGAAGACTATGGAAGTCCTAACAAATGATTTTGGCATTTGTGGAACAACTTTTGATAGTTGTCTCTATAATCTGACCAGAGTTTTGCAAAGATGCAGGCAATCAAACTTGGTTTTAAATTGGGAGCAATGCCGTTTCATGGAAAGAGAAGGTAAGTTTTCCAGGCACAAGGTTTCAGAGAAGGGAATAGAAATAGATAAAACTAATATAAATGCTATAGAAAATCTCCCAATACCTCAGGACATTAAAAGCTTAAAAATGTTTCTGGGACATGCAGGATTTTATAAGAGGTTTATAAAAGATTTTGCTAAAAATAACTATGCCCCTTACCAATATTCTTGATAAAGAAACTCCATTCTATTTAGACCATGAATGCATTGTAGCTTTTGAGAACCTTAAAGATAAACTAGTTTCAAAGACCTATCATGCAACCTCCAAAGTGGGATGAACCTTTCGAAATTATGTGTGATGGTAGTGATTATGCTTTAGGGGCTATGTTGGGACATCGAGATGGAAATAATTTAAATGTTATTTATTATGCTAGTAGACCTCTTAATAAGATTCAGAAACATTATGCTACTACATAGATAGAGTTTCTAGCTATAATTTTTGCTTGTGACAAATTTAGATCTTACATATTTAATACTAAGGTAATAATTCATACGGATCACCAAGCTTTGCGTCACTTGCTTGTGAAAAAGGATGCTAAGCCTAGGTTGATTAGGTGGGTTTTATCACTACAAGAATATGATTTGCAAATAGTAGATAGGAGGGGTAAGGATAATCCGCAGCGTATCATCTCTCTAGAATGGAGGGAATAATTAATGACGCCGTACCTATTAATGAATCATTTCCAGGAGAATATTTAGCAAAGGTGGATATTGCTGATCCATGGTATGCAGATTATGCTAACTATCTAGCAACAAAATTTGTACCTCCCAATATGACAAGAAATCAAAGAATGAAATACTTTAATGATCTTAAGTATTAATTTTGGGATGATCCGTATTTATATCGTCATGGACTTGACGGAATGATTTGGAAGTGTGTTCCTAATCACGAAATGAATGCTATATTAAAGGCTTGTCATGATAGTCCATATGGAGGGCATCATGTAGGTAAAAGAACTGCTGCAAAGGTACTTCAATCCGGATTCCATTGGCCCACCTTTCTCAAGGATGCACACAGGTATGTGGAATACTGCGATGCTTGCCAAAGAAGAGGTAATATAGGTAGGAGACAAGAAATGGTGATGAATTTATAGTCTAATAATTGAACCCTTTGATGTATGGGGAATGGATTACATGGGGCATTTATAGAGTCAAACGATTATACTGATATTCTTGTTGCTGTTGACTATGTTACTAAGTGGGTTGAAGCTATCCCAACAAATCACGCAGATGAAGATACCTCAGTGGAGATGATCAAGGATGTCATATTCCCCAGGTTTGGAGTTCCTAGATTTTTAATTACTGATGGTGGTTCTCATTTTATGAAAGGGACTTTCAGGAAAATCCTCAGCAAGTATGGAGTAACTCACCGCGTTGCTTCGCCATATCATCCCCAAACAAGTGGTCAAGTGGAACTCTCAAATACGGAACTAAAGACCATACTCGAGAAGACGGTGGACAAAATCAAGGAAGGATTGGTCATACAAGTTAAACGACACTTTATGGGCATACCGTACTGCATTTAAAAATCCAATGGGTATGACACCTTATAAGATGGTGTACGGTAAGGCATGCCATTTACCTTTAGAACTAGAACACCAAGCTTTTTGGGCAATCAAAAATCTAAATTATGATCTCAAAGTACCAGGGGAAAAGCGTTTATTAGATATGCATGCTTTAGATGAGTTTAGAAGTGAAGCCTATGAGAATGCTAGGTAGTTTAAGGAAAAGTTAAAGATGGCATGATAAAAAATAGAGAATAATTTTTTTAAAGGAGGCAAAGTGTTGCTCTATAATTCTCGTCTTAAGTTGTTTCTAGGAAAACTCAAGTCGAAGTGGGAAGGTCCATATGTAGTTGAAGAAGCATATTCGTCAGGAGCAGTGAAGCTCGAAGGAAAAACACCCTCTCTTGCATGGGTGGTGAATGGACAACGCTTGAAGCATTATCGGGTGAAAGAAGATATAAGTGCAATCACTATATGAGCACACCTGAAGAAGTGATAAAGCGAAAATATACAAAGAACGACAATTACAAGAAGAATGGACTCAAGACAGAATGAGCGGTACTATGGTCAAGCTATTGACCATAAAAGAGCACTTCATGGGAGGCAACCCATGTGAAATAAAGGTTGAGTAAGTTTTTAAAATTCTCAATTAAAATCTAGATTAAGTATTGTTTTAATGAAAATTATTCATGTTCTAGCAAGGAAGAAGGAAAATGGATGATGCCAAAATTGGTCGAAAGTCTAAGCTGACATTTCTCTGTCAAAACTCGATAATTCGTTAAGTTTCAGATTAATAAAGAACAATTGGAGAAGCATAATTTTTTTGATGGACACAGAAGGTTTAACGACCAACTATATGGCGGGAATAAAAATTTAGCCAGATAGTTCCGGCATGTAACAACCTCAGACCCTACGCTCTAAGTTCAAGCCTGGATGAACCAAAAGTGGTTAAAGTAGTACAGCGGGGGCCCAGGGGCCACCCACGTGTAGGCCCGTCGGCCGCCCTAACCACTTCCAAGAACATCAGGACAAGAGTGAGCGGCATAGGCAACAGGCGAAGAGATCAAATACATACACAAGTGAGTATGTATGCAAGCTACCTTACAACAGTTCTCAGAGCCATACCATCTAAAAGAAATAGAAATATTGCAACGCCATACGGCAAGATCCAAATATCCTAGATAGAGATAATAGTGTAGGATAGCTCCTCATACATCAATCAACAGAGTATCAAGCGAAAGCGGGAAACAAGATCCGAGTACGGACAAGAAGCAAATCGGCATAAGATGCCACATAAATAAGCACGTCCCGCCCACAGATCTCACGGATCCCCATCCCCAGAATCTCTACACCGAGTGATCGTTGTCAACATCATTTGTCTCCTCCACCCAGTATCCATCTTGCGAATACACCTGTGCATCTGAATCAAACAATTTATCGTGTGACACCCTAGGGGTACTCAGCAAGTCTTTATGCCTCTAAAGTGGACATAACCTGAGGTGACACAATTACAGCAAAAGATAATAACTAATAAGTCTATAGATACTCGCTAACCATCCGCCTAACCAATGATAGGCGAATGTCCGTTAATTAGAAACAACAATTATAACAGTATAAAGTAACATATCCATCCTCCTTCTCGCTTACCAACGAGAAAGCGGACGAACAACCCATTCGTTGGCAGTTTTGTTAACCATTCCATGAGTATTGCACTAATTACTAGTCAGTTGTTTAGTCAAATTAAAAGCGATACTTTAGTTATGCTTGTCTATGATCGAGAAATCAGAATCCAAGTCGCCCATAACCGCGGACATGGCTTTCATAAAGATTTACCCTGCAGGGGTGCACAAATAGCAACACACACACGATCGACCTCGGAAAAACCAAATCAAAATCCAACGAGGCTTTCACGACAAAGCAATCACAGGTTTCATAAAATATTTCAGGGGGCCACCCCACTAAGCTACCCGCAACGAAGTTGGCCGGCTCCGGAACGGACCCAGGGTTTGTATGGACGGCGGTAAACGACTGGGAACCCGAAAGTGTGACTGGGCTTGTCGATACAGCGAAAACGTGTCACGATCCAAAACAGTACAGGTGCTCCACGCACAATCTTAAATAAAGCAGTAAAGCATGGCATAAGTACATGATAGTAATAAAGCCCCAAACTACTTTGTGGCCCCAGGAAATAAGAAATGAATCGAGCTCGCGCTAAGGGTATTCATGGTCCCATGTGCGGATAGTGCGATAGTCAAGGAACAGGTATCAAGTACTCGGGGTCCTACGGGACACAAGTGGACTTAAAAACCAAATAACAGATATTGCCCACCGGTGCCTCTTTCATTAGTTATCCCATTACTACTCAGGTTAAGTTGTTTAGGTACCTCGTTATCCATCAGACACTCACATACCCTACACATGCTGTTTTACGACTCGCATGGCTCAAACAACTCCTGTAGTAAGGCTCATGGGATGGAGGAACAAGCTCGGTGGGGTTTAAAGTAAAGGCTATGCAGTACTTGGGATTCAATTTAATGCAATCACGACTCAATGATGCAAGAATAAGATAGAGACAATAGGTACTATATGTATGCAAGCATGTGGTAGTGCTTGCCTGGCAGCTCAGTTGAAGCAAGAGACGGATCTAGGTAGTACTCCTGGGATTCCTGATATTTTCCCTGCTCGGCGTCTATTCGAAAGAAGAACCAAACAAACAAAGGCCAACATAAATAAAGTGCACAAGCATATAAATAAAATGCGACAAGCAAACAAGCATGCCATGATGAATGATGCACAAATTACATGGCAATAATGTAGCATTGCAAGGGTGAGGTGTGGGGACAAGAATAAATCATTTTATTAATTATTTGGTCAAGATTTATTGCCATAAACAGTTCTGATTTTTAATAAGGACATGATGCATGCTGCAATTCAGAACATGGAATGCATAAACAGAACGGGCTCGTCGCTCTGATCGATTTAGACATCTTATTTGTCAGCTTTGGAGTTGTAGAATTAAAGTTATTAATTAATTGAGAAAAGGCATTTTTATTGCAATTAAACAATTTTGAAAATTTAAAATAGTCAAACATTATTTTGAATGGCATATTTGAAATCCTCACATTTTTATGATTCCAAAACATATATTATATGTCAAATTTGGATATGTCAATTAAAAGATATTATTTCCTGAATTTAAAACATATTTAACAATTTCTGAAATTATTTTTATTAAGCAGAAAAGAACAGAGATTTTTTGTACTCAGAGGGATCTAGCCCGAGTCACAGACAGGTGGGGCCTGCGCTGAGCTGGCGCAACCAACGCGCATCATACTTTTCTTACCGTGCATTCAGCTAGCCACACCGACTGACAGCTGGGCCTCAGGGGCTGCAGGGTGAACAAAACAAAAGCCCAGGGTTCTCTTTGCAAAACGTCAGGAGCAGAAATTTCGGATCTGGGAATTTGGCAGAATTTCGGCCTGCGTTCGAATGAAGATGGCGGCGAATCTAGAAGGATTTTGAAGGTTCCGTAAAAACGAAAGTTGTAGATCTCGCACAGATCTATAACTTTGAAGAAGGGAGATTTTCCAAAGGGACAACTTACGCGCCGGTGTAGAGGGAATAACAGAGTGGATTCAGATTTGAACGAAAATTTTCAGAAAACGGAATGTTTCGTCCCAACTTCAGAAGAGGATTGCTTTGGCTGTGGATCTCCAAATGGAGTGAAGTTTGATCCTGGGGGTAGATAGATGATAGGCCTACAAGTTTTGTGTGTGAAGTTTTTGCAAAGGATGAATGAGGACGACCGCAAAAATTCGGGAATAAGAGCTCATGGATGTACGTGTTGCTGAATTTCTGTCGCTAAGGCAAGGCGCGACAATGACCGGACGCAGCGCGTGGACGACGGTTGTGCGGGCGGCTGCAAGGCGAACAGGAGGGGGTGAACTAGGGGAAGAGAGGAAGGAGAGCCTCACCGAGGTCGGCGAAGCCAGGAGGTGTCGGTGCGGCGTGACGGGGACGGCGGCGAGGTGACATGGCCAGCGATGACGAGCGCCAGCTGCACCAGGACGGCGACGACGTCCAGCGGCTCCTCCTCCTCGCTCCGTGGCGTAGGCGAGTGTGGCCGAGATAGAAGCGAGGCAGCGCTCCTAGAGGGCGGCGACGTTCATGGCAGACGGCAACATTGCTGCAGGCGGTGATGTTCATGGCGGCGGCATGACTGCAGGAAGGCGGAGGCGAGATGGGGATAGGGCTTGGAGAAGGGGAAAACGAGAGGGGAAGGTGGTTGAGGGGGAGTATGGCGAGGCCAGCAGATAAAGACGGCATGGTCACGCGCGTGGCATGGGAGGCTTGGCGTCGGCACGTGAGGTAGGCGCGTACGAGAGAGACGATCAACAGGGCGTCGGTCTCGCTGTCCTCTGGTTGGGTGGAGCCAGACCAAAGAGGAGGGGTAAGGGTTGGTGCTAGTCCGGGTGGTTCAGGTCGGTCTTGAGGAGGGTGCCTCTAGGTGTCGAGTGCCACAGTCAGGAAGGAGAGAAGCTAGTTGGTTGTTTCCTTGGCTGGGTTTGGGTTGGCATGCGTGTATGCAGCTCACTTCACACATACGGTAAGATATATAGAGATTTTTTCTAGCAAAGCTAGGTGTGACTCGGTTGGACCAGAAAAGGAGAGTGTGTGTATGTGTATAGGTACACATTGCTAGAATTTTGGGGAAGAGGAGATTGGAGTTTTTATATAGTCCAAACTAGACTAGATGAGACTGGTTTTAGACAAAACTTTAGACGGATTTAGTGTCAAAAATTTAGGCAGAGATCAAGAGATAAAATAAATAAATATTAGAGATGGAGTCTTTATTTAGATAGCTAGATTAGCTAGGAAAACTTGGTAGATTGAGTGTAGATATAGGATTTGATCAAAATTTGAACAAGCATACAAGTGCAAAAGAATTTGAATAAAAGAAAGGTCACTAGTGGCATTGATATCACATGTGATTAGAGGCTAATATTGCATGTAGAACTAGATTTGAATACAAGGTATGCCACATGCACATATGAATATTTGGGAGAGGCAAGCACTAGAATTGGAGATGGAAAGGCAAGGTAGAATGGACACCACACCCAAAATAAAAAGATTGAGGTAAAAGGGAAGGTGGAGGGTTTTATTTGCATGAGACATGCAAGATTACATCTATGCATGCATGATGTATTAAGATGGTGAAACATATCACATATGTATGAGTGTATGGGATAGTTAGATTTGGATCCATACAAATATATGTGGCTAGGTTTTAAAATACTAACAAAAAAAGGCCACATACATGTATATGGTGGAAAAAAATAGATGATATCAAAGGAGAGATGTATGGCAAGTCAGTAGATGGAAGGGGAAGTAAAAGATATGCCCTCAACTCAAATTGGGCATACACAATATATCAAGAACCAACTACAATGTATCAAGAGGCAAATACAATTTAATAAATGTGTATGAGATAAGAACCAAATGAAAAGGGTTTTATATGATGCTCAAATGCAAGGTGGCATGATGACATGAGCATGATATAATGATGATGCAACTAATTATATGTAGGAAGTAGCATTATATAGACTAGGCTAGTAGCATTGCAATTGTTAGACAATTGGGATGCTACAACTCTCCCCCACTAAACAAGAATCTCGTCCCGAGATTCCTAGGAAAAAGAAAACAACACAAGGAGAGGCGGGTGTTCGGAACAAAGGTGACCCTCACGTTCCCAAGTTGATGAACAACGGAATGGTGCGATCATTCCACCTTGCAAAACTTGCTAGACTTGTTGCGAGTCTTGCATTTTGCTATAGAAACAAGAGGAAGAAGGAACTAGAGAATTGTCGTGAGACGAGAAAGATAGGATGAACATAGCTCTGGTTTCTCGAGAAACATGTTAAAATAATCGAACCACTTGTGAAAGAAATAGAAAGCACAATGTATCAGGGAGAATGAAACGACACACCATTAAGATTAAAGATTTATAGATACAAGAGCAGATAAATCTTGTCTTGCCGGAAGAAAAAGAGCTACTTTGGAGAAGTTATGCACTACTATGAAAGTAGCATTGTACCTTCCCTCAGATTTAGGAAAAGAAGTTTGGAGAACAATATTGCCTTCAAATAATAGATTTCCTTAATATCAACAGAAAGATTTGGGTTAGGAGTTCTCGGATTAGATCTTTCTTGCGCCGGTAAGAACCAAAGGATCACGCAATTGAGGTGCGCGGATATCACTTCAAGAGAAGGGGGATGCTAGTTTATGGTAGAATCCCGAGAAGAAAAGAATATGGAGGATCTGGAGTTTATTGTAGAGATACTTATTGCTTTCTTTAACCTTGAGGCTAATGCAATAGATTTGTGACTGATGGCATCAACCATAATTGGCTTTACCAAGAGAAAGGGATTTGTAAAATTTAAGACCCATATAGTTTCCTTCCATCTTGTTTGAGGATGTCGAGCACCGGTGGAATGAAGAGTACCCGAAAAGATAAATGCATCTGCTTCCACTAGATAATTGAATATTTTGCTCCATGTAGAAAGGGCGAGATCACCAACAAGAGATTATTGATTACTTTCTTCGAGAGAGCACTCCGGATAGACAAGGACGAAAGTAAAAGTATCGAGGGATAAAGGCCACTTCTAACTTCCGTGGAATGAGTTAAATTACATTAATCCGCCAATCCAATGTGCAAGAGCGAATGATAAGAGTAGTGGTATGGTAGCGAATGATAAGAGTAGTGGTATGGTAGCTACTCCATAATGAGTGTATGAGATAGGTAGATTTGGATCCATACAAATATATGTGGCTAGGTTTTAAAATACTAACAACAAAATGCCACATACATGTATATGGTGGAAAAAAATAGATGATATCAAAGGAGAGGTGTATGGCAAGTTAGTAGATGGAAGGGGAAGTAAAAGATATGCCCTCAACTCAAATTGTTCATACACAATATATCAAGAACCAACTACAATGTATCAAGAGGCAAATACAATTTAATAAATGCGTATGAGATAAGAACCAAATGAAAAGGGTTTTATATGATGCTCAAATGCAAGGTGGCATGATGACATGAGCATGATATAATGATGATGCAACTAATTATATGTAGGAAGTAGCATTATATAGACTAGGCTAGTAGCATTGCAATTGTTAGACAATTGGGATGCTACACGGCCGTATAGTTGTTGCGACAACAACGCTTCCATCCTCAAAAAGTACTGAGAGTTTAACGACCAACTATACAGACGAAATTAAAAATTCCGCCCGTATAGTCGTAGTCGTATAGTTATCGACCCTTCTGCAAAAAAATTGTCGAGGAAACAAAGAGTTTAATAACCAACTATATGTCCGGAATTAAAATTTCCGCCCGTATAGTTGCGATCGTATAGTTGTCTACACCTTTGACAAAATAATTTTGGAAATACTGAGAGTTTAACGACCAACTATACGGCCGGAATTAAAAATTCCGCTCGTATAGTCGCGGTTGTATAGTTATCAACCCTTCTTCAAAAAAATTATCGAGGAAACAGAGAGTTTAACGACCAACTATATGGCCAGAATTAAAAAATTCCACCCGTATAGTTCCGGCTGTATAGTTAGGTTCTGCCGTAGAACTAATCTATAGTAGGTTCACAACTATACGACGGGAGCTATACGGGCTGCACCCGTATAGTTGCTCGTTACGCAAGATGGCTAGGGGTTTTGAGCCCTCCTTTTAAAGCTGATCGCATCTAAACTTTTTCATTAAGTTTTCACAGAGCTACAGCCTCTAGCCTCGAAAAATCCTCGCCATCCCTATACAAGCCCTCTAATAACATCCGTGCAGTGAAGCCATGCAGCCCTTCCATGTCAACCAGATCTGGAAGAAGAAAGATGAGAAACCCGTGAAGACGATCGAGGAAGTAGAACCTAAAGGATCGTCGTCATCATCCGGCCTAGAGATCATGCCTCTCCCAAATTGGGAGGACTTGTTCCCACAAAGGATGGAGATGATGAGACAAGCTGAGCGGGGAAGGAACAAGGATGAGTACCTCCCTAATCCTTATTGTTACAACATAGGATCCTATTATAAACCTCCTTTTGGTCCATCACCTCTTAAACCTAAGAAGGTGCGGCAATATGGGATTCATGATAAGATCTATGAGTTAGAAAAGGCTTCTAAGGCATGCGTTGAAAAAATTGGAGAAGGGATTGACTCCTACTAGATGATGAGCAAAGACCTTGAGAAGAAGGTCGATGCAATCGATGGTAGAGTTGGTTTCTTGATTAAAACTGTTTTTGAGTTAACAAATGAGAAGAAATTCCTCAAGAGGAAAATGTTGAAGATCCAATACGACATGGCCAAGCTCAGCATTTTCTTTGAAAGCATAGTTAAAGCGGGCAATGTAAAGGAAGAAGGAGAAGCTCTACCTACCCAAGAGGAGGAATAGGTACTCACAAGGAGTTAATTGATCCCGCCTGGCTTGGTTCCAAGCTTGGGGAGATCTTTAATGACCTTGTAATCTTTCTTATAAGTTTTATATTACAATTTTGCATTAGTTCAAACTAAAAATAAAGTTTGCATCATTAGAATTCCCTTCAGGAATAGTCGATCCCTTTTATGAAATTCCAAGTTTATTATTATATACAGAGAAATATTGAGTTTGTGTCTGCTTTATTGATGTATGAATGGCTTGAGTATGATTTTACTTGCACTTGATGATAGCAATAGGAGTCTTCCACACCATTGGTATTAATGGAACATATAAAGATAATTTGGTCAATATACTGTAAGTTTACGGTTTGATTCACAAAGAAAAATTATCTATACAATTAAGTTGAAAAAGAAAACCTTGAACAAAGGAAAATGAAATACTATCTAATAAAGTGAGAACAAGTCGTGGTAGAATCTCAAGTCATAAAAATGCATCATATACATTTGGAATTTGATAATTGAGATCGTTGAACTTTGAATTCCTACATGAAGTGGAATATATGGCTAGCTCATTTGCACAACACTTAAAACAAAAGTGTGAGCATATATGCAAAAGAAAAGAAAAAGAAAAGAAGAAAAGAGCGAATGTGCAAAGAGCAAATAGGCATATGCCATTGTATTGTAGTATGACAAAGAGACCCTTTTGAGATTTTGAATCCCAAGTGAATATGTTGATCCTAAAACACTTGGGACTACCTCATTAACTCATTCGGTTGAACCAGATTCTTTTACATTATATTGAGATTCATATTTTATGAACTATTGATAACTAAGATGT
Organism: Avena insularis; assembly: GCA_023614405.1. Taxonomy (NCBI): domain Eukaryota; kingdom Viridiplantae; phylum Streptophyta; class Magnoliopsida; order Poales; family Poaceae; genus Avena; species Avena insularis. Next base: position 365,641,371 of record CM042696.1, on the reverse strand, counting down.
GGAAGCCTTCTAATACTATTCAGATGGTTCGAGTAAGGTACTATTCATGAACTTATTCCCCTGTATCGTACATGATAAACACATGCTGCAATTGCCTCATTTATTTTATCGACTCAGCTTCATGAATATGAGGATCACATCCATTAAGCTAAAATCTTGCTTGGGACGAGCAAGAGTCTAAGCTCGGGGAAGTTGATGAGTGCATATTTGAATCATGTTTTATATTATTATTTTGCATCGTAGATGTAGGATTTTGGTATTTTACGGTGTTCGCGTGCATATTTTATGTTTGTTTTCACCAGGATCAGGACAAATGATGGATCCAATGGATACAATTATTGAAGCATTGTACTATGGAAAAAAGGAGTCAAAAACAACGTAAATCGCTTATTTGGGAAATATTAATATTACCAGAAGAAAACCAGAAGAGAACAAAGGAGGCAGAGAGCATAACAACCAACTATACGGCGGGAGAATTTTCTCCGCCCGTATAGCTTCGGCCGTATAGATGGCACCGCCTCTGCCTTGTCAAATAGTTTCACCCCGTGCAATTGGTTCGGGGATACGACATACAGAACACCCAGAAATCACGAAAACCTCACCTCCGGAAGGCATCTGGAGGGGGAAATCGTCTACCAGGGATCCATCTTCACCTTGTGCAGATCCAGGAGGCTAAGGCATCGATCTTCATCAACCACCGCTGCAACACCACCATCCTCATCCATCCCACCTACATCTTGTCTAGATCTTGTTGTAATTCCTATACTCGTTGTGGATTTATACATGTACTATTCATCTATGATTGTTCCCATTACTATTGCCATGATGTTGATTGCCTCCATGTCTGAGTAGATCCTTAGTTCTTGGGGAGATGGAGAAACCCTAGCATATGACTGAGATGAGATAGAGATTATTATGTTATACATCATTATGTGTATGTGTTAATTGTATTCGTCTTGATATTAAGGAGAAGTGCACCTTCTTAATATTTGCCTCTTATGGGGACTCGATGGAGGGGATTACTTGTTAGTAGACGCAGGGATGATAACACTTATTGTGACTATAAAGCTGTTGTTATTCCTTACGTACTAACTTGGGGAACCAAGGAGAACTCATCAAGCCATGTCCATGCCATGGGAGATATCCCTTAACATGGTAATGCGATGGTTGCCTGCCATCGCTCATTGTGGTTATGAGGACAATGTGTGCAGCGGTTGCGGGCAAATCGCCCATATATGGAGCTCCTACCACATACATACACACTATGAGAATATTCGTTATAATACTCTCGATTACTTAGTCTAAATTGCTAGTCATGTATTCGCTACTCCCTGAGAATGCATTTTCCCTATTGTAGTTCCAAAGTTCTATTACACACATGATTCTTACCTTCTGAATTAAGTTTTGCTTTACTTTAAATTACCTTGTTCAACCAAAACCCCCAAAACAACTCTACTTATGTTGCATCTTAAAGTTATTTCTTAAGTACTCCATTTACTTATAATTAAAAGAATTTTAGTCTTTCGCCTACTGCTCCCTGTGGGATCGATATCTTTATTTCAAAAGTAGTTACAAACAATTTGTGTACTTGCAGTCATCATTAACATAATCTTTGAATCTGACATTTTCAGGTCTGTGTGTATTTGCATGTCTTTGCGTATCTACGCATCACTCGTTCTCTAATGAGATGTCATTGTATAAATTTAGTCCTTTGGTGAGACCTTTAGTTCCTTTGGGTTAAAACATGTCGATAGTATTGTCGTACAATATATCTTCATAGTATTATCCCACTGTGAACCACACCTAGTTTGATAACAAACTACTTGACACAAATGCCCTCCTTTGCTGCTACTATGGCAGTCATATACTTAGCCTTTTGTTGTAGTATCCATCACAATGTCTTAACTTTGGAATTCATCCAAATCCATCATGGAATTTCCTTTCCATAATATTGTGCCACCCATAGTTTAAATTGAGATAAATTTAATTTGTATATTGTGACAAACTAGTATCAATGTAATACATTACAATGAACTATTTTCAACTATTTGTCACTTATACATGATATATTCTTAGTTCTTCCAAAGCTCATAAGAATATCTTTACTATCGTCCAATGATCATCATATGAATCATTCTGGTATATACTCATAACATTTAGAGCATTGGACATATCTGGATATGTACATATCATGGTATAATCGATAAAAATCTTCATGTGAGTTTACTCACCAAGTGTTGAAACACTTGAATCTTGATACAATCCTTTCCATGCATCAAGAACCTTTCTTGTTGTTTCCATATTGAACCCTTTCAATATCTCAAATATGTACATCTGGCACAACCATATTAGTGCTTCAATCTATCCGTATAGACATTGATGCAAAATATTCTGGTTTTGCCCAAGTCTTTCATCAATATGAAATTCTTAACCTGTGTCAATAAAAGATACATCATTTCCAATCAACAATATGTACTCTGCATAATGTATTGGAAAATTGTCTTAGCGCTCCCATTTAATTTCTTGCAAATGCAAGCATCTTCATCATCTCTGATGAAATTAAACTCCTTTAACATTTTCATCACGGTGAAGATTCCAACTCCGTTATGCTCACTTCAACTATTGAAGTTTGCATGCCCTTTTAGCACCCTTTGAATTAACAAAACCCTTCAGACCATGTCTTGTACACGTCCTAGGTAACCATTCTATTAGAAGAACATTGTTTTGTTTGTTCAACTACCATACACCAAATTATATGTAGTGGTTGCTAGATTAATCTGTCAAGACTAAATATCGCTATGAAAGATCAAATCTTGTCATAGTCAACTCCTTGAACATTGTCGTAAATTCCTTTTCGACATGTTAATTATTTCATAGATGTGAAACATCCATGTCTATTTTTTATAGATCCAAACACGACCAATAGGCTTCATGCCTTTTCGGAGGGTCTTCCAAGTTCAAAAGCTTGATTTCTCGAGTGTGGAAACTATCACGGATTTTATGACTTCTAGTCATTCTATGGAGTCAGGGCCCATCATTGCTTCTTTGCATGCAGTCGGTTCATTATTGTCAAAACAATAACGACTTGTTTATCAAATCTCACTATTTGATTGTTACCCGATGCATACGGTTCAAATAGGAACTGTAATCTCCAAGATCACAACCTTTGTAATCACGGGAGCCATGAGCATTGTGGCCGCCACCGGGACACCTTCCGGCGCTGTGCTACTTAGCACATATAGCTAAGGTTCAATAACCTTATCAAAGTTCTATTGTCCTCCCACTTAACTTTTTGCAAACAATTCCTTTGAAGAAACTTAACATTCCAAGCGACAAACTCTTTTGTCCTCGGTGTTATGGAGGAATTCCCAACAAATTATTTGGGATAACCTACAAATACGTGCATATCCGACTTTGGTTGTAAATATTTTACTTATGCATAGCATACCAAAATTTAAGAAAAGACAATTTCGGTTTTATCCCAAACCATAACTCATATGGTGTCATTTCAACGGATCACGATGGTACTCTTTTCAGTGTAAAAGCGGTAGTCTCTAAAGCTTTAATATTTAAAACATAGTGGCAGTTTTATAAATGACACCTTTGATCTTACCATGTTAAACAAGGTTTGATTTGATCTCTCGAACATACCATACTCCTATGGTTTATCGGGAAATGCAAATCCATGGAACAATTCCCGAAATCTTAGGTGTTTTGCTAAACCTGTAACTCAAATATCTTCCTTTATGATCAAATCATAATTTCTTTATTTTCTCGTTACAATGATTTTCCACTTCATCTTGAAAGTCTTTGAACAATTTTCAAATGTTTTGTACTTCTTCCTTATTAAGTAAATATATAGATATATTCACTCAAATTTCCGGAGAAAGCATATGAAGTCGAAAGATGCACCGCACATGGCTACATATAATGGACTATGCACATCATCATGTACAATTTCCAATAAGTTAGTCATCCATTCCTCTTTGGCCTATGAACGGAGTTTCAATTATCTCGAGGATAGTTTCACAAGCATCAATTGATCAAAATCAAAAGACTCCAAAAAATCAATCAAAATGGAGTTTCTTCATGTTCTCTTTCCAATATAATTTAAACAATGATGTCACTTTGTAAGTGATCTTTCAATCATTTATCTTGCGACATTTTAGCATTATTTTTATGGATGTGATTTCTCCAACTAGACTTGTAAAAGTCCATCCATCTTCTATGGAATACGGTAATTATTTGAACAATTATTGTTCTCATTATATCAGAACAAAATAACAATTTTTTAAACAAATCTTGAAGGTAAGATTTGATGTCAACGAGAAATACAATAACACTTTATTTGTTTTTGATGAACATCATCACATATTCTTTTGCTAGTTACTTAGGCCATTGTAGTTAATGAATTGCATCGTTCTATATGATATTTCATACCAACCAATTTGGTATCCAATACCCAAGAACCACATTGTTTAACAAGCAAAGAATACAACCATAACATGTATATCATCTATATACCTTAGCTCGACATTACCAGTATTTTATTTTCTGCCAAATATTTTATAGACTTTCTTTTAGCATTTCCTTTTCCTTTTAAAAGAATCTGTCAACATCAATAGTGGCACCATACATATGACACATAGTACAAAGCATGTATAGTAATTAGTTTGGACTTGCACTTTGAAGTAGATCACCATCATCAAATGTTTGGTGTTCTTTCAGAAATCCATTCTTTAGTAATTATGTAGTAAACATTTTACTTACATCTTCTATTCATCCTTATCATGACAACTTTCATTATAAAGCTACTATGGCTTATAAGGATGAATTGTGAGTATAATATTAGTTCCCAAAACTTTTCAGAGATTAGACGCCTAGCTGCTCCAACCTTCACAAATTCTCATACAATGTGAGAACATGTATTTTGCCAATTTATACGCTATCATATTGCAACCATAAACATTGTTTCAGATATCAAAATATCTTCCACATATGTTGGCTTCTGAAACAATTCTTTCAGCTCCTAAATAACCTCGATATTAAAATAACTTTTGAATATCAAGAATCATGGAGGCAAACATGATACTTTAGATACTAACATTGGAATTCTTACTCTCGATTTAACATTACTTATTAAACTTCACAGAGTAAATAGAGTTTGCTAAAAGTTTGCAATAGGACTTATAAACTTTAAATTGACATTCAAAACAATACGATACCAGTTTGTAAAGCAAATATCCAGAATTCTATAGTTCTATCATCTCAATTAAAACTAAGTGCAAGGTAGTAAATGGATGCTAATGACTACAACAAATTATGCAAATTCACTTCGATTGTAGTTTATGATAAATTGAGTTCGACTAATCCAAATTAGAAATGAACTCCCACTCAAAAACAACATCCCTCGTGTCTTTTTGGTGATTACATGAACCAAATCCACTACACCAAGTCCGATCATCACATGATTCGGTGCAGCTTCAAAGGCGAGCATATATATGGGCATCATATCAACTATATGACTCATGCTTAACCTTTTGGTCCGTGTTCCGAGGCCATGTCTGTACATGTTAGGCTCTCCAAGTAAGAACCTTAGTACTCGCGTGTGTAAAACTGTCTTACACGCGAAATATGATCGTGGATTCAAGTACACCTGATCATCACGTGATGTCTTGAAGCGGCGAAACATAAACGGTGCGTACTTAAGGGAGAACACATTTTTATCTTGATATCTAAATGAGGGATCATCCTATAATGCTATTAAAAAGCCAAACTAGCAATATAAGATGCAAACATCATATGTGTGAAGTGGAATGATATGGTCCATGCATTTGATCACCATCATGTGCATCGTGGTATGATCTTATCATTCCTTTGTGTGTAAGGCCAAGGTCTATGGAAATTACACATTATGTGTATTGTGAGGGTATCTACTATACATCAACTTACAACATTACCATATCATGACACTAGCCTAGCAACAATCTAAACTAGACGCCTCTAATTTATCCATTACAAGTTTTACGTGGCTTAGGGCTTTCGGAGATAGACCTAGTCTTACCTATGAACATGAAACCACAATAATGATAACTAAGTTACTAGCAACTCGTTGTAAATCAGATATTGACTATAGTAGGAGAGACAGACACCCGCCAGCCACTTATGCAAAACTAGTTGCATGATAGTCGTGGAACCGGTCTCATGTGCGAGGACATGTAAAGTTGGTCTGGGCCGCTTCATCCCACTATGCCACCAATATCCAAAATACATGAAATAAGCAATAACATGATCATCATTGCCCACATATAAACATATATGTACTACCCGTGCAAAGCACCTACGCATAGATTAGGCTCTGATACCACTGTTGGGTTCGCAGCATAGAAAACAAAAAATTTCCTACGATGGGAACTATTATACGCCAAGATCTATCTATTACATACAAGCAACAGGTGGATATACATCCATAGAGAACATACCCTCGAAGACAACAAAGCTTTGTTAACGAGATGGAACTCGTGGATGATGTAGTCGTACACTAACCGATCTCAAGATCGTGATGAAGTCCAGCAGGTCCAGTAGGTCCAGCTCCATCACGTCCATCAGATATAGATCCAGCAAGTCTAGCACCGCAAAGTAGCGGTGCATCCGTGATCGCACACACGTACGGTACCCCGACAACCGCTATCCCTCTCTCCAGCAAAGCAGCGGAACCAGTACCTCATGTCTAGATAAATCCACTGGGAACATGTATCTCACTAATCCAAGACCATGGGGAATAACTAGAGGGGAGAGAGATCCTTCATGAGGAGGTGTGAGTGAGAAGTGAGAGGAGGGGATCCTTTTATAGGAGGAGAGGGGAAGCCAAGGGACATGGACGGTGGCCAAAGAGGGTGCCCCCACCTCTTCCTCCATTCATGTGAGTGGAGCTCCCACTCATATAAATGGCTCTCCATTTCCTCCACTCAAAATCCCATTAAATTTCCACCAAATTTAATGCAATCTCTCATTAAATAAAACTCCTTTTATTTATTTATTCAGAATTTTGTTAATTACTTTAATTAACAAACATTCACATAAACCCCCTTCAACATTTCAATATCACATGCAGAACCAGTTTCTGCAATTTCACCCGAAACAATTCCGGTTTCCATCGAAATAATTCCAGCGCTTTCTGTCAACACCTGGATTCGTAAGTCTAGATGCTTGTTATGCCGTACCTCGCAATCCCAGGATTACGATTTTTGCGAGACATAACAGAATTTGTACCATAGTACATCATCCATTACAAACCATAATATAGGTCTTAGAAATAGAGGATCTCATGATCCAGGCTTAATACAATCAAAGCAGCAGAAAGTAAACGTAGTAGGCTCCATCTTCATGGTTACAGGCAATACTGACAATGGGAGATGATCCTAGTTATCATAGACCTCCTGCTGTCCATCTTCCGGGTAGTCCTCCTCATAGTCTGGCCATGGGAATAGCTAGGGACAAACCCATGAGTACTCTTTAAGTACTCGCAAACTATTACTAGTATAAGTAAGATAAAGCTAGTAGGAATCTTAAGCTCTAGGTTTTGTTTGCAAAAATCCAGGTTTATTTCAGAATGCCTTAAAGAGTAAAGACCTAATTTAGTTCTCTAGATTACTTAAATGGGAATCTAGTTTTCATGTTCACCACATTATGGTGGTCAAGTCAAAGTCATAGTTCAAGTCACAAGTCATTTTGAAAACATCTAACAACGGAACAGTATGGCCACTCCAACTGTCCATAACCGTGGACGAGGCTATTCAAATAGTTTGACACTCTACAGAGGTGGTACACTTTCACCACAAAATTCGATACATCTATCAGGGATAACACTGAATCATCATACTTGGTATGCGGATAATCAATCCTAACCTTTCAATTACACACCCTAGTATAGGGACCTTCCCTATGAGTTTGGCCTCCCAGCCATGGCCATCTGCCATCCTAAGCACTGCATAGGTGGACATTCATATTGACGAGGTAGCCTCAGCTCAACCTCTTCCGCAAGGGAACCCATAGTAAGACATATAAACTTCTAGTTAAGCCCTAGGCAACTCAGGTATTGTGGTTGTACGGTAAAATTGGAATGGTATCGCATCCGAACCCAACCATCAGTTTTTATCAAAGCCAAGGCTCATGCCTCAATTAGTTTCATCATCAAACCATTGTGTCTCATAACACATGTCAAACCATTTCAATAGAATGATTCATCATTCCAAGGTTTTCATAATCATTTTCACCAAGTATTCCCATCTAAAGTTTTCAAGTTTTAGCTTAGCACTAGCCACTAGTATTGAGGGTATCACTATTGAGGGGTGCTAATCACGTATAAGTATCCAAGACTAGTTCTATGATCTTGATGGTATCCATCCTACTTTTCCACTAATCATAATTCATTAACTAGATAAGAAACTTTAGTACGAGGAAAAGTAAAGCTTGCAAGTAAAACTTGGGATGGGCATAATCAAAGTTGCATAACCAAACAAGCCTAGTGCATCTTGCATTAGTTAGCTTGCACTGATATCTTGCCTTGTTGACTGCAATGCTGAAGTTCTCTTCTTCCTCAAGTACTCCTCCTCGCTGTATTTCGGCCTGCACTAGCGTCTATAAATACATACGATGTACACAATCACCAAACAACACTTAACTGCTTCTAGTTGGCACACAAGGGCTCATACTAGATGATCTAGCATCATCTCAATCATCACATGAAATAATGGCACATCCTTATTTATCTTATTTGGGAAAAGTAATTTCTACTCACTAAAAAATACTTAAAATTTAATATTCTCCAATTAAAATAGTGGATCATGTTGACACATGTCATCCCCACATATTTCAATACTTGGGAATGTGATTTAAAGTAGTAGTCATGTATTTCAAGATTTAATATTACTATTTAATTATATTTAAGTGCCTAGATATGCCTATATATCATTCTTTTAATACTAATCCATGTTTAATATCTGTAAAACCAAATCTTTTGACATATTCATGTAGAGCATGGAAAATGTTATTTTTGAGAGTTGGAATCAATTCAAAAGCAATTATGGTTGATTTTATAAAAATGTTTGAAGTGGCAAAAGTCTCTGTCTTGTTATTTTTGGTATAGGTGATATATAATTTCAAATGGGTTGAATCCAACGAGAGTGATTTGATATTTTTAATGCCTTCCTAACAAAATTGGAATCATGCAATTTGGTTTAGCACAACTCTTTAAATTCAATTTTGAATACAGCTACAGAATAGGGTTTTTAAATTAAATGGCAAAATTCTATTTGAATCATTGGGCTCTACGCGGGAAAAGAAATGGGCCGGCCCGACAGCACAGCACATGCGCAGTGAGCTGCTGACATGTTGGTCCCACACGTCAATGGCTCTACCTAACCGAAACAGTATCAACAAATCTCAGCGCTACGATTAGAACAAGATCTACGGCTGAGATTCTAAACCTAGCGACATAGTGGGGGTCGTGGGTGGCTTACCAGGGCTCCAGCTAGGTCCGGTGATGGGGGCGAATGGGCTGGTCGATGATGGCGAGCCGATTGGTGGTCGTGGCGGCTACTGGGGTGGCTCCAATCAACGACGCCCGTCCTTCACTACAGCGGCGGGCTCCGGCCAAATTCCGACGGGGTGGTGCTCGCCTTGCTCCGAGAAAGGGTCTAAGGTGTTGCTGAGAGAGAGAGAGGAGTGAAATGGTGTGCCATTTCAGGTCTGGGGTGGCTCCTATTTATACACCGGCGTTGGAGGCAGGGCGGCATGGTCGGGCTCATCAGCGACGCTGCTACAGGTCACGCTAGGTAAGGCAGATGGCATGGGTCGACATGGTGGACTGCAGCGATCATCACGGGCGTAGTGGCGTGGCAAGGAGCGGTCTCAGTCGGTTGGGCGACATCGACACTTTGTTCAGGTACAAAGGTGTTCGTCATCGTGTACGGTGGTCACGGGGCGTGCAGCAGCAAATCATCGTGTCTGGGAGGTGGCTGGTGACGCGGCAGGTGTAGGTACGAGCGGAGAGAGCGAGGCACGTCGTGGTTGTGCGAGGCGGCTTTGGCGCTCCGTCGTGCTCTTGGCATGGCAGAGACATAAAAGGGCACGACTGTTCTTGCTTCTCCACCTCTCCCCATTGGTCAAGGGGTGGATAGAGAGGGGCGGTGAGGTCATGGCTACTCTCTAGACATCGTGGGAGAGGGCGGCGCGACATGTGGCATCTTCTCCATGGTCGACCGGCATGACATGCTCGGTGCGGTCATGGCACTAGTCAATGTGGTGAGTAAGGTTGCTCCATTGCACGGCCAAGTACTGGGGATGGTCGTGGGTGATTTATTGGGTTGATTGCAGTACAAGCATGAGCACAAGTTTGATGTCAAACAATAGATAGTTGTTGACTTTGTACTTTGTCTGCTAAGTGTTCGATTAAATGGCCACATGAACTTAACCTTGGAATTTTTCCATGATTTTTGGTCGGTGAGCTGGTCACATGCTTGGTAGTCTCTGGTTGCTAAGAATTGTCAAGTGGTGGAGGTTTGAGTAGTTTTTGCAAAATGATGATCTATGTACCTACACTTGATTCAGTTTTGAATTGCCTCTTAAATGGACTTGAAAATAGTTTTATAAGTTTGTAAAGTTTGCTTGGGTTCATTTTTACTTGGTCTAGCAAGGGGTGAAAAGAACTAGAATTGTTTCTGTTGGAAATCTTTTACTAGAGATGCCCAAAGTGGGCTAGTGGTTAATGTTGGCCAAAATGACCATTTGATCATATGCTTCATATTTGATTAACTTTTTATTTGATTTTGCTTGAAAATGATCAAGATGATGTGGTATTCATCTTTACACTAATCCTTACCATTTATAGCAATCAAACATGGCAAATGCAAGCTTTCATGCATTAATGGAAATCACACATGCATTCATATAGAGTTTAAGAATAAAAGTTTTTGTTAACCCTAAGCTTGGGTGATTAGAACTTAATAATCTTGTTTAGTATTTTTGAGATGCTACAAACCTTCCCTCCTTAAATATAATCTCATCTCGAGATTCAAAAAAACTAGGAACTAAAGAGATTGGGAAACTCTGTCCTAATATAATCTTCTCGCTCCCAAGTGGCTTCTTCTTCGGTATGGTTACTCCACTGGATCTTGAGAAACTTGATACTCCGGGTCCGGGTGGTTCTGAATGCTTCTTCCAAAATACGGATGGGTACTTCACGATAGGTTAAATCCTTGTTGATATCTATGGCTCTGTGATTGATGTTCTTGAAAACTTTGGTCTTTTCTGGAACTTCTAGGCATTTGCGAAGTAACGAGATATGGAACACATTATGCACGGCTGACATCTCCTCAGGCAGTTCTAGTTGATAGGATACTTCTCCTCCATGGCTTAAAATTTTGAAGGGTCCAATATATCTGGGGGCAAGGTTCCCTTTCAGTTGAAAATGTTGCATTCCCTTCAAGGGTGATACTTTGAGATACACAAAATCTCCGACATTGAAGGTCGGGTCTCGACGTCTTCTATCTGGATTGAGCGGTCTTGAGGTATTGACGGACTTTGTGAACCTTCTCTTCAGCTTCACGTAGGATGTCGGGTCCGAATATCTGACTCTCTCCTACTTGCGACCAATTCAAGGGGATACGACACTTTCTTCCATACAAAAATTCAAATGGGGCCATTTGCAAACTAGCTTGATAACTATTGTTGTATGAGAATTCTGTGAGGCTCTCAACATATATTCTAAGATCTGGGTTACTCTTTGTATTTGTTCGTCGGTTTGCGGGTCATACGCTGTGCTGAAATTTAGTTTGGTTCCTATTCCTTCTTGGACTTTCTTCCAGAACCTTGAGGTAAACTGGGTTCCTCGATCCGACACTATGGTCTTGGGGGTTCCATGCAGACTAACTATTTTGGCTATATACAACTCTGCTAGCTTTGAGCTTTGATAGGTAGTCTTGACGGGTATGAAATGGGCTACCTTGGACAGTCTATCCACTATAACCCAAATAGAGTCATTTTCCCTACTAGATGTAGGCGAACCGGCGATGAAATCCTATCCGACCGAATCCCATTTCCATTCTGGAATCTGTAACGGTTGCAAAAGTCCTGCGGGTCACTGATGTTCTCGCTTGACTCTCGATGATATCACACTTGGCTATGTAGCTTCCGACTTCTCTCTTCATTTTGTGCCACCAAAATTGCTCCTTCAAATCCTGATACATCTTGGTTCCTCCCGGGTGAATAGAATAAATGGTATCATGGGCTTCCTGCATAATCACTTGCTTCAACTCCGAATCTACTGGCACACAGATACGTCCTTTGTACAACAGAACTCCTTCTTTATCTTCAGTGAATCCGGGTACCTTCCATGTACCGATATGACGCTTGATTCCATCATTACTGACGTTTCCTTTCTGAGCTTCCTTGATCTGACTGATCAACGTGGGTTGAAGTTCTATACTGGCTAGAAATCCTTCGCTAACTAGCTCCATTCTAAAATTCTCCATCTCCTCATGCAGACTTGGCTGGGCTTCCTTAATCATGGTGTTTAATCTACACGGCAATCTACTAACAACATCCGCTACCACATTGGCCTTGCCGGGGTGATAGTGAAAGTCAAGGTCATAATCCTTGATTAACTCTATCCATCTCCTTTGCCTAATATTCACCTCCTTCTGGGTGAAAATGTACTTCAAACTCTTGTGATCCGAATAAATCTCACAGCGATTACCCATGAGGTAATGATGCCATGTCTTCAAGGCTAAAACTATGGCTGCCGGTTCTAAGTCATGGGTAGGGTAGTTCTGCTCATGTTGTTTCAGTTGTCTGGATAGGTATGATATGACTTTGACTTCTTGCATCAACACACATTCGAGACCAATCTTGGATGCATTACAATACACATCAAAAGGCTTCTTGATATCAGGTATGATCAAAATCGGGGCTGAAATCAATCGCCTCTTGAGATCCTGAAAACTTGCTTCACATTTGTTTGTCCATTCAAACTTCTTGTCTTTCTTCAATAGCTGGTTCATTGGCCTAGCGATGCTCGAAAATCCTTCAACAAACTTGCAGTAATATCCGGCTAATCCAAGAAATGCATGGACTTCGGTTTGGGGTGGTTGGTGCTTTCCATTCTTCAACATCCTTAATCTTGGCGGGATTGATAGCAACTCCTACGGCCGATAAGATATGGCCTAGGAATCCTACTTCCTTTAACCAGAACTCACATTTGCTAAACTTGGCATACAACTAATGCTCCCTAAGGGTTTCAAGGATGGTTCTTAGGTGTTGTTCATGGTCTTCCTCCGACTTGGAGTTGATCAGAATGTCATCGATAAAAACAATGACAAACTTATCCAAGAATTTCATAAAAATCTTATTCATGAGGTTCGTGAAATAAGCGGGGGCATTGGTTAATCCAAAAGACATGACACTATACTGCATAATCCATATCCGTGGTGAAGGCGCTTTGGGATATCTGCTGTGCACTAATCTTCAATTGGTGATAACCAGTTCTAAGATCAATCTTAGAAAACACTGCACCAACATTGATCAAACAAAACTTCTATCTTCCGAAGTGGGTACTTGTTTTTGATGGTGACGTCATTCAGCTTCCGATAATCCGTACACAAACAGTTGGCACCATCCTTCTTATCCATAAACAAAACAGGTGATCTCCATGGCGAGGCACTTGGTTGTATCAAACCTTTTCCCAACATATCATCAAGTTGCTTCTTGCACTCCATTAATTCAGATGGGTTCATACTATAGGGTCTCTGAGCTATGGGTCCAGTTCCAGGAACTAGTTCAATGATAAACTCGATATCTCGATCTGGGGGCATACCGAGCAATTCATCTGGGAACACATCCGGGTATTCACAGACTACTCTGACTTGGTCAACGATTGATTTGGCTAAACTCTTGTTGCACTTGAATTGACGGGCAACGCCTTTATACATGTTCTATCGATATTCCGTACATCGGGTCATGGTTATGGCTTTCTTGGCACAGTCGATTAATCCTTGATGTTTCTACATCTAATCCATTCCTAGCACTACTTCCAAACCTTTGGTTCCAAGTACTATTAGATTGGCATAAAAATCTATTCCATGGATTCTGATAGGTACGACCTTGCAAATTTTTCTAGCTTTGGTGGTTGAATCAAGTATTTGAATTATCATAACATGCTTCAAATTGGTGGGTTGAATCTTACTAGTGCATGCAAATTCTTCTGTAACAAACTAGTGCGATGCTCCTGAATCAAACAACACTCTTGCTAATACTGAGTTAACAGAAAACATACCCAGCACGACATCTGGTGCTTCCTGGGCTTCCTCAGCATTCATGTGGAATGCATTTGCAGACGCACAGCGGGTTTCCTGGGGCAAACCTCTTTCCAGGCTGGACATGGTGTTGTTGTTGGGCAGGTGCAGTAAAATTGGTTGCTGCGGCAAGCTTCTTGGGGCACTTGTTGGACTAGTGACCCGTGATTCCGCATTCAAAGCAAGTGATCATTGACTTGTCTTTCCCTGCGATAGGCACATCATTGCCTCCAGTCCTTGGGGTAGTATTGTTGTTGTTGTTGCTACACATTATTGTTGGACCTTGGTGGTACGGTTGAAGTTATTGGAGTTGCTGTGGTTGTTGTTGTGGTTTCATATGGGCCTCTTCTCTCCACCATGATTGGGGTAGTTCGGATGGTTCATTGGTGGCCTGTTGTTTCTTGGGGCATATCCTGCAGACGGGTTGGGGTGATACTTTGGGGTATGGTGGGGTCCAGGTTGGTGCATCATATGACGCTTATGGTTCTCACTGGCTTGGTTGATCTTTCCTTCCATCTGGATAGCAGAATCCACTAAAGCTTCAAGGTCGTCAAATGGAATGTTGACTAGCACTGTCTGCATCTCATCATGAAGACCATTCAGGAATCTCTCCTTCTTCTTCCCTTCAGTGTTAATCTCATCAGGGGCATACTTAGCGAGTGACAGAAATTTTTCACGGTACTCAAGCACAGTCATCCTTCCCTGCTTCAGCTCCCTGAATTCATCCCTCATCCTCTTGATCAAACCTGGGGGCACATGGGTCCTACTGAACTTGAGTTTGAATTCTTCCCAAGTCATCATATGACCTCCGTTCATTGTACGGGTGGTGTTCCACCATGACCTTGCATATCTAGATAGATAGTGGGTGGCAAATAGTACCTTCTCATTAGCATCAACTCCAGCAACTTCTAAGATGTTTTCCATTGTCTGCAGCCAGTCATCAGCATCTAAGGGCTCTTCAGACTTGCTAAACATAGGAGGATTGGTGTTTTGGAAGTTCTTGAGCTTGGATTCATAGTGATCATGGTTTCCATGGCCTTGATTGTTGTGGGCCATCCGGGCTATCTGTTGAAGAGTTGCTAGATTGGTTTGACTTTCAGCTCTACTGACTTCACGATCTGAAACTAACATCTGCAGAATCTGAAGCATTGGATCCTGGGATGAGCTGCTCCCACCGGGGTTACCACGAGTATTCTGAAGATTGAGATAGATAGTGAGACAAGAGGGAAATTTCTATGGTTCAGGGGTTTGTTTCAAAAAGCTTTAAACTTTGAGTATGACTCAGATTTGAAAACTAGCAACTTCTTCTCATTCATTCATTCCAAGCACACAATACAAACACACACCACAACTAGAAAACAGATGGTTTTAAGAACCATTCTGTGAAGCTACGTCTAAAACACCCTCAAATCGGCCCTATGCAAGTTTTAGCCCTTTCCGCCAAACCCGAATTGAAACGATTCAAGGACGCCCACCAGGCACTTTCGTGCGGGTGGAAATCGAAGTAATACCATTACACAACAGTCCTTGATGGGACCCACAGAACAGATATATATATATATACAACAGCGACTCAACGAGTCAAGAATACAGATATACGATACAAAGATCCAAATCACCTGGAAAACGATACAACGTCCGAGTACGGACATGATGCAAATGGGGCTAAGAGCCCTGAAGAATAACCAATGACATCCATAACCCTGCCTAGGCCAAGCCGAAAGGGTAACCCTGCTAACGATGTCGATCTCAAACCTGCTAAAACAAAAGGGGTGCCGACAAAGGGCAAAGGAAAAGAGGAGCGTCAGTACTGAGGCCAGTACACGGCGAGGCTAGAATTCGACGGCTCTCGCCTACATAGGTATGGTGGGCTGAAGCGGTAGCACAACGGCACTAAACATCCTATAGAGACTCGATACAACTGGCGGTTATCAGAGAGGGATAAGAAAGACCTATTCGGATCCAACCTGAAGCTAACACCAAACAAACCCAACCTGGTATTTCCCCCCTCAAGACCAAACGAGGAAGTCAGGCCAAGGAACTCACATAGTTTGCAGTTTTATTCATTCCATTATAGTTGCAACAATTACTAATCAGATATAGATAACATGAGTCATCCTGATAGCATAAGTAGTGGGCAGTTTTAATCACCATTCCGTTGTAGTTGGAACATTTACTAGTCAGATATAATTGTCCTGAGGAATCCCAAAACCCAACAGTTGTTGGCACTTTTATCACATTCCATTGGAGTTGCAATACTTACTAGGCAGGTATAGTATGACACGGATCACCACAGATCCACCAGTTGTTGTCATTTTTATTATCCATTCCATGATAGTTGAATCTGATTACTAGTCATATATTAAGTCAAATTTATAACACTACTTTAGTTATGCTTCTCTATGATCGAGATACTGTGCTCCAAGTCGTCCATAACCGCGGACACGGCTTTCAGAAAGTTTTACCCTGCAGGGGTGCACAAATAGCAACACACACTCGATCAACCTCGAAAAAACCAACTCAAAACCCAACGAGGCTTTCACGACAAAGCGATCACAGGATTCATAAAATATTTCAGGGGGCCACCCCAATAAGCTACCCGCAACGAAGTTAGCCGGCTCCGAGACGGACCCAAGGTTTGCGCCAATGGCTGTAAACAATCGAACCCGAAGTGTGACTGGCTTGTCGATACCGAAAACACTCAATCCTAAATAAGACAGTGCTCCACGACAATCTTAAATAAAGCAGTAAAGCATGGCATAGGTATAGATAGTAATAAAGCCCCAAACTACTTTTGTGGCCCCAAGAAATAGAAATGAATCAAGTTTCAGCTGGGGGGTCCATAAGGCCTCCCGGATGTGGATAGTGAGAAAAATCAAGGAACAAGTATCAAGTACTCGGGGTCCTATGGGACACAAGTGAGCATGGAAGAACCAAATAACATCTATTACCCACCGATGCCTCTGCATTAGTTATATCTAGCATTTTAATAGTTGTATTTAAAGTCATGATCATCTCCACCATAATGCATCTCCACCATAAACATCTGCCAACATTCCATCAACTGTGGTACTTGACAACACGAGATCACACCTGAGCAAGCAAGTACAACTCGCAAGGCCAGCTATCTACCAAGCACAGGTAATAGGAGGTGTCCAAGGCAATATAGAGGCTGCACGAGATATAACTGGTGCACGGAAACTAAAGCATTGCGACACGGATACCAATAGATCAACAGGAGGAAATAAAGACTATAAAAGCAAAATAGGTAGAAGCGGAAGAGATGCTCGCCTGGGAAACACTGTCGAAGGTTCATATCCGGAGAACTTGTTGATACTCGCATCAACTCATCGGCCTAATCCGCGAAGAAGCAAACACTAGAAGAAACACCGGATGCAATATTTAATACCACGGCTGAAGATCCGGCATGCCTATGATATGATGCAGATGCGGTGCAATTAGGCAATATTAAGCGGAACCGGGGTCCCGACAATTAATTACACGGTTCAAGTTATTTAGAACCCCTGCAATTTAATGTTGTATTAACAGGGCGAAACATGGCATCGGTTCTTTACACAATTTAAATGGAGTCCGGAATAAGACAAAGGTATCCTGCATATAGACTCCATATTTAATTATGAGGTGAATCGGCATAATGCCCCCAACCCACATGATATGCATGCGAGATGAACAATTAATATGCAACAAATTTTATATATAGCATTTATAAAATAGGGGCTCGGGAAAAGGGTTCACACATGTGGTTCCGAAGATCTTGGGTTCCGGGGGTTCGGGGTTCGATAGGGCTCGACGAGGGGAACGGTTCGACGGAAACGGTCTCGGAGAATGGAAGGAGAGCTTGACGTTCTGGGAAGAAGGACTTGGTTTACGTCAGGCGATCGGATTCGCTGGTCGTGGTCGATCTTGTCGTCGCGAAGATCTTGTCGGGTCCGCGGTCGTCGGGTCATGTCGTCGGTCTTGTCGTTTCACATCGGAGATCTTGGCGTCCCGGGTCTCGGCGTCTTCGGGTCCGAGAGGAAGAACTTGGCGTGCCGGGTTCGGCCTTCAGATCCGTGTACGCGATCTTATCATCGATGGCGATCTAGGATATGTATTGTTGGTCTTCTATTGTGTGTCTTCAGAAGATCTTGGTAAAAACCGGGGACGAAGAGCTTCACGGGCTACCAGATTCTTCGGGTGGCATCATGTATCTTCGCACAGCCGTCATCAACGCCATAACCCACTCGTAGATCATCCGGACAGATCTTAGGGGCCACTGTGCCAACATAGGTACATCACATCAACAAGACGCGAGTGCAAGACAAAGGAATAAAACACAGATCAGGATCAAAGTACTACGAGGCAACATATCCCGAGCGGACGTTTTCTCGAACACCTTGTCCGAACTGGGGCGTTGACTGCAGGGGCGTTGTCTGTCCGTGGCAGGGCAAGCTGCTGCTGGCGCGCATGCTGTAGGGAGGCGAGGTGGGCACAGCAAGGAGCTCGGGTGAAGCGGTCCGCCGCGGCGTTGAGGAGGCAGAGCCCCAGCCGGCGTGGGTGGGGCAGACACGCGGACAGCAGCGGGCGGCGGTGCAGGTGCAGGCGAGGGAAGGCGAGGACAGAGGAAGCGGTCGACGTTCGGCGCGACGTCACCGAGGTCGACGGAGACGGAGGCTGTGTCGATGAGAAGCTCCGGTGAAGGCAGAGGCAGGGAGGATGGCGGGTACACGGGGGAGGGAGGAGCTCCGTGTCGAGGGGCACTGGCGGCGGGCGACCTGGTGGTCCCGGCAAGGAGGCAGGGCGACGCGGCAGTGATAGAGGGCGCCCGTGGTGGCAGAGGAAGGCGTGGGGCCTACGGCGACGAGGGAGCCAGGGGTTCGGGGAGGGGCTCGGCGGCACGCGGAGACTGGCGACCAGAGAGGGCTCGGGTAGGGCGGCGGGGTCGGCAGGAGAGGACGGGGGCGGCTCCGCTCGGCCGCAGCAGGGGCGGTCGACGAGCGAGAGGGAGAGGCGAGGATCGTGGGGACGCGGGGGTAGGTGGGATCGAAACGAGGGAGGGGCAGTAGTGGTGGGGCCAGGCGGGTTGGCAACCTTCTCACGGGCAAGGGCGGGCAGTGGACGTGAGGAGCGGCACGCAAGGGACGCGTCAAGACCGCGTTGGCAGAGGGGTGGGACCGGGGTGGTTCGCGTGCGAGGAAAGCGAGGTGGTGGGGCCGGGGATTCTCGTGCGTGCGACGTGAGCGGGCTGGCGCGTTGTGTGCAGCTGCTGCGCGCGAGTGGTTGGGAGCAGGAGGCGCAGGTGGCGACGACAGAAAAGAGAGGGAGGGAAAAAGTTGGTGGCTGTGTTGAGAGGGGAGGGAGTAGGTGGGATTGGGTAGCTAGGGTTTGCTTAGGGTAGGGTTGGTCTGGTATTTAGACTAGGGTTTGGAGGTGGCTAGCCGGGCTTTCGGGCCTGGCGGGCTGCCTCCCAAAAATAAGTAAATATTTTATTTATTAAAAACGAGGCTTTTGTAATCCGTTTTAAGACAGAACAAAATAATCCGGAGACCCGGGATTTCGTTTTGAAATAAAGGCGGGGTATTTAGAAAACAAAAATAGACTTTTTGAAAATAGTTTTAGACAAAACCATGCATGATGATGACGATGATCAAATGCAATGTGGCATGATGACATGAGCATGCGGTCATGATGATGCAATGCACAAAAACACCGCGATTTTCTAGTAGTGGTTTTTATGGATGCCACACCGACACCACTAACAATGGATCTCGCCCTCGAGATCCGCCTCATGGTACCGGAAAGAAGGTCGGCGACCTGAATCTTCTCGCTTCGTGTAGATCCTCACGACAACACTAACAAAGATTCTTGATCCAACTTGAAATCGGCGACACCACCAACAAGGTGTCATTCTCCGTGATCGTCGAAAGAACACTCCGGGAACAAAGGGCGAAGGTAGAGGTATCAACAAATAAAGCCACCTCTAGCTTCCGTAGACAGAGTAAAATTGCTTGATTCAACGATTCAATGTACCAGAGCAAATGATAAGTGTAGTCGGATGGTGATCAGTCCATCGCGCACCCAGAGCATTACTTTGTACATGAATAGGAGGATTATGCAACCAACTCTCGGAATCAGACTGAAGATCTCGACAAGCGAGGTCTGGAAACAAGGAGGGATGTGGACTCCATCGGATCTAGCGTAGATGATGTCGTCGCGTGGGAAAACACTTGAAGGCACAACAAGGAACCGAGAGAAATCCAACAGATGAAGGATCCCTCAGATAGCACGAAGACCGGATGTAGAAGCACCGTTACCAAAGGAGGAAGCGAAACCCTGAAGGTACGACAAAACCCATCCACGAGAAATCCTAGACTCGAAGAAAGAGAAGAGAGCAAATTCAAAACACGCAGAGGTAAGAGGGGAACAGCATAGGGGTAAGGAGTAAAATCAGACCTAATCAGATCTATCCAACCGATTTTGCAAAATAGTTTGACACTCTACTTCGGCCGTTAGCTAGGTTATCCTACAGGCTGGACTTGTGGGGTATGGCAACCGCTGAGCTCGATACCATCGGAACACCAATCGGCCCTATGCAAGTTTTAGCCCTTTCCGCCAAACCCGCATAGAAACGATTCAAGGACGCCCACCAGGCACTTTCGTGCGGGTGGAAATCAAAGTAATACCATTACACAACAGTCCTCGATGGGACCCACAGAACAGATATATATATACAACAGCGACTCAATGAGTCAAGAATACAGATATACGATACAAAGATCCAAATCACCTGGAAAACGATACAGCGTCCGAGTACGGACAAGATGCAAATGGGGCTAAGAGCCTGAAGAATAACCATATGCCCATAACCCTGCCCAGGCCAAGCCGTTTAAGGGTAACCTCGCTAACGACGCCGATCTCAAACCCGCTAAAAAAAGGTGCCGACAAAGGGCACAGGAAAAGAGGAGCGCCAAGACGAGGCCAAGACACGGCGAGGTTAGAATTGGCGGCCTCGCCACATAGGTATGGTGGGCTGAAGCAAAGACAAATGCACTAAACATCCTATAGAGTCTCGATACACCGGGCGGTTATCGAGAGGGATAAGAAAGACCTATTCGATCCAACTCAAGTTAACACCAAACAAACCCATCCGGTATTTCTCGAGACCAAACGAGGAAGTCGGGCCAAGGAACTCACACGCTTGGCGCTTTATTCATTCGTTATAGTTGCAGCAATTACTAATCAGATATAGATAGCATGAGTCATCCTGATAGCATAAGTAGTGGGCAGTTTTAATCACCATTCCGTTGTAGTTGGAACATTTACTAGTCAGATATAATTGTCCCAAGGAATCCCAAAACCCAACAGTTCTTGGCACTTTTATCACATTCCATTGGAGTTGCAATATTTACTAGGCAGGTATAGTATGACACGGATCACCACAGATCCACCAGTTGTTGTCATTTTTATTATCCATTCCGTGATAGTTGAATCTGATTACTAGTCATATATTAAGTCAAATTTATAACACTACTTTAGTTATGCTTGTCTATGATCGAGATATCAGGCTCCAAGTCGCCCATAACCGCGACACAGCTTTCAGAAGTTTTACCTAGGTGCACAAATAGCAACACACACTCGATCAACCTCGGAAAACCAACTCAAAACCCAACGAAGTCTTTCACGACAAAGCTTATCACCGGATTCATAATTATTTCAGGGGCCACCCCATTGCTACCCGAATGAAGTTGGCGGCCCAGACGCACTCCAAGGTTTGTGCCAATGGCTGTAAATGACTGGGAACCCGAAAGTGTGACTGGGCTTGTCGATACCGCGAAAACACTCTGCAATCTTAAATAGTACAGGTGCTCCACGCACAATCTTAAATAAAGCAGTAAAGCATGGCATAGGTACAGGATAGTAATAAAGCCCCAAACTACTTTGTGGCCCCAAGAAATAGAAATGAATCAAGCTCTGGCTCAGGGGGGTCCATAAGGCCTCCCAGATGTGGATAGTGCAAAAAATCAAGGAACAGGTATCAAGTACTCGGGGTCCTGACACAAGTGAGCGTGGAAGAACCAAATAACATCTATTGCCCACCGATGCCTCTGCATTAGTTATATCTAGCATTTTAATAGTTGTATTTAAAGTCATGATCATCTCCACCATAAAGCATCTCCACCATAAACATCTGTCAGCATTCCATCAACTGTGGTACTTGACAACACAAGATCGCAGCTGAGCAAGCAACTACGACTCGCAAGGCCAGCTATCTACCAAGCACAGTTAATAGGAGGTGTCCAAGGCAATATAGAGGTCAAGACGAGATATAACTGGTGCACGCAAACTAAAGCATCGCGACACGGATAGCAATAGATCAACAGGAGGAAATAAAGACTATAAAAGCAAAATAGGTAGATGGGGAAGAGATGCTCGCCTGGGAAACACTATCGAAGGTTCATATCCGGAGAACTTGTCGATACTCGCATCAACTCATCGGCCTAATCCGCGAAGAAGCAAACACTAGAAGAAACACCGGATGCAATATTTAATACCACGACAGAAGATCCGGCATGCCTATAATATGATGCAGACGCGGTGCAATTAGGCAATATTAAGCGGAACCGGGGTCCCGACAATTAATTACATGGTTCAAGTTATTTAGAACCCCCGCAATTTAATGTTGTATTAACAGGGCAAAACATGGCATCGGTTCTTTACACAGTTTAAATGGAGTCCGGAATAAGACAAAGGTATCCCGCATATAGACTCCATATTTAATTATGAGGTGAATCGGCATAATACCCCCAACCCACATGATATGCTTGCGATATGAACAATTAATATGCAACAAATTTTATATATAGCATTTATAAAATAGGGGCTCAGGAAAAGGGTTCACACATGTGGTTCCGAAGATCTTGGGTTCCGGGGGTTCGGGGTTCGACAGGGCTCGACGAGGGGAACGGTTCGACGGAAATGGTCTCGGACAACGGTAGGAGAGCTTGACGTTCCGGGAAGAAGGACTTGGTTTGGTGTCGGGGCACATCGGATTCGCCCTGGTCGGGGTCGATCTTGTCGTCGCGAAGATCTTGTCGGGTCCGCGGTCGTCGGGTCATGTCGTCGGTCTTGTCGTTTCACAGCGGAGATCTTGGCGCCCGGTCTCAAGGCCTTCGGTCCGGAGGAAGAACTTGGCGTGCCAGGTTCAGCCTTCAGATCCGTGTACGCGATCTTATCATCGATGATGATCTTGGATATGTATTGTTGGTCTTCTATTGTGTGTCTTCAGAAGATCTTGGTAAAAACTGGGAACGAAGAGCTTCGCGGGGCTACGGTACCCTTCGGGTGGCATCATGTATCTTCATACGGCTGTCATCCATGCCACAACCTACTCGTAGATCATCCGGACAGATCTTAGGGGCCACTGTGCCAACATAGGTACATCACATCATCAAGACGCGAGCGCAAGACAAAGGAATAAAACGTAGATCAGGATCAAAGTACTACGAGGCAACATATCCCGAGCGGATGTTTTCTCGAGCACCTTGTCGGAACTAGGGCGTTGTCGGTCCATGGCAGGGCAAGCAGCTGCTGGCGCGCATGCTGTAGGGAGGCGAGGTGTAGCACCCCGCAAAAACCACTACTAGAAAATCGCGTTGTTTTTGTGCATTGCATCATCATGACCGCATGCTCATGTTATCATGCCACATTGCATTTGAGCATCGTCATGTCATCTTGCATTTGTTTGTATAAAACTATTTTCGAAAAACCTCTTTTGTTTTCTAAACGCCCCGTCTTGTTTTCAAATTAAAATCTGGTCTCCTAATAATTTGTTTTGTCTCGCCAACGGGTTGCAAAAGCGCTGCTTAAATAAATAAAGTGTTTAATTATTTTAGGGGGCTGCAGACGATCCGACCATGGGCCACCCCAAGACAAAATCATCAGCCTGTCTAATTCCTTTTCCTACCTAACCCTAACCTACCCAGTCCCCAGCCACATCACTCCCTCCAATCCCTTACCGCCACCTCACCACCCCCTTTTCCCCTAGCCAATCCTAGTCTGCCACCTCGCCCCACCCCACCAGCACCCAGCCACCCTGGCGCCCCTGCCCGACCCACTCCTGGTCCCACCACCCACCAACCTCCCATCCCCACGCACCGACCAGCCCTCCCGGCCCCTGCCTTCCCCAACCCTCCTCTCTTCCCCGTCCGACCCACCTTCCCACCTACCCCTCGCCTTCCCAAGGGCGATCGCCTCTCCTACCCCAAGGCCCCTCCGCCATCGAGCCCTGTCTGCCTCAGCACTCCGACCGACCTCGCACCCACTAAGTCAAGCCAGCCGCCCGACGCCTCATCCCCGAGCTCGCCACTTTTCCACCACCGGGCCACACTCCACACAGGCCGAGCCACCACAGCCTCTCTCCGGCCTTCCTCGTCGACGGCCACCATGGCCACTGACCCCACGCGGCGTGTCCCTCTCCGCCACGCCGACCCCATGTGGAGCCTCCTCGCCCAGATCAGGCCTCTATCGCCAGTCTGCCCTGGCCTCCCTCCGCCGGCCTGGCCACCGTTCCGCCGCTACCGCTGGTCTCGCCAGTCGCTGCACCTGCTCAGGGCCACCACCTGCGCTCCCCGGCCATCCCCGACCTCTGCGCCCGGCCGCCCTCCTCGCTTCATCCTCCCGGCTTCCCTGCCGACCCGGCCAAGGTGGCTGGCCCTCAGGCCCCTCCTGAGCTCCTCCTTTCCCGCTGGTCAGCCTCGCTAAGTCCCGAGCCGTCACGCCCGACCTCCCGGTCCTCCTCGACTCGGCCTTCCTTCGCCAAGACTGCAAGAACCGAATTCTGCCACCATGGCCACTGGCCTGCACGCCAGAGTACATCTCCACCTCCCACACGCTCTTGACCAGTGGCTACCGATGCTACCCAATGTCCTAGGCCTTCTGTTAAACATCAAGTGCTCTGATGCTTTTTGGTCGCCAAGATCTACCCTAGAATCCAAGGTCATCACGGAATCCAAGATCTTTGCGGAGTCGTTCAAGTTCCGAGGCCCAAGACCGACGCCGCGGGAGATAACCATCGCGATGCCAAAGAAAAATCGCCCACGAAGACAGCGAGAACCACCGTGATGCCACCCAAGACCAAACGCCAAGTGCGCCGATACGGATCCGACAAGATCTACGCTATGAAATCGAAGGACGCCGGACGCCACGATCTTCTTCCGGAATCAAGACCGCAGAACCCCAAGGTCGCCGACATGGAACCGACAAGGTCTACTACATGGATTCAAGACCGATCTCGGCGCTCAACCCGCCGAACACCAAGACCTCGAATCGCCAAGTTCTTCCTCTCGATCCAAGGACACCGAGACCCGGTGCGATAAGTACTCTTCCCGGACGCCAAGTTCGCCGAGAACCGGATGCCAAGGTCGCCGACGAACGACAAGACCTCCTTCCCGCACCGATGCCGCCGACGCCAGACGCCAAGTTCTTCTTCTTAACGCCAATACCAATTCGACACGAGGATCCGATAAGATCTTCGCGACGACAAGATCGACACCGACTAGGGAGAATCTGATGATCCTCCAACGCTGCATCAAGTCCTTCGACCTCCGATCCCGATCTCCGTTAACCCCGAGACCGGACCCGAACCCTCCTAACCCCAAGATCTTCTCAACCCGTATGTGACCCTAAGCCTCTATTTTTATAATATGACATATACCTATCGATATTAAATTGTTCATGCATGCATACATGTTTGGGGTTTGGGGCATTATGCCGATTCACCTCATAATTAAATATGGAGTCCATCTGGGATATCTTTGTCTTATTCCGGCTCCATTTAAACTTGTGTAGCGAATCCCATCCTATGTTCTCGCTTGTTAATACAACATTTAAATTGCGGGTATCTAAATAGCATGAACCACCTAATTAAATGTCGGGACCCCGTTCCGCTTAATATTGCCTAATTGCACCGCATGATTGCCATATCATACATCATACATGCATCATGCCCGATCTTTTGCCGTAGTATTAAATAGTGCATCCGTGTTTATTCTAGTGTTTTGCTTCTTCACGGATAAGGCCGCTGAGTTGATGTGAGTCGACCGATCTTCTGATGAACCTTCGCAATGTTTTCAGCCAGCACCTCCCCTTTCTACCTATCTTACTTTTATAGTCTTTATTCTCCCGCTGATCTATTGCTATCTGTGTTACGATGCTCTAGTTTTTCGTGCCCGTGGTATCCCTTGTAGCCATATATTGCCTTGGACACATCCTATTACCGTCGCTTGGTAGATAGTTGGACTTGCTGGTCAGTAGTCGCTGCTCGAGTGTGCCGCTAAGTGTCGTCATACCACAGCTTGTTGGAGTTTGGCCGCATGTTTAATGTTGGAGTTGATCAAGACTTTAATTACTGTTTAATAACTAAAATTGAAGTAGGTAATGCAGAGGCACCGATGGGTGATAGACAATATTTGGTTTCCGACCACCACGGGTGTCCCGAGGGACCCCGGTTCTCGACACTGTTCGAGATCGAGCGCGCTAACCACATGTGGGATGTGTGGGCACCCCATCGATTAGTACCTGATTTCAAAGTATTGTACCGGGGGCCACAACTAGTTTGAGGTTTTATTTACTATCCTGTACTTATGCCATGCTTTTCTGTTTTATTTAAATTCAGCGAGGTAACGCATCGCATCGCTTAGGAAAGCGGAGTGTTGCGGTATCGACAAGCCCAGTCTCACTTTCGTTCCAGCCGTTATAGCCATCGACGCAAACCCCGAGTCCGCTCTCGAGACCGCCGACTTCGCTATGGGTAGACTTAGTGGGTGGCCCCATGTACTTGCTTTGGGTCCGGAAACGCCATGACTTAGGCCCCGCCAACATACCGATGGGTGTATGTTAATTGATCCGCAAAAGGGTCAAGTGCGTGGATACTTTGGTGCACCGCATGGTTAAATCTTTTCAAAAGCCGTGTCCGCGTTATGGACGCATTTGGAGCACAGTTCTCGATCATAGACAACTATAACTAAAGTTTACTGTTATAATTTGACTTGTATCCGATGTGACTAGTAATCAGCTCAACTACAACGGAATGGCTAAATAAAAGTACCAACAACTGTTGGGTTTGGGGTTATCTCATGCTAATTGTATCTGACTAGTAAGTGTTGCAACTACAACGGAATGGTTACTAAAACTGCCCATTGCTTATTATATCAGGATGACTATCTATACCTGACTAGTAATTGCTGCAACGATGACTGAATAACTAAAACTGCCAACTGTGTGAGTTCCTCGGTTGACTTCCTCGGTTGGTATCGAGGGGGGAATACCAGGAGGGGTATGTTTGGTGGTAGAATCAGGTTGGTTCAATAGGTCTTTCTTATCCCTCTCGACAGCCGACGTATCTCGAGTCTCTATAGGTTGTTACGCGATGCCGCCGCCGCCACCCACCATACCTATGTAGGCGAGGACCGCAATTCTAGTCTCGCTGTAATCGCCTCGCAAGATCGACCGCTTTCTTTTCCTTTGCCCTTTGTCGGCACCCCTTTTGTTTAAGCAGGTTTGAGATCGATGTCGTTAGCAGGGTTACCCTTCCGGCTTGGCCTGGGCAGGGTTATGGACGCCATTGGTTATTCTTCAGGGCTCTTAGCCCCATTTGCATCTTGTCCGTAGTCGGACGCTCTATCATTTTCAAGGTGATTTGGATCTTTGTATATTGTCTATCTGTATTCCTGACTCTTTGAGTCGCTGTTGTATATATATCTGTTCTGTGGGTCCCATCGAGGACTGTTGTGTAATGTTATTACTTCGTTTTCCAGCCGCACGAAAGAGCCTGGTGGGCACCTTTGAATCGTTTCTATGCGGGTTTGGCGAGAATCGCTAAGACTTGCATAGGGCCGATTCTGAGGGTGTTACACGAGGTGGACACGGCGAGGAGCTCGGGTGAAGCGGTCCGCCGCGGCGTTGAGGAGGCAGAGCCCCAACCGGCGTGGCCCTGGTGGGGCAGACACGCGGACAGCAGCGGGCGGCGGTGCAGGTGCAGGCGAGGGAAGGCGAGGACAGAGGAAGCGGTCGACGTTCGGCGCGGCGTCACCGAGGTCGACGGAGACGGAGGCCGTGTCGGTGAGAAGCTCTGGTGAAGGCAGAGGCGGGGAGGACGGCGTACACGCTGGGAGGGAGGAGGAGCCCACGCCGAGGGGCGGCCAAGGCGGCACTGGGGTCCTGCAAGGAGGCAGGGCGACGCGGGAGTGATAGAGGGCGCCCGCGGTGGCAGAGGAAGGCGTGGGTAAGGGCCTACGGCGACGAGGGAGCCAGGGGTTCGGGGAGGAGCTCGGCGGCACGCGGAGACTGGCGGCCGGAGAGGGCTCGGGTAGGGCGGCGGTGTGCTCGACGGCGGGGTCGGCGGGAGAGGATGGGGGCGGCTCCGCCCGACCACAGCAGGGGCGGTCGACGAGCGAGAGGGAGAGGCGAGGATTGTGGGAACGCGGGGGTAGGTGGGATCGAAACGAGGGATGGGCGGTAGTGGTGGGGCCAGGCGGGTTGGAGACCTTCTCACGCAGGCGTGCCGCGTGCGGCAGGGACGTGAGGAGCGGGCGCGTGGGCAGGGACGCATAAAGACCGCATCGGTAGAGGGGTGGGACCAGGGTGGTTCGTGTGCGAGGAAACCGAGGTGGTGGGGCCAGGGATTCTCGTATATGGCGTGCTGGCTGCGGCTTGGTCAGTACAGGCGTTAGGCACATGAGTGGTTGGGAGCAGGAGGCGCAGGTGGCGGCGGCAGAAAAGAGAGGGAGGGAAAAAGTTGGTGGCTGTGTTGAGATGGGAGGGAGTAGGTGGGATTGGGTAGCTAGTGTTTGCTTAGGGTAGGGTTGGTCTGGTATTTAGACTAGGGTTTGGAGGTGGCTAGCCGGGCTGGCTCAAGGGCCTCCCAAAAATAAGTAAATATTTTATTTATTAAAAACGAGGCTTTTGTAATCCGTTTTAAGACAGAACAAAATAATCCGGAGACCCGGGATTTGGTTTTGAAATAAAGGCGGGGTATTTAGAAAACAAAAATAGACTTTTCGAAAATAGTTTTAGACAAAACCATGCATGATGATGACGATGCTCAAATGCAATGTGGCATGATGACATGAGCATGTGGTCATGATGATGCAATGCACAAAAACACCGCGATTTTCTAGTAGTGGTTTTTGCGGGATGCCACACTACAATACAATGGGACCGGGTACAACTCACACCTACGATAGTGCTCAAGTGCGACTACTGATCATCGGGGGTGTCGGGCTCCTCATCATCAATGAAGTCAGCATCATCCTCATCAGTGTGGTCCTCCATGGCGGCGTCCTCTAGGTACTCATCGTCATCACTAAGGTAAGAGTGAATATCACCACAGATATCTTCACCTTCCTCCTCCTTCTCCTCCAGCTGGATCTCCTGGTCATGGATAGTCTCCTCCAGGGTGGCTACCTTCTGACGAAGACGGGCAATGATGCGATCCTTTTATCGCTTAGCGATTAAGTGACTTGCGCTCCTTGGCGAGGATGGCAAGGGTGTGCTTCCTTTAAATAGCTTCGGCATGGTTCTGATTCGCGTACACACGGGTGTTGTCAAACTCCTTCTGAGTCTCATGTAGCATGAAGTCTAAGTGGTCCACATGATGCCTTAACTCCGGATGTGACGGCATGGCCAAAGGCTGTCCCGTAGAGTCACATCTTGCATAGTGCGCGTAGCGGGTGCCACTGATTTGGTTGATGTTCTGAGCACACAGACGAGCAAGTGCCTCCTGCATTTCCCTGGCTAGACCGTCTAACCAGTTGTTCTCACTGACGCTGAACTGAATCTTCTCCGAAAGTGGTGGCTCCATTTTTCCCCTTAGGACGGCAACTATCAGCCACTGCAGTTCCCCTCCAGATTGTCATTGAGCTGTGCTCCGAAGAACTCCGGGTGCGGGTGTCCAAGATACACCGAGAGCTGGTCCAAATCCCTCTCAAAGATGAGGTCCCCTCCATTGCCTAACCGGTAAACTTGCTATATTTGACCTCCATCTATAAGTAATGAAGATAAGTAAGTTAGTGAAGTGATCAAGTGTGTCAAATTTTATGTAAAATTTGCAAGGATTTTGAGGAACATGGGAACTCCTTTTTGAAAGAATCTCAAGGGTAAGAGTGAGAATAGATTTTCGTAAATACTCATTTACTTTTTTGTGAAACTAAGTTTTTCAGACGTCCATTCTAACTAGGGTCTCCTATGGTCAGGATGGCTCTGATACCAACTTGTCAACACCCAGATTTTTAAGTCTGTATGCCTATTATGCCATACCGCAATCCCTGTGATTACCATTTTTGAGACATAACAGAATTGGTACCACAGTACATCATCTATTACAAACCATAATATAGGTCCTACAAATAGAGGATCTCATGATCCAGTCTTAATACAATCAAAGCAGCGGAAAGTAAACACAGTAGGCTCCATCTTCATGGTCACAGTAATATCGATTTATGGGAGATGATCCTAGTTATCATAGACCTCCTCTTGTCCATCTTCCAGGTAGTCCTCCTCATAGTCTGGCCATGGGAATAGCTAGGGACAAAGCCATGAGTAAAGTAAGCCTAGTAGGAATATTAAGCTCTAGGTTTTGTTTGCAAAAAGCCAGGTTTATTTCAGAATGCCTTAAAGAGTAAAGACCTAATTTAGTTCTCTAGATTACTTAAATGGGAATCTAGTTTTCATGTTCACCACACTGTGGTGGTCAAGTCAAAGTCATAGTTCAAGTCACAAGTCATTTTGAAAACATCTGACAATGGAACAAAGATGGCTATCTATCTGCCCATAGTCTGCAGACGCGGCTATTCGAATAGTTTGACACTCTGCAGAGGTGGTACACTTTCACCACAAAATTCAATACATCTATCTGGGATAAAACTGAATCATCATACTTGGTATGCGGATAATCAATCCTAACATTTCAATTACACACCCTAGTATAGGCACCTCCTCTATGAGTTTGGCCTCCCAGCCATGGCCATCTGCCATCCCGGGCACTGCATAGGTGGACATTTATATTCACGAGGTAGCCTCAGCTCAACCTCTTCCGCATGGGAACCCATACTAAGACATATAAACTTCCAATTAAGCCCTACCCAACTCATGTATTGTGGTTGTACGGTAAAAATGGAATGGTATCGCATCCGAACCCAACCATCAGTTTTTATCAAAGCCAAGGCTCCTGCCTCAATCAGTTTCATCATCAAACCATTGTGTTTCATAACACATGTCAAAACATTTCAATAGAATGATTCATCATTCCAAGGTTTTCATAATCATTTTCACCAAGTATTCCCATCTAAAGTGATCAAGTTTTAGCTTAGCACTAGCCACTAGTATTGAGGGTATCACTATTGAGGGGTGCTAATCACGTATAAGTATCCAAGACTAGTTCTATGACCTTGATGGTATCCATCCTACTTTTCCACTAATCACAATTCATTAACTAGATAAGAAACTATAGTAGAAGGAAAAGTACAGCTTGCAAGTAAAACTTGGGATGGGTATAATAAAAGTTGCATAACTAAGCATGCCTAGTGCATATTGCATTAGCTAGCTTGCGCTGATAGCTGGCCTTGTTGAGTGCAGTCGTTGAAGTTCTCTTCTTTTTCCTTGAAGTACTCGTCCTGTCGCATTCGTGCCTCGGTGATTAGCGTCTATAGATACATACAATGTACACAATCACCAAACAACACTTAACTACTTCTAGTTTGCACACAAGGGCTCATACTAGATGATCTAGCATCATCTCAATCATCCCATGAAATAATGGCACATTCTTATTTATCTTATTTGGGAAAAGTAATTTCTACTCATTGAAAAATACTTAAGATTTAATATTCTCCAATTAAAATAGTGGATCATGTTGACACATGTCATAACCACATATTTCAATACTTGGGAATGTGATGGTAGTCATGTATTTCAAGATTTAATATTACTATTTAATAATATTTAAGTGACTAGATATGCCTATATATCATTCTTTTAATACTAATCCATGTTTAATATCTATAAAACCAAATCTTTTGACATATTCATGTAGAGCGTTGATACATTGCAAATGTATCTATAATTTTTTGATGTTCCATGCTTGGGTTTATCCACTTTCTTGTGTTTTGTTCCAACTTTGGAGTACTTTTCATAGGATTTCTTGGACTAACCTATTAACAAGAGCCACAGGTTACTGCCTTTTTCTGCTGTTTTGTTCCGTGAAAGTCAGACAATGAATATTCTCGGAATTGGACGGGACAAAAGCCAAAGTGCCTATTTTTAAGGAAGTCATCAGATGCCAGAATACAAGACGGAGAGGGGGCAGAGGACGGCCACACCACCTGGCCATGCGACCAGGCTGGGCCCGCGCCAGGGGGTGGTGTGGTGGCCCTGCACCCCTCGTCTCCCTTCGACTATAAGATGCCTCGGACGAAACCCTAAGTGCCCATCAAAATCCACGAAAAGAGTTCAGAGCTGCCATCTCCATCCCTAGATTGGGAGGATCTGAAGCTCTTTCAAGACTCACGGAGAGGGAATTCACCCGAGGCCTTCTTCATCACCATGCAAGCCTCCGTGTGATGCGTGAGTAGTTCATCCTGACTACGGATCCATGTAGTAGCTAGATGGCTGGTTCTCCTCCTTTGTTCTTACATGTTTAGATCTTATGAGTCTGCTCATGATCAAGATCATCTATTTGTAATTCTGCATGTTGTGTTTATGGGATCCGATGGATATTGAGATGCTATTTCAGATTGATTATTGATTCTATCATGTCTTTGTTATGTGTGATCTTGCATGCTTTCCGTTATTAGTAGCTATCTTGGCCAAGTAGATGCTAGCAACTCCAAGAGTTAGTATTTATGCTCGATAGTGGGTTCATGCCTATGGTAATCTGGGGAAGTGACATAAATCTCTAAGGTACTAGATGTGTTGTTACTAGGAGAAAACAACAATCCTTTGTTCATAGAACAATCGTATTGTTTACTTTACACGCAGTTCGTAAAGCAATAATCTGCTGCTTGCAACTTAATAATCGGAGGGGTTCGATGATAACCTCAAGGTGGATTATTAGTCATAGATGCAGTTGGATGGCGGTCTATGTATAATGTTGTAATGCCCAATCAAGTCTCAAAGGAGTCAAGATGATTAGTATATGCATGTATTGCTTTCTCGGTGTTTGTCAATTGCCCCGCTGTAATTTGTTCACCCAACATGTTATCTATCTTAAGGAGAGCCACCTCTAGTGAACTATGGATCCCGGTCCTTGTCTTTTACATTCAATCTATAAACTGTTTACTTCTTTGTGTTTACTTTCAGCAAACTTTTACTTCTTTCCATTCGATACGTTTAATCCTTTGTTTTCCGCAAAACACGGTGAGATTGACAACCTCATCGCAAGTTGGTGACAAAGTTTTGTGGTTGTGTTGTGCAGGTCTCCACGTTGCTACTAGCACCGGTAGTGTGTCCTACCAAAGCTCAGCTAGTAACACCTTTGGGGTGTTTCCTTGCTCCTACTGGTTCGATTAAACCTTGGTTTCATTACTGAGGGAAACTTGTTGCTGTGCTCATCATACCTTCCTCTTGGGGTTCCCAACAAGTTCTACATCAACCACACACCAACACTTTTCTAGGTGCCGTGCATTGAGCCATCAAGCATTTTTCTGGCGCCGTTGCCGGGGAGTCAAGGACATTTTCACAAGGGGAGTCCCTCATAACCAATCTCTTTACTTTGTTGTTTTTGTTTTGCTTAGTTTCTTTTTGCTTTGTTTGCTTGTTTTGTTATTCAAAAAACACAAAAAAATTTAGTTTTACTAGTTTGCTTTCTTATTTGAAAACCCAAAAAAATGACTACTCTTGAAAACACTAAGTTGTGTGACTTCACTAGCACCAACAACAATGATTTTATGAGCACACCTATTGCTCCACCTGTGGCTGAAAATACTTTCTTTGAGATAAAACCTGCTTTGCTCAATCTTGTTATGAGAGAACAATTTTCTGCTATTGGTAATGAAGATGCTGCTTCCCATATAAATAACTTTGTTGAACTCTGTGAGATGCAAAAGCATAGGGATATAGATGGTGATATTATTAAGCTGAAATTGTTTCCTTTCTCTTTGAGAGGAAAAGCTAAAGAATGGTTGAATTCCTTAACTAGGAATAGTATTGATTCTTGGACTAAGCCAAAGATGCTTTTATTGGAAAATACTATCATCCTGCTAAGATTATATCTATGAGAAGTGAAATAATGAAGTTTAAACAACTTGATAATTAGCATGTTGCTCAAGCTTGGGAAAGAATGAAATCTTTGGTAAAGAATTGTCCCACTCATGGACCGACTGCTTGGATGATCATCCAAACTTTTTATGGAGGATTGAACTATTCTTCAAGGAACCTATTGGATTCTGCTGCTGGAGGTACTTTTATGACTATTACTTTGGGTGCTACAATGAAACTTCTAGACAATATGATGGTTAATTATCCTGAATGGCATACTGAGAGAGCTCCACAAGGTAAGATGGTAAATTCTGTTGAGGAAACCTCCTCCTTGAGTGATAAGATTGATATTATTATGTCTATGCTTGTTAATGGGAAAGCCCATATTGATCCAAATAATGTTCCTTTAGCTTCTTTGGTTGCTCAAGAGCAAGTTGATGTGAACTTCATAAGAAATAACAATTTTGGCAACAATGCTTATGGTAATAACAATTATAGGCCCTACCCTCCTAATAATACTTATGGCTATAATGGTAAACCTAGATTACCTAGTGAAGGAAGAATTTTGGAAGTTGAAAGAGCCACTAAAACCTTCATGCAAATGCAATATGAGCAAAATAAACTATTCACTAAAACTATGGAGGAACAATCTATCATTTTGAAGAACATTAGCCATCAACTTGAGAGTCTAAATAGGGAAATTCCTAGTTTACAATTGAAACTCTCTAATGCTGAAAGAAATATATCATGTTTGTATGAAGCTCAATCTTCATTGATTAATAAAATGGCTGCTAAACCTGAAACTAATGAGAATCCCTTTGCAGCTACTAATGCCATACAAGTAAGAATTGATGAAAATGTTAGACTATTAGCTGAATTACATGCTAAGTGGGAAAGAGAAGATGAAATTGCTAGAAACATTAGTGTTTCTAATATTACCACCACTAGTGTTGAAGATAGTAATAGTTCTACTACCTTAGATGATAAAGTTGATTTTGATCTTGATGGTTGCAATATCTCTGAAGTTATTAAGTTCCTACAAAAGCTTGCTAGAAGTCCTAATGCTAGTGCTATGAACATGGCTTTTACAAAACACATTACTGATGCTCTCATAAAGATTAAAGAAGAAAAGATGAAACATAAAGCTTCTATTCCTATAAAACAAGAAGATGGTTGGGAACCCATCATTAATATGAAAGTGAATGACTTTTATTTCAAAGCTTTATGTGATCTTGATAGAAGTGTTTCTATTATGCCTAGAAGGATTTATGATATGCTTGATTTGCCTCCTCTTGAGGAATGCTATTTGAATGTCCCACTTGATGATAATGCTAAAAAGAAACTAATGGGGAGTCTTAATGATGTTCTTATTATGGTTAACAATGCCTATGTCCCCATTGATTTCTATGTTTTGGATGTTGAATACAATGCTTCTTGTCCTATTACTTTGGGAAGACTTTTCAGAACTGTTGGTGCCATTATTGATATGAAAGAAGGCACCATTAAATATCAACTCCCACTCAAGAAAGGTATAGAACACTTCCCTAAAAAGAGAGAAAAGATTTCTTTTGATTCTCCTATGAAAACAAAATTTGGTCTTAATGCTTCTTCATTTGAGAACACTTGATTCTTTCTTTGCTTCTTATGCCTAACTTAAAGGCGTTAAAGAAAAGTACTTATTGGGAGATAACCCAAAAGTTTTAGATGAGTCTTGGAAGTAATTACTTCAGTAATAACCTCTCCTTATCCTTTTTATTTGCTATTTGTGCCAAGAGTAACCTCTAATGAGAGAGAAGTAATGATTGCTAAAGTTGCTGTCCCGAAACAGATTTCTGTGCTTCACCGTAAATATTCGTGTAAAATCTCTGAACGTCTTTTTGAGGCGTGAATTTTTGTGCTTCTGCCCCAGGTTGTTATCTAACTTTCGTTAGTTCAACACTTTTTGTTTTGAGCAACATAAGGTCTTCGAAAAAATTTGTCTTTACCTGCTGGTCTGTTTTGACAGATTTCTGCCATTTTCTGCATTTGCTTCTTGTTGGTTCCTTCTTGAGTTCTTTTGGGGAATTGAGCTTTGTGAGGGAAGTGATACAGTATCTAGTGGTCTAATGGAAATTTATTTGGTGTTAGAACTGAACTTTAAGACTTATTTATCCTGAGTGCAGTAATGTTGCTAATAAAGATTGTGTGAAGTTTTGTATGAAGGAAAATTTCAGGTGTATGGAAGGAATGAATAATGAGATGAAGGATGGACTAAAGCTCAAGCTTGGGGATTCCACACATGTCACCCCAAGAAATATCCAAGAATTACAAGCATCCAAGCTTGGGGATGCCCAAGGCATCCCCTTCTTCATCAATAAATCCCAGGTTTCTTCCAAACGCTTCATTTTTATTGTTTCATGCACAGTTGTGTTGTTCTTGGAGCGTCTTCTTTTTCGTTTTTGTTTTTGTTTTTAGTTTGCTTGGTTTGCTTAGTTTTCTGAATAAATTGGTTGGACCCCATCTTTCATAATTTGCTTTGAAAATATTTTGGTTTGGTTTGGAAAAGAGTAGGACAGTTCATTCTTATTTTGTAAAAAGAGCTTGTTTTCGACTGGCCTATGCTTTGTCATTCCATGCTTGATATTGTTTTGGCTCTATGATTAGTATTATTTGCTGTAGCATGACTTGTTATAGACAATTGAGATTGCTTAATGTGCCTTGGATGAATCATGCGTTGTTTTAGCATATTAAAGCATAGTATAGTGGTATTCTCCTTTGATGCTTTATTTGGGTTGACTTGGCGCATGCTCACACCATGTTATGACTATCTCAAGTCACCATAGCCTTTATGATCCTTTAGTTTTCAACTTGTAGTATCACTTTATGCTTTGATCAATGAAGTTTTGTCCCTCTGCATGATTATGTCCATTATTGCTCACTTAGTTTGTCGCTCCTAGTCTTTTGCTAGCCTCCATAACAAAGTATGAGTTCCACTCATGCATCCAACTCCCTAAACCAAGTTATTCCAAAGAGTCCACCATACCTACCTACTATATTATGCTATTCCAAGTATAATCATGCTTTTGTTTACCTTCCAAATTAAACTTGTTATGAGAAAACTAGTGATTAAAGCTCTCACGAACTTGATGACACACTTTACTTTTTTGCATCTAATAAACTTGAACCATTGGGTCCTTCTTTGTTGCGTATATGCTTGCGCTTTATAAGTTGAAATTAGTAGAACCATGTTTCATGGGGAACGCTTTCAACATTGCACTTGTACTTTGTACCCCGTTGATATCATGTTCTTTTGCTTACGGATCCCGGCGGTGTGAAATAAAATTGGAACTTGTAAGATCATGGAGTTTGTATGTGTGTTAGAGAAATGCATGGGCCGCTAGCCTAAGCCATGCCTAATCATGGTGGAAACTTGCAGCATCACCATAATGAGCATTCTATGAAGCATCCTCAATAAAAACCTATGCAAATAGCAAATAAAAAGATCGCTGAGATGCTCATTGTATGCTTGCCTGGTCATTTTGATTATGGGAAAGCTCCCGTATCATGTGCAAGGGGTACCCCGTTGGCGGTTCTTAATGATACACATATACTTACAATGACAAGAGCTTTCTCGTGACTGAAGTTGAGTAGCATGACGATCGGTCTTCGTAAGTAAGGGGCATGAGATTTCGGTTTATAACTTGTCAAGCATATCCTCTTAGTTGTGTCACTTTAACCTTAATCACCTTCAAGATGCTTATGATAGGGGCAATGAGAGCTGAAAGCTATAAGTATCATAATTTTTGCAAGCTCTTTATGAGACTTGAATCCCTACTTCCTTTTACAAAGGCCTTTCTTCCACCATTATATTGAGTCTCCATCTTCTACCTTTATGCACCTACTTTGAGAGCATAGTGGCCATTCTTAGTTCTATGTGCATTGTCCCAAGACTAGTTGATTGATGCATACCTTGTTATTGCTTGTTTTAAACTATTGTATCCAGTCACTCTTATGAACTTTGAAGGTGTCCTATGCATTTATATTTGCTACTCTATTGAGGGACAAGCTGACTACTATTATGCTATGTTTTCTTTATGTGAAACAAACAAACGTCTTCCAAAGCATTGCTCTTCATGAATCTTTTGTTTGTGCCTTTTCATGTTCCATCATAGTTTCTTTGCTTATTGCTAGAACTTTGTTTTTCATGTTATGATTGAAGTACTATGATCCTATCTTTGAATGTTTTACAAATACTTTGATCAAATCTTTGATGGTGCATGTCACCTCAAAAATTATTCTTTCTTTTTATCACTTACCTACTCGAGGATGAGCAGGAGTTAAGCTTGGGGATGTTGATACATTGCAAATGTATCTATAATTTTTGATGTTCCATGCTTGGGTTTATCCACTTTCTTGTGTTTTGTTCCAACTTTGGAGTACTTTTCATATGATTTCTTGGACTAACCTATTAACAAGAGCCATAGTGAAATACTGCTTTTCTGTTTTTGGTTCCAGGAAAGTCGAAATGAATATTCTTGGAATTGACGGGACAAAATCCAAAGTGCCTATTTTTCTGGAAGTCATCAGATGCCAGAATACGAGACGGAGAGGGGCCAGAGGCCGACCACACCACCTGGCCACATGGCCAGGCTGGGCCCACGCCAGGGGGTGGTGTGGTGGCCCCTGGCACCCCCTCGGTCTCCTCTTCCGACTATAAGATGCCCTCGGGACGTAAACCCTAAGTGCCCATCAAAATCCACTTAAAGAGTCTCAGAGTCACCGTCATCTCCATCCCTAGATCGAGGATCCAAGCTCTTCCTGACCTGCCGGAGAGGGAATTCACCGAGGCCTTCTTCATCACCATGCAAGCCTCCGGTGTGATGCGTGAGTAGTTCATCCTTGGACTACGGATCCATGTAGTAGCTAGATGGCTGGTTCTCCTCCTTTGTTCTTTCATGTTTAGATCTTGTGAGCTCCATTCATGATCAAGATCATCTATTTGTAATTTTGCATGTTGTGTTTGCGGGGATCTGATGGATATTGAGATGCTATTTTAGATTGATTATTGATTCT
Organism: Avena insularis; assembly: GCA_023614405.1. Taxonomy (NCBI): domain Eukaryota; kingdom Viridiplantae; phylum Streptophyta; class Magnoliopsida; order Poales; family Poaceae; genus Avena; species Avena insularis. Next base: position 365,601,718 of record CM042696.1, on the reverse strand, counting down.
ATCATGTCTTTGTTATTTGTGATCTTGCATGCTTTCCGTTATTAGTAGCTATCTTGGCCAAGTAGATGCTAGCAACTCCAAGAGTTAGTATTTATGCTCGATAGTGGGTTCATGCCTCTGGTAATCTGGGGAAGTGACAGAAATCTCTAAGGTACTAGATGTGTTGTTGCTACTAGGGAGAAAACAACAATCCTTTTTTCATAGAACAATCGTATTGTTTACTTTACACGCAGTTTGTAAAGCAATAATCTGTTGATTGCAACTTAATACTGGAGGGGGTTCGGATGATAACCTGAAGGTGGATTATTAGTCATAGATGCAGTTGGATGGCAGTCTATGTATAATGTTGTAATGCCCAATCAAGTCTCAAAGGAGTCAAGATGACTAGTATATGCATGTATTGCTTTCTTGGTGTTTGTTAATTGCCCCGCTGTAATTTGCTCACCCAGCATGTTATCTATCTTAAGGAGAGCCACCTCTAGTGAACTATGGATCCCGGTCCTTGTCTTTTACATTCAATCTATAAACTGTTTACTTCTTTGTGTTTACTTTCTACAAACTTTTACTTCTTTCCATTCGATACGTTTAATCCTTTGTTTTCCGCAAAACACGGTGAGATTGACAACCTCATCGCAAGTTGGGGACAAAGTTCGTGGTTGTGTTGTGCAGGTCTCCACGCTGCTACTAGCACCGTAGTGCGCCTTACCAAAGCTCAACTAGTAACACCTTTGGGGTGTTTCGTTCTACCGCTCGATTAAACCTTGGTTTCATTACTGAGGGAAACTTGTTGTTGTGCTCATCATACCTTCCTCTTGGGGTTCCCAACAAGCTCTACATCAACCACGCACCAGCACTTTTCTGGGTGCCGTGCATTGAGCCATCGAGCGTGGCAAATGTGATTTTTGAGAGTTGGAATCAACTCAAAAGTATTTATGGTTGATTTTATAAAAATGTTTGAAGTGGCAAAGTCTCTTCCTTGTTATTTTTTGCTATAGGTGATCTATAATTTCAAATGGGTTGAATCCAACGGGAGTGATTAGATATTTTTAATACCTTCCTAACAAAATTGGAATCATGCATGCTGGTTTAGTACAACTCTTTAAATTCAATTTTGAATACAGCTATAGAATAGGGTTTTTCAACTAAATGGTAAATTTCTATTTGAATCGTTGGGCTCTATGTGGGAAATTAAATGGGCCGTGGCAATCAAGACAAAGACAAGACGTCGACAAGACAAAGTTGGTCCCACGCGTCAGTGGCTCTACCTAACCAAAACGGTATCAGCAAATCTCAGCGCTACGATTAGAACAAGATCTACAGCTGAGGTACATAATCTACGTCGCAGAGCTCCGGCGAGATTCTAAACCTAGCGGCATGGTGGGGGTCGTGGGCGGCTTACCAGGGCTCCAGCTAGGTCCGGCGATGGGGGCGAATGGGCTAGTCGACGATGGCGAGTCGATTGGTGGTCGCGGCAGTTCCTGAGGTGGCTCCAATCAATGGCGCCCTTCCTTCACTGCGGCGGCGGGCTCCGGCCAAATTCCGGCGGGGTGGTGCTCGCCTTGCTTCGGGAAAGGGTCTGAGGTGTTGCTGAGAGAGAGGAGTGAAATGGTGTGCCATTTCAGGTCTGGGATGGCTCCTATTTATACACATGCGTCTGAGGTAGGGCGGCATGGTCGGGCTCATCAGCGACGCTGCTACAAGTCGTACTAGGCATGGAGGATGGCATGGGTCGGCCGCTGGACTGCGATCGCCACGCTGTAATGGCGCCAAGCGGCCTTAGTCGGTCGGGCAATGTCGGCGCTCTGTTCAGGTACGGAGGTGTTCGTCATCGAGTACGGTGGTCACTGGGCGTGTGCCGACGAATCATCGTGTCTGGGAGGTGGCTGGTGACGCGGCGGGTGCGGGTACGAGCGGAGAGAGCGAGGCGCAACATGGCTGCACGAGGCGGCATCGGCGCTCCGTCGTGCTCTTGGCATGGCAGAGACATAAAAGGGAACGACTGTTCTAGCTTCTACACCTCTCGCCGTTGGTCAGGGGGTGGACAGAGAGGGGCGGTGAGGTAATGGCTACTCTCTAGACATCATGGGAGAGGGCGGCGCGGCATGTGGTGACTTGTCCATGGTCGACCAACATCACATGCTCGGTACGGTCATGGCACTGGTCAATGTGGCGAGTGAGGTTGCTCAATTGCACGGCCAAGTACTAGGGATGGTCGTGGGTGATTCATTGGGTTGATTGCAGTACAAGCATGAGCACAAGTTTGACGTTAAACAGTAGATAGTTGTTGAATTTGTACTATGTCTGCTAAGTGTTTGACTAAATGGCCGCAGGAACTTAACCTTGGAATTTTTCCATGATTTTTGGTGGGTGAGCTGGTCACATGCTTGGTAGTATCTGCGTGCTAAGAATTGTCAAGTGGTGGAGGTTTGAGTGGTTTTTGCAAAATGATGATCTATGTATTTGATATGTCAGAACATATCTATATTTTTGATGTTCCATTTTAGTATTTTCTATGTTTTGTTCATACTTTGAGGTATTTTATATATTTTATGGAACCAACCCATTAACAAGATGTTAGTGCCAGCCTATTTTTCGTTAGTTTTGCTTTCGAAAGCATGAAATATTCTCGAGTTGGACCGACAAAAGCAAGTCAATATTTTACCAAGCAACACGGAGTCCTGAGGGAGACGGTGGCAAGACCAGGCTGCCACACCTGTGGCGGCGTGGCCTGGGGGAGGGGGGGTGGCGCCACCAGGGGGTGTGCCCCCTGGTGCTCCACTAGGGTTTTCGTCCTGGGAGGCTTTTATAGGAGGAAGGGCAAGGTCGGTGCAGCACCAGGGGTCCCACACCCCCTAGTGGCGCGCCTCACAAGGCCACCTGTGTGTGGCCGCCTGGTGCGCCACATTGTCTCCTCCGGACCAGGTTGTTTCGGTAAAATATTGACTTCGCTTTTGTCCGGTCCAATTCGAGAATATTTCCTTACTAGCTTTTCGAAACCAAAATAGCGTAAAACAGCAAATGCATCTTGTTAATAGGTTAGTTCCAGAAAATTTGTAAAAATACCTCAAAGTATGAACAAAACATAAGAAAGTAGATACTAAACAAGCATGGAACATCAAAAATATAGATATGTTTACGATGTATCATACCTACACTTGATTCAATTTTGAATTGCCTCTTAACTAGATTTGAAAATAGTTTCTGTAAGTTTGTAAAGTTTGCTTGGGTTCATTTTTACTTGGTCTAGCAAGGGGTGAAATGAACTAGAATTGTTTCTGTTGGAAATCTTTTACTAGAGATGCCCAAAGTGGGCTAGTGGTTAATGTTGGCCAAAATGACCATTTGATTATATGCTTCATATTTCATTTTCTTTTTATTTGATTTTGCTTGAAAATGATCTAGATGATGTGGTGTTCATATTTTCACTAATCCTTACCATTTATAGCAATCAAACATGGCAAATGCAAGCATTCATGCATTAATGGAAATCACACATGCATTCATATAGAGTTTAATAATAAAAGTTTTTGTTAACCCTAAACTTGGGTGATTAGAACTTGATAATCTTGTTTAGTATTTTTGAGATGTTACACTTTCTTAAATCTTTATCTGAAACATATTTGCTCCAAATGGTGTTGATATCCCTTAAATGTGTCACCCTACGATTCGCGAATAATGCGGACATGATCGAGACCCCTCTCCAATGAATAATCAGCAGCGGGACCTAGAGATCCGTACTGACTCCCACACATTCAACGATGACTCTTGTGATCATGTGAACCTTTAATCGTAACTAAATCCATTTGTCTCGCAATATATTACATGTCCGAGATTCTATCATCGGTATCTCAATACCTAGTTTGATATCGTTGCCGACATGCACTCTTTTCTCGTTCCCGTGATATAACATTCTATTGATCACATCACTTGCTTGCAAGCTATTTCAATGTGATATCACCGAGAGGGCCCTTAGTATATCTATATGTCATCGGGATGGACAAATCCCACTCTTGATCCATGATCCTCTACATAACACCTTCGTAGCACTGAACCCACCTTTATAGTCACCCTTTACTTGTGACGTTTGATGTTATCAAGATACTCTTCCGGTCTTAGTGATTAACATGTCTCATGGTCTAAGTACTAGGATTACTTCGTATGATGTTATAGCAATATAAACATAATGACTTTGATTGTAATGCTATACTTCTGATGAATGTTCATCACATCATTCCACCAATGCTGTGACCTTGTTATTAACAACATCCAATGTCCATGCTCAGGAAACCTTGGTCACCTTGTTAATCAACGAGCTAGTTTATATGAGAGGCATCACTAGGAACTTTGTATTTTGTTTATTAAACACACATGTATTAATGTTTCCAATTAATACAATTGTAGCATGCAAAATAATCATTTATCATAAACATGGAATAATATAATAACCACTTTATTATTGCCTCTCTGGCATATTCCCTTCACTTGCCGCATTTGAACATGTCAAAAGTGATCTTGAATCCACGCTTCTTGTCTTTCACCTTGATGATGTCTTCAAGCCGTAGCTTGATGGAGTCGTTGGAGAAGGTTTCCTCGGATATCCGCATGGGATCTTTTCTATCCTTGGAGTACTTATGCATCAGCTCGGCGCGGTGCTGCAGGGGTTGGATCCACCTCATGAACCAGCACATGGCTAGGTCCAAGCCGGTCATTCCTCCGTCTACCAGCCACTCGATCCGCCTTACATCACAAGAGGATTCATCGTCAGACGGGAGGGGTTGGGATCTTAAGGTGCTGGCCTCGTGGCCCCCATCAACAAAGTCGGGGTATGTGTCTTGCTGGCTAGCCAGAGGGATATCTGGGCCGTAGAAGTACGTTCGCGGCCATTTCTTGCAGGACTCATGCCCGCCGATGTCGAGGAATCACCGGTGAGGACATATCTTAAAACTAATTCTTCTACAAATCTACAGCTCATCCTTGGATTCTACGGACTCTCTCTTGATGGTGAAGAAATAAATAAATAGATCTAACCTAGGCTTGATTCCTTGGTATCCTTCGCACAACGATATGAAATTACTGAGTATGAGGATGCTATTGGGAGAGAGGTTATGGGGAAGTACGCGGAAGTGCTGGAGGATCTCGAGGAAGAAGTCGGAGACTGATGACCCACAAGTATAGGGGCTGTATCCCAGTATTTTTGATAAGTAAGAGTGTCGAACCCAACGAGGAGCAGAAGGTGTTGACGAGTGGATTGGAGCAGGAATTCTCTGTAAATACTTAGAAAATGGAATTTTAGGGATATTTGATAATGATAAATAAAGTGCAGTAAATAAAAGACAATAATAATAATACAGCAAGTGGCCCAACTTTTCTTTAGCAAAGGAGAAGCCTTGTATTACTTAGAATGACCAAATGTTCTTGGGACACATGGGACTATCGCCAAGTGCTTTCGCTTCATATACTTGATTAATCTTATTTAGTTTGATAAGTGTTGTGTGGGTGAACCTGTGCTAATGTACCGAACTTCCTAGGACTAATACATACTTGTGATTAAACCCCTTGCAAGCATCCGCAAGTACAAGAAAGTAATTAAGATAAAAACCTAACCACAACTTTAAACTCTAAGATCCTGACATCCCTTGTGTAAAGTTTCCTAACGGGGGTTCAGGTTTCTGTCACTCCGGCAACCCCTACGATTAGTAGCCAAAACACAATGCATTCCCCTAGGCCCATAAAGGTGAAGTGTCATGTAATCTACGTTCACATGACACCACTAGAAGAATAACACCACAACTTAAATAACAAACTATTGAATCTTTCTCAACACAATTTCACTAGTAACAACATGACTTCTCTCGCATGTTCTCAAGAACTAAACGAACTACTCACAAGACATCATATGGATCAAGATCAGAGATGAAATAATGATAAGTAACAATCTGAACATGGATGATAATTCAAGGGTTCCACTCAATAGCATCAACTACAACACATAATCAACACCGGAAAAGTTTCCCCTAAGAACTATGCAAGATTCAACCCAATTGTTACAGCGGTATGGAGTGGTGATGATGGTGCTGGTGGAGATGATGACGGAGATGATGGTGATGATGATCCCAATGAAGTCTAGCTTGATGGTGGTGTTGATGGCGACGATCTCCCCTCTCCGAGAAGGAATTCCCCTGGCACAATTCTATCTACTAGAGAGATCGTTCTCTCTCTGTAATTTTTCACCCCACAGAGGCGGTAGAATCTTTCTATGGTCGTTGCCCAGGTATTAGGGTTTCGTGGGGATAATATACGCCAAAGGGGAGAGCCAGGAGTGGGCCAGGGTGGCCACACCACCTGGTGGCGCGGCCTAGGGTAGCCCGCGCCAGGGGGTGGTGTGGGACCCCTGTGGCCCAACTCCGCTCCCCCTTCTGGCATCGTTCGTCTTATGGAAAAATAGGATTTTCCATGCATTTTCCCGAATTTTCTGATCTTCACGAATTTCGCCTCCAAACAGCGCCTTTTCCATCAGAATCCTGACTACAGCGGTCCATCCTCCAAAAGTCATCAACCATGCAAAAACAGATGACATAACATAAGTATCATCTCTTAATATGAAATATATCAATGAATAATAGTAAATTATGATATAGAATAGTGATGCAAAATGGACGATTAACTCCCCTAAGATTAGACTTTGCTTGTCCCCAAGCAAAAACTGAGCTCAATAAACATGACCTCAGGTTTATGGAGTGAAGAGTCGATAAAAGAATACAGACAAGAGGCATCACATTCATCAATACATAAATCATAATAGAAGACAACTCACTATTATATAACTTAACTTGCAATAAGTAAAGGAAACACAATAAAGATACATAAAGTAAATCATAATTGGTAATGGAAAACTTAGCTCTTGGTCAAAGAATAGTTAACAATTTGCAGGAGTTCAAACATAATGGATTTTCAATGATAGCTTTCAAAGTAGTAGTCACTAAGATAAGAGCAGTGTGCAAAACAAGGAACATAAGAAACATGATTGAATAAATCATCATATGAATGAATGAAACACAACAACTCAAAATACTTGCTGAGATAGAAGGGAATATGTTTACTCACTCAACTAAAAAGTAAAAGATAGGCCCTTTGGCGAGGGAAGCAGTGGATTTCAAGTTTCATCAAGAGCTTCCAAAAATTATATTACTTATTAGCTTTCAGCTCTCATTGCCCCTATCATAATCATCTTTAGGTGGTTAAGGTTAAAGTGAGCAAACTATGGAGCATATGCTTGACAAAGTATAAGTTGTCAATCTCATGTCCCTTGAATACGAGGGCCGCTCCTCATGCTACTCAAGTTTAGTTAATGAAGTTCTTGTCATAGTAAGTACATGTGTATCATAGAGAACCACCAATGGGTACCCTTGCCCGATGATACGGAAGAATCCCCATATCAAAATGACAAGGCAAGCATATAATGAGCATCTCAGCAATCTTCTTATTTACCTTGGGAAAATGGTGTTTTTTCTCTCCTCTTTTCTCATGTCTTTTTTTATTTTCTCAATCAGATTCTTTTTATAAGAAGAATGCTTCATAGATTGCTCATTATGGTTACGCTTACAGGTTTCCACCATGATTAGGCATGGATTAGACCAAGCCCAAAGCTTCAGAACACACATACAAAACTCCATGGACTTACAAGCTCCCTTTCATTTCACACCGACGACATCCATAAACAAAAGAGCATGATATCAACTAGGTACAATGTACAAGTGCAATGTTGAAAGCGTTCCCAATGACAGCATGGTTCTGCTAATTCCCAACGTATAAGTGCAAGCATATACAACTTAGATTACACAATGGTTCAAGTTTATTAGGTGCAAGAAAATTAAAGTGTGCCATCAAGTTCGTGAGAGCTTTAATCACTAATTTTCACATAACAAGTTTACTTGGAATAGCAATAGTGTTAATAGGTAGGTATGGTGGACACAAATGGCATAGGTTTTGGTTTAAGGATTGGATGCATGAGAAGCAATCCCTCTCAGTACAAGTTTTAGGCTAGCAAGGCTGAGTAGCAAGCATAAGAGTTGAAGGAAACAAACAAACATACAAGTGATAAAAACAAACATGCAATCTTCCTTGGAAGCACAAAAGATCTTAACTAGAGAATACTAAGCTTATGAGCAAATCAAGAAAGGTGATGAAATTATATTCTTTAAGAGTAGTTTTATCTTTTTTCATTCAATTCTCATAATAGTGTTGCTACTGACCGAGCCAGGTTTGCCAAAACCAACTAAATTAACTCAATGATCCCAAAGTGATACCAATACTGAAAACAAGATCAATCATATAACATAATTGAAAAATAATATAAGATATGCAAAAGAGTAAATGATAGAACTTCTCATTAATATTCCATAACAACAACTCACACCAAGGGATACATAGATATCTAACAAGAGGGGGGACACTTCCATAATGAAAACCATCCTACATGATAACTTATATATTCATGATATGACTCTACTAAAAAGGTAAAAAGATAGAAGATAGTGATGTGATACTGCGACACTCCCCCAAGCTTGGAACAATCCAAGGGATGCCAAAACCTGATGACAAATTACTCCTTTGGTGGTGGTGTTCTCTCGATGAGCTTTTCAATCAATTTCCTCAAGTCCTCAATCTCGAAGGTGAGAGTACGAATCAACTACGAGTTTTGCTCAATGCGGTTCATGATCATGTTGGGTTGTGAATCCCAGCTTGTACGATTCTTTCCCCACTCTTCCTCCTTGAAGTCTTCTTTTCCTGCATGGTTAGAACGAGGCATATCCCAATTGGAGGGTAGTTTCTCCTTGGGCATATTCTAGAATTGATGCTCATGGATAAGGGTATGGAAGGGATTCTTGCATGGAGAAGGTGACCACGGCCAAGTGATGACACGGAGTCTTCCCTTGAGTGGACATTCGTGCAAATTCTTTTGAATATGGCAGGTTTGCCATCACCCAATGCTTGCAATGGTGGTGCTAAAAGCGATGTTGGTCTTCCTTGCCTCCTCTTCAACTTCACTATGGCTCTCCTCCTCCCCGCCGTAGTCTTGGAGATACCTCCATAGGCTCCTTGCCCTTATCGTTGGTAGACCATTGTGCTTCTACACTTTAAGAATAGTTCCCAGAAACAGATCGAAACGAAAACACGACGAGAACACGATATACGAACCTCGGGGGATCTGGGGGATTATATATTACGAAGTTTTATGACAAAAGGAAGGTACTGGGAGAAAACTAGTCGGAGACGGAGTCCGAGGTGGCCACACCACCTGGTGGCATGGCCAGGGGGACCCGCGCCAGGGGTGGTGTGAGCCATCCTGGCTCCGTTTCCATCCCTCTTTCTCTTTGTTGCTTTCCTTGTTGGATAAAAACTGCAAAAATATAACTAGACAGATTTTTTGTGGACTTTTTCTTACCAAAACTGTTACCTATTCAAAAACAGACTCTGCAGGTCTCTGAAGTTGGTATTTAGTAGATTCTTCCGGAGTCACCGCTTGAATAACATCAATATCTTCATCTTCATACACATATTTCTCGAGTCATGAAACCTTTCACTATCTTATTACACCATTTTCTCCAATAACCTAGAAATTTCTTTCACACAATTCTCATTAGCAACATTAGTGTAAGCGGGGTAATACACCTTTTAAGTCCAATTTCAACTGAAATCCATCAAAACATAATATACTGTAGCAACTCCTTCCGAAAACCCAAAAAAAATTCAAAAAGGAAGTCGATTTAAGAGGCAAATGCAAGAGTGGCAAAAATCTGTCAAAACAGACCAGCAGGTAAAGATCAATTTTTTCAAAATCTTCTGCTCAAATCAAAAGTGCAAAACTAACAAAAGTTAAATAACAACCTAGGCAGAAGCACAAACAATTATAGCTCAATCCGACATTCAGAGATTTTTCATGAATTTTATAGCAAAGCACAAAATCTGTTTTGGGACAACAACTTCCCAAATCTTACTTCTCTCGTTAGAGGTTGATCTTGGCAAAAAACTAAAGAAAAGGATAAGGAGAGGTTATCGACAAGCAATAACTTCCAATACTCAAAGAAACAAAAACAAACTGAAAGCAAAAATATAATGGGTTGTCTCCCAAAAAGCTCTTTCTTTATAGCCATTAAGATGGGCATGATAATTTCAATGATGCTCACATAAGAATATGAATTGAAGTGAAAGACTGCATCAATAAGAAAAAATACACATGTTCAAGTCTAACCCACTTCCTATGCAAGGGAATTTTGTAAGAAAATAAATTGTTGAACCAAGAGGCTGCTAGCATAGGAAGGCAAAACAAGTGCAACATAAAGATTTTCAGCATAAAACGAGGAAACTTAATATTATTGAGATGCATTAGAACCGTCTTCCCTCTCTCATAATAACTTTCAAGATCATGCATAAATTTAACGATATAACTATCACAAGAACCATTGTAGCAATGATCACTTATCCCGACAAAACATAGGGACACTAGCCTCATAACACTACTTTGTGAAGCAATATTAGAAGTATCTTTAAAGAGGATAGTGTGTCCATCTTCTACATATTTAGTGACAAAGTCTTTCACATTTGCTACTACAGGTTCAGCATCCACTTGTTCATCAGGTTCAACGACTTTATTTGTACTTTCATTAACCATACTAGCTATCATAGAATGTTCCTTTACTTTAACCGGGAAAGGTATTTTCTCAATATAAGGTTCAGGTAAAACATGATTAGCAGTATAAAGTTCAGTATTTCCTGCAGGAACACAATTAGCAATATCTTTATAATGTTCATGATACTTATTCCACTTCTTTTTAGGAACTTCAATATAGGAAGCAAAAGCCTTAAAATAAGTTGCAATAGCTTGAGAGTCTAGACCATAAGCATTTTTAATATTTTGAAAATCATCAATTCCCATAAAAGATTCAATGCATTCATAATCATAATTTATACCTGACTTTCTTCCTTTATCATTCTCCCATGCTTCAGCATTGTCTTGAATACGGTCTAGAAGATCCCATTTAGCTCCTTCTTCCATGCGTGTAAATGATCTAGCACAAGAAGCATCCAATAAATCCTTATCATGAAGAGAAAGACTTGCATAAAAGTTATTGATAATAATATTGTTGGGGAGCTCATGAATAGGACATTTGAGCATTAGTAACTTCAATCTCCCCCAAGCTTGAGCTGTACTCTCTCCATCAAGAGGAAAAAGGTTGTATATTTGATTCCGATCTTTATGAATCTCACTAGGAGTATAAAATTTAGAATAAAAGAGAGGTACTACTTCCTCCCATTCAAGCGCTTGACCATTCTTCAGAAGATTATACCATTCCTCAGCTCTTCCTTTCAGTGATAATGAGAATAACTTCTTCTTTACTTGATCTGTTGTAATACCTGGACACTTTAACATCCGGCATAATTCGTGTATAAAGAGCAAATGATCACCAAGATGGACAGCCCATCTCCAACATAATAGTTATCCATAACACGATCAACAATTCTTGTGGGTATCTTAAAAGTATCATTCTCAGAAGGTGGTGGTTCATCTACTACCTTAGCAGTGGTAGTAGCATTCCGAAATAAGAAACTAAGTGAATTATCCATATTGAAATAAAGCAACTAACAAAAGTAAACAATACTCACATTAGAAGTTTCCTTTACCACTTCCACTCGCCAATAGCGCTTCACCGCAATGGCGCCAGAAAATAGTCTTGATGACCCACAAGTATAGGGGGTGTATTGCAGTATTTTTGATAAGTAAGAGTGTCGAATCAAACGAGGAGCAGAAGGTGTTAACGAGTGGCTTGGAGCAGGAATTCTCTGTAAATACTTAGCAAACTTATTTTTAGGGGTTTTTGATAATGCAGATAAATAAAGTACGAGTAAATAAAAGACAATAATAATAATTGCAGCAAGTGGCCCAATCCTTTCTTTAGCAAAGGATAAGTCGATTGTATTACTTAGAATGACCAAATGTTCTCGAGGACACATGGGAATATCGTCAAGTGCTTTCGCTTCATATAGTTGATTAATCTTCTTTAGTTTGTTAAGTGTTGTGTGGGTGAAGCTGTGCTAATGTACCGACCTTCCTAGGACTAATATATACTTGTGATTAAACCCCTTGCAAGCATCCACAAGTACAAGAAAGTAATTAAGATAAAAACCTAACCACGGCTTTAAACTCTAAGATCCTGACATCCCTTGTGTAAAGGTTTCCTAATGGGGATTCAGGTTTCTGTCACTCCGGCAACCCCTACGATTAGTAGCCAAATACACAATGCATTCCCCTAGGCCCATAAAGGTGAAGTGTCATGTAGTCGACATTCACATGACACCACTAGAAGAACAACACCACAACTTAAATAACAGACTATTGAATCTTTCTCAACACTATTCCACTACTAACAACATGACTTCTCCCATGTCCTCAATAACTAAACGAACTACTCACAAGACATCATATGGATCAAGATTAGAGATGAAATAATGATAAGTAACAATCTGAACATGAATGATAATTCAATGGTTCCACTCAATATCATCAACTACAACACGTAATTAACACCGGGAAAGTTTCCCCTAAGAACTATGCAAGATTCAACCCAATTGTTACAGCGGTATGGAGTGGTGATGATGGTGCTGGTGGAGCTAATGATGGAGATGATGGTGATGGTGATCCCGATGAAGTCCAACTTGATGGTGGTGTCGATGGTGACGATCTCCCCTCTTCGGGAAGGAATTCCCCTGGTAGAATTCTCTTCACCGTGAGATCTTTCTCTCTATAGTTTTCTGCCCCGCAGATGCGGCGGAATCTTTCTGTGGTAGCTCCCCAGGTATTACGGTTTCGTGGGGATAATATACGCCAAAGGGGAGAGCCAGGAGTGGGCCAGGGTGGCCACACCACCTGGTGGTGTGGCCTAGGGTAGCCCGCTCCAAGGGGTGGTGTGGGCCCCCTGTGGCCCAACTCCGCTCCCTCTTCTGGCATCCTTCGTGTTGTGAAAAATAGGATTTCAAATGTATTTTTCCGGATTTTCTGATCTTCGCGAATTTCGCCTCCAAACAACGCCTTTTCCATCAGAATCCTGACTGCAGCGATCCATCCTCCAAAAGTCATCAACCATGCAAAAACAGATGAAATAACATAAGTATCATCTCTTAATATGAAATATATAAATGAATAAGAGGAAATTGTGATATAGAATAGTGATGCAAAATGGACGTATCAGAGACTGGCAGGCTTACGCCACGCACCAGTTGGGACTTGAGGTAGACCTTTTCTCCGGCTTGGGGAGAAGGGACCACCTCACCGCCCGGCGCCGACCGCCAGACCAAGCCCTCGATCGCAGGAAGACGACCTTCCGCGATAAGTTCTTGGAGCTATTCGGTGGAGAGGTTAGAGCCCCTCCAAACCCCCTTATGGGAGTCAGCGTCTTCTTCTGAAGTGTCTGATGTCGCCCATTTTTGGTCGTCGCTGGTGGGTTCCACCATGGTGGAGATCGACACCACCACTCCCTCCGGCGGGATGAAAACACCCTGTGAAGGCTGATGTCTACGCACTTCTATTCTTGTAGAAATTTGTTGGGCCTCCAAGTGCAGAGGTTTGTAGAACAGCAGCAAGTTTTCTCTTAAGTGGATCACCCAAGGTTTATCGAACTTAGGGAGGAAGTGATCATAGGTATCCCCTCTCAAGCAACACTGCAATCAAGATACAAGAAGTCTCTTGTGTCCCCAACACACCCAATACACTTGTCAGGTGTATAGGTGCACTAGTTCGGCGAGGAGATAGTGAAATACAAGTGGTATGAACAATTATAAGTGGTAACGGTGCTAGAAAATAGCTTGCTGGCGTGTGGTTGACGTGGGAAAAGACTAAAGGCAAACTGAAATAAAGAAGGAAGCAAGCAAACATGTAACATATCTAGTTGCAAACGGTGTTTCAATGCTTAGAAACAAGGCCTAGGGATCATACTTTCGCTAGTGAACACTCTCATATAAATATCCTCTTCTTTATGATACTACACTGAACTACTCTCTGGTTGGACACTCTAATCCATGGTAGGGCTATAACAGCACACTTCAAAGTAAGCCTTTCCCATCTAGATAACCCCACACTGTCACCTTGAGCACTAGATGGTTCCAACAAACACCACAATTTCATGAAGACATCCAGCTCCAAATATAACTCATAACAAGTATTTCTAATCTCTAGCCTAAGTGCCACCATGGTGCACACCGGCCAACTTCACACGCATTGGGAGAGCAGAGATCGATTAAAGCACTTGAGTAGCAAGGTAGATCTATAGATTACAAGCTCATGATCTCAATAAGATCATGCATAGAGAGAGATGAACACGTAGCTACCGGTAGAACCCTTAGCCTCGAGGAAGAACTACTCCCTCATCATCATGGGAATCAGCAATGGTGATGGAGATGGTGGTGGAGATCGATGGAGATGGCTCCGGGGGCACTTCCCCGTCCCGACAGGGTGCCGGAACAGAGACTTTCTGTCCCCTGAATCTCCCCTTCGGTGGTGGCGGTGCTGCGGAACTTTTCGTGGTTGGAGACTTGATGATTTAGGGTTTATGCATCGGGAGGATTCTTATAGGCGAAGAGGCAAGGCATGCACCAGGGGCCCACACCACTGGTGGCGCTGCTGTATAGCCTGCCACCACATGGTGTGGCCGCCCTGTGGCCCCTCTCCGTCTCATCTTCTAGCTCCGTGAGTCTTCCGGGAAAATAACGACTTTAGCTTTTGTCCGGTCCAATTCCGAGAATATTCATTTTCTGACTTTCTGGAACCAAAAACAGCAGAAAACAGGCAACTGGCACTATGGCATCTTGTTAATAGGTTAGTCCAAGAAAGTGTGCAGAAAGTACTCCAAAGTTGGAACAAAACATAAGAAAGTAGATAAAACCAAGCATGGAACATCAAAAATTATGGATACGTTAGCAACGTATCAAAGGCTCGATCGTAGCCTCGAGGACTGCCGTCGTTGAAGGTGTGCTGCTGCTGGAGGCCATTCCATGGATGGATGGAGATTTGGGAGAGAAAGTAGTCTGGCTAGGGTTTTCCGCTAAGGGAGCTCGAACAGTCGTGTGGCGGAAGGAAGAAGAAGACGCAGGGAAGAATGCAGGTAAAAGAAAAATGCCTAAGCCACAGTAAATATTTATAGACCCCAACATCAAGATTCGTGCAAACGAGTCTAACGGATACAACATTGCCAACGTGTGGATGGACGTGCACGGTAATTTTGCCACATCCCCCGATTTGCCGCTTAATGTTTTGGATTTTGCGCACGTGAAAATAGCTAATGATTAATTCACTGCTATATGTGAGTTTCAAGGTAGCGTAGGCTATAGCCTCGCCATCCTTCCCGACTGCTAGTGGAAGAGTCACATCAAAAGATTCCATGGAAGATGGAAGCTATTCGACTCTGGAAGACAGGATTTGACGAATCTTCGGGAGATTGCAGGGTTCTTTGGGAGACCTTCGAGATATTGCTTGATGAATTGCCGACATCACCTAGACGGAGCATTTAAGATTGAAAGGCCAGACGACGCAAGATCTCGAAGTCCTCCAGGGGCTACTATTGAGGATATGCTAAATGGGTATCACCATTTCATGTCTCTAATCCGGCTAACCCGGGTGGCCCACAGTTAGTAGCACGGCCCATGGCCTACTAGGCGGCCTAGTTAGACAGTTCTAGAAGGGAGGCCCATGCAGAATATAGGAAGGCTATGTGGGATTCATCGACCTACTAGGAGCCTTGGAGTACAAGACACGAAGACTAGTTAGTATTAGTGTAGGACTCTGTAACTTGTCTGGCAAGGTCCTTTCCCTGTAACCCTAGGTTCTAGTACCTTTATAAGCCAGACCTATGGGAGCCTTTAAGGCACAATTCATAACACCCTCGCACAATGAACCAATCTCTGTAACTCGACGTATTGCCATTATAGTGATTTATAGCAGGAGTAGAGTTCTTCCACCGTTGTGGGTCTTGAACCTAGGTAAGCCGTGTTACCTTGTACCCGCCAACTCGCCGCCTTCCCCCACCTCTCTAAACATGATCTATGAGGACCCTCCATGGCGTACTCATCGGCAATACCATGACATTGAGAGTTTCTTTTAAGAGACACTAACTTCATTAGCATTAAATCCACTAGCCTTCAGCATTTCATAATCAAATTCCTTTAATTCGTCAAAGACATTGTTCGAGACGAATCGTGCTTTGTCTTTCACATTTTTCACTATGACCTTGCGGTCCATTGGAAAAATCAAGTAACTCCTTTACTTGACAATACTCAGTAACGCTTCACTTTCTAATCTTATGTGAAACTTACCTCTAGGATTTTCTTGTATTTTAGTTTACCATCACTTTCCTTTGTAGTTCATAGGTATGTCATATTCTGATAACATGACAACCGATTCATAAATATCTCCATAAAAGATGTAGGGTACATTTTCAAATCCTACTTCATGTAGCAAAAACACTAGTGGGGAAACATACTGATCATTATCATTGATTCTTTCCTTTATGAAGAGGTGCATTCTGGAAAACGTTCCGTTGTGCTCCTCAACATTCTGATATGGGGTTATGAACCCTCATCGTGTTTCTACTACATTCCATTTGCTTCATTGTCAAGAACATAGTTTTCCTCGAGAATACACCAAAGTTTTAGCAATACTAGTTTTGCCTATCTTTTGGTTTTAGTCATGGATTTCGTATTCAAAGTTTCCAATGAATACTTTACAAGGACTTGTATGTTGTTGCTTCGTGATATCTAATAACCCAAGGCTTCACGCATAATCCATACAAGATATGGTGCCGATCTCACTAATTCAGACGGTTCACTTTGTTCTAAATGAGTGTTCGCCATCTCCAACTAATGGTCTTTACACTAACACTACAACAATTCATTTGCCATCTATTCACCCACTTAATATCAAATATCACAATGTGATACTTTGACTTCAACGTATTAAAATGCATCGATTTAACAAGTCTTTATGCCAATCATATAACGTTGAATCTTATCATTATTGATCAAATCATAGTAATTTGACTCCTTTTATTTCAATGCCCCTTGATGCTGATTTTTTGATCATATCAAAAGTTTCATTGATTATGTTTTATTTGGTAAACACTTTACTAAAATTCAACAACTACAAAATGCTAATCATCACTTCATTGAAATATTTATACATCAAATATGTATTTTATTTCAACAATTGATCAAACACTTTATATTAAGACAATATGTGTTTTAGTTATCCAATAACTTGGGCATGATTCATATGTGACAAGATATCAAATGACTTTCACATATTATCAACATAACTTTGAATCTCAAACAATGGTTTCATTCAAAATGAATATATCATTGTTGGGTATTTTCAAGACATTTTATTATTTTACAAATGTTCATGCATTATCAATTAGTTTCACAACACGGATAATTCACAAATAATCGAAAACCCATATGAACACGAATAGAAATCATTCATCAAAGTAAAACAACTATTTGTTACAAACTCATATGAATAACCATCTCAAGAAGTGTGAGACAGACTAAAGAAGTTCACAAGACATCGATTACAATAATCATCCAAAAATGATAAACTAAGTAATAAATTTCGAGGGAGAGTGTCGCCGGCTATCATCATGTTTGCCATCAACACACAGCATCACCTCCTCTCCAGCAAGCAGCTCTCATGCAGAAGGACCTGTTTTCACAAAACAGAGCAAGTATAAAATACTTCAATACTGCAACAAGTGTTTGCAAGATTATAAAATTTATAAAATTGTATATCATATATATATATATACCTTCGTCATTGATGACCTCTCCGTCAATGGGTTCAACCTTTACATTCCTCAAATGTGATATGAACTCATGGAAATCCTATGTTTCCCATCACCTCTCATGATGCAAGTCCTGGCATGTGCTTGGTAGCTAGGGGGCAGCGACCACAACAACACGGCTATTGCAAAAGAGTCTGTATCCTAGTAATCCACAAAGTAAACAAGCCTCATGTACGCATCATGCATGCTCTCCAAGTAGCTCTCCAGGCAAGCGTGTGCCTCCATCTTTATGGAAAGGAAGTCTCCAACCAACTCGTGTTTCCACATGCGCACTAGTCTCTAACTCCGATATAAGTTGATCCAACATCGTATGTTGGTCAAGATTGCCCACAACTGAATGTAGTTCATCTACCATTTAGAAAAGCATTGTCACTAAAATGAAGGTGGAAATATCACGATGGTAGTAGCGGTCTTCCCATTGCTGTGGGGTCTCCTAGAAATATGGTTGTTCCAAATCCATCTCGTAGTGTATGTAGTCAACTAAGTCATTCTCACTAAGGAGTATATTCAAATGCACAAGCCACTCAGGGAAGTTGGATCCATCGATTTTGAGATTCTCACCATCTAACCAATTGTCAACCCAGAAAGAAGCATCAGGGAGAACCATTTCTACATTTACAATTACAAGAAGGATTTTAGACTGAGTTTATAATTATATGAGTTAAACAAGAACTCCACTAAAACTACTATCACTAAAAAGGTTTTAGTGATTACACCATCCCCATTCACTATACTGCCCCTGATCGTCACGGTCGGCGATATAGTTGCAAAGGTGGATGCCGAATCATCGATCACATCATTCATGTGACTCGTGCATGATCGTTCGATCATCCGTGTTCCGAGGCCATCTATGTACATGCTAGGCTCACCAACTCAACCTTACGTGTATTTGCTGTGCAACATGGCTTACACCCACCGTATGTGAATGCAGCTATGTGTGACACCCGATCGTCATGGCGAGCCTCATAACGGAGAACTTTCTTGGTGGTACACACTAAGGGAGAACATTTTTGTTGGTATTATGTTGAGGGATCATATTATTTATGATACCGTCGAGTATATAATACTAGCACACAAAATATGCACAAACAATAAACATCATATGTAAGTGTGATGCGATATGGTCCTTTGCACTGTGATCTCCATCCCACGTCTCCGAGTCCGGTGCCAGGGTTTCGGTGTCATGGACACCAGGGTGCCGGTGCTCCAGTGTTGTAGTCCATCGTCTAGATGACCATTACTATTCCTTAGCAACATAAAGTAAACTACTTTACCTTGTCTACGACCATACCACCTCACAACACCCCTGCAAAACAAAGTTAGATGCCTCTACTTTATATTTGCATGTTTTACATTGCTGTTAGGGCTTTTGCACAAGAACCGTTCTTACCTATGAACTTCAACCACAACATGTATCAAATAGTTGTTTATACTACACCCTTTTGGGGCCCTTTGTTGCAAATGGCATACCAACTAATGCGAGAGAGACAGACACCCCCAAAGCCACTTTATATGGTACAAGCCATATGTCAAGCATAGACGAAGTCTCAATGAACACGTAAAAGTCGGCTGGATGCTTCATCAAGCATTATTGCAGTATGCACAAGATCAACACCCACACGCTTACATCTCGTGTTCTACCCGTATTAGTAGTACTACCATAGATCTATCGTTGATACCACTATAGGGTTCGTGCATAAAAACAATACAATTTTCCCACGCCAAGAACCCTAATGACAGGACCCATCTATTAATAATGCAAAGAATGGGAGGAATTGTCGAAACTTACCCTTGAAGACCAAAAGCATTGTCAACCGGGAAAGTGTGGCCGATGTAGACGATCGATGCCACCTCGGGTCGTGGTTGGAGTCCAATGGATCCCACGGCCCGACGTAATCCTAGTTCCCAAGTGTTGCAGCTCGAGGAGTTACATACGTCCGCCTCGACGATGACTCCTCCTCGATAGTCCGATCCGCAATAATTGCGAAGTAGACATTCTGGATCTGAATCCGCAACGCGATGGTGCTCTCATGTGAAGAAGTCTCCGCTTGCATAGTCTTGACTTGGGACCACGGCCACGGAGAGAGAGAATGAACCGTAGGTATCCCCAAAAGAGTAGGAACCTTTATTGATTATTGGTGTATTTATTTCCTCAAGATACCTCTCTTTATATAAGGGAAAAAGGACCACATGTGGCTTTAGCTAAGCCATGTGGGACTAAACAAGAGAGAGGGGAGAGGGGGACTGGCCGCTGATGGCCAGCCTGGTGGCCCCTGGGGTCCCTTGGCCTAGTGGGCCTCCCTCCTCCTCCCTTCTTTTTTTCCTCCGGCCCTTTTTCCGTACGGATTTTGGCCCAATAGGTATTTAACCATTTTGATTTCCTTTTCTTTTATTAAATAATTATAAATAAATGATTAAAACAATATTAAACATTTACTTATGTATTAGTCAACCCTCGTGGCTATGGAACTCCTTCCACCCCACTCCGGACATCCTCCGGACTTTCCGAAACCCTTTTGGTTTTCTATCTTTCTATTCTTTGGTGATTCTGCCGATAGCAAAATAATCTCTAAGCATCATCAAGCCCATAAGAATGATACCCCATGGTTCAGAACACTCCAAACATGGTCGAGACCTCTCTCATACCAATGATCATTCATTGCACTGGATGCCCATGATGACCCCTGCATTCCATTTAATCTTTTATCGCTGAACCATGAACATCGCGGTCATATTCCTTTTGTCTCTGATACTTGCATTTTCCAAGATCTGATCAGTCACATCACCATGTCGTGTTCAATATCATTACCAACAAATGCTACTTAACTTGTTTCGACAAGTGATATCCATGTGACCTAGTCACACGTTGCGCAACTTTATGGATATAACTTCTCCGAGTGGGCCCTTGAGTATCTCTCTGTCACACGGATGGACAATCCGACTCTTGACACATAATGCCTCTACATGACCCTCTGAAAACCTGAAGAAAACTATATGATCACCGTTTTACCGAAAGGACGCTTGATGCAATCAAGGCACTCTCATGTGATAGTGATTGATATGGTCTCACGGTTTAAGAAACAAGACACGAGGTTTCCTAATCATCGAAACTTGATCTTTGTGACAAGACCATGTTATGATGCTTAGTTTTGGTATTTCTCATCATATAATTCTCTCAATGAGGTGACTCCACTGTGAACTGGCATAAATTCCACATGATCAGGAAACCGTGATCATCTGTTGACCAATGAATCAGTGACTAGAGTTTCACTTGGAACTTCTGGTTGTTTACATATCACATGTGTATTGATGTTTCCTTTCAATATAGTTATAGCATGATACAAACTTAATAATAAACTTTGTGGAATATGATAATAATCCATATTATTATTTGTCTCTAGGTATATTTACAACACCACCACATGTTGCAACATTATGGATAATCTTACCAAGTCGGGTATGTATCTCCTCGACCTGGTCTTGAGTCATATGTCATCTACTTTTCCTCCGAATACCTAACGTACACCATTATAATCACCATTTAACCAAGTGACGCTTGATGCAAAGGCAGCCTCGAGAGACAAAGTTGAGTAATATGATCTCACCGACTAAGGAGAAGGAGACTATGTTTCTTACTATTGCAATAATGAACTCGTGACTTGATCGTGTCGCAATCTTGGTAATGTCCATCACATCATTCACCAATGATATGACCTTGTTGTCAATTGGCATAAATGCTCCATGATCAGGAAACCTTGATCATCGATCACCAACTAGTATGAATAGAGGCTACTAGGGATTTGGTTTGTTTCATACCACACATGTACCAATGTTTCCACTTGATATAGTTATAGCACAATATGAAACTATTATGAACTAATTGAGATATGATAATAAACCCATTCATTATTTTCCTCTAGGGCATATCTCCTTCAACACCCATTTGCACTAGAGTACAAATAATCTAGCTCACATTTTACTCATAATAAACCATGTGTTTATTGATCATGAAGGCTCATGGAAAATGTCATGTCCATGTTATGTTTTACCAGATCATTATGTATTTTGCAAATCGTTAATGTCTTCCTAATTTTGACATTCATACCATTATCTCATAATGGGATGAAGTATTTGTTTGGCGATAGAGTGAGACTTTGTTTCTAGTGTTTACAATGACAGTCGATCAGTTAATTTAACTTTCATTGTTGTCATGTAAACTTTGAAACACACTTAGCGTAAGCCTAACTTCATTATCCAAAACCTATACTTCTATAACTATGTAGATCCTAGTGCATAAAATGCAGCTATGTGTCTAACTCGCTTCTTGCCATTCAAGGACAAACTTAATTCTGGTTCAGTGATTAACTTAGGAATCACCTCAAGACATGTTCTTATAGTTAAGAGGTTGTTCTTTCAACCAGAGCCTTGGGTCACATTCCATCGAGTATACAATATGGTTGTATGAAAGAACCTATAGCTGAGGCATAGGAGATGCAACACATCTCTTTCTTTCTTTTTACCATAGTTGTATTACTTAGACTAACTCAATGCTTCATACAAGTAAGAACTTCTTTCTTACCTCGCTCCATTTTGAATTACTCCTAATCTTGTCTAGGATATTCTAAATAATTTCAGAATCAAGTGCAGAAAGCACTCGACAATGATGTTTATTAAACTTACCAATCTATCTCAATAGATCTCATTGTTTAATACCTTGTTTAACTTCATCCATATTTACTAACTTAAATGTTATTAGTACCAATCAAATCATTCATATATGTCATCCACATATTTCAGAATGATGTCATGCTCCCACCAAATATAGCATCCATATATGAGATCCGTGGATTTCATTTAGCTCCCACTCAAAATATGTGTGGTACATATTATGATTTAACCAAGCTAGTTGATACGTCCATTTTGCATCACTATTCTATATCATAATTTACTGTTATTCATTGATATATTTCATATTAAGAGATGATATTTATGTTATTTCATCTATTTTTGCATGGTTGATGACTTTTGGAGGATGGACCGCAAATGATTCTGATGGAAAAGGCGTTGTTTGGAGGCAAATTCAAGAAGATCAAAAATCTGGGAAAATACATGGAAAAATCCTATTCTTCTAGAAGACGAAGGATGCCGTAAGGGGAGCTGAGTTAGCCATAGGGGGCCACACCCCTAGCGGGCCACCCTTGCCACGCCACCGTGGTGGACACCCTGGCCCACTCTGGCTCTCCCTTTGAGCGATAATATCCCCATGAAACCCTAAGCCCGGGAGAGCGACTACGTAAAGATTCCGCTGCCTGTATGAAAACTACAGAGAGAGAAAGATCTCTCTGGCAGATAGCATTCTGACAGGGGAATTCCTTCTCCGAGAGGGGAGATCGTCGCCATCAACACCACCATCAAGCTGTAATTCATCGGGATCATCATCACCATCATCTCCATCATCATCTCCACCAGCACCATCATCACCACTCCATACCACTATAACAATTGGGTTGAATCAGATAGTTCTTAGGGAAACTTTCCCATTGATTACTTGTTGTAGTTGATGCTATTGAGTGGAACGATTGAATTATCATTCATGTTCAGATTGTTACTTATCATTATTTCATCTCTAATCTTGATCCATATGATGTCTTGTGAGTAGTTCGTTTAGTTATTGAGGACATGGGAGAATTGAAGGGAATATGCCCTGAGAGGCAATAATAAAGTTGTTATTATACATATTTCAAGTATATGATAGATGTTTATTTTGCATGCTATAATTGTATTAATTTGGAAACATTAATACATGTGTGTTTAATAAACAAAAGGAAAGTTCCTAGTTATGCCTCTCTTATAAACTAGCTCGTTGATTAACAAGATGATCAAGGTTTCCTGATCATGGACATTGGATGTTGTTAATAACAAGGTCCCAACATTAGTGGAATGATGTGATGAACATTCATCTGAAGTATAGCATGACGATCAAAGTCATTGTGTTTATATTTCTATAACATGTAACAAAGTAATCCTAGTCCTTAGACCATGAGATCATGTTAATCACTAACACTAGAAGAGTATCTCGATAACATAAAACGTCACACCATGAAAGGGTGATTATAAAGGTCAGTTCAGTGCTACGAAAGTGTTATGTAGAAGCTCATGGATCAAGAGTGGGATTTGTCCATCCTGATGACTGATAGATATACTCTAGCCCTCTCGGTGATATCACATTGGTTAGTTTGCAAGTGATAAGATCACTAGAATGTTATATCACGGGAACGAGAAAAGAGTACATGTCGGTAACGAGATCAAACTAGGTATGGATATACCGATGATGGAATCTCAGACATGTAATATATCACGAGACAAAGGGATTTAGTTACTAATGTTAAAGGTTCTCACGATCATGTAAGTCATCGAGAATGTGTAGGAGTCAATATGGATCTCCAGGTCCCGCTTCTGATTATTGATCTGAGAGGGGTATCGATCATGTCTGCATTATTCACAAACCATAGGGTGACACACTTAAGGGACACCAACACTATTTGTAGCAAATGTGTTTCTGCATTTAATGAATTGCAAAGCATTGGAATTATTTCAATAGACACCGAAACTGTTTCGGGTGAAATTGCTGAAAATGGTTCTGTATGTAATATTGAAATATTGTAGGGGGTTTTATGTGAAGGTTTGTTAATTAAAGTAATTAAAAAAATTCTGAATAAATTTAATAAAAGATTTTTATTAAATGAGAGAGCATTAAATTTGGAGAAATTTAATGCATTTAAAGTAAAGACTTTAAAGAGGAATGTTAAGGGACACTTTATGTGGAGGAGGTGACCACCAGAATGGGAGGTGAGGGGTCACCTCATGGGCGACCATGGGAGGGGTACCCTCCTCCTATAAAAGGCCACCCTCTCACCCTTCTTTCCTCACACCTCCTCGTGAAGGATCTCTCTCCTCTAGAATTATTCCCCATGGTCTCGATTAGCGAGATACATGTTCCCGGTGGCATTTCATCTAGAAGGAGTTGCTACTTTTGCTGCATCACTGGAGCGAGGAGGCGGAGGTTGTTTGGTGGCCTGAATGTGTGTGCGAGTGCGGATGCGCTGCTGGTTTGCGGCGCTAGGACTTCCACACAATCTTGAGATCGCCAAGTGTACGACTACATCATCCACGAGTTCCTACTCGTTAACAACACTTTTTTGTCTTTGAGGGTAAGTTCTCCATGGATGTATATCCACCCGTTGCTTGTATCTAGTATATAGATCTTGGCGTATAGTTCTCATCGTTGGAATTTTTTGTTTTCTATGCTGCGAACCCTTCAGCTGTATTAGAGCCTGATCTATGCGTAGGTGCTTTACATAGGTAGAACACATAAGAGTATGTGGGCGGCGATGATCATGTTATTGCTTTATATGTACTTTGATATTGGTGGCATAGTGGGACGGTTGCCCGACCAACCTTACATGTCATCGCACATGATACCGGTTCCATGACCGACATGCAACTAGTTTTGCATAAGTGGTTTGGGTGTCCGCCTCCTACTATAGTCAATATCTGTTTTACAATGAGTTACTAATAATTTGGTTATCATCGCTAGGTTCCATGTTCGTAGGTAAGAACGGTTCTATCTTCGAAAGCCCTAAGCCACGTAAAACTTGCAATTGATAAATTAGAGGCGTATAGTTTAGATCGTTGCTGGGCTTGTGTCATGATATGGTAATGTTGTGAGTTGATGTATAGTTGATACACTTACAACACACTTAACGTGTATGTTCCATTGACCTTGGCCTTACACGCAAAGGAATGATAGAGATCATACCACGATGCATATGATAGTGATCAAATGCAAGAACCATATCATTTCACTTTACACATATGATGTTCGTGATCTTATATTGCTAGTTTACGCTTTAGTAGCGCTTATAAGATGATCCTCATTTAAATATCATGATAAAATGTGTTCTTCCTTACACGCACTGCTTATGTTTTGCCGCCTCAACACATCACGGATGATCGGGTGTACTTGAATCCACTATCATATTTCGTGTAAGACAGTTTTACACACGCCAATACTAAGGTTCTTACTTGGCAGCCTAGCATGTACGCATATGGCCTCTAACACGGACCAAAAGGTTAAGCATGAGTCATATAGTTGATATGATACCCATATAGATGCTCGCTTTTTGAAGCTACACCGACTCACGGATGATCGGACTTGGTGTAGTGGATTTGGTTCATGTAATCACCAAAAACACACGAGGGATGTTGTTTTTGAGTGGGAGTTTAGTTGAACTCAATTTATCATAAACTTAGTATAAATAAACTTTACAAATTCTATTGTAGATGGACCAATTGCTTAATTTCAATGTGTTCATGGAGAAAGAGAAACTTGTCATGATGGTAGCAACTTCACTAACTAGGCTATGAATTTGAGGATTCTCCTCTGTCGCCTAAAAGCAATATGTGCTAGAAGCGCCTACTAGGCCCCACCAGCTCCCTCGATGCCCTGACAAGGAAAAGAATGTCTATGTGACTCATCAGAGGACCACGACTTAGTTCATTATGGCATACCGTATGGGCTAGAGCCGTAACTTTGAAAGCGTTTCAAAATGGCAATGCCTTTGATACCATGGGTGAATTGAAATGATTTTCGAGACCCATGCTGCCAGAGAGAGTTATAATGATTCAGAAAAGTTCTTAGCTGCATGATGGAAGAGAACAACTCCATAAGTGAGCACGCATACTCAAAATGTCCGGCACGATAAGCTTGTGTCCTTGGGAATAACGATTCCCATTGATTTAGGAATACATCGTGTTCTCCAATCTCGCCACCTAGCTACAAGAGCTTCATGTTGAACTATAACATGCAGGTATGAAGAAGATTCTCCCGATCTTCTCAATGCTTAAGACCGCAGTATGGAGATTAGGAAAGAACATCAGTGTTGATGGTCAATAGGACCACCGGTTTCAAGAAAGACAAGAAGGGTAAAATGTAGGAAAGAAGGGCTGCAAATCTATTGATGTGCCCGAAAAGAAATCCGGACTAGCCCTAAGTGTGATAATCGAAAAGCTACTATTGTAAGGGGACTAGCCATTGGAAGCGCAACTGCCCCAAGTTTTTGGTGGACAAGAAAGCCGGCAAGGCTAACAAAGGTATATATGATATACATGTTATTGATGTGTACTTGACTAGTACTCATAGTAGCACCTAGGTATTTGATACCAGATCGGTTGCTAACATATGTAACTCGAATCGTGGGTCGCTTAACAAGTTTACCGCTAGCAAGGGGTGAGGTCAAGATGCGGCTCAATGGATCAAGAGTTGATGTGATAGCCATCTAACGCTGCCTTCACCTACCATCGGTATTAGTTATAAACCAAAATATTTTTTATTTGGTGCCTGCACTGAGCATGAACATTATATCTGGATCTTGTTTGATGCGATGTGGTTATTTGTTTAAATCCGAAAACAATGGTTGTTTGATTTTTATGGATAATATCTTTTATGGTCATGCACCTGATGAATGGTTTATTTCGTTGAATCTCGATAGTACCATAACATCCATAATGCCGATGCTAAAAGAATTAAACTTAATAATGATATATCTACATACATATGGCACTACCGCTCAGGTCATATTGGTGTTAAACGATGAAGAAACTCCATTCTCGATGGACTTTTGGAATCATTTGATTTTGAATCATTTGATACATGTGAGCCATGCCTTATGGGCAAGATGACTAGAACGCTGCTCGGTTCAATGGAACGAGCGATAGATTTATTGGAAATCATACATACTGATGTATGCGATCCAATGAGTGTGTCAGCGCGAGGTGGATATCGTTATTTTGTTACTTTCACGGATGATTTGAGTAGATATGGGTATATCTATTTGATGAAACACAAATCTGAAACCTTCGAAAAGTTCAAGGAATTTCAGAATGAAGTGGAAAATCATCGTAATAGAAAGATCAAATTTCGGTCCAACCGTGGAGGTGAGTATCTGTTACGAAGTTTAGCACACACATGAAAGAGTGTGGAATAGTTTCACAACTCACGCCGGAACACCACAACGTAATGGTGTGTTGGAACATCAATCGTATTCTATTGATATGGTTCGATCTATGATGTCTCTCGCCTAACTTGCCACCGTCATTTTGGGGTTATGCACCGAAACCGCTGGATTCACTTTAAATCGGCACCTTCTAAACTGCTGAAACAACATCAGATGAATTATGGTTTGGAAACAAACCTAAGTCATTTCTTAAAGTTTGGGGATGGCGTTTATGTGAAGAAACTTCAACCGGATAAACTCGACCCAAAGTAAAAATGTGTCTTCATATGGTACCCTAAAGAAACAATTGGGTATTCCTTCTATCACAGATCCGAGGGCAAGGTTTTCATTGTTAAGAATGGATCCTTCTAGAGAAGGAGATTCTCGAAAGGTGTGAGTAGTCAAAAGGTAGAACTCAAGAGGTTATTGAACCTTCTCTTCATGAAATGGCGAGTGGTGCAAAGACCTAAGCCGTTATGGAGTTGACTTCACCAAATGAAGAAGGAACTAATGATAATTCTCATGAAACTCCTAAATGGACACTATTGAACCTCGCAGTCAAGCAGACACGGCAACTCCTGAACCGCACGGAATCTGTTGTAAATTTCATGGTTGAAGAAATAGATGACCGCGACGATGAAGAAGCGATAATGATCCCGACTCCAACAAATGGCTAGAAGCCATGAAATCTGAGATGGAATCCATGTATGAAAACCAGGTTTGGATCTTGGTGGACTTACCTCATGGCCGAAAGGCCGTTGAGAATAAATGGATTTTAAAAAGAAAAACTGATGATGATGGTAATGCAACCGCTCATAAAGCTCGACTTCTCGCAAAAAGGTTTTCACAAATTCAAGGAGTTGACTACGATGAGACATTCTCTCCGTAGTGATGCTAAAATCAGTTAGGATTATGTTAGCAATTGCTGCATATTTCGATTATGAAATATGGCGTATGGATGTCAAAATGCGCTCCTCAATGGTAACATTGAAGAAGACTTGTATATGATACAACCAAAGGTTTTTGTCCATCCTAAGGATGCTAACAAGGTGTGCAAGCTTCAACCATCCATCCATGGATCAAGCAAGCATCACAGAGTTGGAATCTCTGCTTTGATGATGTGATCAAAGAGTCTGGATTTGACCAAACTTATGGAGAGGCTTGTATTTACAAGAAAGTGAGTGGGAGCAATGTGGCAATTCTGATATTATATGTGGATGACATATTATTGATTGGAAATGATATAGATCTTTTAAACAGTGTTAAAAGTTATCTAAACAGCAAATTTTCTATAAAAGACCTTGGTGAAGCGTCATATATATTAGGCATAAAGATCTATAGATATAGATCAAGACGCCTAATAGGGCTATCGCAGCAATGCCTTGATAAGATTTTGAAGAAGTTTAAATGGATGAAAGTAAGAAGGGTTCTTACCTATGTTGCAAGGCAATACATTGAGTAAGACTCAAAGTCCCGGCCACGGCGAAGAAAGAGAGATAATGGATAATATCCACTATGCTTCAGCCATAGGCTCTAGAATGTATGCCATGCTATGTACACGACCGGATGTGGCACATGCTATTAGTTTAACTAGTAGGTACCAATTTGATCCAGGTTTGGAACTCTGGATAGCAATCAAGAATATCCTTAAGTACTTGAGAAGAACTAAGGAAATGTCTCTTGTATACGGAGGTGAAGAAGAGCTGGTCGCTAATTGTTATGTCGATGCTATCTTTGACACTGATCCGGACGACTCTAAGTCTCAATCCGGATACGTATTTCTCATGAACGGAGCAACAGTTAGTTGGAGGATCTCCAACAACCCGTGGTAACAAGGTCAACAATGGTGGCGGAATATATTGTCGCTTCGTAAGCAGACAAGAAGCGGTTTGGATGAAGGAGTTCATTATCGAACTGGGTGTGGTTCCTAGTGCGTTGGATCCAATGGTGATCTATTGTGACAACAATGAAGCCATAGCCAACCTAAAGGAACCAAGGTCTCACAAGAATTCCAAACATATTAAGCGCCGGTTTCACTCCATCTGTGAGCATGTCAAGGATGGAGATATAAAGATTTGTAAAGTACATACGAATCTCAATGTAGCAGATCCGTTGAATAAAACTCTCCTAGAGAAAACATGATCAACACCAGAACTCCATGGATGTTAGATTTATCACCATATAACTAGATTATTGTCTCGCAAGTGGGAGAGTGAAGGAATATGCCCTGAGAGGCAATAATAAAGTTGTTATTATACATATCCCAAGTATATGATAGATGTTTATTTTGCATGCTATAATTGTATTAATTTGGAAATGTTAATACATGTGTGTTTAATAAACAAAAGGAAAGTTCCTAGTTATGCCTCTCTTATAAACTAGCTCGTTGATTAACAAGATGATCAAGGTTTCCTGATCATGAACATTGGATGTTATTAATAACGAGGTCAAAACATTAGTGGAATGATGTGATGAACATTCATCCGAAGTATAGAATTACGATCAAAGTCATTGTGTTTATATTTCTATAACATTAAACAAAGTAATCCTAGTCCTGCACTATGAGATCATGCTAATCACTAACACCGGAAGAGTATCTTGATAACATCAAACGCCACACCATGAAGGGTGATTATAAAGGTGGGTTCAAGCTACGAAGTGTTATGTAGCACTCATGGATCAAGAGTGGATTTGTCCATCCCGATGACGGATAGGTATACTTAGGCCCTCTCGTGATATCACATTGGTTAGCTTGCAAGCAAGTGATAAGATCACTAGAATGTTATATCACGGAATGAGAAAGAGTACATGTCAACGAGATCAAACTAGGTATGGAGATACCGATGATCTAATCTAGGACATGTAATATATCACGAGACAAAGGGATTTAGTTACTAATGTTAAAGGTTCTCACGATCATAGAAGTCATCGTAGAATGTGTAGGAGTCAATATGGATCTCCAGGTCCCGCTTCTGATTATTGATCTGAGAGGGGTATCGATCATGTCTGCATTATTCACAAACCATAGGGTGACACACTTAAGGGACACCAACACCATTTGGAGAAAATGTGTTTTGCATTTAATGAATTGCAAAGCGCGGGAATTATTTCAATAGACACCGAAACTGTTTCGGGTGAAATTGCTGAAAATGGTTCTGCATGTAATATTGAAATGTTGCAGGGGGGTTTATGTGAATGTTTGTTAATTAAAGTAATTAACAAAATGCTGAATAAATTTAATAAAATATTTTTATTAAATGTGAGAGCATTAAATTTGGAGAAATTTAATGCATTTAAAGTAAAGACTTTAAAGAGGAATGTTAAGGGAGAATTTTATGTGGAGGGGGTTACCACCACATTAATGGGGGAGGTGAGGGGTCACCCCCCATGGGGCGCCGGCCATGGGAAGGGGTACCCCCATCCTCCTATAAAAGGCCACCCCTCTCACCCTTCTTCCTTACACCTCCTCGTGAAGGATCTCTCTCCCCCTCTAGAATTATTCCCCCATGGTCTCGAATTAGCGAGATACATGTTCCCGGTGGCATTTCACGAAGGAGTTGCTGCTCATGCATCATTGGAGCGAGGAGGCGGAGGTTGTTCGGTGGCCTGAACGTGTCTGCAAGTGCGGATGCGCTGCTAGTTTGCAGCGCTAGGACTTCCACACGATCTTGAGATCGTCAAGCATTTATTCACATCATCCACGAAGTTCCTACTGCTAACAAAACTTTGTTATCTTCGAGTGTAAGTTCTCCATGGATGTATATCCACCCATAGCTTGTATCTAGTAGATAGATCGAGGCGTATCGTTCTCATTGTAGGAATTTTTTGTTTACTATGCTACGAACCCTTCAACAAGACACGTTGTAAGTAGTAGAGTTGTGTGGAGAAAGATTCAATAGTTTGTTATTTAAGGTGTGGTGTCATTCTTCTAGTGGTGTCATGTGAACACCGACTACATGACACTTCACATTTATGGGCCTAGGGGAATGCTTTGTGTATTTGCCTTCTACTCGCAGGGGTTGCCGGAGTCACAAAAACCTGAACCCCTGTTAGAATATCTTTGCTCAAGGGATGTCATGATTTTAGAGTTTAAAGCTGTGGTTAGGTTTCTATCTTAATTACTTTCTTGTACTTATGATGCTTGCAAGGGGTATAATCACAAGTATGTATTAGTCCTAGGAAGGTCGGTACATTAGCATGTGTTCACCCACACAACACTTATCAAACTAAAGAAGATTAATAAACTATATGAAGTTTAAAGACTTGATTTATATTCCTGTGTCCTCGAGAATGTTTGGTCATCTTAAGTAATACAACCAGGTTGTCCTTTGCTAAAGAAAGGATTGGGCCACTTGGTGCATCTATTATTATTGTCTTTTATTTACTCGCACTTTGTTTACCCGCATTATCAAAAAACCCTAAAATCCGCTTGCTAAGTATTTACAGAGAATTCTGCTCCAAGCCACTCGTCAACACCTTCGCTTCCTCGTTGTCTGACACTTTACTTATCGAAAATACCGCGATACACCCTATACTTGTGGGTCATCAAGACTATTTTCCGCACCGCTGCCGGGAGTGAAGCACTATTAGAGAGTGGAACTGCAAAGGAAAGTTCTACTATGAGTATTGTTTACTTCTGTTAGTTACTTTATTCCAATATGGATAATTCACTTAGTTTCTTATTTCGTAATACTACTACCACTACTAAGGTAGTAGATGAACCACCACCTGCTAAGAATGATAATTTTAAATACCTACAAGAATTGTTGATCGTGTTATGGATAACTACTATCTTGAGATGGAACCGTCCATCCCGATGATCATTTGCTTTTATACATGAATTATGCGTTGTTTATGTGTATTACAACAGATCAAGTCAAGAAGAAGTTATTGTCATTATCACTGAAAGGAAGGCTGAGGAATGGTACAAGCTACTAAAGAATGTTCAAGCTCTTGAATGGGAGTGAATTTGTACCTCTTTTATTCTAAATTTTATCCTCCTCGTGAGATTCATAAAGATCTAATCAAATATACAACTTTTGGCCTCTTGATGGAGAGAGTACATCTGCTTGGGGAGATTAGTTACTAATGCTCAAATGTCTTATTCATGAGCTCCTCAACAATATTATTATCAATAACTTATATGCAAGGCTTTCTCTTCATGATAAGGATTTATTGATGCTTCAGCCGGATCATTTACACGCATGGAAGAAGGAGCTAAATGGGATCTTCTAGATCAGATTCAAGACAATGTGAAGCATGGGAGAATGATAAAGGAAGAAATTCAGGTATAAATTATGATTATGAATGCATTGAATCTTTTATGGAACCGATGATTTTCAAAATATTAAAATGTGCTTATGGTCTAGACTCTCAAGCTATTGCAACTTATTTTAAGGCTTTGCTTCCTATATTGAAGTTCCTAAAAAGAAGTGGAATAATTATCACTTAACCTTATAAAGATATTGCTAATTGTGTTCCTACAAGAAATATCAAGTTTATACTCCTAATCATGTTTTACCTGAACCTTACATTGAGAAAAATACCTTTCCTTTAAAATAAAGGAACATTCTATGATAGCTAGTATCATAATGAAAGTACAAATAAAGCTGTTGAACCTGATGAACAAGTGGATGATGAACCTATAATAACAAATGTGAAAGACTTTGTCACTAATATGAATAAGAGGACACAATCATCCTCTATAAGGAGACTTCTAATATTGTTTCACAAAGTAGTGTTATGAGAGCTAGTGTCCTGTGTTTTCTGTTAGGATAAGTGAGCATTGCTACAATGGTTCCTCGTGATAGTTATATCGTTAAATTTATGCATGATACAAACTTATTATGAGAGAGGAAGACTGCTCTAATGCATCTCAATAATATTAAGTTTCTCGCTTTATGCCGAAAGTCTTTACGCTATATTTGTTTTGCCTTCCTATGCTAGCAGCCTCTGGTTTCAACAATTTATTTTCTTACAAAATTCCCTTGCATAGGAAGTGGGTTAGACTTAAACATGTGTATTTTTTATTCTAGATGCTCTCTTTTAATTCAATTCATAATCTTATGTAAGCATCATTGAAATTATCATGCCCATCTTAATGGCTATAAAGAAAGAGCTTTTTGGGAGACAACCCAATATATTTTTGCTTTCAATTTGTTTTTGTTTATTTGAGTCTTGGAAGTTATTGCTTATGCAATAACCTCTCCTTATCCTTTTTGTTTGGTTTTTGTGTCAAGATCAACCTCTAATGAGAGAGAAGTAAGATTTGGGAAGTTGCTATCCTGAATAGATTTTTGTGCTTCAGTAAAAATTCTTGAAAATCTCAAAACGTCGTAGTGATCTGTAATTTTTTTTGTGTGAATGCCCCAGGTTATTATTTAACTTTCGTTATTTTTTCACTTTTTGATTTGAGCAATAGAAGATTTTCGAAAAAATTGATCTTTACCTGCTGGTCTGTTTTGACAGATTTTTGCCACTCTTGCATTTGCTTCTTATATTGATTTCCTTTTTGAATTCCTTTTGGGCTTTCGGAAGGAGTTTTTTTAGTAGCTTATGTTTTGGTGGATTTCAGTTGAAATTGAACTTAAAAGGTTTATTACCTCGCTTACACTAATGTTGCTAATGAGAATTGTGTGAAGTTTTGTGTGAAAGAAATTTCCAGGTTATTGGAGAAAGTGGTGTAATGAGATAGTGAAAGGTTAAATGACTCAAACAATATGTTTAAGAAGATGAAGATATTGATGTTACTCAAGCGGTGACTCCAGAACAATTCTTGTAAGAAAAGGTTCGTGAAAAATCTGTCCAGTTATATTTTTGCAGTTTTTATCCAACAAGGAAAGCAACAAAGCAAAGGAGGGACGGAAATGGAGCCAGGGTGGCTCACATCACCCCGTGGCACGGGCCCCTGGCCGCGCCACCAGGTGGTGTGGCTGCCCCGGAGTCCATCTCCGACCCATTTTATCCCAGCACCTTCCTTTTGTTGTAAAAATTCGTAATATATAATCCCCCGGATCCCCCGAGGTTTGTATATCGTGTTCTCGTCGTGTTTTGCTTCGATATGTTTCGCTTAGGAACTATTCTTAAAGTTTAGAAGCACAATGGTCTCCGCCAATGATAAGGGCAAGGAGCCTATGGAGGAAGATCTCCAAGACTCTAAGCAGGAGCAGGAGAGTGATAGTGAAGTTGAAGAGGAGGCAAAGGAATACCAACATCCGCACGCCAGCACCACCATTGCAAGTATTGGAGTGGTGGCAAACCCTTCCAGTGTTCAAAAGGACTACACCGATGTCCATCGAGGGAAGACTGTCATTGTTTGGCTTCACGGCCACCTTCTCCACGCACTCAAGAATCTCTTCCATACCCTTATAAATGAGCATCGATTCCGGAATATGCCCAAGAAGAAGCTACCCAATTGGGATATGCCTCTAACCATGCAAGAAAAGAAGACTTCAGGAGGAAGAGTGGGGAAAGAATCAGACGAGCTGGGATTCACAACCCAACATGATCATGAACTGCATTGACACAACTCGGAGTTGATTCGCATTCTCACCTTCGAGATTGAGGATTTGAGCAAATTGATTGAAAAGCTCATCGAGAGAACACCACCACCACAAGGAGTAATTGTCATCGTGTTTTTGCATCCCCTTGGTTTGTTCCAAGCTTGGGGAGTGCCATGTATCACATCACTATATTTTATCTTTTTAACTTTTTAGTAGAGTCATATCATGAATAGAGAAGTTATCATGTAGGATGGTTTGCATTATGGAAGTGTCCCCCCTCTCGTTAGATATCTATGTATCCCTTGGTGTGAGTTGTTGTTATGGAATATTAATGAGAAGTTCTATCATTTACTCTTTTGCATATCTTATATTATTTTTCAATTTCTATTATATGATTGATCTTGTTTTTAGTATTGGTATCACTTTGGGATCATTGAGTTAATTTAGTTCGTTTTGGCAAACCTGGCCCGGTCAGTAGCAACACTTTTATGAGAATTGAATGAAAAATATATAAGTACTCTTAAAGAATATAATTTCATCATCGTTCTTCCTTGATAGGCTCATAAGCTTAGTATTCTAGTTAAGATCTTTTGTGCTTCCAAGGAAGATTGCATGTTTGTTTTTATCACTTGTATGTTTGTTTGTTTCCTTCAACTCTTATGCTTGCTACCTAGCCTTGCTAGCCTAAAACCTGTACTGAGAGGGAATGCTTCTCGTGCATCCAATCCTTAAACCAAAACCTATGCCATTTGTGTCCACCATACCTACCTATTATCATTATTGCTATTCAAAGTAAATTCATGTTTTTATCTACCTTCTGAATTAAACTTGTTCTGTGAAAATTAGTGATTAAAGAGCTCACGAACTTGATGGCACACTTTACTTTTCTTGCACCTAATAAACTTGAACCATTGTGTCATCTAAGTTGTATATGCTTGCACTTATACGTTGGGAATTAGCAGAACCATGTTGTCATGGGGAACACTTTCAACATTGCACTTGTAAATTGTACCATTGATATCATGCTCTTTTGTGTGTTAGAGAACGCCTGGTCACCGGGTCTAATCCATGCCTAATCATGGTGGAAACCTGCAGCGTAACCATATTGAGCAATCTATGAAGCATTCTTTTTATAAGAAAAAGAGATAGAGGTTGAGAAAAAGAAAAAAAAAGATGAGTAAAGAGGAAAGAGAGAAAAAAGCACCATTTTCCCATGGTAAATAAGAAGATTGCTGAGATGCTCATTGTCTGCTTGCCTTGTCATTTTGATATGGGGATTCTTCAGATTACCTGCAAGGGTATCCTGCTGGCGGTTCTCTATGATACACATGTACTTACTTATGACAAGAACTTACCAGAACTAAACTTGAGTAGCATGAGGAGCGGCCTCGTATTCAATGGACCTGAGATTGCCAGCTTATACTTTGTCAAGCATATACTCCATAGTTTGTTCACTTTGACCTTAACCACCTAAAGATGCTTATGATAGGGGCAATGAGAGCTGAAAGCTAATAAGTACCATAATTTTTGGAAGCTCTTTATGAAACTTCAAATCCCTGCTTCCCTCTGCGAAAGGCTTATCTTTTACTTTTTAGTTGAGTCAATAAACCTATTCCTTTCTATCTCAGCAAGTATTTTGAGTTGTTGTGTTTCATTCATTCATATGATGATTTATTCAATCATGTTTCTTATGTTCCTTGTTTTGCACACTGCTCTTATCTTAGTGAAAGCTATCATTGAAAACCCATTATGTTTGAATTCCTGCAAATTGTTAACTATTCTTTGACCAAGAGCAAAGTTTGCCATTACCAATTATGATTTACTTTATGTATCTTTATTGTGTTTCCTTTACTTATTATGTTGTTATATAATAGTGAGTTGTTTTCTATTATGATTTATGTATTGATGAATGTGATGCTTCTTGTCCGTATTCTTTTATCGACTCTTCATTCCATAAACCTGAGGTCATGTTTATTGAGCTCAGTTTTTGCTTGGGGACAAGCGAAGTCTAAGCTTGGGGGAGTTGATATGTCTATTTTGCATCACTACCTATATCATAATTTATCGTTATTCATTGATATATTTCATATTAAGAGATGATACTTATGTTATTTCATCTATTTTTGCATGGTTGATGACTTTGGAGGATGGACCGTAGTCGACTCATGGAAAAGGCGCTTTTGGAGGCTTAAATTGCTAAGATTAGAAAATCCGGGAAAATACATAAAAATCCTATTTTTCCAGAAGAAGGATGCTGGGAGGGGAGCTGAGTTGGCCACACGGGGCCCACACCCCTCAGCTGGCCACCGGCCCGCGCCACCAGTGTGGTATGGCCACCTGCCCACTCCTGGCTCTCCCTTTGGCGATATTATCCCCACAAAACCCAAGCCTGGGAGAGACCACAGATTCCGCCGCCCGGGCGGAAAACTACAGAGAGAGAAAGATCCTCCCAGCATAAAATTCCGCCGAGGAATTCCTTCCCGGAGAGGGGAGATCGTCGCCATGAACACCACCATCAAGTTGGAATTCATCAGATCATCATCACCATCATCTCCATCACCATCTCCACCAGCACCATCATCACCACCCATACCACTATAACAATTGGGTTGAATTTGTATAGTTCTTAGGGAAACTTTCCCAAAGATTGATTACTTGTCAGTAGTTGATGCTATTGGTTGAGTGGAATCATTGAATTATTGTTATG
Source organism: Avena insularis (assembly GCA_023614405.1). Taxonomy (NCBI): domain Eukaryota; kingdom Viridiplantae; phylum Streptophyta; class Magnoliopsida; order Poales; family Poaceae; genus Avena; species Avena insularis. The sequence goes on along the minus strand of CM042696.1, from coordinate 365,563,569 downwards.
TTCAGATTGTTGCTTATCATTATATCATCTCTGATCTTGATCCATATGATGTCTTGTGAGTAGTTCGCTTAGTTCTTGAGGACATGGGAGAAGCTCATGTTGTTAGTAGGGGTCAGGTTGAGAAAGATTCAATAGTTTCTATTTAAGTTGTGGTGTTATTCTTCTAGTGGTGTCATGTGAACGCCGACTACATGACACTTCACCTTTATGGGCCTAGGGAATGCATTGTATTTGGCTACTAATCGTAGGGGTTGTCAGAGGATAGAAACCTGAACCCCCATTAGAAACCCTTGCACAAGGGATGTCGTGGATCTTAGAGTTTAAAGTTGTGGTTAGGTTTCTATCTTAATTACTTTCTTGTACTTGCGGATTCTTGCAAGGGGTATAATCACAAGTATGTATTAGTCCTAGGAAGGTTGGTACATTAGCACAGGTTCACCCACACAACACTTATCAAACTAAAGAAGATTAATCAACTATATGAAGCGAAAACACTTGACGATATTCCTGTGTGTCCTCGAGAACGCTTGATCATCTCAAGTAATACAACCGGGTTGTCCTTTGCTAAAGAAAGGATTGGGCCACTTGTTGCATCTATTATTATCGCTTTTATTTACTCGCACTTTATTTACCTACATTATCAAAAACCCCTAAAAATCTGTTTGCTATATTTAAAGAGAATTCTGCCCAAGCCACTCATCAACACCTTCGCGCCTCGCTGGGTTCGACACTCTTACTTATCAAAAAATAATGATACACCCCCTATACTTGTGGGTCATCACTAGTTTAGATCCCACTCAGATGAAGGTCCTCTCAATAATCTTGGACATTCCAAAATTCTTTGAGCATTATCAAATTGAGAACTCTAGCTACAAGATTCCAATATCCATATATTGCTAGTGAAAATCCAATAGACTCAAGCGTCACTACATTTGTAGTCAACTCCTTGAATTTGTCCAAACTTTGTGACAAATCGAGCTTTTATGTCATTCATTAAGTTTTGTTTCATTTCTTATCACTTGCAAAATATTTAGAAATATCAAGTAAATGTTTTACTTAATGAGATCAAGTAACATATTACTTTGCAATCTTAAATGTAACTTAATATAGGATATCAAATACCTTATTTCTACAAAGACTTGTTTATTCGCCACGCATTTTGAATTATCGAAATCTCTAGAAACTCGAACGCGCTATAACTTTATGGTGTTGTTTCCATGAATCTTTAGATGATCCTTGTATTTGAAATGAGTGTTTGCTCATCATTTGATTTCTAACCTAAACGATAACTATAACCCCGATAAGTTTATACTATTAGACCATATGTATCTAATACAAAATTCTTATGATATTCATACACTTTATACACTTTTAATTTTCCCAATTATCATAATTTGAAACATCTTTCACAAGTCCTTTATGCCACAAATTAACTTAAATACTTTAGTCATGTTGATCAAATTGAAGATACTTTATGTTTCTATTAATTTAGTATCCTCCTTCATCTTAAAATTATTTAATAAATTTCAAATAGTTTCAAACTTATGTTTCATTAGGTAAATACTCATATTCACTTAAATCCACAATGAAGTATGAAATAATGATTTCACTATTTGTTGGAAATGTGATACATCACTATGTACAAGATTCAACATTTCTTCGCATATCACTGTTTTACCAGAATGCGGAGTTTGTCATTTCATCAAACGAGGCATGGTTTTGAAGAGTCGCTAGATCAAGTATCTAAGACCCTGATTTTCATTTAGAATGAAAATGCAATAACCAAAATGACTTAAACAATAGTGTCATGTCATTATTAAACTTGAATATCTTTAACATTCTAACTTTATAAATTCTTAAACTATTATCATTAACATAGTGATGAGAGTAACTCATTTATAGTCTTAATGTGACTATAAAGGTATTATTCATAAGAACAAGATAACCGGCTTGTAACTTATTCATATGAATAATCGTCTCGCCAAAAGCAAGACACACAAACAAGGATTAAAAAATTACATTAAGGTCCACTAATCTAAATGCTAAACTTTGAGCAAGGGGTTGATGTCCTCCATCAAATATTTTTCTCGCCATCATCAAGCCACATTGCCTCATTTCCAGCAATTCTCAAGCAAACAATCTTGTTTTCACAAACAGGACAAGTATCCAATACTTTGCAAAGTGCAACGAGTTTTGCAAGAATTACATTTATAATTTGTATATCTAACATATACCCTTTATCCATGACTCCACTTCAATTGTTGTAGAGTCATCAGACTATATCCTAATGGTTAGTGTATTGAAGAGAAGATTATCTAGTTACTGTGGATATCCCTGCGCAGTATCCATCTATGAAGTTGACCCTTATGCTAAGTTCCACATCAAGCAAGAAATTTCCCATGGTTGCAAAGCAACGCGACCTTAATGGGATATGCCATGATCTACTAAAATATTTCAAATAGACATCTAGACAAAGTTCATAATGAGTTCAATCCATAACCGAAGCTCCCACTAAAATTTTCATCTCCGACGATTTAGTGATCACATGATCCTAATTCACCACACCACCCCAATTGTCACTACCGGTAATGCATTTCAAAGGTAGACATTCCCCAATGTCAATCAAGCATCATTCATGTGACTTCCATGCTCTCACCTTCGGTCTTTTTGTTTGTGTTCAAGGCCATGTCTGGCTCCATGCTAGGGCTCGCCAATTTAACTTGGTGTGTGCTGTAAGTGCAACATGGCTTACATAATCCACCGTATGCTGGACAAGTAACGCAAATATGTTCTCGACACCCTATCGCCATGGTGTGCCTCTATAACTTGAGAACTTTATTGGGTGGTGCACACAGAGGGGAACACTATAATTGGAATTATTAGGATCATGTTATCTAATATGCTACCGCTAAGTATATCTAATATCAGCACACAATAAGATGTAAAAATAGGTATCAACATCACATGTATATATTTTGTGATATGATATGGTCCTTCATTCTTGGCGCCTTTGATCTCCATCGAAGCGCTGGCATGTGGCAAGCACCAAGTCCAGACACCACCTTTGTGGGAAGGTCGCCCATCTGGAACGTTAAGGACTATTACTATACTACTTAGTAAATGTAAAAGTAAACTACTTTACCTTCATAAATTTATCTCAAGACTATATCACAACACATGCTCCTCCCGCAAAAAAAAGTTGACGCCTCTAACTTTATCTTTTAAAAGTTTTATGTGGCTATTAGGGCTTTTGTAATAGAACCATTTCTAATTCACGTAACTTTCCAACCACAACATGGATCCAATATTTGTCTCTACCACACTCTTTTGGGCCTTTTATACAAATGCTATATATCAACTATTGAATGAGAGATGCATAATTGCCAGCCACTTATACGTGACAAGTTGTATGCAAAAGATACGGAACCTGGGTTCTTGCACAGAATACACGTAAGGATCGCCCGTGACACTTTATCAAACAATACCTTGATTATATGTAAAAACAAGTAAACATTAGAGGGTAACAACTAGATAGATTAATGCCCGGCACAATATATGTACAAATGGTGCATTGTCGTAAGCAACACTCCTACATAGATCGGCTCTAATACCAATTGAAGGTCCGTGAAGCAGTAAACCAAAATAAAAAATCCTCATGTTGGAATCGGGCCTAATCGTTGGAAATATGCCCTTAGAGACAAATAGTAATAATGGGATTATTATCATATTTCATAAAGTTTATGATTAAGCTCTATATCATGCTATAAATGTATTTAAAGTGAAAATATCAATACACGCAGTGATATATAAACAACTAGGATTTCTAAGTAAAACTCTAGTCACCGGGTTGATCGGGTCAACAGCTGATCAAGGTTTCTCGATCATGTGGCATTTATGCTAGTTGGAAATGGAGTCACCTCATTATGAGAATGAGATGATGAACTGTACCTAATCCCAAGCATCGTGATTCTGATCATGTCAATCAAGTTCAAGTTATGATGATTAGAATAGACCAGTGTACTATTTCTGTAGATCGTGAGGCGGCATATCAATCACTTCATCACCCGAGGGGTACTTTTTGGATAGCATCAAATGTCACCTGCTATACAACAAAGGATCATAAAGGTGTGTTCGTGTATTCGTAGAGGAATGGGGCATTGAGGTAATATGCGCCAAGTGGGATTTCTCCATCCACGTGGACGAAAGATACCGAGGGCCCACTTTTAGAAGTTGTCAGAGTGCGTATCACTACTAGAAAAGTTGGCTTTTGCTAAACGGATTTTCGCGGTTGAAGGGGTCCGTTTTTCGTGAAGCTAAAAAGTTTTTCTACGACATGTATGCCCATCGTGGTAAAAGCCCGGCCACAAAAGAATCTTACCATGGTTTTTTCGTCAGAATCATGGCTTTTATCGCAATTTCTTCAGCCACAAAAAACGTTGTTCCGGTCAGAGATCTATTCGCCAACCTGCATTGGATCAACGAATGCCATGGCGTAAAATGCCATCACGGTAACGTCTAACGGCCCAATCACTTGCTAACGTCAGCCACCCTCACACAGCCATGTAAAACCGTGGTAGAAGCCAGACTCAGCCCAAGGCCTCGTTAATAATTAAGTGTTTTACCGTATAAGGGGAGCCCAATAAGATTATGGCCCGCATACGCTTTTCGGTCTCTGCACTGTTTGAATGGGCCTGTGGGAAAAGAAATGACTTAGCCGCCACTACAGCGGTTCAGAATGCTAGGGCCCGCTCACATTACGCCCCCATGTAGCCCACACTGGCTCACACCGTTGAGTACTGGTATGGCCCAAGTTAAAAGCCTGCTGGCGTTAAGTTGGCCTGAGCATCATAGCGCCCACGGCCATCATGTCACTATTCCTTTAGCTCATTCCCAGCCGCTTATAATTAACGGGTCGACTTTTGAGAAGGTCCGATACTTATTCTAGCCTTTTACTATTCTAGGCTCATATCGTTTCCTGGCCGCTCTACTATTCATGTCCATTACTATTATGTCCTTACTTTTTTCCGTCTGCTAATGTGTTTATTGTTACCATTCATTCTCGCCATCAGGTACCGGCAAGCATCGCTTCCGGTATGCTTACTTTTCTCGGTTTGTTATCGCTGCTCTAGCCTCTTATTGTGCTGTTGCTAGTTGTCATCAGCTCCATCGGGTAATTTTGTCCCGCTTATTGTTTTGGTCATATCGCTTTCGCACGCGAAGCTCTATTAATGTCTCCCGCGTCATATCGTTTCGCTCATTGCTCGCCTGGCCGTTTCGCCTGGTTGCTTTTGGCCTCGTTATTGTTTTAATATTACACGTTGCTTGTTTACACGCTTTGGCTCGTTAATGCTTTCATGGCTCTTTACCGCTTTTAGTCTTGTTACCTATCGCTTTTGACTCAAGTATACTGTTTTTTGCATGTTACAGCACATCGTTGGGCCTCGTTAATGTTTGTCCTGTCTTCATACCCGTTTCTACCCAATGGGTCAGCTATCAAGTTTCGTAATTTTGATAGGTCAAGTAAATATCATAAAAGGAGTATAATTAGCGATCATCTTTACTATTCATGGCTAGGCGAATAAAAGAAGCGGCAATAACAAAACTCTATACAAGCTATTCTCGATCGACTCGGGTCGGATGGAAGCTATGCAGGTACCGCCGTATTCGTATGGCGGCGTAAGGCCAACTAAATGCCTACATGGCCTATGCGAAAGTTATTCAGATATTACATCAGCTGCAAACTTATTAAAAAGTATTACATACGAACAAAAAAGGGAAAGAAAATTCAGCATTTCAGCTTAAGCTAATCAAGTTGATAAAGAGCAAGAGTCTCTCAATTTGCTTTCTCAATCCATCAATCAGAGATCTCCCTTTGAGGTGATAGCTACATTGAAAACCACCTCAAGACATGATCTTGCGTCCCCTCTTTGGTGGCGCGATAGTAATAATTGCAGTCTGAAATTAATCTATCAACAAGTTATCGTTACAAAGGTAAAGAAGTACAAACTACTCATAGCTAAGGTCAGATATACTTTCTCCGGTATCTCTCACAGCTCAAATCAATCGACCAAAGTGGCTTCATTGGTTAGAGCTCGTTGTCCACGGGTGGCTAAAATGTGCCAGAGAAAAGATGATTCCAAAACTGCCACGGGAATGTCTAAGACTTCACCGACTTAGGCTATAGTGTTACTTTGTAGTTCACAGGACATCAGAATCGTATTTTAGTCGAGTCGGATAGATCTCTCCCGAAGTCCCCTAGGCTTTGATATTCATATAAAGCCGCCCTAGGGAGAGCCTCCAGTATACCTACCTCATAGCCTACAATCTCAACTCACACAAAGGGTCTTTGTAACCTAGCATTCTGTTGTCTCTATTGGACATCGATTGCTAGCGGTGAGGGATCCAGTATCCAAATCATGCTGATTCGGAACTCAGAACTTAAAAGCCATCACCGTCTTAACAACACCGGTGACAGCTCTTCACACCCTTCTCTTCCATTACTTCTACCGAGGATCCCTCAGCATGCATTTGTCATCAATCCGATTAATAGTTGGCGCCCAATCGAGGGTGGGGTAAGTGAGCTTCGGATCTGTGGTTCCGGAAGTGAGTCTCACAAGAATCGGAATCGGCGAGACTATCATCGCTTGTTTGCCGCATCTCTATGCCAAATGACGCCCCTCTCATCGTTTCCTACAAGCTCACACCTGGATTCTGCTGTACATGGAGGCCGTGGGATCGCTTTCACAATTCACTGCTGTCTTTTGGCGAGATCGACAAGCTTACATCGGGTTTTGCTAAATCCTCGGTCCCACCCACCCCAATCTGTGTGATGATAGAGGCAAGGTAAGAATCTTTCCGGTCCCTTTGTCCGGTGGAGGCGCAGAAAGTTCCGTGATCTCAAAAACACCAATCCCACCCCTGTAGCCCGCATCCTGGGCCAGTAGATAGTGGAGAAATCCGAACAAGAAGACCCAGAAGCTATCCAAGTCAAATCTGAGAGTGATCTCCTTGAGAGGCCGGAATCCCAGATCGACTCCACCAATGAAGTCGAAATCTAGGGAGGAGCATAGCAACGACA